>OY720642.1:125984191-127184191 GCA_963169105.1 Ceriagrion tenellum | reverse complement strand
CATTCGAGAATAATTCGATTGGGAGGGCTGCGTGAGATTATTACGAGTGGTTTGCACAGCATCGAAATCTCGAATCCTTCGCGATTGCACCACTTGGGACCCAGGTTACCCATTGGCGATGGTTACGAGTGGTCTCAAACAAAATCACCCTGAAGGAGACTGAATTGGATAGTCTAATTAATCATGGCGATTTTAATTGGCCATACTTGAATTTATCGAAATATATTCAACAAATCTGATGTATAATGGACGTTATACGCTTCTGATCATGCTATTTTGGGTACAGAGCAACCATCAAAAACTATGTTCCTCAAAGATACTTACCGAGAAAGTATAAACTCTTTCTGCTCTATGTAACATAAATATTATTTTCAGTCAATAATTAGAATTGATGTTATAAAAAGTTATTCGGAAATTTTGATCCATTTGTGTAGTGGTTGTTACACTGACATTGCGAGGAAAGTTACGAAATTTCCATTCTTAATATAAACCACTATAAATTGCTTATTACACAATTCAATCACCGATGCTATGATTTATGAATGAACTTAAAAGTATTGCGCTGCATTAAAATCTCAATACATGCATGCTGTTCGTAAAAAAATACGCCAAAATATTGTTTCCCGTTTTCTGGTGATTCAATATTGATTCTTCTTACTGAGCCATCATAATTGTGGAAATTTAAAAAGTGGAGTGGTTAAAAAATCAATGTTAAGTCATGTGTAGTAAGGATGGGGTGGAGTATTTGTTTTGACCAAAAATAAGTCATTGCGGAGCCTCTTCGACAAACCGGGAGGTAAAGGCCAACGTTACACGCACTGACCAGAGGTCTTCGCTGACAAGAGGCCTGTGAGGACAACTCTTTCCTTCAACTCTCCTTGTGATTAGGGAGATGTGATGCTTTCCCAGCGTGTACTGATGGTGACAAGATTTTTTGGCTTCTCAACCGGGACCAACTCGGCATTTCTTCCAAAGTTTCGACGTACGACTCGTCCTGTAATATCCTTATGCAATACCTACGTCGTCATGCCCAGATTACGATGGACGACTCGTGCATCGAAAATTTGGTGGAAATGCTGAGTGTGACCCGGAGGAAAGCCAGTTAAGTCTTCATCCAAGCCTCAGTGAGTTTCACAGTGGAAGATGAGGACCCTTGGGTAGCGGAATTTGTTCCAGCACTCGGCACGAAATCGAGGGTTTTGGGTTCGAATCCCAATCCAGGCTAAATTCACCGTGAATTCCACTCAAGTGTCTGATCGTGAGCGGGTTGACTCCGTTGAACTTCCTGCTCGGCCAGTTCTATAGTTCTTTAAAATCGTCTTAGTAAAGTTTATTATTAATTATTTTAAGTGTGGAATATAATGTCGTTATTATAGCTATATAGCAATGTTAGAAGGAATGTAGTATTTTTCTGTCTAAAATGAATGCAATTTTAGCGGAAAAATGTTATTACCTAATTCACCCAGATAAAAGGTGTTTTAATTTGGCCAGTACCTCGTTGACATGGTGCTAAGCACACGTGCACCCCATGGCATTGCATGCACGGTATGGTGAGGAGGGTTCCATATTGAGATGGTATTTTTCTCCCTCCCATCCTCTTGTTTACGCCCCGCGCGCGCTTGTTGTTTTCAGCGGTGGCGAGCGCGGAGGGCAAGAATTTCCCGGGCGAAGGAGGCAGTCCGGCCGAGGAGAAACTGTTCTGGGCGAGCGAGCTGAGCGCTGCCCAGCGCGAGTACTTGTCCGTTCTGCGCTTGGTGACGCACGAGGCGGAGCGCAGCATGGAGGACCGCTTCCAGCGCGCCGTCATGGCGACCTTCCTGGTCAAGTGCCTTCGGGAGTGGACAGAGTTCTTCGAGGAGGAGCAAACAGATGACGACACCACTAGTGAGTGTGGGGGGACATTGAAAAAAAAAACAAAGGCATTGATGAAAGGGGAGCTAACTCACTCGTGCTGGAAACACCAGAGAGCAGTCTCACTTTCATAGAAGATGTCTTATCACATTTTTAAATGCATTTGTCCTTGCTGACTGATGTTCCCCTTACAGTAGTCCCCACCTGGAGATCCGATTGGGGGACCATTTTACTTCCGGAATATTTTATCGGGAAGGATGTCATCATGTCGTAGATAGTCCAAATGCGAGAGGCTGAATCTGCCAAGTGATGTTAAATGCGGAGGTTTCCCCGTTGCCGTCTACATCCCGGGTCGATTCCTTGAACTTCACTCTCGCCCCAAGCTGTGACCGTTGATGCCGCTACGATCTCCTCGTCTTGTCAATGCCTTCTGCTGAGACTGCTGCCTCTCAGTAGAAGCAGTTCCAAATAAGGAGTGGAAAAGTACAAATTTTCGTTATTCAAAACAGATGTCTTTCAAACGAAACTGTTTCAGGCGTTACTTTGTGGAAGTTTTGAATATTCATTATGAAAAGATAAAACTTGGTTAATTCCACATTAATTTATTAAAACTGACCGAGTTTCAGCAACTGAGTACCATTTTCAAGGCATACAACTGACGTGAGTGACTGAGTATATAAACAGTAAAGGTGGAGGGAGATGGAGGAAAATAGTGGGGGGAGGAGAAGTGAGGGGGGAGGGGGGCGTGGAGGTATTACTGGTAGAGGTGACGTAAAGGATGAGTACAATTGGGTGCGACCTGAGTAATTTGTTGGTAAACAAGAACAGAAAGGATGACTAGGACCAGGGGCGATCCCAGGGGGGTGGGATATGGGGGATACATCCCCTCCGAAAATTAAGGGTTTTACAGAACAATTTTAACAAATAAATGTAGTTATAAAATACAACATTGAACACTCCGATCACTGAGGTAGCCTCACCCACCTTCCCCCGCCTCCCCCCCTCACCCCCCCTGCCGAAATAAATTCCTGGGATCGCCCCTGACTAGGACGATTGCCTGTTGTGGAAAGAGGGAAGTTTTATTTTATATTAAGGAGGGGGGGATGGGTGGGGAACAGGTGGTCATTACATAAAATATGCAGGCTAATTACAATTTCAAATTGTTCCAAAAAAAAATTCACCGTAGAACCCTGGTCAGTGACATGTAAAATCTCAGGGTCAAAATCACTAAAATGGTTATCTGTGCATAAATGTTCAGTAAATTTTGAATTTCCACCACTATCAACAAAGTGGTTTCCGTGTTCTTTCACTCATTAAAAAATGGCACTCAGTTGCTGAAACCCGGGTCGGTTTTAATTAATTTGTTTGGAATTAACCAAGTTGTATCTTTTCATCATGAAGATGTCTTTCACTTCCGTCAAGTCACGTCTGGAACAATCACATGCATAAGAGCTGGAATATTGAATTCTTTCCGTGTCGATACATCCAAATCCTCACCACACCTCCTAATGTATGTATGTATGTCTGTACCTACACACATGCACCGATGACCCGCTGACCCTTGTTGCCCTCTTCTCTCCCTTCCACCAGATGGAGACGCCCTCAATGATGACGACATTCTCGTGGGAGACCTGTTGATGCACCATCTGCAGATGATGCAGTTCAACGCGCACGAAGTGTTCGAGGTGGAAATGGGCGGGCAGTCGTCGTCGGTGGACACCAGGGGCGGCACAGGGGCGGCGGGGGAGTCTGAAGAGGCCATGATCACCGGAGAGGAGGACACTGGCCCCTGGCGTTCCATCGGCCTCGGTGGAGCCATCTACCCATCACTCGCCCTCTTCAACCACTCGTGTGAGCCCGGAGTCGTCAGGTGCGTAACTTTCTTTCTCGGCCACAGTAGGACACCCCCCCGCCCCCTGCACCCTTATTAAGCTTCGCTTTCGATTGGGGTGGACTTGGAATGCTAACCGTGAATTCTGCTCCTACATTTTACCCTGCAAACCACCTCTAAATTGTTTGTCAAGGGTTGTCGCTCACATGCGTCACACTATATAGTATAATAATATTTATTATTTCACAAAACGATAATTGAATATACAGTTAATTAATACATAAATTTCGTGAAATTAGGCACCCAAAAGAAACCTCGTGTTTGGGTCGCCATCAAATGAATGATTTGTGGTCGGCAGTAGTATATTTATACATACAAAAATTTTAAGCATTGATAACAAATTAACAAAACATGAGTGCTCAGTAAAAAAAAGCAAAATACATTTTTATGTTGCACTTTACAGAAGAAGCAACAGGGTGAAAACTATGCAGAAACAAGGCACATTGAATATTATAATAAAATATCATGGCAAGAACAAGCAAGTAAAGAATATATGAAATTTGATGTATAAGTAGGTCCTGGTATCCTGGTAAAGGTAATGTAAAGACTTCTGATGCGGTAGAAAAATCTGTTAAAATTTGTCAATGAGCGAAATGTCGCATACACTTTAGGCCTGTAAGAAGGTTTGCATTTATATTTTTTTATCGCTGCTGAAATGTACAGCGATACAATAATTACACTCCAAACATACACGGCGTGCTTTAAGTATTAACATCACCTGATTATGTCGCACAGCGACGAAACCTAGGTCGTTATGATAAACGTCTCATGTGGAAGTTACAAAGTGTTTCAATCTATAGTCATGGTTAGAAGTCTCATTGATAGCCGTTGTGGTCTGTTATTGTTTGCGGGAAATACGACATTTTCAACCTGTCTGTTCTGAATTATTTTTCCCTTATTTCATTCAATTGATTTAATCAACCGTCGGAGTTTTTAAGATGTTCTGAACGTCTTCAGCCGATAAATTGGTTTGTAGATCACCTAATGGTTACATCTGATCATACGGATCAACGGAGTATCTTAGCTGTAACTCCAAAGAAACTTGCTTCCCTAAATATTTAATCTTATCTTTTCAGGTACTTCAAGGGGAATTCCGTAATTGTCAGAGCAATTCGTGGAGCCAACGTGGGAGACGTGATCGCTGAGAATTACGGGCCAATTTATACGCGGCAACCTCGTGATAGGAGGCAGGTAAGCTCAGATAGGGGAGGAGGTACATTGCAATCTCTGTGGTATAATTACGTATTGACTTGTAATGCTACTTAAGTTAAACCGTTGAAATTTGATTTCAGCTCTATACGTATCTCGAAGACGCTGTAATGTTGAATTAGCAGATGGATATGAGTAGCGAATATACCTTCGACTGGCGTAGCTAGGTAAAAACTAGGCAGCGCGGTGAAATGTGTGAAATACTCTACTTTGGCTTCAAGGCTTCTTTCCTTAAATACTTGATGGATCTTACTTACTCTTACTCCCCGGGCCATTTATATCCAAGTTGATATTTAGCCGCGCCAGCATATCCCCTCCATCTCTTTCGGTCCATTGCATCCTCCTCTGCAGCTCCAACCCTCTCCAAATCTAACTTTACTTGGTTTCACCATCTTTGTCTCGGTCTTCCCGCCTGTGTCCTGAGGTCATCTGCACTCTGGGTTTCCTCTCATAACCTCCTCGATCACTCTTTTATTAGCAGATGTCCTGCCCATCTCATTCTTCTGCATTTCATCTCACTTAGGATGTCTGCATTCTTGTAAAGGTCCCTTATTTCCTTATTGTAATTTCTTCTCCACCTTCCTTGTTCATTTGTAGGCCCGTAAATCTTTCTTAACATCTTGTTTTCAAATGCAATGAATTTTTCCTCCTCTCTCCTATTGAGTTTCCACGTTTCGGATCCATAGAGCAGTACTGGGCAGATTATCGTTTTGTACAGTCTAATTTTTGTTTTATTTGACAGGGATTTCGAAGCTAGAAGTCTGTGTCATGCATGAGAGCATCTATTGGCTAGATTTGGCTGATGGATCTTACCATGCAATTGATAGGGAACAGGACGCCGATAACCATAAAAAAGGACTCAGACTGAACATGTAAACCAGTAGGGAATAATCCAAGCGGCGTGTGCCATTCACGCTTACTGGAGTAGTGTTAAAATTATTTTACCAAATATTAACTATCTGTAAAACATTCGCAGATCTCGAAATAGTATGGCCGTTTTCAACCGACAGTGGACATCATCAGTTTTGATCATCGCTTGAAATTTCTTCTATTGGATGAAACCTGGAGTCATATTATAAAGCCGGAAATTTTTTAGAGTTTTTGCTTGTGCATAACGATAAGATTTAATGAAATTGAGCCGTAAACTATCAAAATCAGTAGCATAGCCAGTTCATTTACTGTGGCACTAATGGCTTACGGATGTTAGAACTCGGAGGTGCTCGCTTACGTAAATCGAGACGCCGGGGAGAGGAAACCATGTAGGACTGGATGAAAGGATTGACCAAAAGGTCCCTTCAGAGGCCATTGCCAGGAGCACTCGGTTTGTATGACCACTCACCCACGCTCGCTTCTCTCACTCTGAATGAAACACACTCTACTTTGAGAGGAAGGTTAAGGACTGCGATGTCTACACCAGAAAGATGTGATGCGGAGGAAAATCATACCGCAATCACCGGACGTGTCAAGTGGCCCTAATCTGACGTGAACTTGAGACATCCCATTATTACCTTGATTATCCGTACCTTATCGACGACCTCTCCGGAGGTGACAGAAATGGTCGCTCCACGAGATAAAATATTGCTTTAGCAGTTCGCCTCTGACCTTTTGCGAACACTTATTTACCGCGATAGTAGTCGAATCCAATCCAAACATCAGAACAGAGTCTCCATGCTTCTAGCCTCAGCCTAAGTAGGTACATAGTAAGATATAATGCAGACTTCCCGAGTGGGTTTCGGTGATATCCTGCGCGGCATCACCATGACACATTCCCGCATGTGAGCGTCAGGCATCCTCGGAGATTCGGTCTCTGCCTTTGTCTATTACACACGTAGTGCTCTAAATTTCCTTTATGTATTCATTTTCGTGGACAGACGTATATCTTCATAAAAAAAGAGCGGTCAACATTTAGTTGACAGTATGGACCTCATTGGGAACACTGTTGCCAAACTTCAATACCTTGTGTTCACTCTAGGCCGCCGAGGAAATCACTTCCACTGCCGTGTTAAACGAAAATAGTTACTTAAGGGAATAATATGTGATTATTGGAAGACTCGTAGATGTGTAGTTAGAGTATAGCCACAATCTGACTTTTCGAGCTGTAATAGGCGTCAATGCACCTCCGGCCTTATGAAGATGTACACAGACAACGAATCGCCACTAGATCCCGTTCTGTCAAATCAATACGGATCTGACTATTTATGTTTCCAATGCAGTGCTCAGAAGATGCTTTAATTGCGGGGCGTCACTTCCTACCTCTTCTGGCTTCGTTTGTTTCAGGCCCACCTCAGGACGCAGTACTGGTTCGACTGCGCGTGTCGGCCATGCCGGGAGAACTGGCCGCTCTTCGAGGACATGCCCACCACGGCGTCCGGATCCCTGCGCTTCCGATGCCACCCGACAGCGGCCCCTGCCCCGCCCAAAGGGCCGGTCGCCGCCACCCCTGGCGCCAAAGGACCGCAACCCCAGGGTCAGCAGACTCAGGTCGCCAAGCGGCATGGGTGTGCCACGGGATTCGTGGTCGTGCATACCGATTCCATGGCGCCGGTGATGAACTGCAACGAGTGCGGCTCCACCATCAACGTAATCAAGGTGAGTCACCGTGGAAACGACATGTCAAACGACGCTTCCTGTCTCCGACTCGACTTCGTCCACTATATGCTATCCGCAATAATTAAACCAATATAACTTTTTCTCTCTCTTTTAATTCCAAACGTTCTGGAGATGTTGCTTATGCGATGAAGTCGGTCGTCTGAGAATGAAAGAGCGTGAAATAGTTACTAAGTTATTTTGATGTAACCAGACACTTACCTCGGCATACGAAATCAAATAGAAGTCACCTCTTTGGAACGTGACGTCGAGGAGGAAGGTGTTAGGTGAAGGAAGAAGAAAATGAATTCATCGCCCAAGGCATATGTCCTTCCAAAACAATTTATAAAGTAAGTAAATCATGGTGTAAGGATAATACTCGTTCGCTGAGAGCGATGGCGAGAAGATTATAAATGCAGTTTGCGATTTAATAATCATAACAAACAATCGAAGAAGTGTTAGTGAACGCGCACACTCAGGGGCCACCGGCAGCCCAATCAAATGATAGAAGAGGTAGGCCTTTGGGATGGGGAACTTTATCACTGGGAAGAAAAAACATGCAGAAAGGGAGCGCAAACGAAATAAAAACTGGGAAAGAACGGAAGGAGGAGGGGAGGGCGCTCACTTGGCCCTCCGCTAGCCAATAGGAAGACGAAGGGGCCCGTCCGCACGGATTAGGATCCAAGTACACTTAACTTTCTGCTCCGTGAAATAAATTATAATGGGCGATGTGATCCTTTCTTCAGACCCCGCAGGATATTAGTGGCTGTCGGTAGCTTTGCGTTGTTCCTTGGGGTTCTACCTGAGATATTACATATTTAGTTCTGGATCTGCTCTAACGTATAACCAATTACAGACCTACATAAGGGTAAATCGATTTCATTTCGGGTGTAACTGTTAGCCTTTCTTTCCGAATGCATTAATAGGTGGCAGTGTTTGTAGGTTTGTATCTGATACAACGTGATCCCACGGTTTTATTGCGTATTCGCATTTATCTGCCCAGATATGTTAGCTTCGTTGGTGTCTATTATGTTCCTTATGAGCCAGTGTCGTTCGGGTGAGCGTGGCACATTTGTTTTGGAAATGTATTCCTGCAATAGTCCCCTTTTCCTGCATTTACATTTATAGACATCTTCGGAGTTTGTTTTTCAAGGGTTTATGGTGATTCTACCGAGCGAAAATTTCGTTTCCGCTGGTCTGGTACATAGAAATCGGTGATAGGTACAGCACGGCCAAATGCCTTGCTGGAAGCTCCGCCGCATGGTGGCACCGCGTTGTGGATTTTTTGAGCATCTGTTCCTTGCTGATCCCCCGTCCCAAAATTTCACTATGGCGATCGCCCTCCTATATCCTACTCCGTGCCCGTCCGACTGTGGCATCATGAAATAGCCCGGCCTCATCCCGAGGCCTGGCGAATGAGGAATGCCTCCTCACTGCTCGCTCGTGAAAATACATGAGCGTGAATGAAACTTCTCCAAGAAACAAAACACGCTCGAAATGCGCCCGAAGTAGGAAAGGAGGGAGATTTAATATGAGGAGGTAAGGAACACCCAGAGCCCTACCCCCCGAGGTGGCAACAGTTGGAAAAATACACCTTTCTACACATAACGCATTTTTCATAATGAGAGCGCTTAGCAATGGATTGTCAACCTTGGACCTAAAAGAGACTTCAATTAGGAAACGATTTTCTACCTTATCTGTGAGATTCGACCCAACGACCAGGAATGATTTCTGAAAGCAATTGTTCGGAAGAACGGAGTGGAGAAGGAGATCACCCGGCAGGAAAAGCAGCCAACGTAAATGGATCGTTTTCATGTATGGAATGTGCACATCTCTTCTCTTAAGACTTTTGCATTACCTCTCTAGCCCTTCGATCATTGCATGAAACAGTTATAGGCGTAATTTTTGGAAACATCGTGTATTGTGTTAAAAATTAAATAACTCGATATTCATTTCTTCACTGTTTTAATGAGAACCGACCATGGTTTCGGCACTTTATGTCGTTATCAAGGTCAAGACATATATAACAATGACATAAAGGGTCAATACTATGTTCGGTTCTCATTAAAGCAGTGTGGAAATTAATATCGAGTTATTTCATTTGTACCTGGATCATTGGTTCTTTCTTCTCTGCCTCTAAGTCTCAATTGCGGAAATGTGTCGCCCCCTCCCTAAATTTGCAAGGAAAATTTGTCTAAGGTTTGTGCGCTCTATCGAATTGTACACAACGCAAACCTACTTTGTTCCTCAAATGTCCCATAACACTATTTTAGATATTATAGGATTTTAAAAGTGGTTTTGATGGAAAATATTTTGTCAGTGTGTTCCTAGAAGCTTATGCGATTGGTTGGTGACTCTTGAAAATACATACAGAGGGGCGTCCTATTAAGTTATTTTCGGTTATGCGCGTCGAGTGGTTTTTAGGGAAGTGTTGAAACTTTGAGCTGGTGAAGGAAATACGGAGCAGCTTTGAATTTCGAAGTGAATTTATTTCAATGCGTAATTTATCGTAACAATTCAGTGAAAGGAGTGTTTATGTACGAAATTATTTGGTCACATTTTCAACATAATATGTGACTCGAAGAAACATGGTTCAACATTGTGACAGCACCATCACAGTCTCCCTTTGATATCGCGTGGTGTTTGTTTTTAATTTTAGGGCTCTCAATGCCTAGAATAAATGCACGGACGTATTAATCACCTCCATATCGCAATTAAACCAACTATCTAGCACAATATGGACTAAAAATGAATCTCATCGGAAGATCCGAGCATCTGATTCTTTACGTTAAGGTGATTCAGATTTTGTTAAGCATGAAGGATCGGATAACAGTTGGTTAGCAACAGAGTCTGAATCAGAAGCCAATGTCATTCTTGTGATATCGGAGGAAAAGAAAAAAATAGGAATCTTTTTATACGTAGTTTTGATAGAAAAAATTATCCAGGAATGATCACCAAGAGTGGCGAGCAGTGTTTTTATAGTAAATTGTTATTTATTGTAAACGTATAACAATCTCAAAAGCTTGCACTACAAGCAGAGGTAACCTTGTGACGGTTATTTGGTGAAATTTTTATGTCCAAATATTAGATCCAAGTATTACATGTCCAAATAATGATTAGTCAGGAGACTCTTAGGCAAACAAAAGATGAGCAATGATTCTGACGAATACCGAAATATATTGTGTTAATATTCATTTATTCACCTAGATAACTGAAAAACACATTTAAAATGTCACAAAGTATGGTGATTATAACTTGTTGTACCGGTTTTTTTAGCAACATTCGACGAATTAGTTTTAGAAGTTCAATGCTGGAACTACCTACTGACAATTTCGCATGCTCACTCCAAATTTCAACGTTCATTTGTCATTCAAATTAGCGGATTATTCCACGCATTTGTGAAAGGGGTATTAGTTACCGTCGTTAGCATGTGTAGAGACTCGTTGAAAATTAATTTTTCGTATAGTCTTGCTGTAAAATAAACTTTTACCATTGAACATTCATATTTCTTCTTTGCTATTTTTGAAATTTATGCGCAAAAAAAGGTACTCTTGTGTCCCCCGTCGCTGCCACTCCTCCGGCTGTGATTGGGGGAGGAGCTCTTGTTCAACTGTATATTTTTTTTAACACCTCACCGCATCTTTTTTCTAGGGGCTGAAGATGCTTTCGGAGACGGACGAAACTTACTCGAAGGCCGAGGAGAGGCTGAAGGCTTTGATGAGCGCGGAGATGCCGTCTGGCGTGGCTCAGAAGCAGTGGCGGGCCAAGGTGTGCGCCGCCCTCAACGATTTCCTCAAAGTGCTCCGATCGCTCGAGGAAGTCCTAGCACCACCCCTCCGAGACTTCGCGCTCTGCCAGCAGTCGGTCAGGAGATGCATGCTGGCGCTGGGCAACGTGAGGCTGTGCTCGTCCCCGGTGGAGGTCCCGTCCCCGTCTGCATCCGTCGCCCCCGCCGCCCCCAACGGCGTCCCCTCCTAGCGCCCCCACCCCCGCCTCTTCCAATTTCCGTGTTCGCCCTCCGACACAAAAAGGGCCGAAGATGACACCGCCTTGTTTGTTCTCCTCCGTACTTCGGGAAGCAGTGTGCCTGCTTAATTTGGACTCGCTGACGTGTCTCCTTCATTTACATAAGAGTCACCAAAGGCTGTTGATGCACACTCAGGAGGCCGATCTATATTAGCCACACGATGTCTCTGACTTGCCATTTTTCCAAAATCCATTTCAAATATCTTTGCGCACCAGCTTCGAGCATTTTTGCAACAGTCCGTACGTCTCCGTTTCCTGGGGGTAGGGATTGGGGAACAAAAAGAGACGGGGGTTTCCGCTCGGCGTTATTAAATGTCCTTCATCACTAAAAGGGTAAGGGAAGATTGAAAGGCACGTTTTCCGGTCGGACCGAGTGAAAAAACTGGCAGTACCTCTGCACAATGAATAACCATGATCAGTCGTGTCTTACGGAGGCGATAGAATTGGCAACACTGCGCACAGTTGCGTAAAATGAACATCATTGGGGGCTTGAAGGCAACTGCAAGTGTTGAAAGGTTAGCATCACCTCTTGATTTTCAATCGGCACTTTAGAAGTCACGCGCCGACGACGAATACCCTCTGCTTGGAATCAGGAGCACAAAGATAATTGAAATGGATTCACGAAAAGTGGAGAAGTGTTTCTTTCGAGCTTCCCAGGAGAAACATGCATCGAAACATTAGTAGACGGATGAGTTGTTTTTTTAAACAGCGGTAATAATCTTTTTATTGCCGAAACATCAATGACGTATATTATACCGACCTTTGGTCATCTTTTGGACTTGCATCCTCTTCTTCCTCTCTTGATCTTTCCCGGGAAACTGGAGAGGTCAATCAATGCAATAATAAAATGATGAATTTATATTTTTGGAGACCCGAAATTGTTGTACAAGACCACAATATAGGAATCATCCGACCCTCGGTCATCTGAAGTGCCTGCATGGGAGGACTTCGGAAGCTCGTGGAAATCAGAAACATGATTTTCACGTGCTCAGTTGGCCCTCAAAAGTTCATTTTGGTGCTAATTACTCTTGACCCTATCATTCCTCTTGACAGACGAGCAATGCGGAGGGAATGGTCCATCCTTTATCTGCTTACGTCAATCACCCTTGAGGCTCTAATCCAGAAATGACCAGGAGTCTCAGCTTCTCCGAATTGCTTGAGAAAACCACCGATGATTAACTCTGAGAGTGTTTGACCTTTTGCTTCTCGGGAAAAAATTGTCGGACGAAAGAATCGAATCTACACGGTGCTCATTTGTCTTTTGAAGGGTCAATCGACTCACGGAAATTAAATGTTGGCTTTGCCGTATGATGGAATAAATAAGCCATATATTTATATTTATCTTCAAATCATGATGATGCAATGTTTGATGAGAGTAATTTATGATTGAATATCTAACTTCACGTGTAAATGGTTTATAATATTCCGTGCGAGGGAAATTTCTATTCGCCGTAAATGTAAAAATTTCTAGTCAAATGTTCATGAGTTATTTAAGTTGGCTCTGAAGTAATATTTTACCATTTTATTCAACTGTAAAATATTTTATCCAAAATGTTTTTTGTATTTTAAATAAAGAATGTATTTTAATGTTAAATGATTATATGTAAGTTAAAGAATTTTGAATAATTAAATAATGCCAAATGCCAACATTTGTATTTTGTATTTTCAGGAGTGTGAATCTAATGGTGAGCGTCTAGACCTTGTCCACTTCAAACCAATGGTTGTTTATAAATTACATCGCATTCATCGCTTTTTTCATTGTATTTGTTTCCTTTTAATTCATTCGTTTTTTTGAATCGGTAATATGTGCTTGATGAGCGAATCGATTATTACGATTTGGCTCTACCTCACGGGAAATGGAAGTCATGTGACCAAAACAAAAACATTCGCATTCTGCCCAAAATATGGCTGCTAAGAATTCATTGTTAGAATGCGTATCGATCAAATTTTCTTTGAAAATGTTAACATTACTATTTCCAATTATAACTATCTCCACCGTTTATAAAATATATGACAAGAATAGTCTTGAATTGTGATCAAAAATATATTTCTCGGCACTCTTGCACCAAGGTGTGATTTGCACCAAGGTGAGCTAAGGGCTTTTTAGAGCCGCTTGACTATCGGTGCATACGCGGATTGGCCTGTCATGCAGTCCAGCTTCTTTAACTAAATAAGAACATATCATAAGGGCATAGACTTCAGCTTGAAATGCTGTACGGTATTGCCCCAGAGGGACTGAAAGACTCCTAGCTGGTTTGCCGCAGTAGATCCCAGCTGGATGCCAAGATTACGATGGCGAAGCCGGAACAGACAACGTGCCTAATCCTGGAAGACAAGAAGAAGGAGACAAGTATAGGGGATACTTGCGGAAGATGTAAGGCTTTATCATTTACAGAAAATGTTTTATGTATTATTTTTTTAAAATCCCTTTCAAACTTCCCTTAATTGATCATCAGTGATAATGAAGTCAAGAAAATGATTTTCATTAGCTAGTCATTAGATACTTTCACTAGATAGTCATTAGCCTTTCATGCGTTATTCCCCATGTGTCCGATCCTTCCCCCTGAAAGGAGTAACAATTGAATGCATATAACCAATAAAATAGCTCAGTAGACAGAAATACAGCCAAATGGTGACCACGTCTGTTGCCGTTTGAGATGGGAATCACGTGACTGAAGAATTTATGAGTGGCCTTTGTTCAAACCATAGGATCGTTATAAATTGATTGATAATCGTTTCTGTCGAATCCAAACAATTACGTTTCAACAGCTCCATTATCTTCGACGTACTAAAATATTCCAACTGAAAAACGGCTTTAATACTATTAATGAGATAGCTGGAGAATGTTATATTTAATTATTAAAAATGCCCTGTGCCATGGCTCACCTTCAGCAGTATTCCTAACGGGACCAATAGTCCGGGTAGAGAGCTGATTACCGAGCCACGTCATGAATAGCATGATAATCAATGAGGATTTAATAAAAGTTTTTTTTCCCGACTCCATTCATGGACCAAAGTGAGCCAGTCAAGAATATTTTCTGAGATATAGGTATGCTGAATGAAAACTAATCCTCGCCTAAAAACTGTCTTCATTTACCCATTACAGCCGAAATATTAGAGGTGGAAAAGGCTCACGTGGAAGAAGGTACAACAGCAAACCATTGTGAAGCCATAATGTAGTTTCTTCTGGCGCCAAAGTTTCCCATGCATTTCCTTCACAATTAAACTTCTCTGGACAATTTTGAAAAATTGGCCGCAGATTACAGGGTAGTCGAGAATGTATTAAGAAGGATGTCATTTCCTCAAGATTGGTTTCTATTAATCAGATTCCGTAAATAGGGGTGAAGTTGGTTAGCAACGTTCGAGGCCAAGGTCGGTCGTAGTTCCATCTCCTCTCAATGTGACTCCTGCGTTCAGCTCCCCTCTTCCACATCTTAGAGTTTTAGTCTTTTAGAGGAAATAAAATACGTAAAATGCTATGGAATATTACGTTAAACCCTGCGGTGTGCATGTGGATCGACTTAAGAGGACCATGTTTTAGCAAATGGGGACGCTGAAGAGAGGTTTAACAGATATCATCATCATCAATGTAGATCTGTCCTAAGACAGGTTCCAGCTGAACTCCTCCTAACTTCTCTATTTTGCGCCCACATTTTCACCTCTTGGATAACTCCTGTTCTCTCTCAAATCCGTCAACATGTCAAATTTTCTTCTTCCTTTCTTGCATTTTCCTTTCACTTTTCCTTCCATTATCTTACTCAGGAGGCAGTCATGCCTCATGAGATGCCCCAACCAGTTTGGTTCCTTCTTCTTATTGCATTCCTGATTGATCTTTTTCTCCCCAATCCTTTCCAAAACTTGGTCATTCTTCACCTTGTCTGTCCACCTCACTCTCATCATCCTTCTCCATAACCACATTTCAAAACTTTAAAGATACTTCACTTCCTTTTTCCTATAGGTCCAAGTATCTGATCCATAGAGGACCACGCTCCATACAAAGCATTTAGCAAATCTCTTCCTTAGGGTAGTAGGTATATTATTGGCAGTTAATATAGCTTTTGTTTTTTCAAAGGCTTTCTTTCCCATGGATATTCTACTCTTGATTTCCTGAGTAGAGTTTCCATCTATATGTATCAGGCAACCAAGGTATCTGAAAGATTCCACTTGTTCTAGTCTCTGACCTTTCACTATGATATTGACATTGCCTTCTTTCTTCCCGAACCCTATAACTTTTGTTGTGTTAACATTTATTTCCATTCCATACATTTCTCCAACCGTATATATGCTTAAAAGATATACCCGAAGAGAAAGACATGATGCCGTGTGTCGTCATAATTGAGTGAGCCAGGTGTCGTGGCCTATCGAAAAAAACGCCCTCTATCCGACAAAGGAATGAGGGAAATGCGAATCCGACAGGAGATTGCTGACAAAGTGCAGTGGTCACTAGGGGACTGTAGACGTCTGAAGGGAGAATGGCAAAAGGGAGGAGAGGACGTAGGCTGACGTCTCCGACAAAGGTAAGAATGGGGCGTTCTCTCTCTATCTCTCTCTCATTCCAATATAAGAAAAAATACATTACATTTATTCATTTTGGGGCAGTAATCGATTGCTATAAAACGGCGATATATTGCCTAATCATGCGGAGTATCTTGAAGAGGCAGTTTTTTCGACAATGAATATTCTCCCCGAAGAGGAATGTGAAGTCGGATATGAGAAACTCATTAAGAACCTTAGATTTTAGTTCACACTTCTGTCAACCTTGCAAGCATTTCTGGTAGATATAAAATATTGCCAGTAACAATCGCACCGCAATGCAGCAAAGATGTCTGGCATAAGTACAATAGTGTGCATACAATAATAAAATGGAAAACTACATCAAATTAAATGCTGTCACTACCGTTGTATTCGTTCCTTTAACAATCCGGTTCCCCTGGTAACACTAAAAAATAGGTCCGCCAGTCATACAATATTTCTTCAGTATTCTGCTACTTAACAACAGGAATAAATCTCATACGATTTAAGTATAAAACGTCAAGTTTTGACTATTTGCTCTTCTGAGGCATATATTTCTAATCTGTAAACCACACATATTTCATAGCTTCTCCATAATGGTCAATAAAGAGCACCAAGCTAGTTTACAAACTACCAATTTAGAGAATGGAACTTTGAAATGTCCACTCTGTTATTGATTTTTTGTGGACATTTCAAAGTTTCACTCTTTTAAATTCAAGATGATGTTCCTCAGCATCTCGCCGGATACCGTTGAACATATTTAAAACTGCCATATTTGCCCAATGAGTAGAATGTCAAGCTCTAACTTTTAACCCTTTGAAGTATTCTTTAATATCTTTTTATTCTCTTAGCCGCATTTTTTTACAGCTCCCCCGACAGAGAAAATCAAATCTAAACATAATTAATTTTGAACGCCTAAAGTTATCACTCGTCGCTAATTCTTGAGATATTACGGATGGAGTATACATCAACAATATAAAAAATTTTCCTGCACCATCTTCGAAAAATGGCTGCCACAAGAAAACGAGGACTGATAAAATGTATAATATCATCGCATTTAACTGCCAGTTTATGTGGGTATACGTGAACAAAAAAGGATATTTTCAACAAGATCTTGTAACCAATTTAGTTGATATTGGGTCATTGGAAATGGAAAGACCCAACTGCGGCTAAAATAATATATTTGGATTAATAATTTATACATGAAATATGTGATTCACCACTCATTCATTAGCCACGAAAATATTTGGTTTTATTGAAGGTAAATCTTTACTTAACGAAGTGAATGACAACAAAGCTGCTGTACAGATAGACCTATGGAATAAGGGTCCCAAAAAATCAATGCAACTAGTAATCTTTACAATCTGTTGAAAACTTTTTTTTGTTTTATATTGATGGAGGTATCAATATTTAAAAGTCTAGAAAGGTTTTATAATAAAAATAGACTAGATGACATCAATTAAATCGAATCAGAAGTTAAAGAAGTAACAGATTAAAAAGTATATGATGATAGCACGCAAAAAAGGATTTTTTTTCATAAAGTACTCTAAGTAATATGTAACCTTTTAATTGCAGAGCTGAACTGACTCGGAAATATGTATGAAAAATGTGAACGTATTTTCAGTTTTTTCGAGTTTACAATTGTACAGATAAAAATTGATTGAAATTTTAAAAATTGCATTGAAACAAGTAACGTTGAGGAAAGATTAGGAGCAGCGTTTGATCTTTTGGTTTAAAGAGGACAGGAGATCAATTAAGACTATTAAGAGAAAGTATTGAATGTGAAAACAACTTTGCCAAATGTAGAAGTTATTTTGAAAATGCTTTTAGACATGCCGATTCCAAACGCAACGGAGTAAATCTCATTTTGTTGTTCCTGTAAAATAAATGTTGTCAAAGGAATTCAACGTCTGAGGAAAGATTAAATAATATGGCGACTGCAAATATGGAGAGCGATTCACTTGTTTGTTTGTGAAGACATATTTTACACGTTTGAAAAACGAAAAGGAAGAAAAAATTTTTTATAATGTTTTCACATATTAATTTCAAATAAACTTCGATCTTTTGTTCAAATTTATTTATTGCTAGTACAATTATGCGTATACCTAATCAATATTCATGATTATAATTTATTATATGTTTAACTATGACTATAAAACGTTGTGATTACTACTATGCTACTGTCAATTATATCATTAATGAATATCGGCCAAATTTTATTTGGATAAAAACATTCAAATGTCATGATATGTACTCTTATTATTAAAAAACATAGTGAACGCGTATTTTTATTTTCCCTGTCTCTCTTTTTTTGACGGGGCCTAATATGTTCTTCACTGCCCGTAGCCTCAACTGTGCCTCAACCCACCCTAATCCGCTATGGGCGTCATTTAGGACATGATTTGATAGACTAAGGAGCAGGGGCGATCCCAGGAATTTATTTCGGGGGGGGGGGAGACTACCATTAAATTATGGCAACTTTCAGTCACCCTAAAAAAACTATAAAACAGTTATATCATTATATCTCTATAATTATGAGCATAATAATAACTATTGTCCTTTTCAGATCAGTGATCGTAGTGTTTAATATTGTATTTGATAACTACTTCAAGTTGTTAAGATAGTTTTGTAAAACCCAACATTTTCGGGGGGGTAGTATGTACCCCCTCTATTCCCTCCCTGGGATCGCCCCTGCTAAGGAGCCTGGACGACAGGCATTTTGTAAACTATGCAGGAAGAAAATTGCTTTAGAAGTTAGGAATTCATCAGTACGTGGGAAGTATTTGCAGGAATCCTGAGAAAATACTTCAATATGATATTATACAAGCTTAGCGCTTTGTATATTGTAATAGAGCAAGGACTGTGAGGTGAGAGATTTCGTTGAGACTGAAAGTATTTGAGAGAGGAACGAGGAGGAGAATGGTGAAGTTACGGTGGACTGAGGATAAGACAAACCATGCATGATGTTTTGGACATGACGAGGGAGTTAGTTTTGTCACTTTTAAAGTAATATAAGGTAATATTAGAGGAGGCATAGTATATGGATGAAGGAAGTAAGAAAGCTGGATGAAAAAATGAATGGTAGCATGCTGGGATAAGGGAATGAGAAAGGAGAAGAATAGTCATCTATAACAATATGAAAAGGGGCAGAAAGTAAACTGAACTGACGGTATATATTATGTGGATAAAAATAGTAACTTCAATTACTGTGAGAAGTTGCATAGAACAATAACTATTTAAATAAAACCAAATGATTTTTTTAAACCGTAGACATCATAGAAGTTTTTATAACGAATTTACATAGCCCGATTTTATTTTTGAAGGGGAATCAAGAAAACTATTTAAATAAAACCAAATGATTTATTTAAACCATAGTGATCATAAAAGTTTTTATAACTAACTTACATAGCTTTATATTATTTTCGAAGGGCAATCAAGTTTTTAAAAGTAATGTGAAATCTTAATCTCGTAATTTTCCTTTTCCATGGGCGTTCTTTTCCTTTCCATTTTTTTCGGCTCAGCAATGAGGTTATTGTAAAGAAAATAGCTAACGTTAAGGTATTTTCTGCAGAATGAAGGTTAGTACAGAAATAGAGTGCAGGATTAACGATGATAAGAGCAAATTGCGAGAAAAGTTATGTAAGCGCGAAATACGCATAAAATACTTTTCAAATGCGCGGCGTAGACAAATGAAATCTCTGTCCGCAACGCTCGCACGTGATCATGATTTTGTTTTCCCCACAATTTCCGGTTTACTCCTCTTACGTCGGATTTGGTTGAGGGTCAGCTGTTAAGTGTCAACGTTCAAAATGGTTAGTATTTTCTTTTTTGTGTATGTGGGTGTGTATTACGGATGCTGAAGTGTTATACAATGAAATAACGATTGTATTCCACGTTTTGTGCCTTGACAAAATCCAACTTTTTAATATTTTACAGTCGTTCATGGAGAAAATAGGCGCCATGATGCAAAGGCCTGGACAAGATGCTGTCCCGAAAGATGATGTCCCTTGGTGGATGAAGTATGCCGGTAGAGGCCTAGGAACAGTTGGTGGTCTAAGTATGGAAATTATTCGCGAGCTTTTTTTTTAAGATTTGAGTCTCGAGTTTTATCAAATTTCCTGTAATCTTCTTTTCATTCACGCAGTTGCCATTGGTCTCGGTCTTTGGAACTGTTTTGGTATTGTTCTCGCCAACGTATGGTGTCTTCTCGGAGGAATATGGCAGATGTAAGTTACTGTTACTCGAAGCAGATGTATATTTACTCCAACTTTTAGTACTGTCAATCTCTTATATCGAGGTGAATTTTTTAATGTTTCAGGGTGGCTGGATTTCTTGTTGTTGTGGTGGAAGCACCTTGCTGTTGCATGTTTATTGATTTTGTGCAAAATATCAGTGAATGGGTTGATAGAAAACCGTATTTTTATCGTGGTGCTGCATATGTTGGGTGAGTTGGGGGAAAAATATTGTCCAAATTGAGCTCGTTACTTGAATAGAATGGGATGAAAACATTTCATGATTTCATTTCAGTATATCATTGCCAGCGATCTTCATGTGCCCCGGACTAGGAAGTATATTTGGTAGCGGCCTCATATTTGGAACTGGTGTACTCTATGGGTTAATGGCCCTTGGCAAAAAGTAAGAAAAATAAAATTTTGTCTCAATTTTTTACTTAAGGGTATAGCACATGAGCTTTGAATGTGGTTTTAACAGTTTGTCTTTTGCGAGTGGTGTAAGCATCTTCTCTTCGTAAAGGTTGCTATCAATTAATCTTGTGCTCATTTGTATGGATTTGCACGTTGTGGAATATGGTTTTGTGGCTCAATTTTCTCCTGTGTCCAAGCTTATTAACCATGGAATACTTGCTGATTTTATATCTTATAACATACATGTACCAACTAACTAACTTAAGCTCTAGCCTAAAAATTACTTTTTAGTATGAATTTTATCTCAATTATCCAGGAATGTGAACGATGTTCATTTGGTTGTCATGAAAGGCAGTGGTAGAGCATATAAGATTTCATTTGTATCCTCAATCCTTCTTTCAAAAATTTTCCCATAAGTTATGAAAAAATTCATGTGAAAACTAAACACTTGCTTTAATTTTTCGGGTATATCAATATTTCACTAAAGGCCAGCACCCTAAGTGCTTCAAGGTTTGAACAAGTTTTGATTTTGTATGAAACACTGTTATTTAAAGGCTTAAGTCCTCTAGAATCATAAATCGGACAGAGCAGTAACATAAGAGGGAAATTTCAGTTGAGGTATGGGTTGAATGTGGTTTATTATCCGAAATTCTCCAGTACAGAGATTCTTGTAGATAAGTACATGAACCCAGACCCCCACTAGTGCCATCTTGAACACCATGATTTCACTAGTTGTCTTTAACGAATGAAGTTTTCCAACTCCTCTTCCTTCTGGGTGGAATCCTATTAGAAACCCTTGAATTTGTCTATGTAAAGATCTCTGGAGTGACTATGCATTTCAGTAAAGTGCGAAAGTATTGTACTCCTGTTATGTGGAAATTAGCTGGAGTGAAATCTCCCTTCAAAGTCCAGCAAGATACTGGGAATATGGCCGGTGACTTACAAGTATTCAGGTATTATTGGAGTTTTTGGCTCCTCAAAATTTTTGAGCTTTTTAAATTTTATGCCATACAAATGCTTTCATTCAGTAATGTAGCTCACTTCAAGAACCATAAGGCTATGTTCTTTTCTCGACTCAGTTTTTATGTTAATACAGTCAATTTTTGCATCTTTTGCCCTCTTTTATTCATTTAATGAGGAAAGGAAACTTAGATCACTCTAAGAGAATGTTGTAATGAGAGTTGAAAGGAGGAGCAAGCCTTACATCGCACAGGAAGTATTGCATCTATTGGAAGGATGAAGAAAATACAAAGATTGAAGCACAGGCAAAGGATAGGATCTGTGTATAAATCTGAGAAAAATGACTTAAAAAGCAAGAAAGGTGAGGGAAGAATGGATGGAAAATGAATGCAGAGGTATTTGGCAACCACTCCCAGGGAAGATTTGGACAATTCTACAGAATTGTAATAAGTCACCCATCAACAACAGTCATCCATTCAAAGATTAGTGTGCTGCAGACGGCATAACAAGTTGAGAAGTGTCATAGGTGTTGCCCTTGATAAATCTGCAGTCATGTTAAGATATATCAAGTTGTTACTAATGTTTGGAACTCACATTGATCAACTCCCTCGAAATTTAAGTATTCCATTGAAAGGTCAAAACTGAAGTATTTTTGTGAAATATACTTGTTCAGTTTAATCATAAGGACTCATTGATTCTATAATGGGTTGGCTGCAGATCTCCACTGTATTCACTCATCAGATAACCTTTTCATTTCCATGTAGGTCTTCAATTTGACATCCTTCATAATTCTCATTAATTTCATCCTTTGTCTCTGCACTTCTTCTGATTCATTTCTCTTACCAGTACTGTTCCCTAAAGGCCGTTGCATCACCAAGGATGTCCCTTAAGTTTTGCATCTTCTACCGTGCTGAGTTCTTATTTATCTGTTCTTGTCAACTATGCCTTTTACCATTCATCAGTGATTCTCTGCATCTATTTGATCGTCTTTAGTCCTTGATAAAACCAAGCTTCATTGCTTCCAATCTTTTCTGTTCTGAAGCTGTTATTGTCCCAAGATTTGCTATCGTATAACAGCTTGCTTTAATGAAATGTTTCCCTCAAATCTTGAGTTGTCTGGTCTCTTCTTCCGATGGAGAATCTTCTTTACATGGACTATTCTCTTCATAATATATCTTGCTCCTAACATCATAGGTAATTCTACTTCCCTGATTGCAAATTTCATACTATTCCTAGTACTACAACATTGCAAAGTTCTTCCACTGACTATAGTTTTTGTTGTCATGTTCATGTGATGACTTGGCCCTCTGAATTTCTTTGAGAAGCCATGTTTTTCATTGCCTTGCTATTTAGATTTCATGCCCTTTTATCATTTTCCATGCCAACCTGATGATTCTTACCTGATGTTCTTTCTTCTATGCCAGAATTGCCGAGTAAAGCATGCTAATTGTCTCTCCCCTGCACCTGTATTCATTTTTCAATTATTTTCTTCATTCATCACTTTAATGTTAAAGCTGAAAATTACTGGTGATGAAATACATCCTTTCTTCTCTTCTTTTTTTTTCAATGTTTCAACCTCCATTTTGCGACTACATTTTATCACTTCCTTGTGTTTTGCACTCATCCTGATTATCCTCATATTCGTATTATAATTTTTCCATCATGCCCTCTTGGTCTCTTCCGGATAGATGGCATTAATTTCCAACGTGCGTTGTGTAATGCTTTCCCTTGGTCAATGGAGCAACTGTATGTTTGCTTGTCTTTGAGCATCCTCTTGTGTAGTACTAGGGCTAAGATAAGTTCTCTTGGTCCTTGTCCAGAAACCAAATTGGTCTTTCTTCATCTGTTAGTTGTGATCACCTTCAATATCTCCACCAGGAAATCTCTTGTAGTCTTCTACTTTATATCGCTGTTCTACTGAAATGTGTATAATTGTTGTTGATTCTTGTCCTGTCTCCCAGCATTTTCCATGTGCATCTTATTTGCCTAGTCTCAGTGTATTCATGGTTTCTTTCTTTAGACTTTATAATCTGATGAGTTTTATTCCAGAGTGCAGATATGTGTTTGTAATATTCTGTTGGAAAAATATCCTCTTAGTGAGTGGTACAATATGTTTAATGTGGCAAAATTGGTGTTTCCATTGGCATAAGTCAGTGAGCCATTTCTGTACTTTGTACTTTGAAAATGGTGGACTGAATTGTTTGTGGATGTAGTAATAGCATGATAGTATTACTTCCTGTGGAATTAATGTCATGAGATTCCAAGGAGGATTCAACAAAGACATTTAATGAGATGAATGTCTCTTTCAATAAAATTAGTAAACTTGTAATGGAAGAAAACTATTTGCTGCATTGGAGAAGAAATACATTTAATTAGCGTTATAGTGTAGCATTCTTTAATACATCATGGTTTGCATTTTCATAATCATTAATCAGTCATATCTCAGATTTTTAGTTGGATGGTTTATGTATCCGCAAATTTGAACCTATTATACTCAATGATGTTCAGTGTACATATATGTACTGTATACTTGGCAAAGGGGTGATTGTCGAAGCATGATTGATTTCGTTGTGTATAATGAGAGATTGAGGGAGTTGGTGTGGGACGCGAGAGTGATGAGGGGTGCTGAATGTGGAACAGACCACTATTTGAATGTTGCGCATAAGCAGTTGAGACTAAAAGTGGAGAGATTGCTAGACAGTGAGGTAAGAATGCAGTATGGTTGCATGCTTGAGGATGCTCTATCCTTGAAGCAGAGAGAATAGGACGAGTACATCAGAAACGAGAATGTGAATGACGCGTGGGAGTATTTAAAAGGAGTGATTGTAGAATGTGCTGAAAGTGTATGTGGAAGAATGTGTAGAAAGAAGTAGGAAAAATGAAAGGTATTGCTTGGTGGAATGAAGAAGTGAAAATTGCTGTCAGGGAAAAGAAAGAGGCGTTCAAGAATATGATTATGGGGTGTGAGTTATCTGAGGAGTGTTTGCAGCAAAAGTAGGATGGATAGGGTGAGGAATGAGTGGGTAATAACTGAATGTGGGTTAGATGCTCCAGTAAGGGACATATGTATATGAAAGGAGTGTGCTTCGTTGGTTTGGTCATGTTGAGAGAATGGATGAGAGTCGAATAACGAAACAGATATATAAGAGTGAAATGAATGGTGCGAGAGGGAGAGGTAGGCCGAGAAAGTTGTGGTTGAATGTGGTTGAGAAGGAATATTAGGAGTCTTAAAAACAGGAGGAGGCGTGTATGAAGCAGTGTATGGGGTTTAATGAAGCAAAGAGGTTTGCAAGGATTGGTCAGTGTGGAGGAAATTATTGAAGCAGAGTTAGGTGTACAAATATATATTTATGAGTGAAACTTAGTGACTGTGCCAACCCTGGAAGGGAATGGCGTGATTGGTATGTATGTATGTTCAGTAAGCTATGGTGGAACATTAATATAAAATATGGTAATGCATGCTGAGTAATTTTGTTGTGCCATGCATTCTGACCGTAAGGCATTGTCATCAGGTATAATGCTGGGTGGATAAAAAAATGACAGCTTTATATGTCATTCATATGTGTAGAAAGGAAGAGAGGGGGGGCTCTGGAAGGAAGGAAACACTCTGGAAATAGTATGTGGCACGGTGCCTTCAGTTGTGAGAAAACAGGAGGATGATTGTGGCCATGGTTTCAAAGTGGGAGGAGTTTCTGACTGGAATATGAAGCTGTCATTTTTTCTCCTAATGCCATTTTCTCCATTATTATACCTGATGATAATGCCGAAGAGTCTAAAGCGCATTTTATGTGATAAAATGACTTAGTGGAGTCATCCACTTATTGTGACTTTTGGTAGTATCCCAGAAAGTATGAGAAGACAGGATAAAAGGTTTGTGATGGGCCACCTTGTGTGTCAAGTGGAAGTTTGTCCATCGCCAGTGGAAATGCAGCCGGGCACAATGCAGCTAGCGGGAATGGCTTAGAGAGGGTTGTTGGGTGGTTGTTGTGTCTTGATTGCTTCGCTCATTCTCCTTTGCACGCAAAAGGGGATCTCGCGAGGAAATGGCGAGTGCGGCCGTTGGGCCGGGCGGGGCCATGTCACCAACGAGCCAGATGCCGCCGGGAGGTGGCGCCCCGGCATATCAGCAGGGAGGGATGGTTGGGGGTGGGGACATGCAGCATTCGACCCTCATGGAAGACCCCGATGTGTGGAGACCGACATAAGGAGCCGGAGAGGTGTGCCGATCATGTCGATCTCGTTGGCTCGCTTGCTTGTTTGTGGTCTCGTAGCGTCGTTTGAATGATGGAACGTAGAAATGCACCCCTCTTATGGTTAAATTCCACTGTCATCACATGCTCATTCTGCATCTTCATTTTCAGTTCCTTCAGTTTATATACATATCTCCAAGTTTGGATGTATTTGCAATTTTGTTGGCATTTTGTATTTTAAGGTCTTAAACCCTTTGCTGCCATAGCACTGATCCATGAGCCCTCAGTGAGTGTTTGAAAGCTGCCAGTGGCTGATATATAAGCCAGCATTTTGTGAACAAATATATATATTTGTTAATTTTTAATTCCCTTCAAAATGCAATCTAAATGCTTTATTATTCTCTATTTCTCTCCAAAATTTATATCTTGCCATGTAAAAATGAACCAATTAACCTAAACGGAATAAATAACTATAAAGGTTCCAAAAAACATTGAAATGAAAACATGAACAGTAGCACAAAAATGGTCTTAGTTTGCTTTGAGTGTCCCATCTGGAATAAACTCTGCAAAAGCATTAAGCTCTATCAATGCCTGTGGATGCAGTGTCCATCTCTTCCTCATTGGTCAGCTAATAGCATACTCTGACACAAACATGTTTCAGCATGCCTCAGTTGTAAGCAGATGTACGAATTATGACGAGATGCTTACTTAGACAGCATGACCCTGACCCCAATAGGAATGATGCTTTAACATAGTATGTGCTATTCCCTTTCTATTTAGCTCTTGAGCATTAATATACCCAACCAGGGATGTAAGTTCTTCAACCTATTGTTGTTAATGTATTTTTCTTGCTTTGACCAATGCAACACCCGCCTATGGGCTAAATATATTTTTGTGTCAGCAAAAGTGCATCCTAAGACTTATTAGAGTTTGAATGTAATGCCACAGTTAATCGTAGTGCACCTTGTATTTTTTTATGATAAGTTGTCTTTGGATATCATCCTATATGATTGTCTAACTAAATTGGTCATGCTCTCAATGAATGCAGGCTAAAAGGCTCTGGTTCCTTTCGTGATGAATGTACTATTTGGATATTCCTGTAGCTAGTCAGGACGTAAAACCCACTAATAAATCTGAATATGAAGTGAGTTTAAAAATGTAATTATATTAAGCGTTTATACTGAATTTTTCGTGAAATAACTTTCATTATAATAATTACTCTTTCAAGGTTTGTTGAAGGAATTTGTGAACTATGCATTTAATGTGAACACTTGCTACATAATTTATAATGCATTGTTTCATTTTAGTTAGTTCCATGTTTTGCTGTTCTTTGGGAATGCATTGAAATTTTGTAATCAATTATGTAAGTGAAGTACAAAGCATTTGGCAGCAGATGTCAATTACTGTTGTGGAAATCTTCTGTGGTATGGTTTTTATTAAAATGTTAGTGTAATTATTTGTTTAGGACTTTCCTGTAATATGTGCTCTTTCATATATATGCTAGCTATAATTCTCCTTGATCTTTATTTGCTTGTGTGAATTGATACATACTCTGTTTCAAAGCATAGGATGCTGTTTTGGTCAATGATTGGTTTATTTTCTTCAGTTGTAGGTAGACATTGCATACATATTTTTGTTTTATAATTTAAGTTATGTGAGCCAGAAGCATTGTACGATTACATTTGTTTTTGCAATTTTGAATCGATATTTAATATTTGGCGATGGTATTTTTTCTTGGACTGGTTCACCTTTAATATGATGTGTATGTGCTTGAATTACGTGCATGCACTGTGAGGGATGTGAATGTGTCATTCTATCACTAACATGGGGATAACTTTCATTTAGGAGCATGATAAGTTGAGGGAAAAAAAGCATCAGATGTGTGTGCTCTGTGTCAGTCGCTGAGATTATGATACATATTTCACCATTACATACTCCTTTTCAATCCCGAATCTGTTTCTCATGCATGGGGCAATTGTCCAAATAATCCAGCCTTCTAAATCTGTTTAGATGGTCTCACCTGCCATGGTGGCAACTTAATTTCAGCCACTTACTAATAGAATAAGATACTACCTATTGCATGGACTTTATTACTGATATTATTTTACAATGGATACTTTGAATGTAGCATGCGTGTGATATTGTATTACCCAGAATACTGTGTTGCATTTTACTTGCTTCTTGGTAATTTTTTGAGCCTAGAGGGTATGTAATTTCTCTCTAGTCTCTTTACCAATTAGTGTTGAACATGTCAAATGTGCTTGTCCTGAGACCTTTAGTTGAATTTATGTATTTTAGAACACCCAAAATACTCTTAAGCCTTTTTTCTTGTTAGCTTTGGACATTTAGTCCTTGTTTGGAGTCAAATGTATTTTAACTTAATCTATGACTTCATTTAATGCCCTCTTGAGTTTTCAGGTATGTATACATTCATTATTTTAAAGTTGTGATTTCTGAGAAATGATCTGTATTTGAATGCCAGAGGTGACCTATGGTCATAAGATTCCCCTGTCTAGTCGGTCTTTCAACCTCCTAGACAACTTTAATCCAGCATTCTCTATGATGTAAATCAAGTGCCTACTTGTCGTCCTCTCATTTCAGTCTTTATTGATGGTAGATGGGTGAGTTTTTATCTGTTTTGTTGTTGAATTCAAAAATGGAAAGATTGATGATTTTTCAAATCATAGTTAAGCTACTCAAAAAATTTGCTCGTTGAAATAAAATAAATTTTTATTATAATTACATGGCTGTATAGAGGTGGGCTGAATGAGAGTGGTTGCTTTTTCTAGGACTCTAATAATCTCTTTTTGCTTTTACTTACATCATTTTGTTGAAACATCAACTGTCATCCTTTGAAATGTTCCTGGTAAAAATGATATCTCCCTCTGCCGCAATAAGAGTTGAGCTTTGATCTGTTTTCATGAAACTTCTTGATAATCTGACATTCATGTGTTATAATTATTAAACTAGGAAGTATGAACTCTGTCATAGTGTGTGGGAGCAGATAAGTTTGAAATTTTTATTTTATGTCTCTCCCCTTAAATTTCCTTTTATGTTCTTCGTAGAACCTTGTGCTATTGTAAAAATAACTGAGCAATGCAGGTCACATTATGATGCCAGGAAGACTCCTTTGTATGCTCTTTAAAGAAAATAACGGGGGCTTTTCACTCTCTGAGAATTTAATTAATGCATCACTTGTATGGATTCAAGTTACTGGACTTTAAGGGTTTCTTTTATCCTTTTGCATATTATGTGATTGAATTTAAGAGAAAGGCAAAGTTGTGAAAGTGTTGCCTTTGTCTTGGTTATGGATTTCTATTGCAGAATGAGATTTGCAGCTTCATGATTCTAAATATTTTCTCTGAACATTTGTGTTTAATTTCTTATCACATTAAGGTTCTCTTATGATGCGTATCGTTGTGGGAATCAGCAAATCCTGACATTCTTTTTTTTTTCTTTTCATTTTCCCTGAAGGTTTCATTGACATACCACCATAAGTAATCCCATGGTAGGTCATTTTAGCTATCCAAGTGTGTTGCACTAATAGAATCACATAATATTTTACAGCTATGGGCGTGGTTAATCAAATTCCAAGCTGAAATAAAGTTTATTATTTTAGTCTTTCCCTTAGTTGTGTTTTGTTGTCCCTCTTGTCATCCTTTGTTGCTCAGGTTGTCCCATTATTAGCTCTGTCATGCCATCTTCTGGAAGTTTTTTTTCTCAGTGATTGCATCCATTCAAAATTCCTGTGCTTTGTTCATGTTTGAGCATAGGTAATTTTTTTTCAACCCCCTGCTCAATCACCATTGTGCATTCCCCACAGGGCCGATGCCATGGAAATGAGGAGCAATGCAGCCAGTCAGCTGGGACAGGATGGATCGATGCCGTCATCTTCCGAGGAGCCCTACACCCAATCGTCGTCATCCTTCCAGTCAACCAAGTTGACGCTGGTGGACCATGTCCAGCCCGTCGACGTGACCACCCCGCCCACACAGAAGTTCCCCTATGACGCAGGTGTCTGACCCTAGTGAAGCGATCCACCCAGGCTGTGGTCTGCGGCTGACGTTGCTGCTCTTCCTCTGGCATATGCACGGAACTCTCCTTTCCCCATCTCTGGATTGCACTGCGACAGTTAATGTTGACCCTTCCCATCATCCCTTTCATCCTAATCCTCCCTTCACTGTCCTTCCCAAGAGCGAGAATGCAGCTGACCTTTATGTCTGTCCCGATTGGAAATGAGTCTTATCGTGATTTTATTTTTACCGCTTAACTTACCGGGCTATTGCTTATTAAAAGGCTAATTTCCATTTAATTTTATGATAGAAGCCGCTTGGAGGATATCATTTTGCTCTTTAACCAATAGTCTTGGTTTCGATGAATGCTTCATTTTTAAACGCTTCATTTTTTTCAATATTTTTTGGAATTGTTACTGTTATTTGAATGTTACTTCACATCAGGATGGTTGACAGAGCCTTGCTGCAGTATGTTTCCATTATTGTAAATATTGCTTTTCAAGTCAATTGTGTATTGACTTAAGTATGTTATACATGTAATTTAAACCATGAGACTTAAATCAGTATGCATGTGTGGTATGAGTTGTGAGTATTATGTATATATGTGTTCTTGGGCTATGTTTTTCCACAAGTTCTGCCGCGAGAATGTAAAGATTATATTTATGTGGTTACACCAAATGGTTGCTAGGCAGACTGATCAAGTCAGTTTTCTGATTTTGCTGTTTTGTATGAAGTAAATATGTGTATAGAATGAATGGCAGTGTTTATTATCATTTATGTACAAGGAGTGCTCAAGAAAGCCACTTGCAAACTAGTCTTTGGACAATGTTGGTGATTTTCGTAGTGAATTATTGTGGGCAGGTAATGTATGTTTGTTTCTATTGCAAGGAAATGAGGTTTAGATTGCAAGAGTTAAACTTCCATCTGTGATTGGTGCTGCGGAAGTTATTCATCCACTTGGTGTGGGGTGTGATAGTGCACACTTAAGTAAATGGCGTACTTCCTCCTCTAACTTTCCATAAAACATCCTTGTGTGAAATCATTAATGTGCGCTTACACGTGCCTCAGATAGTGAGTTGTTACTTCTCCATTTTCAAGTCCACTATTCATGCCTTATGCTACTCATGGCTACTCTGCTCCCTAATTAGCTGAATATTCTTGATCCCTTTGCCACCTTGACTGTTATGGTGCATCTTAACTATGCCCCTTGGTGTATTCATGTAATGACTTGAGGAAGGTCTGGAATCATCTAACTTTGCCATTATGTGCTGATTTTAATGACTCATGATGTATATTTAACTGAGGTTTATGCCTGTTTTCATTTCCTACCTGGATGGTGAGAGCTCACAACTGTGTTGCGTTTGCATGCATGGAAAACAGAATCCTTTCATCAAAAGTCCAGTCTTTCGTCCAATCCTAATTATTGTGAAAGCCCTCATTCTCTTCATTAATCTGTTGCTTGAATGTTCCACCAACCTACAGCCCTTCCGTGGCCTCCACTCCATGTGTGTGAGCTCTCCACTGCCTTTATCACCCTCAGCAGCAGTAGCCGCATCCCTCCCTTCTGTTCCGACTCTACTCTCTCTGCTCTTTGCTGTGTTCATTGTGGATCGTAGGGGTTGGAGCAGAAGTTACTGTGCTTGGCTTTCCTTGCCAGCAAAAATCTTCTCACCTCATGAGAGTAACTTGAGAATTACTTGACTAAAATCTCAGCTAATCCTGTCTTATTAAAATTTTTGCTAAGTTTTCCTTTAAATACAGGCTGCCATATCGCTTTTACATACATAGTTGCTTTGTCATTTGTATTTTATAGAATTGCTTTTGATTTTCTTTAAGTGGGGTTACATACTGTTCTCTTATTGAAATATATTGTCAATGTTCCCTTTAATTCCAATAGGACATCATTTTGTCTGAGAGGTAGTTGATTGCATAAGAATATGGTGAAGACTTGCAAACAATTGACTTCTGCACAGTACAACTCAGTGAAGAAGTGATGCCCTTCCTGAATATATCCTGTTTTCTCTTTGAATTTGAAAATACCAAAGTTATGGCCACTGTAATAGAGGGCATCACTTTCCCATTTTGTTCTTGTAACCTCATTCTTTCTGCTCCCGCATTGTTTAGAATGTGAATGATCATCTAAAATGTCTCGCTAATTTTTCCTGTACCCTTTTTTCTTGTGCTTCAGTATACTGTCTCCTGGGCCAATTGCTGCCACCTCTAGATCTTCTTATCTTTATTCCTCATTTTCCACACTTCCCATTCCTAAACGGAGTTTGTAAGCCTCTCCTCATTGTATCCCATTACAGTATCAGTTTTTTCCCTCTGGTTTGAAGTTTGTCACCCTGTCTTGAATTGAGTTTTGGAGGAGGTACTCATTTGCCAGAGAGGTCACGTCACACCTGTTCCACTCTGTTTCCTTGCATAATTCTTTTTGCCTCAATCCTCTCAATTGATTTCTGTTGTTGGGCAACTCATTGTAGCTTCTAATTGGATGTAATTTTATTTTGAATGCAATGCTAAATGTATGTATTTATATTAAGTTCACATTTCTTGTATTTGAATGCATGTGTGTGCTGAAGAAGCCAAAGCCCCTCTAATTCCCTATTTTTCTGTTTCAAATTCCATGGTAAGTGAATTTGAAAGAGAGAGGTCTGCTCATTTTCCAGCATGGATGGCCAATTTTCCAGAGTGCCATCTGCATTCCATTACTTACCCTTCTGTACACTCCCAACATTCCTAATCTCATGATGTATCCACCAGTGCCGTACTGCCGTGCTCGTCACTTGTTATGGCACTCAGTTCTCATGTTGTGGATTCGATAGTGTGCTTATGCTCACTCTTGAGTCTGCGGGTAGTACTTATCAGTCTGAGTTAAAGTAAGTGTGAAAACCTCTAAACAAAATATACACACGAGATACAATTGAACAATCACGATTATAAATTAATATTTTTTCTAATGTACGCATGTATACATTTGTTTCCCACTTATGACTTGTGTGTAAAGAGGTCATATCTTGGAGAACTCTTGTGGCTCAGATAATTTGTGGTAGCACTGGATGTAAGATGTATAATGCATTTTTTCCACCTGTCTGTCAATTTGAATATGCCGACCAGCTTAGTACCGCTGGTTGGCATTAGATGACACGTATGGGCCAATTTAACTCATAGTGGAAGAAATGTGTCATGACGCGGAACAAATTAGTCATTCCGTGTTTGCTGTGTTCAGAAAGATAACATATTTGTAGTAGCTTAATGCCGGGAACAGCACTCAATCTGTTGTACCTCAGGATGTCTTAGGCGTTGTACAGTCTATACTCTTCCCTTTTCCTCCCTCTCGAGATACAAGGATTGACTTCCTTCAGATGCTGGTTACTGTGTTAATTGTATCGTGTGACTTTGAAAATTCCATGTGTCCTGGTTGTCTTTGAAGGTAGTATGATTCGTATTCGCACTCACTCGGGGCCATCTGTGAAGACTGCCCATCACATTTGTTTTTGCGTGTGTCTGTGTGTGCATTTTATTTTACTGGATTACGTTGATTTGTCAACATCCCTATTTATTTATCCCTAAGGAATTGATGTACAGATGTTTTCCCACAAGTATTTTGTGATACTCCAGTTTGTTAATTTTTAGGTGAGCCATTATAAAAATGTGTATTTATAATTATGTATATGGAGGGTTAGTTTAAGTAGGTTTATGTCTGTCACAATGGTTAACGAAATTAGTTTTGTGTACTTGAAACCTAAGGAGATGTCAAGTTGGTTTGTTTAAATATTTTACTGTGGACAGAGGTTGAACCAACAATATTATAATATTAGTAAAAATATTAAAATAAGTAATGTGTGTTTTCCTTTTTTACATAGCCGTTTTATTAATTTAATGATGTTCTGAAGGAAAAAAACAACTCCCAAAGGATAGCATTACGATGAATGCCCGTGGTCCATGCTTATATGCCTTACAGCGATTAATCAAAAGCAATATTTTACTCCATTTGATTTCTATAAGACTTGATGGTAGTTTGAGCCACAAACTTTTCCACTTTGGTGTACTTAGGTGTATTAAGCTAATTGGTTAATTACAGAGGTAATTGATTTGTTATGCATTTGCTGCGCAGATCCTTGTGCTAGGAATTTGTGTGGGCTCATTGCGCTGAAGAATGAGAGGTCTATTATCCTGACCAAAATTACTCATGAAATAAAACTATGGATGAACTGTGGATGTTATCTACCCCATGATGTGTCTCAATTAAGTGGTAATTAAGCTTTGTTTAATGCTTGATGGCTTGAATCTAATTAGATGGGATTTTGTATTCTGACAATGAAGTGCTATGGTAATTTATGAATGGATAATTATGGAATACTTTCAAGCATGATCAATCCTGTAATTAGTTTTTGGGAACCTCTTTGGCTAGCAGAGCGTAAAATTCATCAAAGGGAAAGTCCTTCACATTGGCTTAATCTCTTACCTGGATCCTTCAATATCATGCCGAGTCCCATAGCCAGCTCGCTACCGAGAATCCTTTTGCACTCAATTTTTGAAGTGGCTCTCAATCCATCTCATCCCAACTATTTGCCCATTAATGTCTGGGCTACCCTTTCACACTCTTTCATGCTACACTTGTTTGGCACATTTTATTGAGAATTTTCAGCTCTCGGTGGTTGAACTACTCTTAACATGTTGACTGCCTTGGTGGACACTGGTGCCGGCTGTCGAATCTTTTTCACCTGCCGTGGCAGACAATGGTATCCACGGAGAAAAGTTCGCCTTTGTGTGGCAGGTAACTGCCATTGTTGTACTATGGCACTTATATCTTTTTTGCAATGGCCTCACATACAATGTCACTCCTTTGGTTTTTGCCAGTTTGTTAAGAAATAGTTTTTTGGTTGTCCTGAATATTACTCGCCTTCAACCTCTCTTTTTATGTCTTTTACTGTATTGGACATGGGTATCCCTCAAATAAGTCCAGAGAATGCTTTTTTTTCATGTTAAATTTTTTTATAGACTAGGACAGCCAATGAGCCGGGAAGACGTGTTTATACGGAAATGCCTGGCTACTATATTATGCATTTTATATTTTATTCTGAAAGGATAATTATTTTTGTAAAATATCTTAAGAAGATAGTCTTTTTAAAAATTCAATTGTTCACATCCTCCAAATTGTTCAACTACTAAACTAAAGTATAGAAAGAAATAGAAGTCAAAAGTACCTAAGAAAAAAAAATTCTTATAGCTTTTTATTATAGTTCATCTTAACTTTGATGCAATAATTTTGTAGGTCTTTAGTGTTCTCTTTGCGTTGAAATTCATTCTGCTTTCCCTCAAATGCCTAAAAGGAAAAATTAATGTTACGTTTTTAATTATCACTTTAATAGCAACAATGGATTACTCTTTACATGTTTATACATGATATTTATGAAAGCAATCCAAACAAAACCATGGTTTTTTCGGGCAATTGTCACGTCGTGACTTTTTTCACTTTGTTTTTTGTTAATTACCCTGTGTAGTTTTTTCTTATAGCATCCTCTGATTCTCGCCCTTACTTCCACCTTTTTAAATGAATGAGTGGCCATGCTTCTTTTTAATTATGCTACTAGCAATATTAGATTGGACGGAGGTCTGTTGCCTTGTGACTCATTTCCCAAAAGTGATTTGATAAGTTTTTCCGTAAATGTTACTATTTGTATCCTACTGGCACTAATTAGAGTAAAAATAAAGTGAGCATTCACTACAGAAGTCCCCAATGCAAATGCTAGTGCTGCTTTTCTGTACCATTTCAACGACTGATGCAGTGGCATTGAATAAAAGGGAAATCTGAAAGGTCGATAGATGATTTTCCCTCCTTATACTTAAGAATAGCCATTGATTTCATGTCCCTTGACCTCTATTATTCCACTTTCTCCATCTCATTTGAGTGGCATGTTGTCATTAGCAAAACATCCCGTTAATCTTTCCATTTCAATATTGACACACCCCTTTGATTTTCCCCAGCTATTGTGTGCTGCGGTCAAGAATTGAATTTGCCAACTCGAAGCTTGTGTAGGAATTGTCTGTTACAATCATCCCACCAGCATCTAGTAGATTCTCAGACAGCTTCTGTGGGAACAGATCATCTAGCATTGTGCTCACATCCTGCATAAATTTTCATTTTCCGTACATACCCCTTTCTGTAGTGCAATTTAAAACTTTTAATGCTGTACCTATGCCATTTTTGAGGAATGTATTGTTTCACTACCAGCCTGCCTTGAAATGGTATAAGTGATTCATCAACACACAACATTTCCCTAGGTGTGTACAAGTCCTGATATTTACAAATCACTTTATCTGAGAGTGGTTGTATTACGTGCATGTAAATGGTCGTTATTAGGATTTTCTTTGTAATTAGAGAAGTGCAACATCTTTAGTGGAAGTTCAAAACAAACTGCTCATGGGAGGAGGAGTTACATCAGTACAATGAATGAAATATTTACTCCAGTTGTCAGAAAGTGACAGCATTTTCACAACAGTGTCAGATAATTAAATTTATAATTAGGATGAAGAAATAAAAGTTGTGCACAATTTAACATTGTTCACCTTGGCCTATTGGGACATTTCTTTTTATAAAAACACCCTCTGCAGACAACCAGTCAAAGCTGTTTTTATCCGGCATGGTTGTCCCTGAATTATTGTGCCTCTGGCTGCTCTATCAGTTTCTCCATTTAGTATTTGGTTTTCAACTCGATATTCATTGCAGAATACACCCATGTTTTGTCATTTGGTTGTGTGTTTAGGCGCAAAGAAATGCCTCGTATTTGTGCGAGTCACATAAACTCCTCTCAAAATGCATGTTCATATAAAATGTGCACCTGGCTCGGGCAGCAAGCAGAAGAACAATGGAATCCCAGTCAAGGCAAACGATTTTTTTCCAGTCAAATGTCGTCACACTGGAGTAGAGTTGTTGCTTACTCTTAATCTATTCTCTTGATAATTTCATTGTCACCCAAGCATTAAACGAGTTTATTTTAATCTGTCACTTATAGCTTCATCTCCTTCACACCCAACCTTCACCCTCGCTGCAGCTCTTCTTTTCAACCTGAGGAGCAAAATCTTTTTTACTTTTCCCTTTGAACTTTCCAGTCAAACAAGCGCTGCCACATCTTTGCGGGTGCTTTGTGATGCCTTTAGTTTCTACTGATAGCCACCATCGCCCTGTGTGCCTTTTGATCTTGTTTCCCATTTTGCTTTCTGGCTCTCCTGGTGCTTGTTTGATTCGTGAAGTTCCTCCGCCGTTGTTAGCCTGTCCTTTTCGAAATCCTAATTGGACATTAACGGCCATGTAGCCATCGACTGCTTTGCTGCACTGCTCCACTTCATTACTCTCGATGCAACGCAAGCAACTGAAACTTGACGTCGCGATTGAATTGACTGCGATTGGTGGGCGGAAAACGAGAGAAAAATGAATACAACCTTAGCCAGTTTGATTAACTTCAAGTAACAGCATTTATATAACCACAAATATTACAATAGAAAGCAAGCCCGTAGGCTAAATACCGTTAACTTGGTCTATACAAGACGAACACAAGTCACAACTGGAACCAAGCAGATACGTCCTTCCCCGGTGACAGTCAAGAGGGCGAGCGCCACGCTTTGTCGATGAGGCTGGCAATTGAGGGGAGGGAGCTGACCGATGCAGGAGTTGGGAGTATTAGGGGAACTGTTCGTCCAGCCATTGGTTGATACGGCGGCGTAGAGGAGCACTATTGCCACAAAGTTCCGAAAAGAGGACGCCAGATGCGAATTCACTATAAAAGTGAGACCTTGTTAGAGAAGAGGACCTTGCTCTTGTCGCGCAATATCGCCGACAGTGCGCACTTTGAAATCTCCCTACCGCACATGTCCGCGGCGAAATTATGGCCAAATTTGTGCCGAAAATTCGGCACATCGCAGATTAGCAATTTATTCTTTCGTGAATGGTCATCCCTCATGATTTGCCCAATGTATTCAAACCTGGCAATATTTAACTCTTCACAATATTTTTTGTCTTATTTATCCTTCCAGTGCTGCTTTGAGTGGACTAGTGTGGCACACTTTGTCCAGGTTGTTTGCTTCTTTCACTTTTTAGGGTTTTTCACTAAGCACCTTCTACCCAGTTCTTCATTGCACTCTTTCACTTGTTTTTCCCTGTGTCTGTGATCTTCCTCTGATTCCTCCATGGCACCACATCTCCATGCCTACGAACCTCGCAATTTGTGTGCAGTTATCCTCCACATTTAACTTACAAGCTTGAATTTTTGCTGTCAATAGAATCTCCTTGCTAAATGGGCTCATTTCGTGAGCCAATCTACTCCCTGCTTCCAAAATAGCTTAATTCTTCCATGTGTCACAGTTTTGGTTTTTTAAGTCCAATACATAGTGACTTTTTGAAGAAATTGCCATGAGATAAATTCAGCCTGGACCGGGAATCGAACCACGGACCTTTGGTTTCCTATTTTTTTTCAATTGCCATGGGAATTAGGAAGCCTAGATAGCGTAGGTCCGGCAAACCAAAAGTCCGTGGTTCCATTACCGGTCCAGGCCGAATTTTTCTCATGGCAATTACTTCAAAAGAATTCACCCGCCATGTTTGAATATTTTCACATTGTGACTTAGTAATCTGGATTTTTCCCACGATCTGTTGTTTTAGTTTTATGCGCACTGACCGTCATATATCCTCCTCAGACCCAGTGTACCCATTTAAGGCACAAAACAGCTCGTTTCATTTTTCTTATCCCGAAACGTTCTAACCGTTATTTGTATCACAATGCAGTAAATTTTAAAAGGTAGATGGGGCATTGGATTGATTTTTCCTTAGGTCTGATTCTACGTTGTCACGAAAACTTGTTGGAGCTTCATCTGGGCGACATTCATAGTTTGTTTTATTTTGGCCGCCCTCTAAAGGTTCGTGGCGTTATTTACTCGTTTCTCTTGCCGTAGAGGCTGAATTCTCATTGCACGGAAATCACGACGCTTGGCGGGTCTCGCTCCACTGGTATTTAGCCTATCCTAGCGATTTTCATTTTTAATAGTGCGACAGTATCATGTGTTTTAAACTTCTTACGTTTTCCGTAATCTTCATTCAATTTTTAACTCGATGGTAAGGTTTTATTGGGGGAAAAATGTTTTGCAGACACCCCACTTGTGGAGCGAGGAATAGCGATATCCAAACGTTGCGCCCTCTGATCCAGAATAACAGCGAAAGAGTACCATCTCCGTCCGCGAGGTAGCGCTCGCGGTCGCTCTCGTTTTCAGTCGTTCAAAAGCGTGATTCACGCTCTGCTGGAGGGGGAAATCCTCAATGGAGGTGGAATGAGGGGGAGGGGAAGCGTCGGAAGGCGCGAATGAGGAACCACGCGGAGTCCGGTTCGAGTCGAGCGAGATCAGCCACCGGTGCGAGTATCGGCAGTCGTTCCCCAGTCGCTGCAACAAACGAGCTTTACTGAGAGCGGTCATTGTCGGACCAGAGCGATTGTCACGCCGCTCGCTCACGGTGACGTGCCAATTCCCGTAATAACAATCGCTCTTAATTGTTGAATCCGTTTTAATTTTTTTGTAAGTTGTGGACACGTGTATTATTCCTCGTTTAACGCGCTCGATTGTGTCAAAAAAGAAAACATCGAACTCGCACGTCCGCTGTGGAAGGAGCTTTCCCGTGCGCGAACGCTTCGTTTTTGTCATCCAGAAGGTGGAATAGAGGGAGTGTGTCTGAGTGCCTTCAGACGGTGTTTCTATAGTTCTCGGAAGTCATGGAGCAGCTGAGCCTCGCGAGGGATGAGTTCAGCGGCCGGGGTGGTCATTCGGCCAAATTGTACGTGTTCCCGGTGGTCAACGGTTCCTCGCTGTCCATGTATCCGTGGAAGTACGTGAACGATGCAGAGGACAACCAGACGAGTCTGCAGACGCTGGAGAAGGGCTACGAGCAGTTCGTGGCCGACGTGTGGGTCGGAATAGTCCTCACGTTGATGGTCCTCAGCTGTCTGTGCTGCATCTGCTCGTGTCTCCTGTACCACAGACTGTTGGAGTGGAAGAGGAAAGGTAATGATCGAGATGAGAAAAGCTTTCTTCTATGCCCGCTGCTGTGTTGAGCGTGATTTTTCGTAAATTGATTCACGATTGATGGAGTCGATTCCCGGGACATGGGGCTTTAGTCGCGTGGAACGGCTCCTGGTTGTTGTGCGTTATTTATTTTTGGGGAATCCGAGGTGCGAAGTTGCTCTGGTACCATCCCTCTATTCAAACCCTCCAGTGGCAGATATTCGTCCTGAGGAATTCCTGCTCATACGTTCATTGGCGTGGTTTAATGTTAGAGTTGGGGGACAGGACACCCACCTGTAGCTGTATATTTATGGCGGGGGGCTGACATCATCCTGTCTCGCTCCTTACATCAGATTATATATATATATATATATATATATATATATATATATATATATATATATATATATATATATATATATATATATACAGACTTGTGCGATGAACCACTGTGTGGTTGAATGTCCCTCATTGGCCTGAGTAGAATGTAACTGTGCCATTCCGAGAGGAAGAAGCATGTATAGTCTCCCAGGGCGAGACTGGTGGCCCTCCATTTGTTGGAAAGCTTAATTCCACCGATTGTACTCGGCGATAATGCCTTATGCTGCTCTTCTTGCGCATTCCATGGGGTGAGAGGTGATATTTCAGTTTTTTATTATATGGAGGAAACTTATTTGTAAAGTTAATGCAGCCTTCAATTTTTTTTCATTTATTTTCTTTTCTAAGTATATAGTAGCTGTTCATATATTATTCAAAGTCGACTATGCACATTTGTTTTGGTCAACTTGGCTTTTATTCGTGAAGCAATGTTTACGTTAAAGGGTGCGAGATATTACTTAAGAGAATCACGAGAACTGATGAAAATGTTTTGAGGTCTGGTGTACCAGAAAAGATTGGTCACCAATACTCTTAGAGTCACACGTGCGAAAGAATGAATGATCGTGTGGAAATGAGTGGGAAAATGCGAAATTTTGTGCTGGAAGTTCACTATCTCTGGTCTGTAGTAAACCTGAGTAGAGTTGCGACAAGAATTCAGTTATCGAGACGTGTATTGATGATTTTCTCAGTATCACTTTTCAGTTTGTCGCCTAATCATTCCTGGTAAGGATTCCGAAGGCTTCCGGCGTCATCTAAATGTGTTGGTTCGGGTCCTGACTGATGACTGACTTGTTTCCCACATCCGAGGTCCCGCGTTCGAATCCCGGGAATGGTGAAGATTTTCCTGAGGAATCGCCATCCCAACTTAGCGTTATATGTGGAGAGGACATCTCTACACCCGTTGGTGAAAAGTAGTTTTACCACGTTTATCTATGGTTATCGCCGATTAAAACACGTGTTCAAAGTCTCCCGCAAATTAATTATTGGCGAAATCCGCTCTTAAGTGCCTGAAATCACATTGCTTAATGTTGTCGATGTTATGACGCAAAAAGTCTTCATTTTCATGGCTCGAACATTCCGTGAAATTCCTGAATGGGGCACGAGAGGACTCCCATGTCTCGTCAAACGAGACGTGCGAAGGACTGTTTACGCGACGCTTTGCACTTCCGCGAGTGCAGCGAACGCCCGTGTAAACGAATGCTCGAAATTAGAACGGGCGGCTATTCTGTGGACGTATGATCATTGGCGTTGTCTTGTTTATAGGTACGCGATGCGATTCTGTGGACCATCTGCTTGCGCATCAAGACGCCCAAGGCTCGTAAGCTCTGGTCTTTCAAAGTGTCCTCACTGCTCGTTTATCGGAGACTGTTGCCTGGAAACACTGTAATTAAAACTTTGTGGGTGTGATTAAAAATTGGCCGCCTTTGTGTTCGACTTCTAATTCGTCTGTGCTTATATAAGTGATGTTTAGCGGTAATTTAGTATTAAACCTAAAAAATCTACAGTTTGTGACGAGGTAAAAGTGCCTTGTTTCATTCGAGGTCAGTCGGATGTCTGAATTTCGTTCCTGTCCAGATTAGGAAATTCCGAGACCACACGGAATGACGAGTCCACCGGGTTTTCCTCCTCGCCTTCGCCACAGTCAAGGGACTTGTATTGTGATTGATGAAGTAGTCAATCCTTCGCCATACATGTGAATTTTCTCTCACATCCACTTCTATTTCGTAGAATGCGACGAAAGCTGGCAGAAGCCGGCTCTTTATTCAACTTTCGATTCTGAGAGCTAAAATGAAGTTGAGATGAGAACATAAGCGAACTTGTCCAAGAAATATCTTCTTTTTTAATTTCTAGGAGTCTCTCGCTCAGCCATTTCTGAATAAGTGTGTGCCTATCGTAAAAGGAAACGCTATTTCAGACCGTCACTTTGGAATTCGGCAATTATCTGTATTAGTTACGGAAACGGTAACCTTAGCTTTCGCTGTTTGAGAACGGAAAGTGTCTGCATATCGCATGCGAGCCCTTTGATCGCACTTAAGGTTGTTTCCTGATTGTCGAGGGCGGAGTTCACCTTGCTCTGATTAGCACTTCCGCCTGAATTCACGAATTTAAATAATCTGTATTTAACCCTTTCACTATGAGAAGGTTACAGAATATGAAAAACTCTTTCAGCTTCGATTGAAGTCGTGGAAATCATATGACTTTTCTGATGCAAACGTAGAACACTCTCATCTACATAATACCCTGCGAGCCGCCGCATGAGCCTGTGGCAGGGGATGTTAGGTCACCAGCCGTGTAAAGGAGTAAGTTTTTGGAGATGGAATGGTGACATGAATTATAGGAGTGTATTTAGTGGAGCTCGATTTTTATTGTGGTCGCTTATTGTTCGCGGAAAAAATGAGTTTTTGTACCTATCTGTTCGGCAGTGTATCTCTCTTATTTCATCGCATCTGTCAGACCTAGAGATGTAGTGAGGAGTCATGATAATATTCTCTATGTCGCTCTGAAAAATATCAGTTCTGAATTTATCAAGCAACCTAAGCCTAGCGTGTAGGCTCCGAGTCTCTAGGGGCTCCCATCTTAATCCCTCTAAAAGTTATGAGACACTATATGTACGTGTTTATAATCTTTGATATGTACGCTCGTAGCAGTTTTTAACGAAGCGCGCTGCTTTCCTTCGTATTTTATTAATTTTGTTGGTTAACTCTATTTGACCAGGGTCCCAAATTCTCGCGGCGTATTCGAGGTGTGGCCTAACCAGAGCGAAGTAGCATCTCTTTTTGATTTTTTCATCCGAGGACCTCTCTATCATACGCTTAACAAAACCTAGTTTCTTTAATGCTGCGCCACATATGTTCTGTCGATTCTCTCTGCTCAGTAGCCGTACTGAGGACTGTGATACCACCCTTTTTCATGTCTGAACATGCGAAATATAATTTCAGTCAGCGCACTCGTCCACACGTCCGAAGGTCGAGCCCCAAAACCCCCCAAAATGCCTGATGAGTACCTGAAAGACCAAAAAGTTGGTCGTGAGAACAGAGAATACCAGAGCGGACTATAGTCGATTTCGACAGGAATGCGTAGGAATCGCCGTGAGGAAAAATTCTACCTTAACCGGCAATCGAATTATGGCTTGTCGGGTCAACGCGCTGACCACTAATCTGCTTAATCCTCAGTCCTTGCGTATTTTCCCGCTCGAATGCGGCAATTATGAAAATAATGAGGAGAGTACTAGGCTAGGAAACATGAAATCTTCGCATGAAATACGCGGGCATTTATAATGATGCTCAACATTGGCGGTCATTTAATCATGTGGGACTGCGATGCATTGGTGGGATGCGGTTTTAATCGTTAGTTATAAATATTGGCATGAAGATTCTCACAATTTATTTTATGAAAAAAGTTACGTTTTCGGAATTTTAAACGTAATCTTAATTTCAGTTTTAAGTTTCACTTGTAATGCGAGCGCCATCAGAATGAGATTTGTTCGGTAACCGTTTGATATTTTTCTACAATCATACCGTTCTTGTGACCGTTGTTCCATTTTTGGACCGATTCAAATATGTTTTAACGAACCACGTTTGCTATTTTGAGGCTGTCGTGGGTGCTAAGAACTTCTTCCAAACTGGACCAAGATAATGGCAATCCTCAAGATTGAAATGTTGATGTATTTGTGTTATCTACTTGGCTTCCGGTGTTGAGCGCAGATGTCAATCTTCTGTTTTAATTACAACCTTTTTTTATCCAAAATGTTATTGTGTCAGGTGCTCGAGACAAAATGCTCAGCCACTGCTAAAATTTCCTATTTGCGTAACTCCATCGATCTATCGTGCACTTTGGGCCTTTAAAAGACGGCTTTGTCAAAGATGGCTATGATATCAGTTGTCTTAAAGCGCAATTTGTTTTCCCTTGTGTGAGTCAAAATTGCACGGGCATTATGCAACTAAACTATATTAGTCCCTTTTCTTCCGATGATTAAAAGTATTATAAATTCCACCCTCTCGACCACTTCTCCCGTAAAATACTTCGAAGTTAAAAGTTAGAAGATTCCTCTATGCCAATCTTGTTCCTCAGTCTACGAGAAATTCCCATGGTGATCGGCATCTATTGGTACGCTTCGTCAATTTCATCGCGACAGATTTTAACAATCGTGCTCCACTATATCCGATGTCTTTCTGAGTTACGTGAGCACTATTTCTTTGTTTGGGAACCCGTCCGTTGGGGGGGACAAAATTAATTTCCCAGTGCGCATATGAATGTGTAGTTCCAAGCCACGCGTGCACGAGTACAGCGTACATGTGTCACGAATTTTATTCCTCACGGACCTTCTAAAAAGATGCGATGTTCAACGAGGGACGCCTGCTTTTCTTTTTCGGCGTAATTAATTTTTTCTTTCCACGCGCCAGTCTGTCGAATCCGCAGAACGTGCGCTCCGTGTTCATGGGGTTGCAGAGCGGGAGATAATACACGGTAATGAATGATCGTGTAATGGAAGGGGGACCAGTGCCGTTTCGTGCGTGCTCTGAAGTGAACACAACCGCTCCTCCTTTCGAGTCCGTCTTCGGGTTCATCTTCGAGAACTCGAAGGTCGACTCGCAAGGTCTGCGTTGAGGTCGCTTGGTTGGATGGCTGCTCTTCGGCAGAGGGAGAGGAGGGTTGAATTCGCACAGTCGAAGGCCAACAACCGGGCCCGCGGCCTCCGACATGTAAAGGCCTCAACCAAGGTTTATCACTTCGGGCCTGATCACCCGAATTTCAATCGTCGTCTGTTTTGTAAGCAGTTGCGAAGTAGTCATAGTTGTTGTCGTCAAATGTACACCTCCATTACTGCGGAGATAAGGTGAGAAAATTGTAATAGAATTTTATTGTGGCAAGTGAGACTTGGTTAGTCCTGTAAATTTTCTTGAAACAAGATGATGAATAGTCCCTGATAGGTGCAAAAGTTCTAAAAACTGTTAGAATGTGCTGTTATGACAATGTTAGGGCACAAAAACTGATGACGCCATTCCCAGGCGAAAATATTTTTTTGCGACTTATATGGATCACATGCCGTGTTAATAACCTAAAAAGTGTTAATGCTTTCCTAAACCCTGGTATATAGTTGTCAAGTGGCGTTCAAAATGCGGCTTAAGGCCAGAATTTGTTGCGTAACGTTTTGGAACTTTGTCATCAGAGGATCATAGCAAACGCATATCCCGTGGTTTTCGAAGGAACAGTGCAACGGCATAAGTTCACCTCGGAAGCTGTGTAATCGTGACTAAAGTGCCGTCACCGTGGAATTTCGATTCGAAGAACTTCGAGCTGTTGTGAGTTGAGTTCCCGTGGAGTGCGGAATGTAATGGAGAGAATGTGCTGCCGGTGCACGAATGCGAGGTGCAGGGGGTGGGGTGCTTGTCCCACGGGAAGGTCATGCCAGCTATTTTCTATCGAAGCTGTGAAATCGTTCAAATGGGTTGGAATATAACGGGTGAAACTACTCGTTTCTGATCTGATTGTTAGCCGACACTTACCATCATGCGTAAAAAATATTAAATTTTTATTTCTCACGTGTTTTTTTTTCATTCGTGAAACAGCGTAGGAATGTTTTTGATTCAGTACTAATCCAAAACTCCCGTCTTTGACGATGTTTTAAAAAGTGCGAAATTCCACAGAGAAAAACAATCATCCGCCTTGACCGGGATACGAACCCGGATCCCTCGATTTCCGGCCGAGTGCTTTTGCCAGGTAAGCTACCGAGGCGTCCTCTTCCCCTGTGGATTTTAGTATCCCGCTCAAGGCGGATGATTTTTTCCCTGTGGAATTTCGCACAATTGTGCATTGCGGGTGACTCTGTAAAAGTGGATCTCCGTGGCCAGTCCCGGATAGCTTAACATCTGTGTTTTAAAAATCTTTTCGGAGTGACAGTGTATGTACAAGGAGTAAATGTGTCCGTCATTATCACTGTAGCCATAGCATACCATTTCATCTTCATGATTATCCTCTAAGGAAGCCATCAATCGTTGACCACCAACTGATGAAGTATTTGCCAGTTTTGCAGTCAAGGAACCGTTCCTGGAACAAGTTACTGTATTTTCTGACGTTTGCAGAATGAGTGGCACATCCAACGATTCTTTTTTTTCAGCGTGATGGTGCGGAAATATTCGCTTTCAGTCGAATCATTTTTTCTTCTTTCGTTTCCGAGAATGTTCCCCTGGAAATTTCCTCCCTTTGAAGTCGATCGCCATCTACATCTACGCCATACCCTGCAAGCCACCCAAAGGGTGTGTGGCAGGGTGTGCTTCCACACCAGGCATGCATGAATTATACGGCAGAACACCGAAACTACATTGAAACCAGCGCACCACACATGCAACGTGCCTATTAAAAATCTACTAACCAAGAAACATTCCGTCGTCAATCGTTCGAACATACAATGGATACAAAGACTACTACTACATATTCAAAATATCATGCATATATAAGAACGTAGAGAATATAAAGAGAAAGATCTACTGTCTAGCTAATGTCTCTATTCGAACTATTCATGACGACGATCACAGCTGTTATGGTCCCGAATGGTACGCGGAAAAAATGACATTTTACACCTATCGGTTCTAAAATCTATCTCTTTAATTTTATTGGCGCGATCTAATCTGCCGTAGTACGAGGGGGTTGATAGTATGTCTTTTACGTCGTCAGAGAAATGTTTTTCCTGAAATTCCGTCCTCTGCATCGATTGCGACGATTATCGCATTCTCGGAGCTGTTCCGGTTCTGGAAAGGGCTCTTCATCGCTCCACATCCTGGTGTTTAGTGTGTACGATTGGGAGAAATTCCGACTCAATCGTTAGAGCGCGTAATCCGAAGGATAGCGAAGGGAAATCCCGCTCTCTCAGCGCCGGCCGGCCAGCCGGCTCTAGCTCCTCTCCGCCGTGTCTCGTGAGTCACACACTCGTTGGCCGCGGCAGCACTTCCTGGAACGGCATTCAAACACCGCGTGGAGCGTCCCCACCGTAGGCTTTTACCGCTCGACACAGCTGTTTCTCGCTTTGCGCGGATCACTTCCTTCCCGCCTGTGTTTCCACCTTTCCCCACCGACGCACGTCTGCTCGAGAACGAATACGAACACTTCGCAGCAGCGTGTCGATGATGGGGCAACTTCAAGCTTCGAACATTGTGTGCGTCCATTGCATGATTAAGCCTAACGAATCCCATTGTGTACACGCCTTTCTGCCGAACGAAAGTCATCTGTTGGGACTTCGGTTTGACCCAATATTCCCTGCGAACGACGTGCCACCTTTCATAAACACAGGTTCCCGCTCCATTATCGGAGTGTCGCTGGGATTGCCTCTGATTTGGACGGGCGAACCTCAAATAAACACTGAGAGCTGTTGTCTATCCTCTCTGCGAGTGGCAGACGGTTTAGTGCGAAATGATCACTACTGTTGAGGGATGTTTTGAGTGATAGTAGCGAGTTTTGTTAATGTACAGATGTGAAACTTTGCACGAGTGTTCGTATGAGTGATACCGATAGATAAAATTGAATAGTGGTGTAACTTACCGTAATAATTTTTTGGCAACGGAATGACATTTATCAAGTAGACTTTATGGCGCGTAACATGCGTTTCGTAATTATTCAATTGCACGTGTGCAGGTTTTCTCCTTCACGCGATATAATTCATTTATCATTATTATTAGTATAGCAACTGTATGATTTTACACTTTCCCGGCGAATTAAATTAGTGTAAATTTCTCGGGCTCGCCACCGGGTAAGATTTTTATAGACAGCCGACGTTTCGGGTTCCGACTCGTCACCCATTCTCAAGGCTAATGATGCTTGTTTAAAAAGATCGTTTAATTTGGCGCTAGGCGGGGCGGGATTGGTCGAGCCCCGATTGTTGTATTGGAGGACCGTTGACCAGCGGGGACTTAGCTCTGGCGTTCTGAATTCTTCTCAGAATTCTATTCCAAGAGCTGCTGATCGTATAACCAGTATCCCGGTTGAAATTCTTCCTCTCCAACCTTATCTCTATCGCCTCTTTGGTTAAGCGATCCCAAAATTGGCCGGATCGCCAAAGAACAGTCGTGTCATCCCAAATGATCTTATGGTCCCGACTCAGGCTATGCTCAACTACTGCTGATTTTTCCGGTTGACCAAGCCGGAAATGCCTACGGTGTTCCTTCTAGTATAGCAACTGTTGCTAACAAACATCAAGGCGTGTCGCCTTGTTGCCCAATCAGAGTGCTTGAAGGGGTGCCGAGGGTGATGGATGAATAGGCGGTAGCGGAGTCCAGAGTTGAAAAAAGTACGTTTTAATATGATTTCGTATAAATTCCTAATATGGCTTCAAATATTCGAATCACAGCGTACTTTGATTAAGGAAAAACGATTATGATTCTTGTATCATTACGTTACTGCCTATACGATGCGTTCCACAGCACAAACAGATGCGTTTGAACGAAATATGGTTTAAGAAATATTTTCGGCTTCTAAAATATTAAAACGCGTACCCAACGGCCCACGATTTCCGCTCCAGCCACCTTGAGTGAGCATTTAATACCGCCATTATTACGAACGTACCACTCCGCTCTTCATTATAACCGAATACTAATTCGACCGCTCAAGATTTTCAATGTGAGGTGTTTTCCTATCGAATCAAGTGGCCCAGAGTCGATTTATTTCGAATACTAAAAGGAGCGCCGATGAATATTAGGTAGTTTGCTAAATAGATTAATTTTATTATCGCGGCTAGTCTGGAAGATTTCGCATCATTTTTAAGCAGAAAAATACTTTCAGAAAAGGATTATAAGTGTTCGCAAACAGTCACGAGATTAACGTTGCGCATACGAAAATCTGCTGACAATTCGTTAATTGTTATCGAACTATGTCACGTTTACAGCCTACGGATTCTATATCCTAAGCTTCGGGAGATCCGTAAATGCTCCCTAAATCGTGAAATTTTAACTGTGATGGTTCATAACAAGAATATGAGATGAATGGCCGCTTCAGTAGAAGCGCCTCAACATCTTCGTCGACTTAACTTTATGTTTTATTGTGGAGGATAGTTAAGGTAGTCCGAGCGAGATACTTCCCTAGTCATAATAGAGACCATATTCGAAATATACCTAAGTTTTAATTTCACCAGCTGTAGGACACATGAATTAAATATTACATTATTAAAGGCACAACAATGTAGTTTTATATGACAGAAAAAAGAAGTCAGTAATTAAATGAAAATATCTAAATAAGTCTTAAATTTCATTCATTTTTTTCGCGCGGTGCGTTTGAAACTCCTTCACAATGGAAGGTTTTTTGTGATACCCAAAAACCTACTGCGGTGACAGTATGTTTATTTTTAAAAAATAGTTGAGAAAACATACAAACTACACGCTGTTAGTTTTTTTACGACATCTAAGTGATAGAAATACCTCATTTTGTAAATTATGTCTCTCTGGAATGCATACACGTACCATTTCACATGTAAAAGGGCTGGTATATTTTGGCAAATATCTTTGAAAGTAATGTGGTAAGAGGTAGAATGTTTGGTGTCATTGGATATGTGAGATGTCATTCTTCAAAATTAGACCAGATTCATTGATTTCTAAGTACAATGATATTTCGTTCAAGCTACCTTAAATTATACGCCAATATCTTCGTTCATTGGCTTGCCCCATCGGTATTAATGGTAATGCTATCATGAACAATTCTTTTTACGTAAAGTCACTCGTGTTCGACTCACGTTCGGAGGATCGCGAGTTCGAAACCATCAGGAATAGAAATCATTTTTTGTTCGTCGTCAATTTTTATTGAGTAAGTGCTTAAAAAACGTCTAGGTGGCGGTTAGGCTACAGGTGGACACAGGTATAATCGTCTGATAAGTTGACATAATCCTCTGTAACGCAAGACCTTGGAGGCGGCTGCGCAATGTTATGTACTCCAGCCGGTGACACACTCGTCGAGGAAAGCGATTGTTTTCGACGCAGCTGCCGGTGAGTGCTCGTTTGCGACGGCTATTCCTCGTCCATTCCCTTTTCCCATCCATGCGAGAGGACATTAATGGCGCCGTGGGAAAGACAAAAGACTTCATAGTGTAAGGGTTGGAGGGAGATTCGTCGTCAGATGAAAAAGTGGTTTGACATATCAACCGTGGGAAGTAGGTCTCCGCACACGATGACCTTGACGTCGACTGAATATAACAAGAGATGTGCAAACTCGTCTGAATTCAAATGCGATCGAATGCGTCAGAAGTTGAAAAAGGGCTGAAAGTTTTCGGAGAAATTTCTTGCTACTCGATACACAAGAAGAGTGAGAATTGTGGATGTCATTTGGTTAGTGGTGGAGAATTGTGGATCTTAAAACTTAAAATACTATTGAACTTCTAAAAAATTACTGACAATAAGAGGGCAAGTTTTTTGCAAGGAGCAGAAGGTAGAGTAACTGAAGGTGATGATTCTACGCCGATTTGCCGAAAAAGGAGGCTAATATGCATATTTTATTATTTTCTTGACTTTATAATTTATTTTTATGTTCTTATTAATACTGATTTTCTATTTAACTTATTGTATGGGTAATTTTTGTCTGTGGTCTGGTACACTAATTTTTTTCAATGTAACGCAATATCACTGAAATATCAAGACCTCTTTGAAGCATGGCCGGAAACTTAATGGTATTACGTTGGAGTTCAATGGGAAATTTTATGTGATATTGCTATTGCGATGATTAGAATGTGCTCTTAGGCTTACTTGAATATACAAGGTTGCCAAATATTGAAAACAAGAGTTGGCAGTAATATTCTACTTTTAATGTGATTACCATATAGATTTGCCTTCACATTACTAAAAACGCAGATTCATATCTTAGGATATCGTAGGATTGGATCATCCCAATAGAAGTAACTGGAACGTAATTGATCGTGAAAGGTGAAAACAGTGGAGCCTGCATTCGTCCTGTTTTCCTGCAGCTAAGTGTATCGGTTTCTTAAAAAATGCTCCGCAATGATTGCGCATGGTAGTCGTAAAAAAATTTTTTCTCCGCTTTTTCAAAGTAGCATTAGTTATCGCCGTATCCGGGAAAGTATTATGTATTCTGCCATCGAATGAAAACAACTTTGCTCGGTGCTCGGAAACATTTAATCAAGGAAATTCATCCGTAGTATGGTTACGCGAAAGCGATCCGTTTTCTTAAATAAGTCGCCATTTGTCCGCACACTTCTTTACCTGTTGGAACAAAAGATTCATTTCGAAGGAGAGAAGGAAATGGAGGAAGCAACAACCAGCTGAAGTGGGAAATACCTGAAGGCTGCCAACGAGAAGTCAGTGTGGGCCTGGAAATTGGGAGGATGAATGCGCTTAATTAGGGAGAGTCATTTTTCGTCCTGTCACTCATGCTAACTATTTAGTTTCATGGAATGACCGTGCAGAACCTGTACTCATTTCTTCTCCAAGTTGTTCTACTCCAAGTTGATCTCCTCCAAGTTGATCTCCTCCCTTACCCCATCATTATATGCCTGGTGACATACAAACTCCCTCCATTGGGCCAGGTGTCGTCCTTTTTGCTGAATACATGGATATCTGTGGGTGATGATGTGAGCGATGAGATGAGAACTGGGACGGATGGGCTGCACAAGGCTATGGATTCGTCGACCTTCCGCGATTGCCTCTTTTGCGCGCCACCTGTCCCCGCCAGGGAGATTTTAAATGTCCTGGTGAGGGCAATGCTGGTCTCCCCTAGTAGGCTCCGTTCTTGCTCCGCGCCTTTACTCCATCTTCACCTCAGACTTTCCGAAGATACTTTGGCTGGAACACCAGGCCCAGCCTTTTTGCTGATAGCACGGGTCTCCTCAGCAAATCCCTCGCCAAAGGCGTACCCTCCCGACTACAGATGGTCTAAGACGTGCGGGGTGTGAGTGGTGCGACTAACGACACGTCGCTCTAAATACGTCGGAACACCAAGGAGATCCTAAGGTGTAGTTGCCTTGTATCCTCCACAAATTGCCATGGGAATTAGGAAGCCTGGATAGCGTAGTGGTCTGCGCATTGGTCCGGCAAACCAAAGGTCCGTGGTTCGATTCCCGGTCCAGGTCGAATTTTTCTCATGGCAATTTCTCCAAGGAGATCCTGTTCAAATGAATAAAACAAAAGGAAGCAGCAGCACCACCGTTTCACACTCCTGGCCAGAAACATCCTCACGACCACCACGACGAAATACCTCGCCATCCAACTCCACTCCAAACTTACCTTCCGCCCTCGCCTTACTTCCCTCATCTCATTCCAGGGCATCTATCGAGGAATTTCTGGTTGCAAGTTAGTCAAACTATGGTTTTGGTATGCCATTATAATGTTTTAGGTAGTCAGAGCGAGATAGTTTCCTAGTCGTAATAGAGACCATATTCGGAATATACCAGCTGTGAGACACACAAGTTAAGTATTGCATTATTAATGGTACAATAATATAGTTTTCTATGACAGAAATGGTAAGTAATTAAATGAAAAACCTAAATAAGTCATTAACTTGACTCATTGTTTTCGCGTGGTGCGTTTGAAACTCCTTCAAAACGGAAGGTTTTTTTGTGATACCCTACTGTGGAGACAAAATGATTATTTAAAAAAATAGTTGAGAAAACATACAAACTACACGCTATTAGTTTTTTTTACGACATCTAAGTGTTATAAATACCTCATTTTGTAAATAATGTCCCCCTGAAATGCATACACGTGCCATTTCCAATGTAAAAGGGCTGGTATTTTTTGGCAAATATATCCGAAAGTTACGTGGTAAGGGGTTGAATTTTTGGTCTCTTAATGTCACAAGGGAAAGGAAGGAAAACGATCGAATGAATTTAGAGAAAACGAAAATGTCTTAGGTGTACTTGTGCTGTGGGGTTGCGGTGGTTGGAGTGATATTTATCTCCCGTCACATTATAGACCATACACGGATTTCGTTTGATATTTAAGCTATTGAAATAAGAATGAAGTAAATATAATTTTATTAAATCACGCAAAACGTGTTTTCATGACTGAACTTCTAGTACCATAATGTATATCCTCAGTCAAGACTTAAACTGATTTGTCTCGTGCTGCACGGAGGAGACGCCCTGTCAACCAAAGGTTATTTATTTTATTTAAGAGTATTGATGAGATGATTCTCCTTTACGTAAGTTTTTAATACAATTATTTATTTCTCTGGTTTACATGACGAAAAATAATTATTTAATTTCTCTCAAGGCTGCGTTTCGCGTTTTTATTATTGCAGTTGCAGGACTAAATGTGGTATAAATTTGTCAAATATTTCATCCCATACTCCAGAGGAAATATAATAAAAAGTAATAATGTGATTTTAGAATTTTTTCGTAAATCAGTCAAGGAAAAATGCGAACTACACACCTTTACATATCTGATATAATCTTTTCGCCAGGACTTCCTCATTTTTTTCTATAAATAATGCCTCCATGGATCGCACAGTCGAACAAAATCACTTGGTGAACAGCTTGTTTCGAGACATAAATTTTGATTGAGTGTCTGATAAACGTTGCAATAAGTGTATGATATTTTAGTGTAGTAAATAAGAATTTTAAAAAATAACACATTTTATGTGCATTTATATCATACTAATAGTTTATAGTATTATCCATCCAGTATCCAATAGTTTTTAGCTAAAAACGGCGTCTAAAATATCATTGTATGGCAAGTACCTTTGGATCTATCCGATCTCAGATTAGTATATGCCTTCCTACAGGGTTAGCGCAGGTTTTAATGATGTCATGAATCACATCATTTATTCATTCGCATTGCTTCATTTTGGATTCATCTCCATTAGTCATTTCAAGTTTACGGAACTCTGTGTTTAACTGACAGTGCGTGACGTTTTCTTTCGGCTCGATCAGTTTTATTTTCAGTTGGACAAAACACTGATCGGGTGTTCAGTGGTCCATATGTGTCCATGAAGACCGTCTTAGTTTGAGGCGTTTAAGTTTAAAGGTACAGAATCTCTCGTGGAATAGAATGGAATTAAAATGTGCGAGTCTATTGTATCTTTCTTGTCGTTTGCAAGTAGCAGAAACAATTGTATTCACAATGTTTTCTATGAATAGCTACAGTCGGTTTCTATGATTGAGAGAGAGTTAATAAGCTACGAATAGTTCGTTGACCTTACTGCATATTTATTATCTTAGTAGTTTTTGACAAGGAGAATGGGGAGAATAACTGTATGACAAGGACGAATGGTGAAGTAATTGAACAAGTGGATGATTTTGTGTACTTAGGTAAGATGTTTGCGAAAGATGGACGGATAGATGAGGAGATAAAGAGACGTGCGAATGCTGGAAGGAAAGTGGTAGTTAGTATGTGGAGCATATCAAGGAATGAATGCCTGTCAAAGGAAGCGAAAATCGCCGTGTACAAAAGTGTACTACTTCCCACTTTGCTATATGGTAGAGAAATATGGGCATGTCAGGATAAGCATTAGAGTAGACTAAACGCCGTGGGTATGAGTTATCTGAGGAGTGTTTGCGTCAAAAGTAGGATGGACAGGGCCAGGAATGAGTGGGTAATAAATGAATGTGGGTTAGATGCTCCAGTAATGGACGTGTATGAAAGGATTGTACTTCGTTGGTTTGGCCAATCTGAGATAATGGATGAGAGTCGAATAACGAAACAGATATATGAGAGTAGAATGAATAGTGCGAGAGGTAGAGGTAGGCCGAGAAAGTTGTGGTTGAATGTGGTTGAGGAAATTCTTAGGAAGAGGAATATTAGGAGTCTTAAAAACAGGAGGGCGTGTATGAAGCAGTGTATGGGGGTAAATGAGGAAAAAGATGTTTGCAAGGATAGGTCAGTATGGAGGAAATTATTGAAGCAGAGTTAGGTGTACAAATATGCAATTATGAGTGAAACTAAGTGACTGTTGTACCCCGGAAGGGAACGGCGTGATTGGTATGTATGATTTAATTCCATAACGAATACATATAATCCGTAAAAGCAGAGGGTTCTTTTGGAAAATGCAAGCCAATAGGTGGAAATTAGCCATTGGCATATGGCACAATTAGTCTCGGTGAAAAATCCCTAATTGTTGGAACATTAGAATCAGAGGAGAGTAAGGTGAAACTTGGCTATCTCTGTAAATCTTGAAGACGATGACTTGGTATGATTCCCACTTAGAAACATGGTTGGTCGTGAATACCAAGATCCAGTTCCGGGAATATGGTACTGGACCAAAAAGTGTAAGGCCACCGACCCATTTCGTGTGTCTTGGTATTTTTTCCAAGTCGAATACGGGCCTCGCGAGCGTGACCTTTATCTTGCCAGTTCCGATATTCAATTTCCTCCGAGGTTTGTCAGGCTTAATACGAAGGGAGAACCGTTTCTGGAAGTGGTGGAATTCCTTAGCCAGACTGTTATTTACGTGGACATTAGTGATTCCTTCTTAGTTTGTTTCTTAATACGCGGACTGAGAACGCCGCCCTGTCTGTCGATGAGAATAACCTGTGGAGTATTTTTCAAGAGGGGAATTTTGGATCAACTGGCCCGCCAGGTCTGTTATGAGAGCGTGTGCACGAAAATATGCATTGGTCATATCTAATGTTGTGTCATGTAAACTGTTAGTATCTGTTGCCTCTTTTACGGTAATTTAATTTAATTTAATTTAATTTAAGAAAATAAATTTTGTTGATGAATCTTTCTTGCTTTACAATCTCCTCCTAAAGCTAAATCTGATTGATTGCCTCATTGCGATGAAAATCTTACGTGGTCACAGTAATTAACAGCTGGAAAAGGTACCCGCTGCATTGCTACATATGGTGGATATATTTATTTTCGCAGTAAAGAAGTGAAATTCATCAACCGAGTTGTTTTCCAAGAAGCTAGAAGTGGATATAGAGAAATATTTGAGAGTTCGAATAAGTTACCCGTTACATAAATTCTGCATGGCGTTAAATATAAATCGATAGTTATGTGGCCAGATTTTAGGCGTTAAAAAAACTCAATGGTTTTCCTTTCCCACGAGTCTTCGAGTGGCTTTGTTCTAGATGAATAGACGTGGCAGACGCTGCATAGTGCAGCTGAACTTCGCGAACGCAGCACTTGAGCGAAACGACAGCGAAGACGTCCGTCTTGAAGAATGTGCTGTGATGTGACAATAAGTTTCTTCAATGGAGGGCAGTTTTGAGTTGTCGCACGGCGCCTCTCTTCTCCCAGGGGTCGAGCGAGAGTTACGTCTTTATTCCATTGTTTTACGTGTGTTTTCATGTTTTCCTATGCGTCTATATATTGTTTTTTTCTCTCTCTTTTGTATTCGACATCTCCAGCTGAACAGCCATATGTTAGGCAAGGATGTCCATTTTCGCCTTTGCTTTTAAACATTTGTGCCTTGGAAATAATCAGTGAGGTACGGGAAGAGCTAGTTGTGGTAGTGACAGTAGGCGGTCAGCTAAAACCATATTGCAATGAAACAGTAGGTAAAAATTCCACACTTAACATTTATTGACAAACGACTATGGTTTCGACACAAAGTGCCATTTTCAAGGCGAATAAAACTTACAAGTCTCTGCAGTAAATACAATCAGAGAGGACAAGGGACCTTACTGCATATTTATTATCTTAATTTATTTTATTATCTCCCTTGTCCTCTCTGATTGTATATATAGCTGAGACTTGTTAGTTTTATTCACCTTGAAAATGACACTTTGTGTCGAAACCTCGGTCGGTTGTCAATAAATGTTTAGTGTAGAATTCTTACCAACTGTTTCATTGCAATATGGACATACATAAGTTCTAGAAAATAAAAAGTATGAAATGATTTTATACGGTCAGCTAAAATATCGATTGGCTAACGACCAAGCCGAAGTCATTGCGGGAGGCGAGGAGCGAAGATCTAATATAACGAAACTAAAGTTATTTCGAGCTTTCCTCAGACGTGGAGAGCGAGGCCGATCCTAAAGGCAAACTAGAGGAGGTAAAACCATTCAGTGGAACTGAGGACAAAAATGACCCTAGCAACGAAGAGAATTCCGAGATTTGTGATAGCTAAAGAGACGTTCGTTAATGGAAGAGATCTGACGGTAGGGTCCATTTGCTGGAACATAAACAAAAGAATCGAATATTAGGAGAGAGTGCATTATAGAGAGTGATGTAGTGCGGGTGACTCCTTGGAGGCAATAAAGTGGTGAGTCCCGGTGCCCTCAAATTTTTCGAAAAGAGAGAACACCTCATTGTGATCAATGTTTGGCTACGAATATTTCGTTTCATTGTGTGTCCGGCACTCTTGAACATCTTGATCTTCCAAATCCCTCAGAAGTCGTCAAATCGAGGTGAGGGAACCTCTGTAGCTTAACTGGGTAAAGCAGTCAGGGAAAGCGGCATCGAGGGATTCGGGTTCGAATTATGGCGAGTGATTTTTTTTCCTCTTTGGAATTTCGTTCGTTGCGTGCGATGCTAAGAGATGAAACGTGGAATCTGGGATGAGAATAGGCTGCAGGCGTTGGAGACGTGGGTTTGGAGGAGAATGGAGAACGTGCGGTGGGTGGAAAGAAGACGAACATTGAAATGCTCGGGGTGGTGGCTGAGGAAACTACTGGAAGGGGAATGTGATAGCTAATCTCTACGCAACATTCCGAGTGAAAGCCTCCCCAGGAGAATGCGCTATCGAGACGCGTGCTCTATCTCATTGGAGGGAAGTGTCTCATTACTGCTATCGCCCACAAATAGCGACTGTCTCCTCGACACATCCCGGCACGAACGGCTCGAATCGGCCAAATGCGGAGGTCATTAGAGGGAACTCCTTGCCTGTCGAAATAGCTCTCATCTCGCTGACACCTTCGCTTGGGGATGACACCTTCGGAGGCCAAGCCAGGCACATTCTGTAAATCACTTCTACATCTACATAAACCCCGCGAGCCGCCTCATGGGCGTATGGCAGGGGGTGTTAGGTCACCAGCCGTGTAAAGGTGTAAGTTTCTTGGAGATGGAATGGTGACATGCATTATAGGAGTGTATTTAGTGGAGCTCAATTTTTATTGTGGTCGCTTTATTGTTCGCGGAAAGAACGAGTTCTTGTACCTATCTGTCCGGCAGTGTATCTCTCTTATTTTATCGCATCTGTCAGACCTAGAGATGTAGTGAGGAATCATGATAATATTCTCTATGTCGCTCTGAAAAATATCAGTTCCTAATTTATCAAGCAACCTAAGCCTAGCGTGTAGCCTCCGAGTCTCTAGGGGCTCCCACCTTAATCCCTCTAACAGTTGTAAGACACTATATATACGTTCGTAGCAGTTTTTAACGAAGTGCGCTGCTTTAAGTGCGTCTTCGGCCGTGCTATGCTTTACGTTATCATTTTTTTCTAAATTACGCTGTGGGTATGTCCAAGTGGTTATTCTGTGTTTTTATTTAATGGACAGATGTGTGAGAGATGTGCGTAGGGGAAACTTCGGTGTATTGGTTGGAGGCGTAATTGGGTGATTCCATTTGTGACGCGCATGGTTGCAGTATTGCTTTCTGGGGGCCCACTAGAATTACAGAGTCCTCCGGACAAATTCTGTGAAGCAACGAGGAGAATTTAATTTAGGATGATTGCGTCAAAGTAGTTGTCTGTAATCGGTAGAGTAATACGAGTGATTGTATAACGAGCGTAAACTATGAAGTCTTTGAAAAAGTAGAAGATTTCGTTAATCTTGTCCGAATGTTTGCGAATGCTGGTAAGAAAGTCGTAGATAGTGTGCGGAGCAATATCTAGGAATGAGTGTTTGCTTGGGAAAGAGAAAATCGCAGCATAAGTGTGTGTTCACCTCCCGACGTTATTGTATGGCAGCGAAACCTGGGTATGTCAGGATAAGCATAAGAGTGAGATAAGCGAGGTGGGAGTGTAGTACCGGGGAAGTGTTCGAGGGAAAAGTGGGACGGATAGGGTTAGGGTTGTGTCGCTGATGAAAGAATGTGGGCTGGATGCTCTAGTAATGGACATATATGAAAGGAGTGAACTTCGTTAATTTGGCCATGTCTTGGGATTGGATGAGCGACTTATAACTATGCAGATGCACGAAAGAAGAGTGAATGCTACGAGAGGAAAATGTATACCGCGAAAGTAATGGGTTAATGTGGCAGAAGGGACTCTGAAGTGAAGGAATATTGTGAGCCGTATAGTTAGGACCGTGCATGAAGTAATGCATGATTGCGAGGGAATTTTAAGTATAGGGCTTCGTGGAGGAAATTCTGAAAGGGGAGCCGGTTCTCTTGGGATAATCGTACTTATAACTGATTTCTCCGAATTGACCTTCCGCATCGTGAATGACTGCCGAAATTGGATCCTCCACTCACCAACGAAATGACCTCATCGCCGATTTTTTCGCTGATATCCTCGTAGTATGTGTGTTCAATCTTAAAGCGGCGTTTCACGTGGAATTTGACTTCTCAGGAATTGATAATGCGTGGCGATGTCTCTTTTTGTGTGTAACTGCTGGCGAGACATCCTTCTGCGCACGCATTCAACTTCCGGTCGAAAAAAATAACGGGAGCAACCATTGCATGCGGCATTTCCGAATAATGCCTAATTTCTGCTATCGAAGCGTTTTGTGAATGCGTTGCAACGTCCGAGTTTCATGGGCAGTTGTGAAATTAGATTATTTGAACAAATTAAATGTATCAATGAAGTGAGTCAAGTTTTCGAGATATTTCGTTTCATGTTGCTCGAGACAAGATATAATAATAATGATTCTTTATTTCATTTATATGGATGTAAATTTGGTTATTAATACAAAGAATAGGAACATAGGTACCCCAGAGGAACTACTTGATTTGGGGTTACCATCATCCGAAAGTTATTATGGCAGAGCTGGTGCTGATTAGTTATCAAACACATCTCAAAATTATCTAGTGCTTCTATACCTTATTGTGCTTTCATATTATAAAAAAGAAAAACACAAGTTATTGCACGTTCACGATAACTTGAGTTTTTGAAATAACTTGAGCGATGACAATCAATTATACAATTTAACGAAAACTCTCATATTTAAGAACCAAAAAATGCATACACCACATATTATAGATGAATTAACTTGACAGTCATCATCATCCGGTGTTCTGCCTGCTGGCAGGTCCCGTACACCACTGCTGTCTCCATCCGCTTCTGTCCCGAGCTTCCTTCTTTGCTTCATCATAGCTGATGTTCTTCACCTGATCCACCAATTTAATTCTTCTCCTTACTCTCTTTTTCTTTCCTTCAATTGAACCCTCAAGTGCCACAGTTATTATACTTTTCCCTCTCATCACATGGCCCAACCAGTTTCCTTTCCTTTTCCTTATTTCCTTTAGGAGCGATCTTCCTTCTTTTACTTTGCTCAAAACCTCTTCATTTCTCATCTTATCCACCCATCTTACTTTTTCCATCCTTCTCCACACCCACATTTCATAAGCTTCTATTCTATTCCTTTCCCTCTTACCTAATGTCCACGCTTCACATCCATACATGAAAACGCTCCATGAATAACACTTAGCTAGTCTCTTTCTCAGCTCGAGATCCAGACTTTTATTGCATAGCAAGTTTTTCTTCTGGCTGAAGGCCTCTTTTTCCATTGCTATCCTTGCCTTTATTTCTGCAATACTTCTCCAGTCGTCTGTCACCATCGTTCTTAGGTACCGGTAGCTTTTCACTTTTCCTATTACACCTCCATTTATTTTCACACTCTTATAATTTTCACAGTTTACTGGCATCACCTTTGTCTTTCCTAGGTTTATCTTCATCTCATATTCCTTTATCCCTTCTTCCTAAACCTTTATCAACCTTTGAAGTGATTGCATATCATCTGCTAATATTACCATGTCATCTGCGAATCTTATACTTCTTATCTTCCTACCTCCAATGCTGACTCCTTCCTCTCTCCCATCAAAAGATTTATGGATCATGTCCTTAACATATATATTGAACAAGGTTGGCGACAGACAGCATCCCTGCCTTACTCCTCTACCAAGATCCACCCATTCTGTCATATTCTCCGTTATTTTTAATGCAGCTTTTTGTCTCATATATAATTCTCTAATGAGTTTTCTCTCCTTCCATACCAACCCCTTCTCTTTTAGAATTTCGAACATTTTATTCCATTCAACCCGATCAAAAACCTTTTCCAGATCAATAAAACAAAGTGCCATTCCTTTTCCTCTCTCTATATACATTTCTCCAGTTGTTCTTAACAGGCCAATGGCGTCCCTAGTTCCTTTCCCTTTCCGGAAAATAAATTGCTCCTTCCCTACATTTTCTTCCATTATTCTTATTAATCTCCTGTTCAAAAATCTCAACATTATTTTGGCTGCATGTGTTATTAGGTTATTAGTAGGCATGCTTATCGTTCTATGTTCAGTACATTTCCGTGTACCAGGCTTCTTAGGAATTGGTACCATCACTGTTCTTACAAAATCTTGAGGCCATTCACCAGTGTGATATATTTTGTTACACATGTTAACAATTTCCTGCACACCCTCTTCATTCAAGCACTTGAAAAATTCAATAGGGATCTCATCCATTCCTGTTGCCTTCTCTTCTCTCATTTCTTCAATTGCTTTTTCTCCTTCCCTCTTCAACACTGAATAACCTCTATCTTCCGGGGGCACCATTTCCTCTGCCTCCAAGTCCAAATCCACTGGCTTCTCCTTTGAGCAATACAGGTCTTCCAAATATTCTGTCCACCTTTCTGTTATTTCTTTCCTCTCATGCATAATTCTGCCGTATATACTCTCCATTTCTCTCATTTTACTCTTCATTTTCCTATTATCAGTTGTTACTGCCCTTACCTTCCTATACATCAGGTCATACTTTCCTTTCTTTTCGAGGTTTTCTATGTCATCACATGCTTCCGCAAGCCACTTCTCTCTTGCCTTTTGAGTTTCCCACTTCAATTCATTATTCAACCTTCGATACATTTCTCTTTCTTGCTCGCCATTCTTATTTTTATACTTCTTCCTTTCTTCCATCTTCTTCAACATCTCCTCTGTTACCCAGGGCTTCTTTGCTCCGATTCCTACATAGTATTCTATTTCTTTTTCTGCTTCACTTACTATAGAATTTTTTATCCTCATCCAAATTTCTTCACTTCCTTCCTCCCCCTTTCGATCTTTTGTAATTGCTTTAGACAGTTTTTCTCCCATATCTTCCCTACCCATTTCCTCTATCTTTTCCAGGTTCCATTTCTTTACTACTTTGGCCTTTTCCACTCTCTTCAATGTTAGTTGAATTTCCATCCTTATTAGGACATGGTCACTATTGATATCAGCTCCCGGCAACCCATTTGATTTCTTAATTGCATTCCTATATCTTTGTTCAACCAAGAAATAATCAATCTGATAACGATCTTCTGTTGGTGACATCCATGTATACCTTCTCCTTTTATGGTTTTTGAACCATGTATTGGCTATAAACAATTTCATCTCTCTGCAAAATTCCACTAATCTTTCTCCTCTTTTGTTTCTTACTCCCAAACCATATTTTCCCACTACAGTTCCCTCTTCGCCTTCTCCAACCACAGCATTCCAGTCTCCCATAATCACCTTACAGCAGCCCTTTTCCTCTTCTAATACATTTTCAATCTTCTCATACATCCTATCTATATCTTCTTCCTCATAAGCTGATGTCAGCATATACACTTGTATAATGAGTAGATCCTTCGGCACCATTCCAATTCTTACTGCTATTAATCAATCATCTACATACATTACCTTTTGTACTCTTTTTGCTCTTTCATTTCTCATGATTATTCCCACTCCATTTTTTCCCCTCTGTTCTCCCAAATAGAATATGGTAACTCCATCACTCCTCATTTCCCCTTGTCCATCCCACCTCACGTCACTCAGCCCTGTCAAATCCAACTTATTTATTTCCATTCCTCTTTTAAGGTTCTCCAGCTCAAACTTGACAGTTAACAATCTGAAATCAAACACAACCCCATTTCAGTTATTAGCATTCATAGTACATTTTTATACAATCTTTTGAAACAAAAAATCAACTTCCTCGTGACAGATTAGACATTTTTTAACAGCTGAAGCAAATTCCGATTCTATGTCTTTCTTTGCCACATCCTTTGGCGAAGTACGAAATATTTTTGGCCCCAGGCACAGTTACGAATGACAAAGATTTCGTTCTGTAAAGATGTTACAAGTCCTTCTTACACTTAAGTACTTCATAAAGACATCAAAAAAACTCGGACGGATTTTAATAAAACCGATAGTTTCGTACGTATCCTCGTTCATCATTTGTTTGATAACTATGATTTCAGTTAGTTGTTTGCATTATGCCATGGGGGCCATGAGGTTTGAAATCAGTCGCGGGCTGGCAATCCCCACACCACAATTCTTTCGTGTAAAATGGGAAATTTCTTCCACCACTCCGAAAATGGTCGAAGGAGATGTGTGAAGATTGCCCCTGCTCTAGTTTCCTGCCTGCGTTCTCGCGATTTCTGCATATTTTTTTAGCCCAATGAAGTACCTTGTGGAAAGCCTTTACATTTCACCTTATCTCGATGTAAGCATTTCATTATTTACAATATGAATGATTGCCCCCTCATGGGACTTATTTGTTAGTGATGGTAACTTCGGTGGCTTCGATCGTAGTGATACTAAGAAGTTATTACTCGCGGTTTACTGAGCTCAGATATAACCCTGAAGCATCGGCGGAGGTGAACACTTCAGTCAGGTCCCTGAACGTGTCATAGTCCCTCTCGATTTTTTATCCAAATACTGTTATCCAAATGACTATTTTAAGGGTTCAAAGTTTCATTCATTCACAAAATACTGGAAACGTTGTCAAAATTTTTCTAGATAATTTATTTATTTCACATCTTCATAATTCGTTTTACTGCTATCCTCAAATCATCGTTTGTAATTATTCTAAAGTTGATTAGATGCGGTGGAGGGCAGTCGTGGTTTACATATCTGGATCGTAGAATACCTTGGAAATGCACCGAGGTCACTGTAGAGCACACTTATTTGTTAGAGGGAGTTTCTTATAGAAAGCAAAATCTGCCTCTCCGTTATCCCTTGTCATTATTTTCTCTTCCCATTATACGTATAGTTTATATTTTGCGTCGCCCAAGGCAGGAGATTGTGCCGAGATATAGGTGACTATTGAATGTTGGGACTTGCCACACATCGTCGTCGCTTCAAGGATGAGGTGCTCTTCTGATCATTGCCTCTCGATCTTGAGGTGAAAAAGTTTCAGCGACAAGGAATGGACTCGAAGGAACAACCTTCATTCGCTCGCAATAAAGCAAGAATGAAGGTCACTCAAGTTATTTTATCGTCACCGATTGCCTCCTCCATTTCGGGGATTTCCCGTGGGGGAATTCTGTTTGCTCTGTTTGAAAATTCGAGGGGCCTCGAGAGGAAAATACACATACTTGATAGTATTTACACTGTTGCGTCCGATTCGTGTTTTTCATTATTTTAATTTCGGATCCCTGGGTGGAATAAGTCGAGTAGCGGTTACCTTTATTGTTCGAGAGCAATTCTATAACTCTGACGATATTTTATAGCAATTCAATAAGTACAAACCTAATTTACTTGAATGAATTAAACTTAAAAACCTTAAAATATTCATTTGGATAAAATTATAAAAAAGGTCAATAAAAAGAAAACTAAAGTAATGAAAGTGGGGGTAAAGCAAGAGTTGAATATTTACGTGGATGGAGAAGATCTGGAGCAGGTAAAACGATTCAAGTACCTGGGAACTGAAGTGACGGAGGATTGGAAGAGTGAAATGGAGATAAAAACAAGAATTGGTATGGCTAAGGAGGCATTTAGGAAGAAAAAGGCTGAACTAACTAGTAAAATGGAGCTGGAACTGAAGAAGAGAATCGTCAAGTGTTTTGTTTGGAGTGTGTTTTTGCATGGTGGGGAAACATGGACGATGACAGAAAATGATAGAGAGTTTCGAAATGTGGATTTGGAGGAAAGTGCTTAACATCAAGTGGTCTGAGAGGGTTAGAAATGAAGGGGTGTTGGAGAGAATAAAAGGAGGAAGAAAGCTCTTTAAGACCATTGAAGATAGGAAGAATAGCTGGATGGGATATGTGTACTGAGAAATAAATGTTTGTTACGAGATGTACTGGAAGGAATAGGGGATGGAAACCGCAAAAGAGGAAGAAAGATGATTGATGACCTAAAGGATGGAGGGAGTTACAGAGAATTGAAGAGGAGAGCAGAGGACAGAGAGAGAGAGAGATGGAGGCACCAAGAACCTGCGAAAGCAGACAACCAATGATGATGAAAATTATTAATGCCTCCAAAAAACTAGATAAAAACTTTTGAGATTTGAGAACCGCTTCTGGAAAGCCTGTATTTCGTGTACCGTGGGTAAAAACTAAATTATGTACACGTGCAGAAACATCGCTGGCTCTTTCCCGAAATTCTCGGTCCCTTGATTTCGCTTGCCTTTGGAATACTTTTTGCGTGTATTATTTGCTTCTCGAGTCCTGCTGATGACAATTAATCCTTAAATTTTTTCTTTGGCCTGAACACCCGAGTGATTAAGACAGATTTGATGCTTTCCCGGCGCATGCCGGTCGTCTTGATTCTGCTTGAGATCTCCACGTGGGTCCAGCACTCCACCACTGCCTACATTTCAATGCTCAGTTGCTTCATTGTCCCCGCCCTTGAGTCCCTGGGGGATATTCAGCCCTGATGACAATGCAGTGGACAACTCGATCGTCGAAACCGCGGGGCAGGGATGGATGGCATTCAAATGGACCTAGGATTCCGAGAGAGTTTGGGGTGGTTGGAGCGATTGTGTGTGTAAAGATTTGCGTGGAAATTAGCCTAAGCATTCTCATTAGTTATTATTTCTAGATAAATGTTAAACATATTGCGTCATACTCACTTGTTGTTCTGGCAAATTAGTGGTCTTTTAACACGTAACCATTAGAGAAAGAGATATATTTCGTAATAATTATTCATTTACATATGTACAGATGTTCTTTCAAACGCAGATGAATATATCCCATATTACTGTAATTGTTTCTAACGAGTTTGAAGGTGTTACGCTGAGTCAAGTATTCGAAAACAACATGTGTAAATGCAAAAGTGACCAGATTTCAAATACCGCGCAGAAAACACATATCATAATGTGCTCCAATTAAGGGAAAATGTAATTCCATAACTGCTATATACTGGAGTTCAAACGCATAAACAGTAGACTTGGATAAAATGTAGCGTCAGAATGTTTTTCGAATTTAAAAATTTTAATGTGTGCTCAATTGACCCTTGGTTATGGTCCCAGCCACTTGAACTACCCTCGTCATTCTGCTCTGATGATATAAGCCATTTTTTCAAACAGATTATCGTTGAGCCTGGAGCCTAAGGGACTAAAGGAGGGAGTACATAGGCTGAAGTAGTGTTGACTGACGCGGTCTGAACCACAACTGCTATTCTTCTGGCAGTGGGAGTTATTTGAGCACAGCAATTACTTATTCCATTTTAAATGATAAAGCATATTTTATGCAATCTACGCACGAAGCTTGTTTGCATCGTGGCTTCTTTTTTTCAATTTAAAAGCGGGTTTTTAAAGTGCTAATTTTAATTTCTAGGGTATCGTGGATTACTTTTCTGTAGCTATCTAGCCCTCTCAAATATGAACTCCTAAAGGTATTTGAGTTGAAACTGTTCCTTGTCAATTACAGATGCAGATGTCTAATTAAGGTCGAAAAATGACCCTCTAATTCTACGCACTCAAAAATTCTTAAAACAAGGGGTATATCTGCGAGCGTTCTGCTGAGGATTGGAAAATTTTTCTACTTTGACGTGAGATTTTGTAGACTCGAGGAATATTTGCTTGATAGGCGGATAAATTCTTCTTAAGTGACGCACAGTTGATGACTGCACGTCTAGGTGGCGTTTCACGAATGCTTGGTGGTGCGACGGCAGCAAAACTTAAGAAAAGCTAACGCACGCTACATTTACGTCGCTTTCCTCGAATGCGTTTCGTCAGTGAATTTTATAAGTCTTGGTTATGATATCGAAATAGGACTCAAGGGAAAATTCTGGGATTGCCGAATCAGAATTTTGGCAGCTTACAGGGAAACATGTCGAAGCTTCGAAAAATATTCCATGCGAACTTTATGAGCTTAAATACGCGAGGCAAAAATTAGGTCAATAAACAACTTTGTTTCACGAAAATATTTCCAAAGCCCTTTCCGACGCCGGTTTCCTTTTCTATTCTCCCCCATTATTCCTATGTCTCTTACCTCAACGTCACTAATTAAATAAATTCTGCAAACTTTGATATATTATCTGCAAAGAGCATTTTATAAACTGAATTAAAATTAAAGTGGCGTTTCTCGGTTAGTTTTGTGTACTATAATTCTGACTTGAAAGTGAAGTTTTGAACAAGGACTCGGGTTACAGCTGAAAGACATCAATTTGAGCGATTTAACATGAGTAAGCGTGTAAGGCAGTCCGAGCGAGATAGATCCCTAGTCATAATAGAGACCATATTCGAATTATACGTTTCAATTTCACCAGCCGTAGGACACATCAATTTAATATTGCATTATTAATGGTTTAATAATATAGTTTTATATGACAGAAATGTTAAGTAATTAAATCAAAATATCTGCCTAGGTAAGTCTTCAATTTGATTCATTTTTTTCGCGCGGTGCGTTTGAAACTCCTTCAAAACGGAAGGTTTTTTGCGTTACCCATGAACTTATTCCGGTGACAATATGATTAATTTTCAAAAATAGTTAAGAAAACATGCAACCTACACTCTGTAATTTTTTTTACGACATCTAAGTGTTAGAAATTCCTCATTTTGTAAATAATGTCTCTCTAGAGTGAATGCACGTACCAATTCCCATAAAAAAGGGCTGTTGTATTTTTTGGCAAACCGAAATTAGCCTGGTAAGGGGTTATATATTTTGGTGTAATTCGAAGGGTGAGTTATTTGTCTTTAAAATGAGACCAAATTCATTGATTTCTAGGTAAAATGATATTTCGCTCAAACTACCTCAACTGAAACCGATTCTAAGAAACGAAATGTCCAGGGAAATTGAATAAAATATATACAGGTCTTTCCGCCTATTTCTATAAGTTGTTGACGAATAACCACAATAGTTGAAGTAATAATGCGGTAGTTCGGTATAAACGGCGCCACATTCACATCCTATGGCTATAAGAAAGTGATCATTGAAAATACATTTCTGATATAATCTCCACATTTAGTACATTAACTTTCGCTTTCAATTGGAAGCCCATTCTAAAAGCGAAAGCAGGATTTTTTTAACGAGGTAAATGATAATTTTAGGGTGTTTCTTTTGACTCGCTAAGTCCGGCCAGAGCCGCCCTAAAATGGCGCAAGTGACCTCAGACGTCGGCCGCCTCCATATCAAGTGGCCAACCTTTATTAGATTTTGGACGACGCGGAAGGAGGAGATAAAATTAAGTCCTGTCGATGTTTACCCGCGAATATCTCACTCCTTGTCCTCCAGTCGCTTGGCCTTGCCCGCTTCCTCGCCTCTTCTTCGCGGGGGATTGGCGCCCGGGGGAGCCGGTGACTGGGTTCTCAGGGACGAGTGGCCATTTCATCTTTGGCGGCTCGCGGAAGAGGGAAATGCCCACGTTGGGTCGACCATCGTAGGCACGGGCTTTAGTAAAAAGTCTGTGGACGACCCTGGTCACATTTCTTGAGTGGCCAAGTCCAAAGTAGTCGAAGAGAGTATCAGCACTCGGGTCCATATAATTTTTACAACGACAGTGATCTCCCGATCTGAATTGAAGGGCAAGGCCAAAATGTGAGATGTCTCCAAAGGAATGGAAAGCAACGACGCCATGGAGAGCAATTGGAAAGCTCCCGACGTAATTTCGTCGTGTGGTCAGCGGACTCAATGGGCTTTCGTTCGTATTTCTTACGGGTATCCAATCGATGCTTCAGGATTGAATGTATTTTTTACTTCATAGTTCAAGCAGTTATTTTGCTCAGTGTAGTTTCTAATGGTGTTCACTTAGCTCACTATAGTTGACCGACCTGTTACTGATCAGAATATGGGGAAATGTATTCCTGTGCGAGTCCTTCTCAGATAAAATTCGAATACGGTCTTGACGAGAGAGAAATCCTCTTCTTCCGAGTACCATATTCTCGTAATTATCAAGCGCTATGTTTCCGAAATGTTCTCAATTTTTTCTCCGTTGCCGAAGAAAGAAAAAATTTGTTTTCTCCGCTGACTCCATTTCAGCATTAGATCACCTATTGACTTAGTTTGTCCTAGATATTTTTTTTCTTCGCATTGCACTCAATTCTTAATGTGTTAAAACTTATTTGCTCCTTTTGGTGTTTGATGTTTTCCGTCAAACGTTTCTTTCAACCTGTCTCGTGTCCCAATTTCAAAGTGCTATTAGATATATTCAGACAATTTACCGCTTCTAGTAGTTTCCCGTCGTCAAAGATTTGAAGAAAAAACGACGCAATCACCGTATTTGTTTGAAAGACTTATCTTTCTTTTGTTGTGTCGTTATTTTGTGACTGGCTGGAACGTGGTATCCGAGAGCTGATTTCGCGTTCGGCAAATGAACGCCCATTCCCGTGTTCGCAGCTGTGTAAAGTGTCTTTAGGCTTCGCAGTTATTGCGATAAAATTTTCTGGGACCGATGACTTCATAGCCGCGACGGAGGTACAGCCTCATTATCTTGATTGCACCCTTTGAGACATAAGACTTTTTTAAAGAGGTAATGCAAGAAATAGGCAACATAACCAATGAAGACCAGTGTTGAAGCACATAATGCAAATATCGAGAGGTATCGCAATAAGGAATTTTGAAGGAACCGAGTGAAGCAGGAGGGGTATAGTGAGAAGTCCATGCAAAGGAGGAAGACTTGAAGTGGGGTCGGCTGGCAGTTAATAACCCAAACCTGGAAAGGAGGAAGCTCATTATTAGAAACATATTTTTGAAGAACATTCATTTACGGCAGTGAATTTTGGGTGGTAACGGCTTCGGAGCCAAGGAGATCGGAAGCGGTGGGTGATATCGAAGAGCGATAATGAATAGTCCTTCACGAAGTGAGTCATCGAGGAAGTAGTCCGTGAACAGCTGAAGAGATAAGATACTTCGTCAAAACCCAAAGGGGAAGAAGAAGCAAGCTTACTGTCCATAATCCGAGATTAAGCTGCCCCGTGAAAACGTAAATGGATGGAAGAAAGAAGAGGAAGAACGATGCTTTGTATTTTTCGTTCACATTTTCGCATGTATAATTTTAACACGATGGAAAATCTCGTCCCTCGAATCGTCCCCGAATGATGAATGCTGAGCTGTGATTGGGAAATACTTTTCGCGGAAATTTTTAACGGGCAGACGTACGTTGGGGCTGTTTATATTTCAACAGATGAAACTGTTTCAAGTTTTATTTCGTGAACTTTATCCATCTCAGGGAACAAGAAAAATAAATGGTTAAATCCTCTTAAACAATATATTGAAACAAACTGGATTTTTGACACTGTGCAATCTTCATTATTTAAAGTACATAGAAAGAGATACGAGGAGGTGAGGGAACAAGCATTAGATAGGGAAGGGTGGAGGGCTGCAGTCAACCAATCTTAGGATTGAACGAACGATGTTGATGTGTCATCTTCATGCCCTGAAGATGACAGTGTCGAAACCCAACAGCTTTTAATCTATTCTTATAGCGAAGGTCCAAAATTTACTTTCATTTTCACCCATGTTCTCCGTTTACTTCCAGCTATTTTGTCCTCTTTATTTAATGATTACCGTTAGAAAGTGACCTAATTTTCGAAGGAAGTACATTAAAAGATCCACAGGAGTAAGGGAGCTATCATTAGACTAGGTTGAATGGAGCCAAACGACAGTCGAGCGAAAACAAAAAAAGTCGAACTACCTCAGTGTTGAATGAACGCAGAATGAATGAATTAGAAAATCGTCAATGCTGACATTTCTTTGTGTTTCTCTGGCTTTCTATGAATCCGTGCCTCATGGAGCATTTGCAAAGGTAAACCGTTGCTTTTATCATCAGTCATCACGACTTCAGCCGGCCTTCAACTCATTATCCCGCTTCTTCAATCTCGAAGCCGAGTCTTCAGCCTCGATGAAAATAACTTCGAAAAGTCATTTGGTGTGGCCATAGAAGCACTACGGGGGCAGTTCACGTACCCGGAGCGGTAATCGTGAGTCATTGAGTGCACATTTTATTATTTTTTTATTAAGTCGAAAAAAACATGAATGGACCACATTCATTTAACTGCGTCACTTTATTCGTTGGAATTTACTGTGCAGGCAGTACTGGAAATGATACAAAATTTATTTTTAATTTTTTTCCTTGATTAAAACAGATACCACAAGATTTTTTGGCGCAATATTTGAAGTTAAGATGAAATTATGCAGGCGTACTTTTTTTTCAAATATTGGACTCGATGTGACGTCATGAAATTTGTCAGCAACGACTATCACCATACGAAATATATTTTTTCACGTTGAGGAAAGAATCTGTACGCATTCAATGGAAAGATTACAAAATGCATGTCACGTGACATGAGGCTATGGATTACTATAGCATTAATTTGCCAAAAAAAATAAATCGGTATGATGCAATTGTTTCCTGTTTTGCCTGTAGATATTATTCAAGGCAATCTTCTATAACTAAAGGCTTCGCCTTGTTTCTGCAACCAAATGGTCCTGTCTTCTGCTAATCTTTTAAACTGCCGATAGTTCTCCCTCCCCGTGAGTTCTTGTGCCCTGTTCAGGTACTGTAACCTTGGTCTTCATCTATCTATCTTCCCGAACACCTTCCCCTCCATCACATTGACAAAAGATCTATTGTGTCTCAGGAGATGTCCTAAAAAATTTATATTTAATTTTTCCATGGTGTTGATTAGGGTTCTCTTTTCATTTATTTCCATTAAAACCTCCTCATTACTTTTCTCTTCCGTCCAGCTTATCTTGAGCATCCTTCTCCAAATCCGCATCTCTTCTGCTTCTAATTGCTTTTTTTTCCGTTTCCGGAGGGACCAACTCTCGTTTCCATATAGCAATGTAGTACTCCAAAGGAATGTTTTCGCGAACATTTTCCGAGTTCCGATACTCATATGCTTGTCTGTTAGAAGGTTTCTCTTATTTTGAAAGGCCTGTTTTGTTATTGCCACCCTTTTCTTTGTCTCTGCACAACATCCTCTATCCTCTGTAAGCACACTACCTAAATAGCAAAATTGTTTCACTTGTTCAATTTCCCTATTTTCTATTATAATTTTGGGTTTTCTTTCAAAGTTGCTTTTACTCACTGCCATCAGTTTTGTTTTCTTGGTATTTATTTTTAATTTCTGTTTCTTAAGCGATGAGTATCGAACATTTCCTCATCGCGTAAGAATGTTCTTCAAGGCATCAAGGCAATATGTGAGCTTAATTTAACGTAAATCTGTCCGTAAATGAAAATAGTTCCAACCAACAGTACTCCGTCTATCAGAATCGACGCTACTTGAGGTATCTTTCACAGCTTTCGTTCAGAGTAGGCCGATGCTGGCGCCGGGTTTCTCTCCACCTGTCCTCTTCTGTCCAATTAATAGTGCCATTCGTTCCAGCCTGGCCTCCTGCCCTCAGTGGTGCTTATGAACTCGGCGGTCGTTTGCCCTCCCCGCAATCAATGATCCATCTCCATTCATATCATAATTGGTCGCTCAATCCAAATATTGGTAGACTTCAGTCTTCCATCCTTCCCCTTCTAATGCTATGCTATGGTTCCTTAACTCTCGGGTAATTGTTCTTATGTAATTCTTAAGTCCTTGTAATTATCCCTTGACCTGCTTCTTTTGGACTTTTCCCTCCAATTTTCCTTCAACTATATTATTCACAAACCATAGCGCCTCTGGGTGTGTTGCATCCATCTAGTTTTTCTTTTCTCTATAGTTCTCCTAATGGTCCTTTTCTCTTCTACTCTTCGGTAAACTTCTTCATTCTTTCTTTATCCATCCATTTGATCTTCTGCTCCCTCCTCCAAATCCATGTTTCTAAAGTCTCCTGTCTTTTCTAGTCTGCTTTTCCATGACCCATGCTTCCGATCCATAGAATGCCACGCTCCATACGGATGTTTTCACCTACTGTTGTCTCGTTTTCAGTCCTATCTTTTTATAACTCAACAGTTGTATTTTAATCTTTCTTGAAAGACTTGTATAGCTTTTCAGCTTAGCTAATCTCACCGGCCACCACCGTTGCGTTGCAACCAGTACGCATGATAACATTCTTGTCAGAACTTAACTCATCAGCATATCAACTAAATGCTCCTATATTACAGAATCTCGTGGTCAATACATTATTATGTTTCGTAACATTAATATGAGGACATGTATATTTTTAAGCCGTGGAGTCTGTTTCCTCTATTTTTTATTCTGAGTTATTGGATTGACACACCCTTAAGAAATTTAAGGCAGTTAAATTTTTTTAGACATTCCTTTTCGTGTTGAAGTATGTTTAGATTTCTATGGTAAATGCGCTTTCCAAATTATCAAGTTAAAGCGAGCAATCCAACTTTGGGAAGTGAACATATATTATGAAAATGATGCATTGCTTGATGGAATCACTACATAATCGAAGTAAAAAACACTGTCCAATTGGCACGTTTCACTAAACAAGGGTATCTTCAATTGTTTTTTTATTCCTGCAAAGTGCACTGTGTATTTTTCTTTAATAAAGAGTGAAAATATGTTTGGCTCCGTGCGAGGTCTCTCGTATGCAAACTCTCAAATCCTCTACGTTGCATGCGGTCATGGACGTATGCGACGCCAAACGCGACCTCATAAGCTCGAATCGGAAAGCTGTTTAATTTTGCAGTAATAATAAGAGAGATACACTGCCGAACAGATAGGTACAAAAACTCGATCTTTCCGCGAATTATTTTCTTCTCTGGTTACAATCCTAGGATTGGTCTGCTACAGTCTTCCACCTTATCCGATCTTGGGCCAATCTTTTCACTTCACTGAACGATTTGCAACCTAGTTCCTTCATCAACTGTCCCATATAGTCCAGTCTAGGTCTGCCCCTCTGTTTTTGTCCCTCTACTGTACCTTCTAGTACGGTCTTAACCAAGGTTTCGTGTCGGAGAATATAGCCAATCCAGGTGCTCCTTCTCTTATTTAGCATTTTGAGTAGAAACCGTCTTTCTCCTATCCTCTTAAACACCTCCTCGTTTGTGACTCTTGCCACCCAGGCTGAACAGGGCGAACAATGTGCGACCACAATAAAAATTGAGATCCACTAAATACACTCCTGTAATAGATGCCACCATTACATCTCCAAAAAACGTACACCTTTACACGGCTGGTGACCTAACACCCCCTGCCACACGCCCATGCGGCGGCTAGCGGGGCATTATGTAGATGTAATTGAAGCATTCACGCAAGAAAATGTAACGGAAGATGCGCGTGTGCATACCCGCATACAACAGCACCTACAACAGCATACAACAATACAATGGCTCTACCTACACACGTTTTAGACACTCTTTGCGCGAATTTCGGGAAAAAAATTAACGAGCACAAGTGAGAAATTCGGAGAGGGCGCTGTGCGACTGGAATCGAGGGATCATGAGTGAGTCTGAAGCGTTGGGTGATGGGGGAGGGAGTGGGTGGGGAGGGAGGGGAGTAAAGGCGGTTAGTCATAAGAGCACGAACTCTGGGCGTGAGCAATTTGGGTGGAATTAACGAGGCGATGATTGCCGGGCGCTAATTAAGTTGAGGTGAACAGCGGTGCACGCTCTCCCTCTCGCGGCAGATCGCCTTAATGCGAGTCAGCCGGATCCACGGGAGACCTTGGGCCGACGCGGAAGCGACAAATGACGAGCGCGCACCCGTCACGCGAAGTGTGTATGTGTCTATGTAGATAAATAAATACTGAATACATCTCATTAATTAAAAATCGCACTTGCTGAATATGCGAATGAAATATCCACGTCTCCTATTGCTCTTAGACTTTCTATTTTTCGGAAGGAGGAGGTTGAGTGCTACCGATATTTCAAAATTCCCCTGTACTATTCTTTTTATTAGTTATTCTGTGTTTGTGCTTGTCACTTCTGGGACATCTTGTTTATTATGTAAGCACGTATTCGCGAAATTTTGAAATTTCGGCGGCATTATCTTTTCTAGATAATATCCGAGACGGGCGATTATAAGAGAAATGATTGGTGTCATATGTACCAAGCGTTAAAAGATTATTCCACTAATTGATTTATTTTATTTTTGGGCTTTATTTATTCATTTATTTTTGGGATTTATTTAAGGGCAGAAAACTCCCAAATCTTAAACTTCCCGACGTTTACGTTCACAAACTTAAGACTTTCTAAAGTCGTAAACCAGTTTTTTATGGAAATAAAAATGCCGATATCAAGTTCAGTTTCAACGATTAGGAAATATTAAAGAAAAATTTTAAAAAAAGTTTGCCATTGTATTTAAAATAGTAGGGTATCATCATCTCTCCTCTGTCGTAATCTATATTTGAGATATTTCGGAGTGAGCAGAGAAATACTCAAAAACTCGTGTCATCGTGGAAAAATTGCTCCCACGAAAAAAACGAGTGGCGATAAAATTTTCCAAACCATAATATTCGACTGCCAATGCAAGTAGGAATGTGCTTGAAAAAAAGTTCATTTTTTCAGAATTGGTCATATAGGTCATGGGATGATCTGTCGTGGAACTAATCGAACTTTCCTTCAAACCGAAGCACTCCGTGTATATCTGTGAGCCTAAGGTCGTTTTGCCGTGACTTACGGCTGAGCATGCGAAGTAGGAGTGAAAATATCACCGGGAAGCCTGGGACCTGATTCGTGATGTTAATTGAATACTATCCGTTTGTTTGCTCGCGATCGCGCCAATGTCAATGTGCCTCTGGGCTGCTTGGGGAATCTAAGGCCAGTTATCCTCCTCCACTGTGTTTTTGCGTCAAAAAGGATAAAACACGAACCTTTTCTGGTTAGTTGTCGCCGTTGATCTCATTTGTCGTTGACTGACTGATCATTGAAGACCGTACCACTCATTGACGCGGTCGCGAGACAAGAATGGTGGTCTCACTGTCGTCATCGATTGCACTGTTAGTCGCCGTCGATCCGAAGGGATGGAGAACCTACTTAAAACAGTTGCATCATCGGAAAATCATGCAGGAAAAATCGTGATATTGTTTCCTCCTCTCAGCTTCCTCTCTAAGCAACGCAAAATCCACTGGCGTGATTTATTTGGTCCGCCATGTTGAGTCTCGGTGAGATATATGGAAAACGACTTATGTATCATGTATTTCTTTCGTATTTGAAGTGGAATTAAAGAAGTTTGAGCGATATATCGCAAAACATAAATTTCAGTGCATTTGGCCTCATTTTATGGAAATATATTTTTCCTTACCGAAGATAATAAAATATCAGCCACTTGTTTCCCGACTTTCCGAGATATTTGCCAAAAAAATAGAAGCCGTTTTCCATGGGATATCGCGCGCGTCTTCACTCCAGAGACATTTTGCTGAACAACTGAGGATTTTCCAACGCCTAGATCTATTCTGAAAATGGACAGTGCGTCGCCTGTATAGGTTTCTCAAACTGTTTTCAATGGTCAAACAATTACATAGCGCAGTATTTTTTTAAGAAATAACAACCTTTTGTGAAGGTAAGTATACCGTACGACATGTAAAAAATGTCAGTTTCTAGACTCATAGGTGTATTTATTTCTGAGAATTCAGTCATATAAAGGTATATATTTGAGTAATTAACGTTATAATATTTACTTAATGCTTCTTATTGCCGCTAATTCCAAACATAATAACAGAAATTATAGAAATAAAATCCAAACATGAAATTTATTACCGTTTGGGAAAAATCTAGTTAAAGTATGTTAGGCACCGTGTTTCTTTGGCTTTACGCTTAGGGTTTCCAACGACCGATAATAATAATACAACTTTATTTGCTCGGGGACAAACCTGTCCCTTGGAGCAGAAATTTTTTTACAATCAATTATTCACCGAGTTCAATATAGACATGGTACATACCTCTAAGCAAGACAAATTATGCCTTATCATTAATAATACAGTTGTGTGTATACAGCGCATCGAAAACACATAACTTTACAAAAAACTAAAGTTGGGTGCATATCAATTAACAATAATTTCAGATGTTTTTGCTTTAAACACCACCTTCACATTATTCATGGATGGCGCGTTTCGCCTTAGTCGAGCCTCACCTGATGACGTAGCACGTGGATTACTCGTCGGCATCGACTTTTTGCAGATTTCGGCCGTAGATTGTGACAGTTATTTCATTAAAAATGATTTTTGAGTCTAATCTTAAATAACACAAAGCATATTTTAATGTATTACTGCAAAGCGTTTAATCTCATATCCTCGCGTTAAAATATGCGCTAAGTTGCACATGCATTGAAGGAAACTTACTATGCTCCACTGGGTATATCTCTATGAAAGTCTTGATTTATTTTTTCGCCTGTCCATTGATAAATGTATTTTCTATGTTTGTTCTTTTGTCGTTGACGTCGATCTGCACGGTGGACCTGTTTCCTAATGACTGTTTGCAAGATCTTTTCTTTGTCTATTTTAGAAAATTATGCTCTTATTCGTGCGAGAATATTAACTGTCACTAAAATATTTCTAATTATGGATTTAAATGTCTATCATACTGCTGGTAGACGCAAAACATTTAAATCTTACGAAAAGATTTTAGTGCGACAATCTGATGTCACCAAATACTTGTGATTTATAATGATATTGCAGTCTATGATGTCAAAAACATACGTATTTGATGATTATACTGTTGACAGGACAGATCACTCACGGCATTTTCCTATAACTGTCGAAAGATTGTATAAGCTGTTATTAGGATCGTATTTGTACGTTCATTGACGTGTAGCGTCGTTAGATTCATCTCTGCATTAAGCTATTTCCTTTTAACCACTTCGACGGTACACCAGCCTGATAAACCTTTTTAAAATGTTACATATCTACATGTGAATTGACGAACGTTGCTCGTTAACTACTCGTTAACTATCATTTAGTACTTTAAACGTTCATAGCGTGGGGTGAAGTGCATGTTTGACAAATGTACACTACAGCCAAAAACTTTGTTGTGGCTTCGGGGTTAAATAGCTAGATTTACTTGATTCGTTAGTTAAAGTACTGTCCTTTTTCAAGCGGCTTGATTACATATCTAGCGTAACTCGAATTATCGTGACCATGGCGGAAGGCCGTGGGACTAATCATTATCTTCTGTGATTAGTCCTTGCTCTTTGTCGCCTTCTTCCGCTGCGTTATCTAAGTGAGCAGATAACGATTGTTACACCCTTGCATCAGAGTAGGATGTGTTTGAGTTTATTTGACTTATTTTTTTTGTCATTGTGCAAAGAATGCCGTTATCACCGTCATCTGTTTCCTTGGTGGACGTACAAACCCTTCCTTGACATTAGCAAGTTCCTGCCGATTACATTCCTCAGAAGTTCCTCTGTCAACACGATCGATGGATTCCCAAGGGCGTCTTTTTCCTCTCGTAAACCGTTGGTTAGGCTGGGTTCAAACATGGGTTAGGATCATAATTATTTCTTTGTAAAATGTTTCCACATAAATGTTTTTAAACACGACCGAGGTTTCGATGCAGCGCGTCATCGTCAGGTGGAATTACACATGCATTACATACATACATCCATACCAATCACACCGTTCCCTTCCGCGGTTGGCAGAGTCACCATGTTTTACTCATAAATACATATTTGTGCACCTAACTCTGCTTCAATAATTTCCTCCATACTGACGTATCCTTGCAAACCTCTTTTGCCTCATTTACCTCCAAAAACTGTTTCATACACGCCCTCCTGTTTTTAAGACTCCTAATATTCTTCCTCCTAAGAATTTCCTCAACCACAACTTTCTCGGCTTACCTCTACCTTTCGCACCATTCATTTCACTCTTATATATCTGTTTCGTTATTCGACTCTCATCCATTCTCTCAACATGACCAAACCAACGAAGCACATTCCTTTCATATATATCCATTACTGGAGCATCTAACCCACATTCAGTTATTACCCCCTCATTCCTGACCCTATCCATCCTACTTTTGCCGCAAACACTCCTCTCATATAACTCATACCCACGGCGTTTAGTCTACTCTTATGTTTATCCTGACAAACCCATGTTTCACTAAGTGGAGTTATTGTTTTTAATTCGATGCCCTCTCACGGGTGGCGCTGGGTTTTCTTCCTCACTCTTGATTGATAGTTGATTACATAAGTACTCATTATTATGGATGCGATTTTAAAGTCGGCCTTGCTGATAATTATTTGCCAGAAATCGTCCGATTCTTATATTATACTGTTCATTATGGAACTCATGTCTTTTAAGAGAAACTCTAGAGATGATTGAGCTGTGGGACATAGCCATGTGCGATTTTTATGGCATACCACGAGAACAATTTTCGGCGCGAGAAAAATTGGTATACTTAAAGCTCCGAATATGAGCATTTCGTGAAGAACCTTAGAATCCCTCAGATTTGCTTTGGATACTCAATGCCTCTCAAAAAATGTTCTTTTAAAAATTAAATACGACTATGGTCTTGAAATTAATGAAATGTACAGATATTTCTCTACAAATAGCTTTAGCAATTCACGACTTTGGAGTACCGTATTCCCATAACTAACAAGTTTCGTCTTTCCGAAATGTTTCCGATTTTTTTTCAACGTAGCATTGGGGGAGAGACAAACGAGTGCTCACTTTCCGCTGGCTCATTTTCTGACCACCACCCTCATTCCACATCTCCATCTATATATTACCGTGCTAGCCACCTACATGTTCTTCGGCAGGGGATGCGTTATCTCCGGCATCGTGGAGGTATCTGGCGATGAAGATTATAAGTGAACTAGAGGATCTATCGTTGGCCGTGAATGGCGAGTTGAAAGTCAAATGAAGCATTTGCATTCGGGGTCTCCCTGTCCTCTGCGAGTTTGGACTTAAGGCGAATGGATACGGAAGGAGAGAATGAGAGGGAAGGGGTGCGTGAAAGGAAAGCGTTCATATATCTGAGAGACACGCCCACCTCTAGATGGAGCGAGGTCGTGTGATTGTTCCCACCCCACTCGTTGATCCTTGTCGAAAACTACCTCTAATTCGGTCATCGACGCACGTTGCCTTAAAGCAACACACTCTACTGCGTCACCAGTGTCATCCAGCAGCTCCTGTTATTCCTGTGGAATTTCAGACATCATCAGTTTGGAATGATAATCACTGTGAGAGTGCGAGTACACTGTTGGAGCAATGGAACTCGCATTAGGCGGCAACTGCTTGTTTTCCATCGATGATTTTGACCTTCTAGCGTTTACGGAATTTCCCTCCGTACCGTTGAAAGACGCGCCTCTTATTTGTGTTGGTTTTTCCATTCAAGGTTAATTAAAGTTATTGGAACACATCAGTCATCACATCACTTCAGCGCACGCGACCGACGTTGAATGGAACGATGTGCGCTGACGAAATATTCTGTAACCTACCGGCATCCTGTACGGGGAACAACAGCAGCGGCCAAATATTTCATGCTAAGTTGTTGAATCCGTCAAAAATAAGTATTTTAAAAAGGCTTTTTATCGCAGAGTAATTCAAAACTGCACAAGGTGCTTGCTTGGCGCTTAAACTAAAAATCGAACAACTTTACAGCAATCGCGGATGTCATTATCGACGTTCTTTTGTGTTGTTCAGCACATATCAACGTAGCTCCCGATTTGTTTTGAAATGCGCTTAGTTCTTCTTACTCAAATCGCAAACCGCTCTAGAAGAGTAATGGTCTCCGTCTCTGTCCTAATGACGATTATTAATTATGATTAATGATTTAAAGCACCTGACTGAATTTAGCGATAGTCAATTCCGTTTTCGCCCTCGTGAGCGCAGTTGAAAAATAGCGATGATGCTATTGCTCGCATAATGGAGAGCCATAAACATAGCGCCCCGGAACCAGAGTCCGTCCAAGACGCTAATAGCGCAGCTGAAATAAACTGATTAGAAGTGGAAGATTTTTTCAGGATCGTATGATTTGAACAAAGGATATCATGGATATGGTATGAAGGATAGTCGCGTGATTCTCTTTCCCAAAACCATTGGATGAGTTTACAGAGCGCGAAATAACGTCTACTGGAAGGTTATCTTCACCGGAGACTAAATGATCGTGGGCGAACATTGCTAATTGAGTTTCGAAAAATCTTCCCTTCCTGAATCAGTGTTTTTTACTTATTAGCGAGTTCTGCATATCTAGGTGTCTCAAACTGAGCTTAAAATAATGTGTTCTCGGTCTTTGCATGAGATATATGTAGGGGATGATGGTTTGCTAATGCGATGGCTGTTCATAATCACCAATTTTAAGTATGGCCGTTACATTGGCAGTTTTCCAGTCCTTAATGGCTATATGGTTGATGTATCGGTTGTTATGCGTGACATTCCCACCTGGTTAAATTTTTTGCTGCTGCCAACGTTTCGATGGATAACACTTCCATCGTCATCAGGGTAATGATCGGCATCGATTGTTAGGTCAGAATTTGGTGACGTCATGCACTCTCCACCTCTCCTGTGGTTGCGCCATTCCAGCAAGTATTTAGTCAAGCATCCGTTGCGTGGCCTCAATGACACGTCGACACGTCACTGGGTGGGAAGGCGTGTCCGTGATGCCATTGCGTTCGTGGAGCCGAGCCTCGCTGCACCGCACCTTGGAAACTGGGGCGATCTCGCGAGCGAGAGTGTGTGTCCCGAGAGGCCCCAAGGTGATCCTGTGGAGAGCACCAGTCCCTCCCTAGGGGAGAGAGAGAGAGAGACAGAGTGGCATTGGCGTCGAACGATGCGTCGCCTCAGCGGCCGTGGCGATTGATTCGACCGTCGGAACCGATCCTCCGCCCGAATGTCATGACTTAACAAGCCATGCGCACCTCCGAGAAAATCATCTCATATGACGAGGCTATCCGTAATGAGGAGATGGCGATGGGAAGTGGATAATTGTGGAGACTTTTGAAGGTGGTGCAGTTGCGTAGAGTGAGCCAGTATAATAGCAGTATAATGGCGCGCATAACGGCTATACATGCGGCCGATCTTTGAAGGCGTCAATGCCGTTTGGGGAAGGGAATCACGTGACCGAAGAATGGAAGAAGGTTATGGCCCTTGTATTAATCATATCATCTTTGAAAAAATATTTCATCCTAAATCTTATCAAAAAGTAATTGATGTTTACCAGCCGGGTGGCTGCAGATCATTCTGTGCGCAACTAAAACACGAAACCTTTGTCGACTGTTGCTTCGCGTCATTTTTATGTTGGTAATATTTTATTTGAACCTATTTCATATGATTTTCTGCGACTATTTTCTCTATAGTTTTTTTAACGAAAAGTTGAAAGAACGCGAAAGAACCAAAACACGTAAAATATAAAACTGCTGTAGTTTTGCTTTATTTTTCTACCCTTCTAATTTCTATGACTATTTTTCATGAAAACAATTCGCATCACGACCCCAGTGATTGAGTTGACCCCCAACGTACGATTGTTACTCCATCTCCTCTGTGATTTGGGTATTCCGATGGGCTTCCGAAATTGGGAAACACGTTATTATAAACAAACATTGTGAGTTTTCCATTCAAATTGTTCAAATTAGCGCTCATCGGAACATCTGTGCTCACGAACGACGTTGACTTGAACGATGTGCTTCGGTGAGACGTTTTGGTACCAGGCGGCAGGTCGGTTTCCGTGAATGCAAAGCAATCACGTCCGAATGTTGTTGCATATCTATCAAATTCATTTGAAATAATTCTTTCAAAATGTATGTCTTTTAAAGCGTTACGGTAATCAAAAATGTTACAGAATCCATTTGTGACCCCTTTACTGAAAATCAACCAGCTTGACGACAGTCACGGGTGCCAATATCGACGTTCTTTCCTTGTTCAGCGCATGTCAACTTTGTTGCCAATGTTTTGGAATGCGCAGGGCCCGTAGAGAATGAAAGGCAAGTGCGCAGATTTTTGCGGAGTGTCTAGCGCACTGGATCGAATGTAAAGCTCCCCAGATTACTTTCATATACTCTTAAAAATCCGTGACTACTTGTGAAAAATCAGGACGGGCGAAAGTTTCACGAAATCTTATGTTTACCTATCCCCAAAGGGGGAAGGGATCAAAAAGTGGGTCCTATGAATACTTGAATGGTCCCCCAAGGTCAAGTCAAATAATTCCAACGTTCGCGCATAAAATACTTACGCTCCGCAAACACTGGCAAATTACTGTTCTCATTAATGAATCATTCATGCCGCTGCGTGAGCTTTGGTTAGGCGCATTTTCATTGCGCACGGCAGTCCTTGAATTTAATGGCTCCTCTTCCCTATTGTCTTAATTGAGAATCCACCAACATGCTGTTGCTTTCCATACAGGTGGATGTATATTCATTTGAGAGATCTAGAATTTTTCAGACAGGTAGACCACTTTGTTTCCCCAAGGGTGCCATTGGATAACGTCCTTTGGACATGTATCATTACTCTCTCTCCTCTCCCTCCACCCGTCCGCCTCTCGACTTCTCCCACCTTCTCATGGAAGTAAACTTAATTTCCCACGGGAAACTTCTAATTAAATATTTAGCTAATGGACGTGGAATTCAAATAGGAAAAACATTTTCTATGTCATTGACCTGAGAGCGTGAAGAATAAAAGTGAAGCGAGGATAGTAATATAACAAAAAGCTTTAATAAAGCTCCCCAGGGAAGTGCAATACAGAGAAGACCTAAGCGAATTCCTCATTTCGATTATTTTCTCCTCTCCACTTCCAAGCGGTGGACATACAGTTCATGGCCTTCAGATTAAGGCGCACTCGGAAATTGACGCCTCGTGTCGTGTGTGCGAAGAGTTACACTAGCTACGACCGCGGAGTGGCGACCGACTTGCCGAACAGAATCGGTTGGGAAGGCTCCGTCGATTCACGGAGGCAAAGTCGAATCGGAATATTTGCCGCCAGTCGAGCTTGAACGGAACTGAAAGCAAAACAGAGAGGATGACCCCTGCGTCCCTTGAAGCACCCTGCAACATCGCGTGCGTTGGGGGAGGAGACCCTGGAGACGGCCGCAACCAGCAAGGGCATTGGTGCACTGCGGGTGGCCCGCCCTCTAGGGTCGCCGGTCGCCCCAGCAAGCAGGGGTCAATAAGGGCCGCCTCTCCTCACCTCGAAAGTCTTCGTCACTTCAAATCATCTCGGAGGGCAGTTTTCCTCCTGTTCGCAAAGCGTTTAGCTCTGGCCTTGAACTTCCCACCTATGCAGATTCCTGGCGTCTGCTGGTGGCCCACGTCCGCTCACCCACGACTGATGCATTAATATTATCAGGTGATATACCGGTCACGGTGGCTTGAATGGAAGTAAGTCTAGATTTGATGATGCGCAAGAACCCGTCTTCCAACATTTCTCTTTTATCCCGGCGTGTTTACAACCCTTCTTCATGCCGTCCATGAAACCAATTCTCTGTCTTTCCCTTCCTCGCTTACCCACCATCCTTAACTGTATTCCATCCTCCAGTAACCTCCCGTCCTTAATTACCCCCTCCAACCACCTACAAAGCCTCTTCCTAATCTCTTTCAAAAGTTTCCCTTACTCGCCCAACGTACCGAGCATTTCCTCGTTTGTCTTTCTTTCCGTCCACCGAACCATCCTTCATCCTCCACGCCCTCATCTCGAAAGCATTCATCGCATTCTCATCGTCCTTTTCGGAGTCGTTTATGCCCAATGCAATGCTACACATTTTTAGTAAGCTCTTCACCAGACTCCTCTTTATATTCTTACCCAATGTCCATGTCATCAGCGCCCTTCTATACCTGAACCTCTCCCTATGCCTATGAACTATGCCTCCCTCGCTAGTGCCATTCTCCTCCTAATGCCTTTTTCTCTATGCTCACTGGGCCCATTGGGAATTCCCCAGTCTCTTCCAGAGCGCTGCCCAAGTAATTAAATTGCTCTACTTGAGCCATTTTGTGTTCTTTTGAAATGACAAGCCTCGCTTTCTATGTCCGAGAGAATCTCGTCACTTCACTTTTCTTGTGAATCGTATTCACATTTCCAGCGCTGCTTTTCTAATGCAGACCCATCCACGTTTAAATGAAAACCGATTGCCCGTTTTTCAAAGCTGTCTATCAAATTAGCGTGCTTTGCAGAGTGATCACTAAAGGCGATGAACACTTTCCAATCCCTCTTGTGAGCTGCTATCTTCGCAACGCGACAGCATATCTGCTCTTCATTTGCTTCAGATGCCGCGCACTGGACGGCGGATTTTGAAAAGAAATTAAGTACTGAGTCGATTAGTGCTTGACGAGAAAAATGATTTGATAATGGCATCCGTAGTTGCGGCATTGGTTTCGATGTTCAATATAGTCGTCAAACATGGACATTGCAAAGCTTTTGCTTACACCGCAATTCGCACCGAATGCAATGTGCTTGGCTGACCCGAGGGCAATGGGCTAACGTTCTCGCCTGCTAAACCGAGGGTTGGAATCCCTGGGTGGAATTATTACCACCCAGGGCATGTGTGTCTGTGTTGGTCTGTTGTTATTGTTTTTAACTCGACATCAGTCGGTCAAAGTCAAGGTTCTGATGACAAAATTGAAAAAAATGACACCTGCAGATTTGGAATCGTTTCCATTTACCACGTGGTTTCATTTATAGTCGTTGGAGCGCGCTGATGTGTTCTGATCCACCCTAGCTGCAACACAAAGAATAAAATTCACACGGTGTTTTCGAAAAGATTTCTTCATTTTTACCGACAACTAGCTCAATTCAGCTTAGTTCTGCATTTAAAATTCCTCTTTTAGAGTTATCGCATTGGGTTAGAGAAGGGATGGGCAGTCCTTGTTTCTTGCTCGATAAGTCCTCGCCAAAATTATTTTCAATTTTTAGTGGACGCATTTGAGCAGACGGGATGGTCCCGGCTCTGCAAGACACACTCTTCTGAACAAATGGTAAATTTTTCGATTGGCTACAGGGGAGGAGGTGTGCACATCGGTAATCGTCTGTTCGCTTTTTGCGTTGCCGATGTGAGAAGTTCTCCATTCCCATATTAAAATTTGCGATGTGTCGATTTACTTAAGGTAGTTTGAGCGGAATATCATTTTACCTAGAAATCAATGAATTTGGTCTCATTTTAAAGAAAAATATATCACCCTTCGAATTACACCAAAAATATAACCCCTTACCACATTACGTCCCGAGATATTTGCCAGAAAATACCACCCCTTTTACATGGGAATTGGTACGTGTATGCACTCCAGAGAGACATTATTTACCAAATAAAGTATTTCTATCACTCAGATGTCGTAAAAAATTAATAGAGTGTAGCTTGTATATTTTCTCAACTATTTTTGAAAATTAATCACATTTTAAAAAAATTCCTGCTTTCGCTTTTAGAATGGGCTTCCAATTGAAAGCGAAAGTTAATGTACTAAATGTGGAGATTATATCAGAAATGTATTTTCAATGATCACTTTCTTATAGCCATAGGATGTGAATGTGGCGCCGTTTATACCGAACTACCGCATTATTACTTCAACTATTGTGGTTATTCGTCAACAACTTATAGAAATAGGCGGAAAGACCTGTATATATTTTATTCAATTTCCCTGGACATTTCGTTTCTTAGAATCGGTTTCAGTTGAGGTAGTTTGAGCGAAATATCATTTTACCTAGAAATCAATGAATTTGGTCTCATTTTAAAGACAAATAACTCACCCTTCGAATTACACCAAAATATATAACCCCTTACCAGGCTAATTTCGGTTTGCCAAAAAATACAACAGCCCTTTTTTATGGGAATTGGTACGTGCATTCACTCTAGAGAGACATTATTTACAAAATGAGGAATTTCTAACACTTAGATGTCGTAAAAAAAATTACAGAGTGTAGGTTGCATGTTTTCTTAACTATTTTTGAAAATTAATCATATTGTCACCGGAATAAGTTCATGGGTAACGCAAAAAACCTTCCGTTTTGAAGGAGTTTCAAACGCACCGCGCGAAAAAAATGAATCAAATTGAAGACTTACCTAGGCAGATATTTTGATTTAATTACTTAACATTTCTGTCATATAAAACTATATTATTGAACCATTAATAATGCAATATTAAATTGATGTGTCCTACGGCTGGTGAAATTGAAACGTATAATTCAAATATGGTCTCTATTATGACTAGGGATCTATCTCGCTCGGACTACCTTAAATCCTCCTGTTTCCTAGAGAGAACTTTAAAAGTCACGTTTTGACGCTGAATCATCGACTGATCTCACATCGCATCACATCCGCCTATTGTCGGACGTCATAACCTCGTAACCGTTGAGGGTTGAGGATTACCAATCCACATTGAGTCGGCTTTTATCCAGATCTCACTCGAATGGGGAAGATATTCGTGCTCTGCAAGATCAGTGCTCCGCCCCCGTTGGGTTCTCTCACCCCGAGGGGGCGGAATTGGGAGCGAGGCGGCGAGGAGGTAATTTTCCTGGAACTCAAAGAGAGGACACCACAAGCGATGGACGACGGGTGCTGCCGCTCTTACGGCTGAGAAAGCGGGAAGAGGGGAAGTGTGTGTGTGTGTGTGGGAGGGATGGAAGCGTGACCTGTTGAGGCCGCGAAAATTAATCACGTGCCTCTGGCGAATGTGTTTGTGGACAGGTGTGTTTCATGTCGGCCTACGTCAATTATCGCGTAACTCCGCAGATCGAAGTCGCTCGACCTCCCGAATCGAGGAGAGGGGAATGAATCGACTACTCACGAATCGGAGGCGGAACTTAAGAGAAGCTGGAAGCAACTGCCTCGCAGTCGAGGAAACTTGATTTTTTTCCTTCATTCCAGCAGAAAAATCTCGTTGGTACCGAGGTCGTCACGTCCTCAGCCAATCAGGCAATCCCAAAACTTCGACGCTAAAGGAATGATTTTGCCTTGGCATTCATGTCAGACATCCGATTTTTACGAGTGTTGGAAAAACCTAGCGCTTCCCTTTCATTAGGCCGTAAATCAAAATCGACGTTATCCTGAGATATGCGCAACATGTGCGCTTGAACATAAATTTAATAGCGTTGTCATTGTGAATGCAGTGCAATTCAAACATGCGTGGGGATCGTGTTGGTGTGGTGGTGGCTAGAGTACTCGCCTACCACACGGGCGGCCAGGGTTCTAATCTCTGCGGAGGTGGATGTTTTTTCAGAGGAAACCCGATCCCTACTTGAGTGTCTTGTGGAGGGCACTTCAAGTACAGTACTCCATCTGTCTGATGAGACGTAAAACCTTGATCCCCTTGGCGCCTTTCGTTAAGAGCAGGCTAATGCCGACGCCGGGTTTCTATCCACCCTTCCTCCCTTACCTATTCCCTAGGGCGCAAATGACCTTAGCAGTCGGTCGATTCCCAAAAATCCAATCGAGTCAAACATACGTACAAGAAGAGTGCTATATGTGTGAGAAATGGTCGTATATTTGTTGAGTGAGGCCACAAAAGTACGTGCCCTTTGGAATTAATTTTGTAAATGTCCGATTCCGAAGGTATATTTGATGCGAGAATGCGTTTGTGATGGATTATTGGCGTGTGAATGGATATTATAAATAGTGGCTATCTTGCCCAGCATGTTAAAATTCTAGCCCTGATGGTGGAATGGAGTATATTCAGAGGCGACGGCAAAGGAAAAATTATGTTTTAAATTGGACCTAAACCCTCGAAGTAAGTTAATAGTTGTTTCGTAAACTTGTAATTCACATTTATTTGAATTTTCTTTGTCCGTTTACTGCCATCGAGGGAACGTTAGAAATGAGGTGATGGAACACCAGTCAATGCGCATGAGGAAGTGGTGGCCACGTGGGGAAAGAATCGGAGTTGGGAACTGACGGCCTCTGAAGGGGAAAGGTGCTTTGAGCGAGATAAAACTTCAGCATTTAATTCGATGAATTTGGCGTCATTGTGAAGAAATATATCTCAAATTTACAATGATAAGAGAAATATTAGCCGTTTATCGTTATACAATTGTAAATGTATGCCGATAACAACTGACAAATGTACTTGCAAAATTGGATCGGTTGTGCCCTGCAGAGGGACTTTGCTTTGAAAAATAAAAATTTCAAATTCACAGATCTCGTAATTAATTTAACCGCGTGTTGTTTTCTCACTTATTGCTTATATTTAAAAATATATCAATTACTCATTTGAGTAGTTTTTTTAGACGAGAAATATCTGCGGTTTTGAAGGCGTATTCAGCGTATGGCGTGACAAAAATGAGTCAAGTTGAAACATTATCGGTTATATTAGTGACTCACTGAGAGTTTCGGTAGATTAAAAACGTTTTTTCGTTACCAATGTTACAATGTTCACTTTAAGCTTGTTTCTGTTGCTTGTACTTTGTAAAATTTGGAACGGTCGCTAATATGACTGGAGAAAAAGTTTGCTCGAACCACCTTAAATGTAGGCGAAAGGAGTTTCGTGGTGCGTTAGCTTTTTTTGCCGTTAATAAAAGTGAGCGTTAACGTAGTTCCAAGATATTCGAATCAAACGATTTAATTTCATCACCTCTAGTATGAATCAAATATCATTATATCAATGATGTACTTTGATTTGACTGATATTCACAGTAATTAAATAAATAAGTCTCTCTAAGTCATTAATTTGCATGATTTTTTTACGAATATTAGAGAAAACATATGAGGTACTCACTTCTAAATGTTCTGTAGAGACCTAGGCTTACAAATTCCTTATTTAATAAAAAAAGTAACTCCGGAGACTTTCACACCCGTACCGTTCCCTATGTAAAATGGCTTCCATTTGAGGAAAATATCTCTAAATAAAAAGGTCGGTAAGTGGCAGGTATTCCGGTACCTTCGGAAAATTGATGTTTGTGTTTTTAATGCAACCGAACCCATTGTAATCTAGGTGAAATTATATCTGGCGCGGACGACCTCAAGTATAAACTTTTGTGTCAGATGTCAATCAGTTCTCGTATCTCTCGTACTGTCTATCCCATCAGATGTACAGGTATGGCACGGGGTTAAATATAATGCACTGTGTCGCTTTGCATTTGTGCATTTGTACGCTTAATAGGATGTGTGCATACAAGTAATCTACTCCGAGCCCATAGTCTCTTAGCTTAGCTCTCGACTCAGTTCTTCCAACAATTGTTTTTCAATCTTCGTTCACTCATACGCACATTTGACGACGCTTACGGTTAATGTTTCTAATAAGTTAATAAAAAAACTTTTAATTGCTACTTTGTAGTATTCCAATATAAAAAGTATTCAATGAGATAAATTTTACAATTGCGCCAATCAAATATTTCCACAGTATTGTAATAGTTACCTCATTAAATACTTTTCTTTTCAGATTCGTTCATTTCGTAGATGTGGGTTAACTTTAATCATATCGCGAATGTAGACTTGATGGTCAAGGTGTTGTAATCGCGATGTTGTAAATGAAGGATACCGGGGTAAATTATTAAGTGATACGATCCCTTTTATTGGAATACCATAACGGAAAGATTGTTACATTTCGATGGCGGAAACATTGTTGGAAATACACCACTTGACTCTTTTAAATTGACATCAGAACGAACATATATTTTTAGGGACCATTTCAAGTCGCGGGGTTAAATGGGGTTTCTCTTTCGTGCGGCATAGTGCGCGTCAACTGTTTCAAGAGGAGTCAAATGTCAGTTGCCCTTAGGGGGCGCTCACCGTCGCCCCAACCTCACATCTCTTGAGGAAGCTTCATCGCTACTTCCCCTGTGAAATCTAATGAGAAATTACTCACAATTATAAATTCGCACATTCATACATACATATCCATCAAGCCATTCCCTTTCGAGGTTGACAAAGCGAAGGGATTGCCTCATTGCCGTTAGCCCTAGAAAAGAAGCTCCCCTTTTATGATATCCTCCTCCGAAATTTCCTCGTCCTTAATAACCGATTTTGCTTCCCTTACACTGGTGCATTGCTTCATGCACGATCTCCTATTTTTACAACCCCTAATATTCCTCAACTTTAGGGTTACTTCCCATTTACCCATGATTTTTCTTGGTGACCTATTTCTCATTAACCGTTCACTTTACTCCATTCCACTCCATTCTGTCATCGTGCCGCCGCGAGCATTTGGGACCCTGGTCATAAAGATTTGACCGAAAAAATCAACAAATTACGAAGAAAAGCAGCACGCTTCCTTAAAAACTGCTACGAACGAACATACACAACTGTTAGAGGGATTGAGGTGGGAGCCCCTAGAGACTCGGAGGCTGCACGCTAGGCTCAGGCTGCTTGAGATATTCAAAACTGGTGCGTTTCAGAGCGACACAGAGAATATTATCATGACGCCCCACTACATTTCTAGGTGTGACAGATGCGATAAAATAAGAGAGATACTCTGCCGAACAAATAGGTACAAATACTCGTTCTTTCCGTGCATGATAAGCGACCACAATAAAAACGAAGCTCCACTAAATACACTCCTATAATACATGTCACCATTTCACCTCCAAAACCTTTACATCTTTACACGGCTGGTGACCTACCACCCCCTGCCACACGCCCAAGCGGCGGCTCGCGGGGTAGTATGTAGGTGTGGATGTAGATGTACCCACTCATTCTCCTTAACCCTATCCATCCTGTCCTTCTCTCGCAAGCACTTCTCAGGTGCCCCATTCCCTCTGCATTTTGCCCACTTTCATACTCATCCTGACGTGCACAAGGCTGGTTCTCTCGCGGGGAAGAGAACACTCTTTCACACTCAATTCTCGCCTCCGAAGACACACACTCATTTCTTGATATGCTCCAATTACTACCCAGGACTATCTTTGACATTCCCTCGTCTTGAATTTTTTCTCCATTCTTCTAACAAAATCATTCGTTCTAGATACACAGAAGCGTGTACTAGATCGATTACTACGTCATTTACCCTCCAAGTGGAATCATTTTTCAACTATCCATATCCAAAAACTAATACTCGGCTAAGATAAAAGTTAACGTAGAGCGCGGAGAGGAAAAGGCGTTTTTAATATGGTCTATTAATTGTATATAGTAAGGCCTTCGATTATGTTATCTGAAATCACTGAGATGTGACTGTTTCACCTAGCCAGAAGTTCCTTAATGAAACCATTTTGTTGGAATACGTACATTTCCTTCTATTTTGTCTGTGTTTCAGTAAATCGCGTATTTCATGCGATTTTCAAATTATGTAAGTTTTACTCGTCTACATCTGCGAAATACCGTGCAAGCTACCACTATGGTATGTGGCACGAGGTGATTCCACACCGGGCGTGCAACAATCATCCCAGTTGAAATCAGAATCGCGTACGCTCGCCCGGATGCCAGTAGGAGGCCAAAGGTAGTCAGGGTAACAACACGCGGTCACCCCAGAAACTACGAGAGTGCTACGTAAACGAACATGCGACAATGCAGTGTACTATTTAAGATACGTACAACTATTGGTTAGTATTATTAATGTGACTGATTAATGGTAATACGAGGTGCTAAATCATGGAGGAGCTGTATCTTGCAAGATATTTCATGCGAGGTGACTAGCTAATAATGATATTCGGTCATTTAGCCCAAGTGCAAACCTACTTTACCTTGTGAGGGCCGAAGTTTTCCAAAACTGATGTATCGCAATATTATGGTCCCTCAGTGTAATTGGAAAAAATGACATTTTAATTTATTGGTTCTACAGTCTATTTCATTGATTTTATGCCTGTGATCATTTCTACCATAAAGAGTCCTATCATCATCACCATCCGGCGAGTTCCCGATGTAATGTTGTTAGAAATGAGTAATGTGCTTTAGATTGCGTTCGAATCGTCACTTTTGTTCCGTGGAGGAATCTGAGATATCCATATGATTGGAGCGCGCGGATTCAGCGAGTGAGCGAGCGGAGTGTGCAGATTCGAGAGGGGGGAGGCGCCCTTGGAGTCGCCATTTGCCCCTTCTGCAAGTGGACGCCTTGACCGCGAATTGGTCGAATCATCCGATCAGTATAGAAGGAGAGGGGGAGGGGGTTGGTTGGGTTGGGGCGGGCGGAGGGTTGCGGAGGGTGGAAGGGTGAGAGGAGGACTGCCCTTGGACCGCGACGTGTACTCGGCGCTGCCGTGCACACAATCTCAATGTCACACCCGGCAGACTTCCTATTTTTTGCCCTTCTTCCCGCCGCTCACCGTCGATGTCATTTGTAAACGAAACTTGCTAAAAATCTAGCGTATAATCGAGTAAGTTGGATGGTCGCACTTCTTTGCACGAAATGAGTGAAAAAAAATCGTGACTATATAATCCCAAAAAGTTGGCCCGTGTTAATTAATATGTCGGATCCATAGCGTACTTACGTAGGTAAGCAGTGAAATAAATTACGCATTCTAAAAAAACTTCATCCACAAAGAGCTAAATGGTGGGCGATAGTTTATCGAGAGCTGTTGCCCAAAAGTCGTTTAAATATAGGTCTCCATTCTAATTTTGTTCAGATCCTCTTGATTCTGCCTTCCACTTCTACTGAATGCAGAACGCCCAAGAATACTAGAAATGGTCCATGGCAACTGCTAATCTATATTTTTTTCTATCTCGTGTCGCAAGTGTATAGAGAACCTCATTACGTGTCCATTGAGTGTTAAGTAAAAAATATTGTATCATGTATATGTAGCATATTCTGTCAGTGTACTGGTTTCGAAATCAATGTTCCGGGGTTCGAAATCTTGTGGATTTAGAGGTGTATCAATGGAAATCCGAATTCGACCTGAGTACTACCTGGATGGCTGTTTAAGCACAGAACTCCTTCCGTTGAATTAGGCTGAAAATTAAATCACATTGCGCAGATGGATTGGAGTGCTTAGGAAAATACACACGTTTCTCTTATGGGTTTCTCTTTTTCCACCCCATTCCCCAAGTAACCTTGACAACAAAAAAATCCACCGCTAATTGAGAAAACTATCTCAACAGTGAATAGTCTACGTTAATAGCTACCACCATATCAAAATTCGTTTTCCAAAAAAAAAACATATGAACTATTTGTGAAGAAGCTAATTATGTAACGATTTAATATTAAGTTTCAAAGCCGATCAACTAGGTGAAAACAAACTGGGAAAACGTCTTCCAAAGACATGTTTTCTCGCGGCAATAGCGCACGTGTAAAAAACGTGTTTCAACTTAAAATTTTATCAAGGTATACGTTTTAAACCCGTTGAATATAAGTGTCTGTTTCATACTTAGCCGAGAGGAATCTACGAGATCAGTCTCTATTTTTCTTTAACTTGTAAGAAAAATTTATCACTTTCCCATTCCCTGTTGGTGAAAACTCACCATCGAAAAAAGCATGACTATCGAACGCGGAAAAACCCGAAATATTTAATTCTTTAATGTAAGAAGTTTATTTATAAGTTTAAATCTCTGATGCTGTTTTTGATTATGAGCTCACTAACTTGGGTGACGGATTTGAAACAAAAAATGGGTATTACAGCCGGTAACGTGCATTGAGTTGATTTATGATGCATATTTAGTGTACTGAACAGCAAATCATGTGTCGTTCTCTAATATGAATTTCGCAGATATATTAGTCGACCTCAGAAATTTCCATTTGCCTTTAAAATCACGTAATAATTCAAAAAGGTTACGTCTCCGCCAAACGGAATATCGATGTCATGACGTCTCCGTGACGCATCTTTTCTCTTCTTCTGTCCTACATTTTTTTAAAATAAGGAGCTAGTAATACTGCATTGCTTTCTACCATCAAGGAAATAAATACCACATTGATACTAGTGACTTAGCGCCCGGGAGAAGCGAGTGTGAAATCATGCCGTGTAATGAGAGCCAATTCAGTCACGAGGATCGGATATTATTTTATAGCTCGTGTGACTTAAATTCGCCCTCCTCTGCGGTACAACAATGTCATGAATGTAATTATTTTAAGGTAGTTTGAGCGAAATATCATTTTACCTGGAAATCAACGAGTGTGGTCTCATTTAAAAAAAAAATCTATCACCCTTCCGTTGACATCGAAAATTTAATCCCTAACCGCATTGCTTTCCGAGATATTTGCCAAATGATACCAGCCCTTTTACATGGGAAATGTTACGTGTATGCGCTCCAGAGACACATTTTTTTGCAAAATGAGGAATTTCTAACACTTAGATGCCGTAAAAAAACTGTGTAGTTTGTATGTTTTATCCAATATTTTTTAAAATTAATCACATTGTCACCGCACTAAGTTCTTGGGTTTCACAAAATAAACCTTCCGTTTTGATGGAGTTTCAAACGCTCTGCGTGAAGAAAATGAGTCAAGTTAAAGACTTTATTATTTATTTTCATTTAATTACTTACAAGTTCTGTCATATAAAACTGTATTATTGTACCATTAACAATGAAATATTTAATTGATGTGTCCTATGGCTGGTGAAATTAAAACGTATAATTCGAATATGGTCTCTCTTATGACTAGGGAACTATCTCGCTCGGACTACCTTAAGTGCGAATTTAAGTCACGCAGTGCTATAAAGTAGGTACTATTTCGCCCATTTAGAGTAATTCCGATTCAACCGAAGTTAAAACTTGTCGTATTTCTGGAAGCGATTGAAACGAATGGAAGAAAATCGTTCTGTGACGTCATTCGCCGAATTCCTCGATAGTGTAACGTGTTGGTGACGCCAAATGCGTGCGAGGGTACGTTTCAGCGGTGAATATTTTGTCCAGAAAGCTTCATTCAACGGCAAATTTTTTTTCCAAAGTCTTAATAAGTATTACGGTTGTTGAAGAGATTTTTGTTAATGTACAGATAAGCGTGAAAACGTGCGTGCGTGATCTCATCGGTGATATCTCTACATAATGTGAGAAACGATGCTTTTGAACGATCTGGTTATTTTTCAAATTACGCTATTTTAAAACGGAGGCTCTTAGCGTGTTTCATATTTCCAAATAGTTCGTTTACATGCGGTTATTCTTATAACCACGAAATAACATATTTATAATTTTTATTATTGTTGCTAACAGACATTAAAGTATCACGCCAAGTTCAATATTCTAAATTTACATTTTTCAATGTAATTAGCCTTAATGTCGAATACCTCACCGAAAACTCGAATCATGACATGCTTTTTAATTAAGAAAAGAATTGAAAAGATAATCCTTGCATCAATTCCAGTACCTGCCTGTTGGGTGAGTTCTAACTCATAAATAGATGCACTTATTTTGTGAAATTCGAGCCATGAAATTTTTTCGACCGACTTAAATATTTGAATATGCACTCAATGACTCGCGACTACAGCCCCGTCCAACGTAAGCTCACCGATTTCTTTCCTGCTGCGTTTCTGAGTAATTATTAAGTTATTAATTAATTATGTATACAAACTGTTGTTAAAAATAACGTGCGTTTCCCAATTGCTGCTTTCACTTGCTCTTCTCTGCTCCGCGTGACTCCGACCATGTCGAGTTTTAGAAGTCTCAAGAAGTGACTCGTGCTCGTGAAAGGGAAGAGGGGCGAGTAGGGGAGGGGATGCAAGAGAGCCTTGACAACGACGTGGAGGGGGAGAGGGGAGGGGAAGGCGACAAGGAAATGGAAAGCCCTTGCTCGCACTTCTGATATCCCCACGCTCTCCCGTTCCTAACGCCTTTCGCGATCACCCATCGAATTGGACGAATTTTCTTTAGTCAACTTCCAATGTGTCGTATTTCCTCCATGAAATGGATAATTGCAGATGACGAGGAAACATTAGGAGACACGAGTTAAAAGAAAATTGCACGTTTTCCGGATGGCTAAGATTTGGCGTACTTCGACGATAAAATTCCTTTTAAATGGTTCGCATAGGAACGTATACTTGGCGAAATGCCGTCTACATCTACATAATACCCTGCAAGCCACCGCATGAGCGTGTGGCAGGGGGTGTTAGGTCACCAGCCTTGTAAAGGTGTACAATTTTTGGAGGTGAAATGGTGGTATGTACGAGGGGAGTGTATTTAGAGGAGCTCGGTTTTTTATTATGGTCGCTTATTGTGCGCGGAAAGAACGAGTTTTGGTACCTATCTGTTTGGCAGTGTATCCCTCTTATTTTATCGCATCTGCCAGACCTAGAGATGTAGTGTAGAGTCATGATAATATTGTCTGCATCCCTCTGAAAAATATCAGTTCTTAATATCTCAAACAACCTAAGCCTAGCGTGTACCGACCGAGTCGATAGGGGCTCCCAACTTAATCCCTCTAAAAATTGTGAGATGTACGCTTGCAGCAGTTTTACAAAAATAAAGAAAAGCAGCACGAATCGCGCTGCTTTCCTTTGTATTTTATTAATTTTTTGGTTAAATCTATTTGACCAGAGTCCCAAATGCTCGCGGCGTATTCGAGGTGTGGCCTAACCAGAGCGAAGTAGCATCTCTCTTCGACTTTTTCATCCGATGACCTTCCTATTATACGCTCAACAAAACCTAGTTTCTTTAATGCTGCGCCTCATATGTTTTGTATGTGTAATCCCCACGATATATCAGATGTTAAGTTGGTAATCCTGCTTTTTGGTAATTCTGCGTAATTGCGTGATCTGATTTGAATTCATGAAATAACTCAAACTTGCATGGGATTGAAAGTACCTCTGACGCCCGATTTCTGACCACCGTTCAGGGGCGGGGGGGGGGCATTCATGTAGTTAGGGCGAGATCTCTCCACACTCATAATCGAAGCCATATTCATATTTTTTATTTCAGAAGCTGTAGGAAGCATAAATTACAAATTATTATATTAATGGTGCAAAAATATGGCTTGATATGACTGAAGTTCTCATGAATTGACTACATATGCACGCATTAGTCTCTAACTTAACTCATTATTTTACGTCGTACGGGGGAAAAGCCTCAACATCGGAAAGTTTTTTTCAGTGAGGATTTCGTCGGTCAGTAATTGATTTATTTTTTTAATAGTTGAGGAAACATGCAAGGGACTCAATGTGAAATTTCTGACGAGGTGTTGGTTTTATAAACCCCTAATTTGTTTTAAATTAAGTCCCTCTGGAGTGCGTTTCCATAGCGCTTAACATGAAAAATGGCCGTCATCCGTTGGGTCAAATCTCGAAATCTCGAAAAGTATTGCTGTGAGTGGAAGATATTTTGGTGTCTAAGGAGATGTGAGGGATTGTTATGATAGGTGAAATCAAATTCGTTGCATTCTTAGCGAAATGATATCTCGCTCGAACAATCTTTAAGGTACAATGAGCTTCCCCATTGAAGTCACGCCAATCATAAATGAATTTATTCATTGTGTGAAATTATGGTAAGCCATTCCATTGTACAATGTGTACAATTATGGCGAGGTGGAGAGTCTGAAGCCTAAATCACGCGATACTTGAACTTTCACAAGATTTGCTTAGTAGAACTTTGATCTAGTACAGTCGCGAAAGGAGTTGGACGAGTGAAATGGATGACTTCGACCAAAGCTGACGACTTTTAGCCGTTGCAGCTGCCGTAATAGCAGGAGTAGGGGCAAGAATGCTTCAAAAACGTCAATAAATTATCGATTAAAATCTCAATTGCCTCAGGTATCCAAGCCATTTTGTATCGTTGTGAGGTTTGAGTTGTTTATTTGATCGAGGGAAATTGTAATTGTCACGAGGGACTATGGAGGCGCTGACATAAAAAATTGACGATCGCATTGCAAAGAGCAAAGGTGATTGGTCGGCGGCTACTAGGTCCTACTAGGAGCAAGTATCAAATTCGTACCGCACCAATTACGAAAACAGGGATACCAGCTAGTATTCTAGCGATCATGCAGGATTTCCAGTATGCTTGGTCTGTATCACACGATACTTGACCTTGCACAAGTCCTAGTATGCTAGCCAGCATCCTCGGACTTGTTCAAGGTCAAGCATCGTGTGATTCCGGCTTGGAGATCAAGGAACGAATTGAGCGAGAGTGGACTGTGCATCGGGCTTCAAATTTTTTATCTGCGATCTCTGTTGGTCCGTCGGATTCGGCGCTCAAATCGCCCGCGTGGAACAAATGACACTCGAGACTCGTGACTCATAACTACTTCCTTTACTAATCAAGTATTAATAATTCCTGATTATTTTTGCCGGATTTCCCTGTGGTATCAAGGAAAAAGAGAATTTCATGTCTTTGCGACTTGATTACGACAGAGCTCTGTGAAACTGCTATTAATACCCGTGAGTGAAAGCCAATTATCCTTGATGAGGAAGTACTAATATGTATACTTGGTTTACTCTAGCTGATAAAATGGTTTTTCTTTTGTGATAACTAAATTATGTGACGATATCAGTGACAAAAAACGTATCTATTGATGTCATGATTATCACTTCCATCTCTTAATATCCCCTTATAAGGACAGAATTTTTTTCCGAAATAATCTCAGAGTGACGCATTTTTACATTTACTTTTCAGAAATTTGCTTGGAAAGGGTATCGATTCAAATGTATCACTTTTCTTGGTGAATAACTCAGAAATGTAAGAGCTCTTGCAATCGCCTTGAAAACCGACAAACGCATATTGTATGAATTCCAGGAGCTCCGGAAAAATGCAATCTTTTTCTATTGATCTTGCAAATTTTGAAAATTATTCTCTCTTCGGAATGTCACCTTAGCATTACGAAAATCTCTTTGAAGTTTCCGGAATTAGTCTTCTTGGTTTGCGCATTTGCTTTTCATTTCCGTATCATTATTTTGAATTTTATTTTACGTTTCTTTTTCAATTTCACTGTAGAAGTGAATGTTAACGCCACGTGCTCCTCTGTTTACGTCAGGAACATAAAAAATGAAAGATGTCAGCGCTGTCTTGTCTCTTTGAGGGTGTTTTGAGGGATTGGGCTGAAGAAAGTCTTTGGTCTCCCCACACTTTCCCAAATTGATCATTGTTAGAAATAAGTCATTCAATGAATTTGTACATAAGAGTATCTTCTGCTTTCTCAATTTCTCGCATTACTTCGGATGGTCTTAACTATGATAGACTCCGGTTAATTTATTTCTCTGGCCAATTGGAGAGGCGGATTCGTGGGGCACTATCGCTCTGTTCTGGTGTGTCCCTTTCTCAACTGGAGCAGATAGAGGGTGTGGGAATCGTAGCCTTCTGGGATCGCAAACCAAATAAAACGTGACAAAATTTGTTTGTCTGGAGCTGCGAGCGAATCATATATATCGTTTTGGGCATTGTTGTGTCTTCGATAAAATAATGGCGATATACTAGATACACATATTTTTTAAAGTAATCATACGAACGAGATTCCTCCATTTGATAAAGAAGTCGATAAAACGAAGAGCTTATAGATCAGTTTTTCTAATATCTTACGGTTGAATTTTATTGATAAATATTTGCTCTTTGTTGAGGGGCATCATTAAGTCTTAGTAAAAGCACTCTCACGTGACAAACAATTTGTGAGTGATCACGTGACAAACAAACGTGAGTACAAATAAGCTGAACGCTATCTAAAATCTGCAGTAGAGCTCTTACATCAATTTCATGAGTAGTATGCACTTAGTATATTAATAACAAATATTAACAATTTGCTGTTCATTATATGGTTATCAAAACTAAATACAATTTTCTGGAGCTATTCGAGCGCGATCATTCCCGTTTTATGCGTCTGTATCAGGACTGAGCCCACGTAAATAGGCGTAAAAAAATGAATTTTTATAAAGTTTTTATGGGCGCGTTTAGAAATTGCCATAGGGAATTTTGCAGCGTAGAGAGGTAAAAACAAGAAAATCATGAAAAAAATTTTAGGCATATCCAGAGAAGTAGCAGTTCAGAAACGTTACTTAACAAATTTTACATTTTGTAGTTAAACCAGAAAGGGATTTATAAATTAATCAATAATGCAATGAATGTAATTATTAATAAATATCACCGTCTTTGGAAAATACATAGCTTGAAAATGAGGCACACATATATCGTTGCTCTACGTTAATTAGAAGAAGGTACTTAAGAAAAACACGACTCGGACGTATTTCCACGACCTAAGTGTGAAAATTTTTAAATCGAATTAATCACGGAACAATTTTTTCCTTATATTTGAGTAAATATGAGACCATTTACGAGCGATCGTTTGCTGAATTGAGGTGGAATGACCCATGTCCATAAAAATTCAAGTTTCTTTGCAGGCTGGAGCTTTAGTTGTAGAAACAAGGGGGTAAAATGCTTTTTCCATCTGATAATGTGGTAAACGTCATTCATCTACATCTACACAATACCCCGCGATCCGCCGCTTGGGCGTGTGTCAGGAGGTGTTAGGTCACCAGCCGTGTAAAGGTGTACGTTTTTTTGGAGATGAGATGATATGTATTATAGGAGTGTATTTAGTGGAGGTCAATTTTTATTGTGGTCGCTTATTGTTCGCGGAAAGAACGAGTTTTTGTACCTATCTTTTCGGCAGTGTATCTCTCTTATTTTATCGCATCTGTCAGACCTAGAGATGTAGTGAGGAGTCATGACAGTATTCTTTATGTCGCTCTGAAAAATATAAATTCTGAATTTATCAAGCAACCTAAGCCTAGCGTGTAGGCTCCGAGTCTCTAGGGGCTCCCACCTTAATCCCTCTAAAAGTTGTGAGACACTATATGTACGCTCGTAGCTATTTTTAACGAAGCACGCTGCTTTTCTTTGTATTTTATTAATTTTTTTGTTAAATCTATTTGACCAGGGTCCCAAATGCTCGCGGCATATTCGAGGTGTGGCCTAACCAGTGCGAAGTAGTATCTCTCTTTTACTTTTTCATCCGAGGACCTTCATATTATACGTTTAACAAAACCTAGTTTCTTTAGTGCTGAGCCATTCAGTATCATTTGCAGTGTTTCCTAATATTCGATTCTCTTGGCAGTGTTCGGCCCGCCGCCGGCAGACACGTCAGCCAGGAGGCAGTCCAGTGGAAGCCACGCAAGCGGCCGCTCCGAAGTCGAGTCCCTGCCGAGCTACACGGTCGTCTCGGGTCTCCCCAGCTACGAGGAGGCCCTCGAGCAGCTCAAGATGTCCAGCTGCGACAAAGCCCGGCTGGCCGCCGCGGAGGAGGTCTTCAGGGACTCCCTCCTGCCCCCACCGCCGCCCCCGTCCTCGGCCCTCGCCCTGGACGTGGGCGATCTGCCCCCGCCCTTCTCCGACCTCGAAAAGGTCGCGACCACGGACGCCGCCGGAGACAGGATGGCCAACGCCGGGAGGTAGCAGAAGCCTGCAGAAGCGAGTCGTTCACCATTCTTCCGGGGTTTCGGAAGGAAGAGACGAGAGATCCGTCCACGGAGGGCTATTTATGGGCAACGGGGACTTTTCGGCCGTCTGCCGACTCTTGAGGCGTCGTCCTCCGGAGGTATTTCATTGGTCTCCTCACTCAAGTCGGCATTCCACAGCCGCCCGACGGCGATCTCAAAAACAAGAGCACTTATTCGTGACGCTCTCTTATATATGGATAAGAGATAAGGAAAATGTGAAGTGACGGGTTTAAAAATGGCGACGAGCGTTTTTAATTTATTTGCTGCGAATTGTTGCGTGACGAGTGCGATGTCGTAGCGACGATGTGTAATATTAAGTATTTTAATAGTTACGTTATTGTTTCTCTCTCTCCGTCTCCCATTATCGACTGATGTATTTGCTCGTGGAGTGAGTGTAAGACAAGGAAGAGAGGAAAGCCGAAGGACGTTTGGACTCGACGGTTCGGTCTCCTGCCCCTCTTCTGCTTCCTTCATCGTCGACGAAGGAGATGAGAGGAGGAAGGTGATATTAAGTCCATGGGTGACCGTGATATTTTTTAGGAGTGATTTGAGAGGAAGAGAAGTGTTGCAGATGGGTCACGGTGGGCGAGAATAAGTAATTGGGCAGGGTAATTTCTTTGAAACCAGAGACGCTGGCATTATGGGTACATCCCGGAATTCACAATCTGATACCTCGCTTGTTAGTGCGACTGTTCATTATTCGCCCTTTCTCTAGTTTCCCAGTGAGGGATTGCTTTTAGTACAAACTTGACGTTTCTGGATGCTCCGGTTCAAGTTTTTTCTTGATGAATTATCCTAGCTCTTTTTTCATTTTTCGTGGTATAAGTCCGTTGATTTGACTCGTTACTCATAATGATATATGAGAAAAATGCATTGGGAGGACTCTGCATATGGTTTAACTAGATCGGAGCAACGCCTTTCGGGTCATTATTTTCCGTCTTTTAGTCGGTATTTGATTTACGGCATTGTCCCTACCGTAGATGCAAGATTTTTTTTTTACTTTTCCGTCTTTAATGTCGCTAAATTGTCGGTGAATGCATTCCGAGCGATAATAACCATTGGGTGCCGAATCTCACGACAGTCTCCAGAGAGCCTCTGCAACTTTTGCCGAGGAGATGGTTTTGGATTCGTGAGGAGGCGCATAGATGGAGTTGCGAAATGGATGACAGGAGATTACGGATGTAAATACATGGGCTGAGTTTCATTGCACTCCCATGGATCATTTAAGTAAATGGTACGCCCTCAGCAGAGAAAGTTGTTTCCTCGGCAATGCCCGGGCACGTGACGTCAAATACCAAATGTCATCCGATACAGCCTGGGAAGACTACACTTTTAAGTTTCCTCTTTCATGTCAAAATGATTGTCCCCGGCATTTCGATGCTACAGAATATTCAACATGTAATTTTTACACGATCGTATCATAAAAATTTTATTGATTAGTTATAGCAATAGTAAGTTATGACGTAGTTTCATTGCGCTGAAATAAGCAATTTAATCGAAACATTTTTAGATGGACAAAAAATCGAAACTGCTTAAACTGCCAGTATTGATCTTAATTGCTATGGCATCATTACAATTATTATATTTTATTGATGAAGTGGGCTTCAATCACATCGAAGAGTGCCTTCAGTTCCCTCCAGTAGACCATTCACTTAGTAACACAGCAGCACACTAACCGGCCATTCGTCAAACAGACCCTACGCTCTAGACACGCGCCCTTCGAAACAAAACTGAAACAAAATCAAATATGCTTTAAACAACAAACAAACGTCGCTAATAGCACTCGTGATTGTTTTGGGGCTTGTTTATTTTCAATAAAGGCGTCAAAATTCATAACAGAAAGTTTTCAATTACTCTGTGATTAAAACCTTATGTTTATAAAATTTTATTTTGAACAATTTCAGAACAATTACACTAAACATTCTGCTGTGATGACCGTACACCCACAGAATGATCCCTACCGGCAGGTTACAGAACATTTCGTCAGTGCACATCGTTCCATTCAACGTATTTCATTTTATTGCAACGTATTACATTTCAAAATTAAGTTTAAGCTTAAGTGCGCTGATGTTCCGATGTCCGCTAACTTCTATAATTTTAATGGAAAGATTCCAAAAACAGTAGGGCGTCAATGGTTCTGAAGTGATGGTGAACGCCATAAATCTAACCGTGTTGAACCTCACAACAATGGGCTTGTATAAGTCCTACAGAATACATGGTTCGGACGGCGCGCAAACCCCCTAATTAAATAGATTCCCTTGGCTCAGTTTCATACCTGCACCCTTCCCGTGCATGATCTCACGCACCTCGCGACGGTAGCCGTCGAGACAACTTTCTCCGTCGAGGACGCCTCTAGGCTGCGCACATGCTCGGAGGTGGGAATAGGTTGTGAATGGACTTGAAAGAGAGGGTGTTTACGAACGTGTGTGCGAGAGATCGTTTCCTGAAGAGCGTGGATTACGGCGTCCGAGAGTGGAATGCGATTCTGAGCGTGAGTGGATGTGTGCGAGAGGGAGAGAACACGTCAGTGCCGACCGCCTCTGGTGTCTTTTTTGTGGGTCAAGGTGTCTCCGAGGCGGGCCGGTCTCGCGTAAAGAGAGACAAGAGGGAGAAGAAACGGCGCGAACTTGACTCAGATCTCTCCCACACGCCTCCTCTCGCGATTCAGAGCGAGTGCGGTTGGAGAAGGGAAAGGTGTGTCGAAGGTGGGGAATGGAATCGCAAGGACGTCGTCCGTGCACACGCATGTTTCTGCGCACCCCGTGTGTGTGGTGGTGCGCATGCGTGAGATTGTGTGACTTTTTATGAGCGCAAGTATTTGTGTTTTTTTTTCAAAAAAATGTGTAAATCCTCGCGTCCTCGATGACGCTGAAATAAAAATATATATTTTAAGAGCATCTCCTCGAGTGTTTCACTTACGTTTTCCAAATCCCATCAAGAAAGTGTGATCGGCCGACGTTTATTCATATTTTTTTTATAAAATGACTCGAGTACTCTGGTAAGCAGTTATCTTCGAATATTTGCATCATCGACAACTGCGAACTAATGAGTTCTATCGTGGGACCTAAACAACGGAAACTCATGTCGCCAGGAGTGGGGGCTTGAACTAAATCAAGGTGAATCCACTCCAGTGTACTTTTTGCGAAAGTCGTCACACCAGCGCCATATCTACGCTGAGGGTGGAGTGAACATAAAATCGTCTGATGAAGGGAGCCAAATATTTGGCAATAACCTTAATACCTATCATAGGGAACACTCCTACTAAACAATGCGGCACAGCCTTGGAGAATCTTGATGCCGCACTACAATTCTAGTCCACACAGAAGCGATAAAATATGATGAATTCATTGCCGCGATGTTAGGCACAAAAACTTGTTCTTTCGACGCACATCAAAGGAACATAATAAAAACTGATCACATAAGACACTGAACTCTCAATGCGCTCAAAAAATACACCTCACCATTTCACCATCTTATAACCTAATCCTTTACACCTGTACCCACGGCTCGTGTCTTAATACCCCTAGCCACACACCAATACGGCCGCTCGCAGGGTAGTAATTAGATGTAGAACAGGAAACTAACTCCTCTGGCAGTAAAAAAGGTAGATTTTCTACGACTCTCCGGCATAGCACCTTCTGAGTTGAAAAAAATGAAGACAATATTCGCATTACTCGGTCAAGAAGGACGAGAATTGTCGATCGTCGATTGTTTCGAGGACTGAGTGGCGTCACCAGATAATCTAAGCCTTAACATGTCATTTTAAATGGAAAAAACATGTTCTAACTATGTAGAAATAACGCAACAAAGACACTAGTATTTTTTAAAGCGAATGGCACTAAGTTCCTCGGACGGTAATGGGAAAAAGATTTTATTTCGCTCCAGTAAAACTCTATCATAGGCAATCCGCGAGCATTTATGGTTCAGTATAGAATATAGTATAGAAATACAACTTGACTGTGGCAGGCTTTGCTTCGTTGAAGTACTTTTTGCTCGCATATTTAATAAAATGACTTACACTAATTATCACGTTAATGCATTGTCGAGTACAGAATGTTCGTTTATTTTTGTTTATTGGGGTGATTGTTAGGCCTAAGGGAAGGACGTGAATATTTCCGGGGTAACGCAACATTTTCTGAACTATAAATGAGAACAATCATGTGAGGGATTTTACCCCCAAAAGTTAAAAATATCATTCCCAAAGGCCTGAAAATGGACGCTTTCGAGGAAATGGAAATTTTAATTTAGTTTTTTACTCGACGTATCAGTTAAAAGATCATAACTTGTGAATTGTCTTTTTCTCCTGCTTTTTATTCAGGAAATAAATAATGTTTCACCTTAACGTAACCTTCAGAGGTAAATATAACTTAATCGTCATTTGAGGTATTCTGCCTTTAGTAACAGCTGTCTCATCCATCGTCGTTGTCTCCTTCCTCATCAACTTTCACCAGGCCCGTTCCTTGGTCTCTTTTATGCCCTCCTCTCTTCATCTCGTACTCCATTCTCTCATCTCTTCTCTCATCTCTTCTTTATCTTCTCTTCACCCCAGCTACTGACCCTTCCAGAGCTGTTGCTGTTATCCCCTTCCCTCTTATTGATCGCCAAAAGCATGTTTCATTCTTCTCCCCGACAGTGTTCAGGAGATCTCTCTTTCCAACGTACATTCTTCAACATTCTCCATGGCCACATCTCGAATGCCTAAATCCTATCCCTTTCCCTCTTCCCCATGTTATATTAAGTTTAATTTTGTTTGTGTGCGGCCAATGTTATTCTTTTGTTTTGTTTTTTTTTTCGTTACGTAATAGGAAAGGTCGTTAAGAGTCTGTTGTTCTCATTGTTAAGTGTTGAGAATAAAACGAGCGTTGGGAGTTCGTGCTTTAATGGATAAAAAATAGTGTGTTTTATTATTTCGCTGTTGCCTTCGAAGACCCGCGCTATCGAGTAAGCTAATGGTGAATTGTATTACTCGATCTGTTCTGCTAATACCCCATGGTCCACGTTTCTCAGCCATGCGTCGTCACTTTTCATGAGTACACACATGTATACGCATTTAACTGTTTTTCTCATCAACACCAATGTCAGGTTGTTGCTTTTCTTCTGCTGAAAGACCTCTTTTGCCTTGGCTCTTAATGATCCAGCAAATCCGATCCATTTTAACCTTTCCCTCCGTACCATTACTCATCCCTTATTTTTATTCAAAGGCGTTTCTTGGCATATCTTCGATTCAAATATCGAATTAGTGTGGAGAGCGGCATCAGCCTTGCCTTACTCCCATCCCCAATTGCATCCGTCCCGTCAGTTTATTTTTTTCGTTCACCGGTGCTTCTTGTGTCGCTTCCCCGAGGTGCGGCATTGCATCGCCATTTGCTGCATGCTTGCTCGTCCACTTTCCTCATTCTTCACAACATTCTTCACAACATAACACAACATAATAAGAGGACAAAGATCCTAATGCCTCACACTGCATCGCTCATTCGACCTCCCTACTTTTTGATTGGTTCGCGCAGTAATATTTATGAAAACCGCCATTTCTTTCACCTGTGGTCCATTTCGAGGATCTTTCGAGGCTGAGACGCTGTCGAAAATGAAAATTTCCGATTTCTTCCTGAATCGGGACCATGGGACTGCGGAAGAAATGAGGGGGAATCAGTGTGTGGAAGGACAAGCGATATAGGTTCCATTCGGCTTCTTGTTTTGAAAACCGGTATCATTCAAAGCAGTCCTTGGAGTTTTTTTTTAATATTCGACGATGGAAAAATTTTAGATTTGATCTAGAACTCGATTTTGAAATATAAAATTAATATTTCGTAACTAAATCTGGCACCTTGTCATTAACTTGTAGAATGGCGATCGCAATCCTCTCCATGGACTTCCCTAGATGGAAAACTTCCCTATTCGAGTGGTTGGATCAAAAAAAGCCCGACAGCTTGCAAAAACTGCCGCCCGGGATAAATATTGGAGCTTTTGCGGGGCGAGAATGATGCACGTCCATTTTGAAAATGAAATGGAAAATTGTTCAACCACGAAACAATTTCTATTAACTAAATTTTAGTGTCGATTCCATTCGGAAAATGGAACGACTGACTAAGTTTAAACTGGAGAGTTTACCGGTGCCTACAACCAGGATACAAATTGACACGAGGTTGCCATGTTCCTTTCGCAGTGGACTCCTGGGTTTGAATTCCCACGTCGTAGCTTCGGCTGTTTTTCTTCGAATTCTCAGTGCTCGAGCGGAATTCCGTGTTCCCGTGTCTTTTCTTTTCGGACATACCGAAAGCTATTCGTAGGATTCTCTCTCTCTCTTCAGACGAATTATTGCGATTTGGCGGCTGTGATTGAAAGAGTGTTGGCTCTCCGCCTCAAAGGTCCCGGGCTCGAATCTCAACCGAGGCAGGGTTTATTTAGTGGACTCCCGGTCTGAATTTGAGCGACGAAAGGAGATCAGGGGCCTTATTCAGTAAGGAATCGACGCGGTCGAACCTCGGAAAATCCGTGAATGTGACGTCGAATTCCCCGAAAATTCTCAACTTTCGAGTGCTCCCCTTTGAATTTTACGTGGCTCTGACGTCAACATCTCGTCACTGTCGAGACTCGGAAATTCCGAGGATATACAGAATAGACCCCCAGTGCAAGTGCAGTAATCCGTTCTTTGAACGGAACAATAGACTGTCAACCCCATTGACGCTATTAGTCAAGAGTAGACTAATGCCAAAGCCAGGGTTCCCTCAAACATTCCTTCATTTCCGGAATAATCCTTATTTCATCAACCTCCCCGCCTGTCACGAAGGCGCAAAATACATTATTTTTGGGATACCTATAAAAAAATGTACCAATTGCAATCAGGCCTGTGGACCTTGTCCTTTAGTCCTCACTGAGGTTTCTTTCGCTGAACTATTGATTATTGAGGTTGCTGGAGCGGTAATCGAGGGAGTGATCATTCCAATACTATTTTTAGTATAAAAAATTCTCGGAACACATCTCGCTTAAGGTAGTGCGAACGAGATAGTTCCCTAGTCATAATAGAGACCATATTCGAATTATACTTTTAAATTTCACCAGCTGTGAGACCCACGAATTAAATATTGCATTATTAATGGTGCAATAATAAAGTTTTACGTGAAATAAATTGTAAGTAATTAAACGGAAATTACTATATTAGTCTTTCCTTGACTCATTTTTTTTAACGCGGCACGTTTGAAACTCCATCAAATCGGAAGGTTTGTTGTGATCCCGAAAAATTTATTGCGGTGACAATATGATTTATTCACAAAAAAAGGTGAGAAAACACCCAAACTACACACTTGATTTTTTTACGTGATCTAGGTGTTAGAAGTTCCTCATTTTTAATATAAGGTCTCTCTGGAGTGCATACACGCATAATTTCCCATGTAAAATGGCTGGTATTTTATGGCAAATATCTCAGAAAGTAATGTGGTCAGGGATTTTTCTATCATCGGATAGGTGATATATTTTTCTTTTATATGAGACCAAATTCATTGATGGAAATGGAGTAGGAATAGTTTCTATATTCTTCGTTAATAAAAGAAGGTTCTGACTAGTTTTCAGCGCGGAATTGGTACTTTCGACGAAATATATTTTCTTCAAATAATGGTCTCGACATGGATACTTGGAATTTTAGTAACAATTACAATGATAAAATTCTATCCTGTGCTGAAATAGTTAATGAGAGACTTAATTTTTTGAACCCTGAAATGTTTTGGCAAATGATGTAAAATGTCTTATTATCTTCTAAGGAAGTGAATGTCTGTATAAAAGATATTACACGATGAAAGAGCATTACATACTTACAAGAATATATATCAGAAATCATTACATTCTTGTTAGTATTAGAAGCCCAGAATGTTAAACTATGGCGCGTAAAGTAAAATGTCTGAAGCCACTAAAACTCGGAGCGAGAGTAGTGTTAGCGCGTACTTTAATAGTGCTAGATATTTATTTTATATTATCTATTTATTTAATTACCATCAATGTTTTTTCACGCGTAAAAATCACTGATTCTCGAGAAGGCATTTCAAGCAATAAAAATAAACCTTTCGGTTGTGTCACAGGATGCCATTTTGTATCTCCCGAGTAAATGAAAAGTATAACTCAGTTATTCCACATAGATTTTTTAACCGGATGACCTAGGCTCGTCATCATCTCCAGATGATGACGAGCTTCGTTGAAACCTAGGTCATCCTGTTAATAAATCTATGTGGAATAACTAAGTTATACTTTTCATTTACACTGGTAAGCAAATTCCGCGAAGTCACGCCCGAGACAACGGAAGGTATCATCCGAGGAAGAGATTTGGGAGTTTTTCGAGAGCCATGGGGATCCTGATTGTTTCCCTCCCCCCTCTCTCCGTCTATCTCCTACCCCTCCTCCGGTGTTCGCCTCCCACGGACAGCACCGGTTTTGCCCCGAGAGTGGGGGTAGGGAGGGCAGAGGCCTTGGTCCGCAGCCAAGGGCGAGCGAAGCACCGCGGAAACCTTACCAGTCGCAAAGGGCCGTCGGTCGCGAGGGGCGAGTCGCGAAAAAAATGCCGGAAGGTCGGAAGGGAATGATGGGAAGCATTCGACGGCAACACGAAGAACCTCTCTCTCTCTCTCTCGGGCTTCCTTGCCGATTGAAAACAAAACCGCATAAATTGCCGCCCGATTAGCGAAATTTACTACCTCGTAGGCCTCGTGTCAACCGTTAATTTTGATGAATACGAAACGATGATAAAGTTTCCATTAAGGAAGTGCGAGCGAGATAGTTCCCATTGTCATAATGGAGACCATATTCGAACAATACGGTTTAATTTCACCAACTGTGGGACACATCAATTATATATTGCATTATTAACGGTGAAATAATATAGTTTTATATGACAGAAATTGTAAGTAATTCAATGAAAATATCTAAATAAGTCTTTTAACTTGACTCATTTTTTCCGCGCGGTGCGTTTGAAACTCCTTCAAAGGGAAAGGTTTTTGTGATACCCAAGAACCTACTGCGGTGAAAATATGATTAATTTTCAAAAATAGTTGAGAAAACATACAAACTACACGCTGTTAGTTTGTTACCATATTTAAGTGTTAGAAATACTTCATTTTGTAAATAATGTCCCCCTGAAATGCATGCACATACCATTTCCCATGAAAAAGGGCTGGTATTTTTTGGCAGATATCTCCGAAAGTAATGTGGTAAGGGGTTGAATTTTTGGTGTCATTGGATAGGTGAGATGTTTTTCTCTAAAATGTGACCAAATTCATTTGTTTCTAAGTGAAATGAATTTTCGCTCAAACCAGCTTAAATACGGGCACAAATAACTTGAGGAAACAAGACTAAGGAAGTTTCGGCGTTTGCTGTATGATCGCCTTTGTGCTCTTTTGGTGTTATAAAAAAAGACAGTAAAAATATGCCTCGTTTCAAGTCGCGATGAAACCAGTCTCTTATTTGACACTTCACCCTTGACTTTGCCGGCCGAATGCGCTAATTACGACACTTCCCGCGCTTCCAATTTTCGAAATACGTATTTGCCAAAAAGGATAAGCCATTTCCATGGGATGTATTACGCATTTACACTCCATGGAGACATTATATAACATAATGAGGAATTTCTAACTAAATGATATCGTCCTAAGTTTATCAGTGTATCGTTTGTATGTTTTCATAGGTACTTTTCAAAATAAATTTATTAACCTGATTATTAAGCGGTAAATTTCAAAGTACAGCAGAAAAACTCTCTAATGTGAATGCGCTTAATTATCCGTACAGCATGAAAAAAGTTGGTCATGTTGAAGACTCGTGCATGGATATTTAGTAAATTAATGAGAATTTCAGTCACATAAATATTTTTGCGCCATTTGTCGGATGAGACGTTAAACCGTGGTCCCCTTGGCGCCTTTCGTTAAGAGCAGGCTAATGCCGACGCCGGGTTTCTATCCACCCTTCCTCCTTTACCTGTCCCCTATGGCGCAAATGACCTTAGTCGTCGGTCGCCTCCCTAAGTATCCAATCCAATTAAATTGATCATAATGTGCCTGAACCGGCAAAAAAACTCTCAACGTTTTTCGGGAAATGATCGTATTCTGCAGCTTTCCTTCACAGACTTTGCATTGCCTGAGTATTTATTGAGAGCATAACGTAGGTTTATTTGGCACTCACGTGTCTCCGATTCCTCAACGCACTCTCGTAAAGTTCGCAGGTTTTCGCTGCAATTTCTCCCCAAAAGTCCACAGCTGCTGAGACATAATTTACGATGAAGGTTAAGCATTTATTGTCGCTTTGTCACTCCGTGAGACCACTTGTGGCTCTTTAACTCGAATTTGATGCAATGGTTGCCTCGTGTCCTTGAAAGACTGCTTAAAAAGTTTGTTTTTTTTTCTAGTTTGGAAAGGGGAGAAGAGAAAGGAGGAGAGGTTGCTAATTGGACAGTTGACCGCTGGCTGCTGAATCCGCATTGCCCTCCCAACGCCTCCATGCCCCTCAACCCCCCCCCCTCCCCTCCACACACACACACGCACACGATGACGGAGGAGGGATACTGAAGACGATGGATTCGCCGACACTCACGGCATTTTTTCTTTCCCTGAATCGTCAACTTAGAGAGTGTCAAGGTAGTTTGAGCGAAATATCATTTTACTTAGAAATCAATGAATTTGGTCTCATTTTAAATAGAAATTGATCACCCTTCCATTGACACAAAAAATTCAACCCCTTACCACATTACTTTCCGAGATATTTGCCGGGAAATACCAGCCCTTTTACATGGGAAATGGTACTATCATTTCTAAAAGTCTGAGTGCATCCACTTTCTATCTATATCTACGTGATACCCTGCGAGCCACCACGAGGGTGTGTGGCAGGGGGTGAAGATCACCAAACATGCACTATTGACATACAAGTAGGATATTTAAGGGAGATATGATAGATAATAGGGTCACATGGAGCTTGATGGTTAGTATCTACATAATAAGGAAGGGATTATTGGTTGTTATTACATGCATCATGCACTACAGACTACTCTAACTATATTTCACCTACCTATCCCTTTGCTACGCTGCCTATTGTTCTCTCTTATAGTACGAGGGAAAAATGACATTTTAAATCTATCGGTACGACAATCTATCTCTCTAATCTTGTTAATCTGATCAAACCTAGCATAATACGCAGGGGATCTCAATATATATCTAACGTCCTCTGTGAACAACTCTGTTTTGAATTTACTTAAAAGGTTTAATCTAAATTTTAACCTGCGTTCTGATAGTAATTCCCATCCTAGTTCTTCTATTAAGCTCGTAACACTTATACTATTATCATAACGGCCTTTAACAAACCTAGCAGATCTCCTTTGCACGCGCTCTAATTCTTTTATCATACCTTCCTCGTACGGATCCCGTATATTAGCGGCATATTCTAAATGAGGCCTGACAAGTGTAAAATAGCTTCTTTCTCGTACTCTCTCATCGCATTTGCCTAGGACCCTTTTTACGAATCCTAATCTACAGTTTGCTACACTAGTTATTTCCCTGATGTGTTTCTCTCATGACATGTCTTCAGTGATGGTGACGCCTAAGTATTTAATTGAATCTACGTTACATATTTTGTTTTCTTTGATGCAATAATTATTCCGGGGAAAGCCATTCTTTTTCTAAAAATTCATAATCGCGCATTTCTTCAAATTTAATTCTAGTTGCCATCTATCACACCAATCATCAATCGCATCTAAATCCTTAGCTAAAAACTGGATGTCCTCTTCATTTCTAATTTCCTTATACACTACTGCATCATCGGCAAAAAGACGGAGCTTGCTATTTTTTACTACTGTATTCAAGTCGTTTACGTACAGAAGAAATAAAATTGGGCCTATCACGCTTCCCTGGGGAACACCTGATGTAACTTTTACTTCGCCGGAGCTGACACACATAATACCACCCTTTGAACGCGTTCATGTAAGAAGTCTCCTATCCAGCCTACTATATTACTGTATATCCCGTATGATGCTAACTTCGCGAGTAACTTACAGTGGGGAACCTTGTCAAACGCTTTTCTAAAGTCAAGAAACGCTGAGTCTACTTGTACGTTACCTTCTCCGGAAACTAAAATATCATGAACAAAAAGACCTAATTGAGTTTCGCAAGACCGTCCCTTTCTGAACCCATGCTGGTTTGTTATCAATCAATCCTGGCTGTCGAGGTGTCCCATTATTGATGTAACTATTATGTGCTCTATAATTTTACATGATAGTAACGTTAATGATATTGGTCTATCATTACATGGCTGTTCCCTATCTTCGCTTATATAAATTGGGGTCACGTTTGCTATCTTCCAGTCTTTGGGAACCGCGTGTTCTTCGAGGGATTTGTTAAATATTACTTTAAGATACGGAGCCATTTCGAGAGCTAATTCTTTATAAACACGAGCTGGAATTTCATCAGGACCTGAGGACTTGTTCGGGCTAATGTTACTTAGTAAGGATACGATTCCGCTACAAGATATATCGATTGGGGGCATTGGTTGTTGAAATCGATCTGGTATGGTTTCGCGGAAACTATGCATAGATTGATTAAAAACGCTCTGAGAAAAATAATTCAACAAATTAGGCTTATCTAAACTGAAAGTTACTATTTCACCTCTATCGTTTTACAAGGAACTAACCGTTGACTTTTTAGTTCCCTGTACTTCCCTAACATATGACCAAAATGCTTTCGGATTTCCCTCTAGTTGGTCTCCAAGTACTTTTCTCTTGAATTCGCTAAATGCTTTTCTAAGGGCAGTTTTTGCGGCTGCTTTACAAATTTTATAATGCTCGATAGTATTTTTTAGGTCGCTATTAGCTACATTTTTCTTCATCTTTCTTAGTTTCGCGTGGCTAACTCGTTGGCGTTTTAAACATTTTCTAACCTCCGCGTTGTACCACCTTGGTTCCCTATTCTCGCTCTTATACTAATGAGGTATATATCTGTTGACAAGTGACCGTGTAATTTGGAGGAACTCTTTCCGTGTATTGTCTGTATCACTATTTTTGCTAATGTTCACGAATTTTTCAAAAGATGTCTCTAAGGCACGCCTAAATCCGTTAAAATCTGCTTTACTAAAAAGGTAAATCTTTCTTTTTAATTTAAAATTTTTTTCAGTATTGAGGGAAACTTTTACGTATACTACCTTGTGGTCGCTTATTCCATCGACATTTTCAACTTTAATAACTTTTCCAGGGATGTTTGTGGCAAGTAAATCGAGAACATTCTCCCCCTATGAGGCAAATGTACTATTTGATGTAGTGCGTGTGATGCGAACAGGTTAAGCAATGACTAGCAGATTTCTTTGTCCCTACCTCCTGACTAATGACTACATGTTTTCCAATCAATCGATGGTGTATTGAAATCTCCACCTACATTTATCTGTCGTTCGTTACTATTGGAATTAATGGACCTGATCTGTTTCTCGAGTTCTAATACTGAGTGTATATCGGAATGCGGTGGTCTATAGTAGGCACAAACATGTATTACTTTCGAATTAGCACATTGAATCGAACACCATTTACTTTCTATTATATTATCGGGAATCACTTTGCCCCATTATAGTGTTTGAGCGGTGGGGAAAATTTTGAAATTTGGCACTACTTGCGGACTGCGTCTTTTGCTGGGCTAGCTTCACTTGTCATGAGACGACGGTGGGAAGGAGTCACCGACTGTCACATCTACATCTACGTAATACCCTGCAAGCCACCACGAGGGTGAGTGGCAGGGGGTGAAGATCACCAAACATGCACCATTGACATGCAACTATTATATTTAAGGGAAATATGCTAGAGAACAGGGTCACATGGCCTAGATGGTTAGTATCTACATAATAAGGAAGGGATTATTGGTTGTTATTACATGCATCATGGACTACAGACTACTCTAACTATATTGCACATACCTATCCCTTTGCTACGCTGCCTATTGTTCTCTCTTATAGTACGCTGGAAAAATGACATTTTAAATCTATCGGTACGACAATCTGTCTCTCTAATCTTGTTAATCTGATCAAACCTAGCATAATACGCAGGGGTTCTTAATATATATCTAACGTCATCTGTGAACAAAGGTGGTAAAAAGAGAGATTGGTTTCGAGCATAGGCATCTTACCTCTCGCGAGATTTTGCCATACTCAATGTTAGCCCAAAAATATTCAGCTAGTGAGACGTATAAGTATTTATTCACTGTGAATAGATTGGCTTAAGAAGAACTAATGATTCAAGGAGTCATCTTTCGTATTAGGTTGTCCTGCATCATTATTGAATTCCTGTTATATAATAAACAGTACCGGGTGCGTTGATGTAAAAAGACTGTACTCGAGGTTCATTGTCACAGACATATTGACATTACTTGAGTGTGAAAAACGACAACGACTGAGCATCGAACCCGGAAATATTTCAAATTCCCCTTGCGAGGTAGTCTTGACCACGCGGCTACCCGCGACCCGCTTTTACGGAGTGGGTCACTCGTGAGCACAAATGCGAATTTCGAGAGCGAAAATCACACAAATCGGAGGCTTCCATCGTCGCGTCGCAACGGCATGAGCGCGAATGACCTTCGGTGCATTCCGATGGGGCTTTCCTCTCTCGTGTTTTACTCCGTCCCCGTCGATCCTTCCGTCGGTGACTCATTCCCCACCGTCGTCTCACGACAAGTGAAGCTAGCCCAGCAAAAGACGCAGTCCGGAAGTACTGCCGAATTTCAAAATTTTCCCACCGCACAAACCGTAGAATGGGGCAAAGTGGATGCACTCAGACTTTTGGAAACGATAGTACATGTATGCACTCCAGAGAGACATTATTTACAAAATGAGGAATTTCTAAAACTTAGATCTCGAATAAAAATCAACAGTGTTTAGTTTGCGTGTTTTCTCTACTATTTTTGAAAATTAATCACATTGTCACCGCAGTAAATTCTTCGGCATCACAATAAACCTTCCGTTTTGTTGTTGTTTCATACGTACCGCATGAAAAAAATGAGTCAAGATAAAGACTTATTTAGATATTTTCATTTGATTACTTAAAATTTCTGTCATGTAAAACTATATTGTTGCACCATTATGCAATTATGCAATGTTAAATTCTTGTGTCTCACAGGTAGTGAAACTAAAACGTATACATCGAATGTGGTCTCTTTTATGATTAGGGAACTATCTAGCACGTACTACCATAAGGCTTCTGCATTGGGAGAGATTCTGTGATGCATGATGCTGACGGCAAGTGTAGGGTAAGGTGCAGGAAGACAGGGACTATTCCGGGGAGATTAGAAGATAAAAGAATTATGGTACGAATGATGTACGTGCGCTTATAGAATCGGTCGGGTATAACCCTCCCCCACCCCCACCGATTTTTGGATGAGATAACCAAATTAAATTTATTTCTGAGGAGCCATTTTGTAATTTGGGTGAGATATCCCTCTTAGTTGGACGCAAATTCAAAGGATTTAATTTCGAATAATTTACTAAAAACTTAATAAAACTATATTGGAAAAAGTCCCCGCTTCCAGCAGCGGACATTGGAGATTCAGTACCGTATCTATTAATCATACATTCTAAGTACTATTCTAGGAGAGTCGACTTCATAGCCCCTTCATGCATAGCGACATTATTTTCATTCGAGTAATATATTACCACTATAAATATTTCTCAGTACAGCTCTGAGTGAGTACAACGTGTAATTAATCATCAATGGCGCTTATTTTTTTAAATAAATAATTAATATTGTAACGACCACATCAATTTAATCTCGGCTGTCTATCCAGTTCATTTATTTTCTCGGTACTTTGTGTTGGATTAATGAGATTAAGTAACATTTTAATTATAAGATGGCTGCCTCGATTGTTTTTATAACTCCGACGGTAATCGCTCCATTTTCACTACATTTTTAAAAATCGTTTTCCTTGGGTTTTGTATATTTTGGAAAGATTCATTTTGAAAATTTCAAATGTTTACTGTGATACTATTTTAAAATTTTAAACCCATTGCCGGGGTCAGCAGCCGACTGAAGTCATGCTGAATTGCTCTGCGGATAAAAAGAAGGGCCTGATATGCAATAACATCTGCATACTATCATGCGAGCCACCGCATGCGCGTATGGCAGGGGATGTTAGGACACCAGCCGTGTAAAGACGTAAGGGATAAGGTTTTGGGAGGTGAAATGGTAACGTGTACTATGGGAGTGTATTTAGAGGAGCTCCGTTTTTTATTGTGGTCGCTTATTGTGCGCGGAAAGGACGAGTTTTTGTACCTATCTGTTCGGCAGTGTATCTCTCTTATTTTATCGCATCTGTCAGACCAAGAGATGTAGTGAGGAGTCATAATAATATTCTCTGTGTCATTCTGAAACACAACAGTTCTGAATTTCTCAATGAGATGTCCATAGACTCGTGGAGAATGTTGTAAAGACCAATTATGTGATTTTGGAGATACCTAATTTAGTAAGCATCCATTTAAATATATGATAAACGATATCTCCTTACATGTATTTTTTAAATTTTTTTATTTTATTTTATTTGAACTTATATTACATTTATGTTCCGTCTGACCGTGTGGCCTGTCGACAGGAAATGCATAACAATGTATAAATTAAAATACAAAAATAATAAGATTATTATATTATTATAGATAATTTCATTATATTACATATTACTGAGTTGGTATTCGCACCACCTTTTTCCTGTCGTAAGTAAACTGGATGCCACACCTGGTCTGTTTTCAGTTTGGAAATAGTGGGACACCGAGGACAATGACTGTCTATGTCAAGTATTGTCTATATGAGGTTGAGGGGAAAAAATAATGCCCGCTTTTGGTGTTGTGAAGAAACATCGTGGAGATCGTATTATTTTGAATGGGTCGGCCTTGGGAGTCCAAGGTGTTTAGCGATTATCTGGCGCAGAAGAGAACGTGACATTAAATGGCTAACGACCACATGGAGTGACTCAGAAGTAGGAGCGTTTTCAATGTCGGTATCGGTGTAAGTTTTGATTCCGTTTTCCAAAAAAGTTCATGGGTTCAAAACCGAGGGAGGAATATCACACCCCACACGAAATAGCTCTAGATTATGCAGCAACTATACGCAGGTATCCATTATTTCCAAGATTCTATATAAATAGAACACGTGAAGATGAAAATACACTATTTTCCTGTTCGGTGCTGCGGGATTGCTATTGGCGACAAATAAGTTGGGAAAAAGCAACTTTCCTTAGTATTTCATATTCACAGGGAAAATTATTAGTTCTCTGAGGATTCTTTACTCTGCTGAAACGTATACAATAGAAAAAGCTACCAAATGAAAAGTCATGTGATTTTTTTGTAGAATTTTTATCGTTACAACTCAAAACTACACGAAAAATGCGCTATTTTATAAAAAACATCCGAGATCTGAAGACACTAGCACTATCCTTCAAATATGAATTGTGTTTTAAAGCCCAGAGAGGTACATGTCATTCATGATGAGACGAATAAAACGAAGTATCGTAAACAGAGGGAGCACTGTACAATTCCATCGATATTATTAACACTTCGTTAAGCTTTTACTCATCATTCATACCACAATAATAAAAGTTTCAGATACGGTTTCACATAAAATCAAATGGTTTTTCAGTGGCATGGTGATCTAAACACGGAAACTAATTGAGTGTTGGCAGACGTGGCTCGAAAATGGATTTGTTGACATAAGTATTTTACGCAAAATGTGGATTTGTTAGGCACAAGGTGGGTGATCACTGCATTATTGTTAAGCTTGTACTAAAATAAATTATTTTTAAGGGATGACAAAGCCCATATGTAATTTAACAGCAATAAAAAATTTGGAAGCCGAGGAGGCTTCAATACGGTTTTGATGGCCATGGTTATTTTACGTTCGATACCCTTTTCAGCATCTAAGCGGGTAATTAAAACATTCGTGCTATATTTTTATTTAATTTTAAATGGTTATCATGAGCATAGAGCTCGCTTTACATAAATATTTATTGATTATAAATGAGATACGTCCAACAGACGAAATCCGGCGGCCATGATTGCTGTAGTTAGTAGTCCTCCTGGCTAGTAGCGGGCGTTAGTAGCGGAGGTGGGCCACTATACGGCCTTTTCACTTGACGTCGTGGATCACGTGATCCGTCACCGATGACAGTTCTGGTAGGCAAAACAACGAGTTGGTGGGCAAAGGCACATATGAACGTCTCAGTTTGGAAACAGAAAAATTTGTCTTCGAAATCGGTTATCTGGTAATATACGTGCTAGATCAAAATGCCAACAAGCTGTGTGGCCGTAGGATGCACAAATAGGCACAAAAACGGCTCGAATATTCGATTTTTTCGATTTTCCCGGGAATGAGGATAGGAAATGTTTATGGGTTTTAAAAATGAAACGACCTCATTGGAATCCCGAAGAAGGAGATCGTATTTGTTCGGATCACTTTTTAAGTAGTAAGTAAAATTTATTCTATCACATATTTTAGGAACTTGGATTTATGGGCGTTGGTCCATATACGGTATTGCGATGAAATGTTTCGATGCATTCGGTAAACCTCACGCATCCTAATCCGTGAACCTCCCGCATCTGATGGCGTATCCAGAGGAGATTCTGCTATAGCGAGGATTCAGGATTCGGCCCTTATTCTTACAGCGTTTACTCTATGGGATCAATGTAGAACCGATGGCCTACAGCGAAGTACGGCCAGGCAAAGCCCCCACCAACGGGAGCGATTTTCTCCCGTCAAGAGTCCATGTTTTAACGTCGTCTCAGCTCATTTTCCGTATCTTCTCGTGCCGAATTTAGTACACAAAAATTTATGAACAAAGAAATAGAACACAATAGAAATTAGGTACCTGAAGTTGTTCCTATATCCTCCTTTAGTTGATTTTGAGGAGAAAAGAATCCTTTTTCATTATTAAAATTTTGGTCTATATAGGTAACAGAATTACCATCGCCTTCTGTGGTGCTCTGCTGTTGCCTCCCACGCATGCTCCTCTCCGCGATGCTTCCTTTACTCCTAAGCTAGAGTTGCATGTCATTCTTAGGCTCCCTTGCTGATCTCCTTGCCTTGGCCTCCCTGATCAAAGTACCCTGAACTTTCCTTCTATCTCTGACGATACTATAGATGGCAAAATTCTTCCCATGGCCACAGTGGCTACAGCTCAAATATACGCTTCCATCGGGGCAGGGGGCCATTAAGTATCTAACGCACCAGTTGTTTCTAGGTTGCTGTAAGTCGAGATCGACGTCACAATCGAGCGGAAAGTTTGAACCGAGACATTTCAACCATGAAGTTTCAATTGTTTCCGCCCGAATTTCCGGAATCCTATTCGTTGGCAACCGAATGCATTTTTCAATTCTGATTGGAAAAGTTACGCGACACACATTAGAAAGACATATTTGTACGATGATCTAATAAAAAGCATCCGACCACGTTTCGTTCCATCGAGACGTTAATTTGAAGTAAGAATCCTAGTTCCGTTTCCGTCGTTCCGAACTCTATATTCCGCGAAGTTAACCCGCGAACCAATGACGATATAAATAAATAACTGGTGTACAACCCAACTGTTGACTGCCGAGAGTGTCATGGTATAACAATGGAAGGCTTGCATGTGATGACATCCGCTTCTTCACCCCCTCGCTGTCATCATTCCCATCTTGTAGCGATCAGGAAGCTTGTGTGCCTAAAGTGAACCAGAGAGATATGCCGGCGGGAGCGTAGGCTCCTGGTAGGGCCACCCAAACCGGACAGGTCAAGAACGATAGGCCAGACAAAGAGAGTACGCTGGCCCTCCAGGTTGGGAGTTGAGCATAGGTCTGACGAACCTATCTTGTAAAAACTTTGATGTTACGAAGCTCGAAGAATATGAAAGCTGGACTGATTATTACGATAAGCGACCCTTGCCAACGAAAGGTAAACGCAAACGGATATTGCAGATTCAAACCGCAAGAACATGGAATGTTTGAACTCTGAATAAAACAGGGACGCTAAAATGCCTCAAGGAAGAGATGAAAAAATATAATATTGGAATAGCAGCCATTCACAAAGTGAGATGGAAAGGATAGGGAACCTTAAACAGTGGCGAATAAATAATCATGTATAGTGGAGGAGAGAGTGGTGTAATAGGAGGTATAGACTTCTTATTGGATGGTTTGGAATGAAATAACTTTGCACTTTTCCACACGGTTTATTACCCTCAACCGGTTTCAACGCAATAGCGTCATTTTCAAGAGGTTACTGAACGCCGAGGCCAATAGTCTCACACATTTATACCCCGAGCCAGAGGAGGGGAAGGGGGGGATTAGGAAAAGAGGTTGGGAAGGGAAGTGATAATAGTAATAATAATTTATTTCATTCCATCGGCCAATGATGGCATAAAATACAGTCACTTTGTCATGGTAAATGTCAGTTTAAAATAATAATTATAAGTAATAAAAAATACATAAAATTACATTGCTACAAAATACACTTAAGCCTTCCTCTCATTAAGGAAGTAATTCACTGAGTAAAAACAGTTTAAAAGTACATAGTTTTTTAGATCTTTTTTAAATGAATTGAGAGAAGAAATAGTTTTAATTTTGTCAGGCAGCTTGTTTAAAATGTTAGAAGCTGCATTAAAGAGACCATTTAGGCAAACAGACAATCTAATTCCCAGTTGATGGATGTCATTTTTCCTTCGGGGGTCATATTTGTGATAGGATTTGTGATATTGGTGGGAAATAGGTGGGGGTATTTAAAAAAAAATGGCAGTGTAATATATATACAAGGTAAGGGAAGAATTTGTAAGTTCTGAAAATAGTGTTTGCCATGGTTAGTAAAGGTACCCTACACATAACCTTTATTGCCCTTTTCTGGAGTGAGAAAGCTTTGGCAGAGTAACCATCATTTCCCCAGATTGCAACTGCATAAGCTAAGTGTGAGTTTATTTTGGCAAAGTATATTCATTTTAGTGTATCAATAGAGACCACATTAAGTAGCTTCCGCAAGATGAAGATACCAGTGGCCATTTTCCGTATGATAGAGTCATGTGTAATGACCAATCAAGATTATAATTTAGATAAAGGCCTAGGAACTTCATGGGACTAGAGCGTTTTATTGTATTATTGTTCAGTTTGATTAATGGACTGGAGCAAGGAGGAGCTTTTTTGGTATAAAATTGAAGGTAAACTGTAAGAAGTAAGGAGAATATGTGCAAGCTTACTGGGAGGAAGCAAGGTCTGTATTTTGGAAACATAATTCGGTAGGAGGAGGAGGGGGAACTCTGACAGACAAAAGAGGTGAGTTCATAGGAACTACACTATCAAGAGAAAAAGGAAATGAACATGCATTCCAACGTACTGAAAGAAATTAATAGTAACAGGGTAATATGGCTTGGGTATGTGGAGGGAATGCCAGAAGACAGAACGTTCAAAAAGGCTTACATTGGACACCTATTAGATGGTAGCGAAGACTGAGAGCTCCGGAGAGAAAAGCCCCGGAAAAGATGGTTGGAGGATGTAGAGGATGATCTGAGGAAGATTGGAATTAGAAGTTGGAGAACAAATGATCGTGATGACTGAGCAAACATTGTCGGAGATACCAAGGCACTGCGTGGCATTTAGCGCCGAGGAGTAAGTAAGTATCCGCTCCTTCACGAATGCATTTAGTTTATCTCGACTTGGGTGACTTATTAGATTCGATACGAAAAAAACTTTCGCTATTCGAGGAATAAGAAAGATAATCGTAGGAATTAAAAATTCTCGTTCAAAAAAACTGTTGACCCAGAACGAAGTGTTTGGAAACAATTTGCAATCCTTCCAATCAAATTATTTAGATTTTGATGAAAAATGGCCATCTATTATTGCTCTTACCAGAGTCGCACTATTTCTGAACCATAAGGAATGAGGGGTAGAAACTGGCGATATTTAATCGTTACTTAGGACGAAATAGCCGATTGAAACGGGAAGGAAACCCTATAAGGAAATAACCATCGAAGTGGAACGGGATTAGGACGGATTCAGAGAAGAAAAAAATATCTGTCGAGATTGGCCAAAAAACTGTCAAGGTGAGATGAATTTTCCGGGGACGAAATAATTCTCGAACCGAGACGAGGCTGAAATATGGAGACGTTTTATTGGCTCATTCACAGCGAATCCCGTGGATTGTATGGAATCGCCATCGGTTTGAAATGAATTCTTGGAAATTTGAACTCTACGGCCTCTCATGTTACAAAGTAAACAAAGATGGTTTGTATCCTTATATTTTAATATTTGGCTATTGATTTGATCATTTAATTCCTTTTATCATCGGACCCAAAACTGTCGAACGCTCACACCAATGGAGCTCGAAGTTGAGGCACGCGAGAAGGTGGCATGATGGCAGAGGTGTTGCACTCATAATCGCTGGCTACGTGGGGGTCCAACTGACTGGGCACCATCGGGTGCTCAAGTACAAAAAAAGCAATGGATCGAAAACCATGGGCGTGGCCCGGATGTACAGATCCCCAACCCTCCGTCCCCCTACAATCATTGTTTATGTTTTTTTTAGTAGATTTTCTTAATGATTTGGTACAATAAACGACAGACGAGGTACTACATGATTTAAAATTTTTATTCAACTCACTACTTTCCAAATTACTACGGATTTTCACGGAGTTTTCTTCGTATTTCGGATCATGGCCGAATGGAATCTAAAACGATTGTCGTTGAGGATTTTATTCCAAATCTGCTTGATGAAGCCAGGCAGGATGATTACTGATAAATGTTCTGCCCCCCCCTCCCCCCCCCCCCAACATTAATCCTGTATACGCCTATGTTGAAGACGTTTGGTTTAGGCTATAGTGTCTCACTGGATAGGCTATAGTGTCATCTGGATAGTTTAGGCTATAGTGTCATCACAATCAGCAGTAGTGATCAATCCGAAGTTTGGTTTGCTGCAGCCTTCCACTCTCCTCTCAGCCGACCGCTTCATTCCAACATAATGCTTCATTTTGACGTCCTTAATAATTTCCAGGGTATTAAATTATTCTGGGTAGTCTTTCTCTGTCACCCTTCCCATTCGTTTCCCCTTCCATTGTTGTTTTCACTGTGAATTGTGTCGCAAAATGCGTCAAGACGTATAGTTAGACAAAGAGTTAGATACCTTTCTTTTCTGCTTATCATGGGACTTCTTAAAAAGGTATTTACTCTCCGTCTATGTATCCGTTTCTATTTTCCATAGTGCATTTCCATTGCTTTTATTCGTGCTTTTAGCTTTTAATGGTGTTAATTCACATCCCGCCTGCTCATCCACCTAGCACCGCACTTTTCCACCGCAAGAACAGAACAATGTATCCACGTGCGCTTCTAGGATGTGGTAAGTTTTCATTTATATTTTAGAAAATACTGATTTTTACAGCATTTGCTACATAAGCTCTGGAAACCCTAGAATATTCACGCTTTTTATTCATTCGATTTGCCTCGAATACATGTTTCATGCTGCTTGGTCTCAGAAATATGCAGATCGCGTTCTGTAAGAGATAATATGCCATGATGGCAATAGACCTAAATGTCTTCTAGTCCTATGTCTCATGCTTTAAAAAGAACCTCAAGATAACGCGGCCATTTCACTTCCCCATGCGAACAGCATAGGACCTCTGGACTTCTGCAATATATTGATGTTTTCGTTTTGCTGAGCACGCGTATCCTGCGACGTAGATTCCCCCGTGGATATAAACATGTTCTCATTTTACGCATTGGGCTGATTCTTGCGACGACGTACTTTCTGTGCGCGGAGGTGTGGGGTGATTTGTTTACAAATAAATGAAAGTGGATTCATACCGGCGAGCAAGTTTTCTCATTTTTCAGAGATTTAAATAGGTGCATATGAACTGCTTCTTCTGAAATACCCTGTGTATTTGAAGTTTCTGAGAGATAATTTCGCTTTAGTCGTTTAATTTAATTTTTTTGGAATCATCGAAGGACCTTCTTCATTGTGACCACTATTTTATGATCTCAAATTTATTTCCCTTGGATGTGGTATGAGTTGCATTGCAAGGCAGACGTGAAAACAGCAAGTCCAAATCAAATTTCTGCAGACACGGGACGCTGACCTGCTAGAACATTGGTAAAATATTTCCAAGTTTTTGTGTTATCAGAAGTGAGGTTCTCCTTGATAGTTGTAGCTTAGTGTATGGTTTTTAATAGTTACGTTCATCATTGCCGTTCACTGCTGTCCCAAATTGCCTTGAATGAATTTTACTCCCGCCGACAAAAGAAAATTTTGAGATAGTAGAGAGCATTTTCCACCCATTGCCCCTATTTTAACATATACAACCGGTCGATAAAGTTAAACACTACTGTAGTGTAAAGGCGGAAGGCTGGTAGTGCATTAGTAAATCATCATCTCTTTCAGTAGCTTTCTGTAGCATATCCCTAGCATTAGTATTATTGATATTGAGGAAAAAGATCATACTTGTATGTATGGAAAAGAAAATGAGTGAATAGATATTCGACTGGAGAACCAAAAGTATCAGTAACATCTCTAAACTGTCGGAATGTCAGTCATGTGAAATCAGAATCAGTGAATTTCAATATTTCTGTCAGTCTTCTGATTCCATCTTCAGGTTATTCCTGGCTATGCATCTTATTCTACCACCAGCTCATGTTCCTCTTCTATTTATTGTCCGCGTTGTCATTTCTGTATCAGGGGATGTAAGATCTGTGACAGCCTTGGAAGTTAACGTTTATCTTATGACATAAGACTTTTTTTTTAACTTATCCTTTCTGTCATTCTGAATCTGTGATTTTTTTCTTATTTAATCCTCTTTCTTTTTGATGCCCTTGATCGATAGCCTTGCCTTGGACTATCACAACTATCCAACATTCTGTAATATGTCGTCTCTACTTATAATAATGTTTATAAAGCGTTTTCATTGACTACTTTCGCCTCTGCCCACCCTATTGTAGCACTTAATTGCACCCCTACATCTTGTGTCTCGCTACTGTTCTCCTCCTCATCAGAGTCTTTCAGATTCTACCCAACTGCTTATTGCATACTAATGTTTTAGCTGCTATTGAATATTTCCCATGCCGTAAATTAATTGCATGTATTTGTGCACTTTGAAAAATATATTGTCCTTCCCCAATCCATTATATTGACCCTAATATTGTTGTCCACATGCCTCTACTGTATGCTATAACTTATCTAGAATTCATTCATGTTCATAACCAATAAGATCGTGAAATCTCCATCCAATCTTTTCAAAACCTTTCAGTTCGGCATTATGGGCAGTAGTCAGCTCTACAGCCTTGCATGGGGGGAGTTTGGAACATCGCTTGTCTCTACTGTTCAGCTTCTTCGCTGTCATGGTGATCTTGTCGATGTCACTTTGGCTGCTGGTGGTAGAAGTTTTCCTGCCCACAAAATTGTCTTATCTGCTGCTAGTCCATTTCTGCTTGATTTAATCAAGGTGAGGACATTGAATGGTACATTTTGTTTTATGGCTATATTCACCCAAATGTATATTCGATATCATTTTTAAAGGTAGTTTTTGTGCAAACCTAAGTAGAAAAAGTTGCATCCTGGACAATGAAAAGTCTAGAAGGAACATTGATGTGACTGTGGTGCTCCATGCTTCTCCATGGGAAAGTAATATATGCTTTTGATATAAATTATCCCATGTGCATCTTTTTCTGATTAAAAATGTTATATATTACAAAAATACTAAAGAAGTAATTGGTAAATTTCACATAATGCCATATTCTGGGATATGTGATGTTTGTGGGTTACTTTTGATGATTTTTCCTTGAAGTTACAGGAAGAATTATGTGAGATGAAGGAGCAAAGAAGCAGGAATAGATTATGGGAGGGGGAATGCTTTAAATGAGGTACCTTGTTTAAGTTCAAGCTCTTGATTATATTGATAGAATTTTATTTTCATCAATGGATATTGAAGTGTGAATTCATTCGACCTGATGTAGTATGTTGGCCTATTGTAATTGTGAGCTTGGCCCTCCAATTCATTGGTAGTCCCTTTAATTTGGTCCTATAGAGAGAGGGGTCAGTCAGACTATCAGTCCTTCTGTTATCAGTGTCTGTGAAAAGCTATCTCACTGCTGCAACTTGGGAGGGGAGCATAAGTGACACACTCATGTAATTTATTGCAGTCTTCAAACATTTGGTTATTTGATTAACCCTAGAACATTTGTGTGACATCATCTGAAAGAAAACTATTTTCTTCCAATAAAAAAGCAATCTTATCTGACCTAAAGCATTATATGCCCTTCATTGTTTATTTCCTATTATATTTTATGCTTTTACCACCCATTAACCCTTCAGTAGGCTCGTGGGCCACAGGGGTGGCCCACAGTGTTCAATTTGTGTGCCGTTTCTCATAGGATGGCATAATATACAGGTAAGGTTCAGTAGATGCACATTATTAAGTTCTCAAAAGTCTCACATGGTCGTTTGTCACAAATTGTCCCAGGATTAGTATTAAATAGCGTGCAAAAGGAAGCCTACGCTTGTGACTGGGCCACAAATGTGGCCCACGTGACTAACTGTGTAACATTTTTCTGTCTGTATTATTATATTCGGCAAAGTTATATTATATTTTATTTATATGGTATTTATACATTATTATATTATAATCAGTTATATTAAAATTGTTGAATATGTTACATAAATATTGTCACAGTGGATGTTCGATGCTCAAAATATTTCACGATTTTTCAATAACTTTGGATTTCGTTCCACTAATGACAATAAATATATTCCATAGTGAAAAAAACCTAAGTGAACGATAGATAATAGTCTAAATTTATTGTTTGTAAAAATATTTTACAAAGAAATTGAAAATTTGAGGCAGTAAAATAAATTGAATTTGGGCCATTTGTGGGTGTGGCCCGCGTGCCTAATCGTGTGACAAAATATTACATACCCACTGAAAGGGTTAAAGGCAAGCAATATTAATTAAATTGCATGAGCATGCTAAATCAACTATTTCCCTGAATGCCAGCAGTTATCTTATCATGCAATCATAGGAATATAAAATTGATTCACTCCAATGGAAGGCAGTCAGCTGCTTGAACTCAAGGAGAGTGAGCAGAGCACAAGTCTGTACTTGACAGACTGCCCATTTAAGTCTCAACAATCCAATTTCTATCCCTTCCACATTTGTTGCACCTCTTACAGTTGCTCCCGTTACTTCAGGTAAGATACTGTATTTTAGTTCTGCAAATTTCACTTGTTGAGTTTTGATATGTATTTTTCACTTATATTTTTTACCTGTGCAAAGTAATGGTAGAAGTTACTCAGTGTTATAAAGTGCCTTCCTCCTTGATTGAAGCTTGGGTTCATTTGTAGAGAAAAGGGTTTTATGGAGCCAAGGTTGTTATAGCTGTTAATTTCTTTCATATTTGGACTGAGTGAAGTGTGAAGTCATCTTTAACTATGGACTTAGAAATTAGTCTCTGGTATTGTCATCTATTGTTGACTGCTAGTGAGGCCAAAGGTGGCTGGGCCTCTCACGATGGGCCTTTTTAGCCTGACGCTATTACTCCTAGGTGATATATTGTGACTGCATTGAATTTCCAACATTTGAACTTTGACTTAAGTTGATCCTTTCCATGAAAGTTTAATACGTGATTGTTTGACTGCAGAAGGAAATAAAAATATACATTTTGATTGACTGATTTTTAAAAATCATCAAGCCTCTGTTTTCTACCTGCTTGAGTCAGTTTTTTAAATTCATATTTTGTTCCTGCTCTCCTTTTCCATCTTCAAACATTTTTTCCCCAACTTACTTCTTTCTGCTGCTTGGCATACATGCTCACCTTATCTCATCAACCCATCCATCATTTTGCATCCCTTTCCTCCCTCTTCACCATATTCCCATTGTTGGAGCTATCTGCCTTCCACTTGGTCTGACATGACTAAAAAGAGAGAACTCTTAGTATTTTCCACTCTTAAAACTTTAATTCCCGACCCAGGTTTCGATTGCCTTGCAATCATTTTCAAAGGTACATTATACATGGTATGCGAGTTAATATATAGATCTGGGGAGGGATAGGGGTGGGGGAAGAAGTGGTTGGTTGACGTCAGAGACAGAGATCAATTTGATTATGTTCAACTCGGATTGGAAGTTGGGCTCGGATAGTGGTATAGTGGTTAGCAGACATTTTTATGAACAATTTAGAGGGAAAACTTTTGAACTCCAATAATATTCTTGTCAAGAACGTTTCTTATTGGTTCCAGTATGTCGACAATGTGCTATGTGTATGGACTGGCAGTCTTCGTCAACTAGACAGGTTTTTAATGTTTTAAACAATATACACCATTCTGTAAAGTTCAAGGTAGAGACAGGAGGAAATAAGATTAATTTCCTTGACCTAACAATAGACATAATGAATGGCTACCATGAATTCTCCATCTTCCGCAGACCCACATATACTGACGCAGTTATTTCTAATGATTCTTACCATCACCATCATTCCCACAAGCATTCTAGCTTTTATTCCATGATTCACTGCCTTGTTTTCATACCACTATCCGAGCCCAACTTCCAATCTGAGTTGAACATAATCAAATTGATCGCTTTCAATAATGGATATAAGACAGAATTAATTGACAAAATATTGAAACGTGTAACTAAGAAAGAAACTACTAAATTAATCACTTCACTCAGTTTTTACAAACATGACGAGCCACTCAAACGATGGTGTTAACTTCCCTTTCTGGGGAACATATCTTATAAATTAATTGACGCCTTCCCAAAGAACAAGTTTAATGTTTCATTTTACACCCCAAAAACTTTGGGCACATTGTTGTTCAACTCAAAGGACGAAGTGACACCTGTGAACAAAAGTGGTGTATATAAGCTTAAGTGTACTACTCCCAATTGTGCTTCGATATACATTGGACAAAGTGGTCGAGCCATCTCAGTAAGGGCTCGAGAACATAGTGGGTGGGGTGGATTGGGTGAAAGGAGATACCTCATCAGCCTTTGCTAAACATTAAATCGAAGAGGACCATTCAAGTGAATTTTTGCCAGAAGTGCTACATGTTGAGAAGAAAGGAGCCAAATTGGACTACTTAGAACATTTCAAACTTTTGATTGCTGCCAAAAACATAAGTGAGAATCTCCTAAATGAATGTGTTTTTCCCTCCCACTCTCCCCTATCATCCATACCTTTTCCCCACCACCTCCCACTGACCATGACGCAAGTCTCTGACATCAACCAACCACTTCTTCCCCAACCCCTCTCCCTCCCCATATCTATATATTAACTCGCATACCATGTATAATGTACCTTTGAAAATGATTGCAAGGCAATCGGAACCTGGGTCGGGAATAAAAGTTTTAAGTGTGGAAATACTAAGAGTTCTCTCTTTTTAGTCATGTCAGTAGTGTCATTCCTCAAAGTTATGCCTTCAACCATTAAGTTTATTCCAATTGGTCCTCGACTCCTTCTCCAACGGTTCTCCTTGTTTCATCCTCCTGCTCTGCCTCCATTGATTTTCTCGTGACACCTTTCTTGCACCCTTCCTTTAAATCCTACTAACTTTTGCCATTCCCCTCTGAGCATGTGACTCAAGTGCCTCCAATAAACTCTAACCTTGTTTCCTCTGAAGGCTTCTCATGGATGCAACCTTGTGCAATGTCAAACTCTTTACTCTAGTACCCCATACCTTTGGTCAGGCCTCATCTCTTCTGATCTCCTCCATCACTGAACTCCTATCTTGCTGGCATTATTAGGCTGATTTTCGATCACTTTTCTTAATGCAAAAGAGTAATTTTAATCATGCTCAATGTACAATGGGGCATGTGAATGAAAAATATGTATTCACTGTTTTGTGAATTAGATGCTCATGTAAATGGAACAAACTGCAGCATCAAATCTTTGAGGGGCCCAAGTCTTTGACTTTAGTATATTGTCAATGAATGTTAAGTGTCTCCTCTGCTGCCTTCATTGACACTGGAAAGTCTAAAAATTTCATTTCTTTCTCCACCCTCTTCATTTTTGCTGAATTGACATTTAATTTACCCTTTGAGTGGTGAGTTTTTTCCATGTCTTCATACAAGCTCTATATATAACCCATAGGGTTCCCATGAATATGACATTGCATGATATGATGCTTTGAAAGAGAGAGACGCCCATGTGTACACCTTCACTGCTTCAGCCCAGACCTTAATTAAAGACGCACTAGTGCAATCATATGGTGGGTGGTCTGGAGGCATGAGGATGTAAATGGATGTTCATATTACTCGAGGGTTGAGCACTTTTGGTTACTTATTTTGCACACAACTGTTCTCCTAGATTAATTTTTGAACTTCACTACTGCTGTTGACTGTTAATGAGAAAGAAATTTTCAAGTTGTGTCAATGTTGTTAAAGGCCACGGAGGAGACAAAATACGTAAGCCCCCTCTGACTGTTCTTTTGCTTTCTGTGCATCTTTTATAGTGTATGTTTATCGTTGAATGTCCACTACCAGTATTTTACCATTTGCGTTAAATCATGGCAATACTGCTTGTCTTCAGATTGTGTCTTTATGCCTGAGCTTGAAGTTTTTTTATGCATGCCTGATGATGCAGGGAATGGTGACAAACATTGTGGCTAAGTGTCCTAGGGATATGAATCTTCACATTTGTACATTTACAGGATCTAGTCATGGGCAGCCTCTGAGACTACTACCTTGAATCTGAATGCCTTGAATTCTTTGGCACTCCGTGCCATGGTGCTATTTATTAAACCATGTGCCACCAAGTCCACTCTGATGAGTTGATTTTTTTTCAAATGGAAAGTTTCAGATTTTGGCGTGGGAAAGGCAGGGAAACCCATGAAAATGGCATTCCTGTTGTATACCGCAGAGCACACCTTGCAAGCATCCGGTGCTGTTGCTGGCTGGGGTTGCAGCCCACGACCTGGAGGCGCTGCTAGAGTTCGTGTACCGGGGAGAAGTGTCAGTGGACCCAAACCAACTGCCCTCTCTCCTCCAGGCAGCCCACTACCTCAACATTCAGGGACTTGCCCCGGCAGCCGTTGCATCCGAGGTGAGCCTCTCAAGAATGTGCTCCACTCCAATGTGGACACATTTACTTCATTATATTTGTATGATATTTTCTGACCCTTAAGAGACACATTCAGCTCAATGAATACTGCACAGTGCAATCGCTTACTTTTTCCATTCCTTACCGTCTCACCAACATGGTATTCATTATTGACATACATTTTAACATCTTATAGTATGTTTTTCCTCTCTTAGTTAAATCTAGAATTCATTATCTTTTAGGGAGCACTTCATGCCTTCCCTTTACTTTTTTGAATTATAATTACTATAATAATCTGAGGAAAGCTTACTATAAATAATGATGGTAGCTATCACTACAAGCAATGACTCATCAGCAAATACTGATCCTGATGTGAGCTTGCTCAAGGCATGCTGATGCTTATTAGTGGGTTTAAATGGTGACTAAGGCCAGAGTGAAACGAGTCATTCATTTAGACACAAGGTTTCACCTGACTGGTGAATATGCTGTCAATGCCTTTTAAGCTCAGTAAATGATAAAATGGAGTGCTCTTTTTTGTGCCTTCTAAGGATGTTGGCTTGTGATGCTTTTGTTTTTGGCAGAATCGGCTGTGGATTCTTGCTAGATTTCAAAGGCTATTTTTTATGCTAAATGTTTTTATTTTTTCTAGAAACTGGAGGAGTTACACATGGGATCCACTGTTCAGCAGAATCTAACGAAGGATGTCATCAATTCATTTTTGCCCTCAAGGAAACGAAAACGCAACCGACATAAGTGTAAGTTACTTCATAAAAGCTTGTGCATAATTTGTTTTGGGTAGTTGGAGCAAAGTATCACTGCCCATGAAACTCAAAGAATTTGGCCTCTTTACACGGCAAAATATCTAGTCTTGCAAATTATGTTAAAATTACAGCCACAACACATAGCTGCAGTAACTCATTAATCTTTAAAATATTTGGTGAAAGCATGGGAAGTGTTGGTGCAGGAGAAAGTGGTGAAGAGATTCCCTGCCTGTCAGCACCCAGCAATAAAACTGACGATGGAGGCTGAGCAAGATGGACACCTACCCTTTCTGGATGTTGAAGTATTGAGGAATGATGACAGATCGCTAGGTCACTGTGTCTATCGAAAGTGGGTACACCCCAACAGATATTTGCACTCCACCTCCCATCACCACTCTCGGATCAAAAGATCACTTGTGAGAACCCTTCTTCATCGGGCCAATACAATATCAGATGAAAAGTGGTGAAAGGAGGAGGTACAACACATCACGGTGGCACTCATGAAGAATGGATACTCCAAGGCCCTTATCAGGACAATGATGAGGACAATGCAGGAGGAGAAGATGACAAAGGAGACTCCAAAACCAAAAGGTCTTGTGATGCTACCATTCATCTCAGGAACGACGGAAAGGATCGGGAGAATCCTGAAAAAACATGACATCACACCGAAATATAGCACGATAAAGAAAATTTGAGACATTCTGCCTGAATCGAAAGACAAAATCCAAGATCTCCAATAAAAAGGAGTATATGAGATTCCCTGGAGTTGCAGCTGGAAGTATGCGGGGCAAATGAAGAGGGTGATTTCGGTCCATTTATGTGAACTTCAAAGGGCTCTCAAAAACAAACGCTGCACGCAGTCATTGGTCGCAGAGCATGCCTTCTCCAACCCGGGAGACATTGCATAACAATAGGTGACGCACGAGTCTTGGCCAAAGAAAAGTTTTACTTCCCTCGACTCATCAGGGAGGCTATTGAAAGAGAGATAATTTCAACAGAGACAACGGCTACAGACTCCACAACACTTGGAAAAGACTTCTGAGTAAGAACGTGCCAAAATTGACGCTGATTGGTTGCGATACCGTAAGGCCACCCTGAGGACGGTATATATAGATGGCCAATTCCACCAGCCGGCATTCAGACCTGATCTGAAGATGTGGCCAGCATTGGCCACGAAACGTCATCGTTAAGATAATGAAACGCAGCAAAACCCAGAAGCCATGGAAGTACCTACCTTTGTAATTTTTTGACTAGGGAATCATATGGTATTATATTCTGGGGATCAGTTGTAACTTTAGTTGACAAAGTGTTCGTCATTCAGAAAATGGTATTAAAGTGTATAATGGGTAAACCTTCTTCACACTCTTCTATACCAGTGTTCTGTGAAATACAATGACTTGTATGTGTATTACTCCAAATGAATTTACATGAATCACATGTATATAGCAGTATACATGATCATTTCACAAGGATACAGCATCATTTGCATATCACCCTCCACATAAAATGTCTGACATCGAAAAGTCACATTGCAAATGGCTCTAAAGTATATAACTTATTACATTCTAACCTAAAATCTATTAAATAATGAAAAATATAAATTGTTTTCAAAAAAATATTCAATTGAAACATGTTACTATGGTGTGACTATTTTTCGAGAGAATAAATACCATTAGTTAATTTTCTAAAGTTTGTATTGAAATGTGTATTTTATTGGCATACCCTTTGAGAAATTCATGATCCGGTATGAAAAGATTTCTCATGAAGATAGTTATCCACCTTACTAGTTCAAATGGTTGTTCATGGCATTGATCTAACACCATTTGGAAGTTAATGAAACAACACATCCAATGACCTAGGTACTCCCAGATGCAATTAAAGTTCTATCATAGCTTTAATGGAGGATAATGGTAATTCTTGTGCTATAACAATGATAGTATTGTTAGTGTACTGAGATATTGTTTCTGGCACAGGTTGTAGCAATATGTTTGCTTGTATGTAATGCATAGAATGTTGGTTATAATGAATAAGTGCACACTCCTGTGGCTTGTGTTCCATGTTGACAGCGGGCGGTAGCAGTCATGATGGGGGTGGTGGCAGTGGGGGTGATGTGGGAGGCAAATGGGCCCGTGGTGACCGGGACGATGGGATTGTGGGTGGGTCGGACGGAGGGGGGGACGATGGAGATGACGTGAAGGTTGGAGGAGGCCAGCAGAGGGCAGCATCGGATGGCGAAGCGCCAACCGGCACCAATGGAGAGGACTTCTCGGGTAATCAGTGAGGATGGAAAGTTTCAATGGAGGTGATATTTGTCAATCACCCCAGTCATTGCACCCTATGTCTCAAATCTGAAATAGTTCTTTGTGATGGCTAATGTCATTCCATTGTTATGGTTTTTATATAATTAGCAGGAGTGCTAAATTTGCATTTGGAAGGAAAGATCATTATTTTGTGAGTGTTCTGGCTCTGGTTACATTTAATGCATATGGTTGGCAGTGATGTGACGATTCTATTCAACTGTTCTGTGATTTATGGCTAGATTTCCTTTGCTAAACATTGATAAAATCATTGCCTTACCTTGAATATATTCGTATCTGCTGCAAATATGTGGATGGAATATGTAGAATTTTCCACGAGACAAAATAGGCTTCAAATGGGAACCAACCACAGGCCTGTGGCTGGCTGGGACAATGCACAGACCATCATGCTATCCGGCCTTTGTAACTCATGTGGCAGTTTTGGAGGATGTAGAGGATCTTTTTTCTTCCTCATGGCAATTGCTATAAATTGCCTTACTATTACACTTTTTTACCATTAATATTAAATGCCTTATTTCTTCTAGGTAAGGCTCATTATTTTGTTTGAGTAATCTGATTCTCTTTTGATTATATTTTATTCATTTTTAAATGTATTTTTTGTAATGTGAGATGTGGTGCTTTCCGAGCAAATTTCATGCTGGAACCCTTATTGGGTTCACTGGGTTAAATTTTCCATATTGGTCTATTGGTGTAATGCGAGCAATAGTTAAGTGAGAATTTTTTAATAACGATGTACTGCCCTAATAAATTGATAAGATTTCCCATGCTAATATACAAGGGTGATTATCATGAGCAGTCATTAATCCGAAATTGTTTTGCTGCAGCTCTCCACTCCACCCTTGTCTCTTGTTTTTTCATTTCTAAATTAGTAAGTCATCACTTTAATGTCCATCAACTTTGATTGATGTTTTTCATCCTACGTCATCATCAGTAATTGTCCATTAATTTTTCCTTCCATTTTTTTCAAGAGGCTGTTTGTAATGCGAAATGTGTTTAGTCAGTTTCACTATTCTTCCTCTATTAGTTTTCATTAAAGATCATTTCTACCCTAATGTTTCATGGACATCCTCGTTCCATCATCCTATTGTCCAGCAGTCTTGAATGCCTGATTCCTTTAAAGACCTTGCAAAAATCCACTTTATTGGAGGATGCCTTAGTAGCTTTACTGGCTATAGCACTCTGCATGATTTCAAGGAATATGGGTTTGAGTCATGGTCAAGACGAATGATTTTACCTCCATGTAATTTTGCACAGATGTGCACCTTTGGTTGACTCCATGAAGGGAGCTCCAGGGCTAGTCCGGGTATCCTCAGAAGTTGTCTTTGAGGGATATTTTCATTGTTGATTCACTTCACCCATTTGATCTGCATCAGTCTTTGATAATCACTCATACCCATCCACTGCTTTCAATCTTCTTTGCTCTACAGCTGTTGTTGTCCAAGCATCAATGACGTGTAGTAGCAAGGTCCAAATATCCATTGCAATGAAGCGCATGAATTTTAATGAAATTAACAAAGGCTGCATATTATTCACGATTTATATTAGGTAATTGATTTCAGCCAAAAAGAGTGGTGTGAGTGACCAGCCAGCCATTTGTCCCCTCTGTGGTGCAACCATCAGGCAGTCGAGGAATTTGCGGCGGCATCTCGAGCTTCTACACTTTGGTGCATCTACGACGCGTGGAGGGTCACTTCGGGTCAAATCTCGGTCGTTCAGCCATCAGTCGACGAGGGCGGGGGAGGTGAGGGAGGGAAGCTCGTCCCCCATTTCCCTCGTCTCACCACATCAACCCGCCGTCTCCATGGTCATACCCGCCAACCCTTTGATGGTAGTCAGCAGTGGGGACAGGTTAGGACTTGGAGACCCGCCCCATGGGCTCCTCGGGCATCTTCCACATCCTTTGTCGATACCCACGCCCACTGACCTCATGCTCAGGAGACACCATGATCCTGACACAAACTCGGCTGTTTACCCAGATTCAAGGACGACTCGAGGTGAAAGCCCGTCGGCCAGTACATCCCATTCAGCCATTGGTGGGGGCATTGTCTGAACAGCTGGCAGTGAGGCTATAAGGCAGGGACTACCAAGGTGAGTGCTTCACAATGTGTGCAGGAATATCCTGCTGAATGTGAGAGAGGCCTTCCGTAACTCATTCAAGCTAAAGGAATTCCTTTTGAGTGAATACATTGAAGCCTTTGGAAACCATGTAATTAAACAAGTGATGTGTGTGAGAAACAATGAATTGAACCAAGGTAAAGCCAAGCGCACACATTTTGCCCTCAATTCGGCAAAGGTTAATTCCATAAGGAATTTTACTTCTCACCTTTCAGGTGGGGGAAGGGAGTAAAGAACAAAAACATTGTAACAATTACTAAAGGATTTCTTTTGTGGTGAGGTGTGTATCATTACTGGAAGAGAAGCAGATTGGAGGGGGAGGGGTCTATGCAATTACCACAATGATTGTTGATACATATGTTAAGGGGAGTAGAAAACTTGGCGATATAATGGGCAGGGCAGAGTTTGCATCGTACATGAATGACAACATTGCTGCAAAGAGAGGGAGGAAGATTGGGGAGAGAATTGATTGAGGGGTTTGGAGAAGGTGAACTTGGGACATAATTTGCATTGAGGATGATTACAAGGAAGGAAGTGGGTTTAGATGCAATGGGTTTTGGAAAGGGGCTTGGTGGATTTAAAAATATCCGACAAGTTAGGAGGATGCTCATAGGTGATTGAGGGAGGCTTGGAGAAAATTTTAGCAGTGGAGGAGTAGTTTTTCAGAGTGGAATGAAGGTCTTTAAGAATGAAATTGATCCACTGCACATTGATGACTTAATGACATTCATCCTCCGCCTATGAATGTGGTCACAAGAAATCAAAAGTTTAATTTTTTCCAGGGGACCCCCCCCTAAAAGTTGCCTATTGACTATAAAATGAGATTGGCGAAGTTTCAGCTGAAGTTGATAATGCTTACCTGTGCGTTATTGAGGTTGAAGTTTAGAAAAACTGATTTTAAGTAAAAATTCTCTGTTTTTTGCCCATCGAATGAAAGCCATTTGTTCTAGAAACCATATTCATGTTTCATTTAATAGAAAATTCTAGTGTCTGATAGTTTTACTCATCACTTTTTTGCTAAAACTTATAGATTTAGTGGTATTTAGCATTTTTCAAGTTTGATCGCAGTCCATATCCTCAAAAGCGACTTATCTTAAGACCTTATACCATTGACACATTCAATTATATATGATTTCCAGAATTTTCTCTTTGTATTTTTCATTTTTTACTTAAAAAAAGGGTTAAGTTAGAAGTGATTTCAAAGACTAATGTGGCAGAATCCAATTTTAAAATGCAGGAGTTGGGGGAAGAGAAGAGCTGAGAATGCCTACAAATGAGATCAAATAACGTTCTGGTGAGTCTTATTGGAGGACATGATTATTATTTGCAGTTTTAAGATTAAAGTAGTGTTATTATAGGTATTGGTGAGTTGGCTTTTGAAGCAACAGCATTTGAATTTATCTATTTTTAAGTATCAATAAAAATGATAGAATTTTTATCAGAAACTACCATTGTTCTTTGTCTTTTTTCAAAGAGGAATTGAAGTTCGTTTCCACAATGAAGGTAAATACTTTTGTATACCACTTGATATCCTGCACAATTTAAATTGTGAATAAAAGTACTTAGTATTTACCTTCATTATGAATCTAAATGTTTAATATTTCTACAAATAGATCCCTGATGCAGTCAAGTTCATTAGGAACTGAATTCACTATAATTTTAACTTTTACATAATGTTTATTCTTCCTCTAAACATCAGAATCAGTTTAAAAAAAATTAAAAATCACAGTTAATCATCATACAAAAATCATGTAGATTCCAATGTATCAATGAAAAATAACAATGTAACTTGCTCTGAGTTGAGGCACAGTAGATGGTGTGTCATTTTAGACTGCCTTGTCTGCAACCTCTGTATTAGTTTTATTGCATTCAACGTACAAGTTCAATAATTTTCGGTCTTGGCTGGCGACCAAAAACTTAGCGGTAATGAACCATGTTTTATATTCAGTATCTCCTTTCTCCTAAACAGCTAATGAAAATTGACCCCTGAAAAATAGATTTTGAGAGAATAAGTGACCTTTGCGGTCCATCTGGCTAGAGGAATAGCACCAGGTAGTCAGAAAGAAATGCCCTTTGCCAGATGATGTCCAAAAAGAATGGAATAAAGTTGAATGAATTATGTGAAATCATGCCTCGGCTGCTGGTTTTTTGATTGCTCATTAAGGAAATGTGACATTTGGTCAGGATTACTTATTCATGTTTGATATTTTCATCTTCAATTTTAGTTTTGGATTTCATCACGTCTTTCATAGACCTCCCTATCTGGATTTTACTTCTGGCTGAGGGCCAGTGGTTGTACACATTTTACAAAAAAACTGATTTTAGATGTAAACATGTAAAGTATATGGCATGATAAATACAGAAGTTTATTCTCTTATTATTGTAATACCAATGTGCAGCCTTCCCTGAAAAGAAGTATTTACTGCAGAGGAATCAAAACACATTGCCCAGAATTTCCTAACTGCCTTCCACAGTTCAACTGCTGAAAGTATATGGAGACTAGTTTTCCCCACTCACCATGCTTTTCAAGCCTAACAATACAATCTTTCATGGTTCTGATTGGTATCAAAGCTTTCTCCCTAAATAGCACAACAACCTATATTATAAGTCTTGAAGTTCCTCAGATGCTCAGTATCACTTGGCACCTGTTAAGAAAAACACTCCATAGAACTTGATGGTAAGATGGGTACTTACTTCCCCTGATTTTATGAGACATGTGTCAAACTTTTAAAAAAATCCTCTCTTGGCCTTGAACTTATGCTTACTGATTCAGTAGAAGTCAAAGGTTGAGCCATTGTCCTTCAAACCTAGGGATTGCTGTAATCATTTGACTCATCCATATAATTGGTGTATGTCATTCTGTTGTGATTGTTCCAAATAGCAATGGAATTATATACCATATCTGGCGATGCATAGACCGAAGAAAAAAGTGTAACACTCCTCCCATATGCACTGGCCCTCTTTACTGTTACATATTATGTGGTTTTATGCATTCAATGTGATTGTGAGAAATTATTATAACCCCAATAAATAATCTTGTAGTATTTTTTTCAGATTATCTTTATTTTAAGACAGTTTTAGATCTTGAAGTTTACTTTGTATTTCTTTTTCTAAGTAGACACACTTTCAGAAATGTATTTTCGGTTACAGTTGCTCCTTGTTTTCAGTTTCAGGCATGGAGTGATGTAAGCTTTGCAGTGAAGAGAAGTATAGTTGTTGGAGCAGTGCAAATAGCAAATTAATTTCAGAGATGTAAAAACAAGACTTGCATCTCTGTTTCCTTTAAGATGCAATCAGTATATTCTACATGAAAAATCAGCTGTGTAGAAGAGAGGAGTGTTGCAGGCATATTCCACTCTGTGCATTATTACAGATCCTGCTTAAAAGGTGTTTACTAAATGGAAGGCAAATTATTCTTGGAAGGAGTGGTAGGTATTAGCAATTCTTGTGTCTTTGAAACTCTTCTGGTGCACTGATCTCACCTCTATCCTGAGTGGAAACCAAATGCCAAACAAATATACATTTAAATAAATAAAAGTGCAATTTATTACTCAGTCGATGAAGTTATCTCATGCTTAGAAACTTAGCAGAAAAGCATTTTGAGTGATCTCCAATGGAATATCAATCGTGCTTGCTGCTGTGGTGCTTTAGTAGGACCTTAAAAAAGATGATGCTCTACAGTGATAAAAATATGTTTGCGTGTAATACAAAGTGTCTAATTATGTGTTCAGGTATCATGCAATGTAATAAACAAAATATAGCATTGATACATAGTGTGACTATTTCCTAACATTTATGAATGTATTTATTAATAACTAAAGTTTTATGGTGTTCATGATCCATTTTGGCCTTGTGTTTGGTGTTAAGATGTCAGTCTTAAAAATTATAGAGTAAAGCAATCAGATTATGTTGTTTTTTGCCATCCCATTTTTTTACATTGTTGTGACAGCATGATAATGTCAGTACTTACATTGACTGTCTTCTCAGGAATTATATTGCATGCAATGCTGCTGAAGCTGATAATAGTTAGTAATTACGTGCAAGTCAATGGAATTAAGCAAGAAGAACCATCTTTGATGTATGTTAACACATTGTGCAAGATGATTTTCATGGAAAATAATATGTTCTCTTTAGAAGAATGAGGCAATAAGTAAATACTCCTGAATGGGTATTTTCATTGACAAATAGGTATGCAGTGCTGCTATCATTTTTTTTAACTCTGTACCTGTCCTCTTCTTTATATTTTGCTATTGTTCCAATCTCTTTCCATTGGCGTGGAATGATTGTGTAGTTAATGTGCAGTTTGAGGAAAACTGCATCAGCAGATATTTTTTATGATGTTAGTAAATAGTTTTGTGCTATATTATTCCATATGGCAATGGATTCATGGTCAAATTTATTTCAATATGTAAATGCCAATGCATAATTTGATTGCAGCATTGATATAGTTCACTGTCCTTAATACTCTGTGATACTTTAGAATTTTTTGTTGGGATTGCTATGTATACGGCCAGATTTTTTGTCTTCCAAACCAAGTTTGATGGATTTCCATATGCTTGTAATATATCTCTGAAGCCAGTCTGCCAATAGTCTAGGCACTAGTGAGAAATTAATAATGTAATGTGTAGCCTTTCAATACTCTCCAGCTGGAAAATTGTTTTTAAAGGTATCCATTATTGGATCTCTCTTCTTTGTTTTATATTTGTTGTATCTGAATTGTTTCCCTGAGTGGCCTCCTGCTGATGTTTCATTTTCTATCATATACTTTGAAAGTATATATTTTATACTTTTGATATGTACCCCAAATTAATGGAAATTTGGGGTTCAAATTTAAAAAAAAATATGTATATTGTGATCATGTGAATCATTTTTTCATCTATGATCCTAATTTATTTTATGCCATGATCATTGATAGCTTTTTATATTGTCCCTTTTAATTTATTATAATTAAATGTCTTGAGGAATGACACTTATGACTTTTGAGTCAGGTTAGTTTTTTTTGCAATTGACTTTTTTACACTATAGAAATAGGTTTATATTTTATTGCTCAACTTTTTTATTAGTTTGGATTGTGTAAGCTTGTGTGAGGTTTGAAGATATGTCTTCAGTTTAATACCAGTCAAAATATGGAAATGATCTGAAGTAATCTTTTATAATATTTTTGATATTCCTGAGATTGTATTTTGTCAATTTCTGAATTATCATGGGGTATCAAACCCCCAGCTAGAAGCAAACCAAACAGAACTGCAGTCTTTTTATATTGACAGATAGCAACTGATTGTTTCATCACAGCACAGATCTTGCAGGCACCTTCAATATCTCGAGTTCATTGTTCCCAAATGTCTCCTATGAGCATCCAAAATCGTACAAAATGTGCTTTATCAATTAGACATTGTTACCATAAAGTAAGCAATGTCATGAATCCACATATGTTTGGTCATATTGAAAATGTGGTGCAGAAGTAAAAAATAAAATGAAAAGATATCTGGAATAGGTCATAGAAAGAAAAATGTAATGACAAAATATTAATTCTTCACTTGTTAGAAGTTATGTATGTGAAAGAAAAACATAGTGTCTCTTGCGTTAATGAAGTGTATATCCCAAAAATTGAACAGATAATAGACTAACGTATCTTGAATTGAAATAATTAATAAAGAGTATATGTCATCATGTTGTACAAGTTATTAACTGCTTTAATATTCTTCATTAAACAAGTTCAAACTAATTTTTTTTCAATTGGAAGGTTATTTTGGTACTTGTGACTCAGTTTATATTTTAAGTTTGCTAGACATCTTGAGAGCATCAATTGGTATGTGAATGTTATATTCTTGGCTATGCACCTTCCAGATGCGCCAACCATGCTGCATTAGACGTTTAAAACATTTCTTTCTTATGACAAAGATTGCGTAGATATTTTTGCTTCAACATCTTATTCACCTCAACTGTCTTAACTCAAGAAAGGTAATGGTAGAAGTATCATCAGACTGCCTCAGCTCCCTCCAAAATGCAGCCACTCTGAGGACGAAATGGAGGGGGAGAGAGAGAAACTTAGGCTCTGCTCTCACTGATCTGAGTGTCTGTTGGGAATCAAGGAGAGTCAATGTGCTTTGCCTTGCTCTCCACTCCTGAGTCATCTAGCTGCTTTGTGAGTTAAAAATTACGTCACAGATTTGTGGCAGTATACTGTGAGCTCACTAATATATACCTACTCTATTTCTATACTTGTATGTTTTTCATGTAAAAAAACAACTGCTCTGCTCAAAGAAGATGGGACTACAAACCAGGAAACAGTATGTGAAAACATTAATGTGGAGTGTGGCTCTCTATGGATCTGAAGCATGGACCATTCCAGAAGCTGACCAGAAAAGACTAGAAGTCTTCAATTATTTGTGCTGGAGGAGGATGCTGGCGATAAAATGGTAAGACAAAATAAGAAATGATGAAGTGTATAGATGGGTAGAAGACACAAGGATCGTATGGAACACCATACACTTAAGAAGAACCAGATGGATTGGACACACCCTGAGAGACAATGGGTTTGTGATAATTGAAGGCAAAATAGATGGAAAAGTCCCCAGAGGAAGACCTAGGAACAAGTTCATGGACCAAACAAAGAGGAAAGCACATGGGAAGACATACCAGGAGGTAAAGGAACTAGAATAAGATAGGGAAGGATGGAGAGCTGCAGTCAACCAATCTTAGGATTGAATGACCAATGAGAGGGACTTTAAAAATGTAACATCTTACTCAAGACTTGGAGGGAAGGGGTGCCATGAACTCCTTTATGTAGGAGGTAGGGAAGTCGAGAAGTTGACAAAATCTTCTCATACAATGGTCCTCCAGAGGCAAGTATTCTTATCGTAACCTCATTCTGTATTGTAGTGGCTGGTGTATTAAAGTTGTCTTTTTATTTTTTTGTTGGCGCAGGTTGGGTTATGGGGAGGTATAGAAATAATGTTCACTCACTTTCATGATCAAAAGCAATCTGACGAGCAACTGCTAGTTGACCCGCCTTTTTATTGATGCAGTTGTTTTTGCAAATACAATTGTAGTCATAGATGGCACTACCAGTGCAGCACATTATGCCTAGCAAATATTGTAACTCCCAACATTTTTCAAGTTTCCTCTAACTATATATATCATTAATTTCGAATTAGTGTGCATCTGAATGAAAGTTTAATTGGTAAATTTCTGAGAAATGGGTGGGCTGGCATCTATTCAGCTTACCTTGGGCAACATCTAATATAGGCTAGAAGCTTTAAAATTCTTACTTTTTCTGCTGTGTTAGCTACTGAGTGGAATAATCTGGGCCAGGTGAAACTAGGTGGTGATATCTAGATAATTGATATTTTAATATACTCTTTGCTTTTTTAAACATGCATATTTTTTTGAGTACTATTGTTCCAAAGTAAAAGTGGCCACTATAATTTGCAGAGGAGGAATTTTGCAAAATGAACATAAGTTTTCCCAAAAACCATATGTTTAACCCAAGCATCTAACTAGAGAAGCGTCAACCTTGATTGGTCTCCTTAGAGTTGGACTGAAGGAAAATGAAGTAGTGAGTGATAAACACCTTTGTGACATACCTGCTGCTTGTCAAGTTCTAAGATTTACTCCCTGGCATTGGTTAATTTTAAAAAATTCAATGAATCATATCTGTTGATAAATCCATCAAGCCAGTTGCACTACCTATTTGGTGCCTTGCATATCATCTAAGGGAACCTGAAAGACCGCTTCTTGAGGAGCTGTTGGAAAATGACATCATTGGAAGCCAGTGGAAGGACCCACTCCTTGGGTCTCACCCTCTCACTTAGTTCTAAAGAAACAGTCCGGTATGTGGTGCCATGAGAAGAGTTAATCAAGTGTGAAAAATTTCCTCTTCCTAAATTTGAAGAGTTGGTTTATGAGCTGCATGGGTGTATAGTTTTCTCCACCTTAGACAGCAAGTGGGGACGTCATCAGATAGAGCTGGAAGGGAAATCAGTCTTTATCTGCAACAAGGACTATTCAGATGTGAAAGCTTGGCCTTTGTAGTAAAATGTGTCCCAGAAACATTTCAGAGAGTTATTGCCCATCTACTACAAGGAATAGCTGGAGTCTCCAACTCACAAGATAGCAATGGAATCGGAGGAAATGATGAAGAAGGACATGACCTAAGATTTGCTGGTACTACAGAAACTGAGGAGAGCTATCTTACCCTCAGTCCTTCAAAAGTGTTAATTCAGGGTGCCGGGAATTGCATTCCTGGGACATCACCTGTTGGCATAGGGGATTTGTCCAACATGGATGAACTATTCAGAGGTTCAGATGTCCCCCAACTTGCGAAGAGGTAAGAAGCTTTCTGAGTCTTGTTAATTTCTCTGCGTGTTTTGTGCCCAACTACAGTATGATTTATGTTCCTTTAAGAAAACACACCAAGCAGGATGTTGAGTTTGAATAGGGTCAGGTGCAAGAAGATGCATTCCAACTGAAGGAAATGCAAGCCCATCGGTTTTGAGATTTCATGAAATGGATGCATCAAAAAGAGTGATTGCAGATGCAAGCCCAGTTGATTTTCGTGCTGTACTAGTCCAGCATCAAAAATTACCCTCCTGGAAGTAACCGTGATCCAGTATGCAAGTCGCTCTGTGACACCTGCAGAATAGCATTATTCCCAAACTGAGCATGAAGCCCTAGTCATTGTGTGGGTTTGAGAAAAATTCAGCTCATAGTTCCTCAACAAGAAGTCTGACATTATTTCTGACCACAAACCATTTGGGCAAGTTCCTAATACCCTTAAGGGTAGCGACCATGCTCTTGAGGTAATGTATGGGGTCAAATCAAAGCCAACTACGAGGATTGAGAGAATGGTGTTAAGACTTAAACCGTATGATTTTGTAGTGATCTTCTGTCCTGATAAAGCTAAAATTACAGATCCTCTCTCTCATTTAATACATGCATCTCTAGCTATTGGAACATCTGACTATGAAAAGGCAGAAATATGGGCTATTTCCTCCCAAGTAAATTCCCAAGGCTATGACCCTAGAGGAAGTTGTCTGAGAAACTCTCAGATGTTAAACAGGCTGTTAAAATAAATTCGTGGACCAAGGATATTTAGAGGTATCAGTTTATAAAGGAAGAACTCTGATTGGTATGATTTCTTGCTGAAAAGAGACAGAATTGTCCTTACAAAGTCTCCTATTATCATGGTCCTCAAGTTTGCTGATAAGGGCCATACAGCCATGACTGGGATGAAGGCTAGGATAAAAGATAAGCTGTGGTGGAAGGTGATTGACAGGGATGTGGGGTAGTGGTAGATAGCTGTCATGAATGTCAACTAGTGAAAACTCAAAAGCCCCCCTGAGCCTCTGCAATCAATGAAGTTACCATCTAAACCATGGGAGCTTGTTTCCCAGGATTACCATCTGGCCATTATTTATTGGTGATTGTAGTGTTTAATCTATTTGAAATTTTTTTGTAATCTCATATTTTCTGATAAGTGTTGCAGCTGTATGCATTCTTTTGTTTTTTCTGGTTTTCGAGTGTCTGCTGTTCAGAGAGTCATCTGTACAGCAATGTATTTTAAGTTGTCCAGTAAATGATCGTATTTCAACCTGAGTAGACGTCCTTTTTATTTGTTCCACCAGACCTAACATGTAGATAATTACAACTGGTATATGATGGTAAAAAATATAAATGGCATTAACACTTAAACCACTACTCTGCTATTGGATGAGGTAATTTCAGAAGATGGGTCAATGAAAACACTGCTGTGTGACTACGGGGCCTCTTTTAAAAGTGCTGAGTTTGCAGTATTTATCTACTAATGGTATCCAATTCAGACATTCAACCCCTTTATGTCCTCAGGCGACTGGTGAAGTGGAGTGGCTAAAGTGGTCTCTTCTCAATAGACTCCAGATTGCTCATGGCCTAGGACAAGACTGGAAGAGGGAGTTGTGAATATATCTGCAAATGTACCACACCACTCCACATTCAACAACTGGAACACTTCCCGCCAATCTGTTTAGACAAAGGAAGATGCAGTGATGTTTGAATTTAATTTGAAATGAATGATTTTCAAGTTTGTGACCAAGATGCAGAAAGGAAGGCCTCAGCAAATCAATATGCTGATGAGAGGAGGCATGCACGACCTATATGGATTAAGAACTCCGAGATCAGGTTCAAGTTCAGCAGCAAAAACGTTACAAATTAACTCAAAGATTCAGCATTGATAAGCATACAGTGATATCCAGCAGTGTAAATTCAGCTGAATTGATGACACCCAGTGGATCAAGGATGGCAAAAAACTCAACATTCCTTACCAGGGCTCCTGAAAATGATTTGATTAGATTTGGCTCACCGAGAACTTCTACGAGAAGAACACTGGAAAAGGAGAAGATGAGCAGGAGATTCTAAATTCACAGATGACACCGGTGGGTTCTCTGGAGGTGACACTGAAGTGTCCAGCACTATCGATAGATCTGAGGATGTGTCCCCGCCTGGTTCCGAAACATGCGCACCGAAGATGTAATATAGTCATCGCAGAAATATTTAACCCTATTGATAGCATAGATTGTTTTATGTTGAATTGATATCACATTGATTTGGTCCTATTATGCTATGCGTTTTATTATAATCTCTATATTGGAGTTGTAGTGCCCTCAGTTAATATTGAGAGTAAAATGTCAGTTGACATTAGATACGACGTTGTTTGTAGTAAACTGTTGTGAAGTTCATTGTAACAGAAAATACGGTATGGAAAATGAAGTTGGCAGATAAAAGAGGAGATAAGAGCGATAAGTTTAATCCGGCAACATTATTCAGTCGAAGTGCATTGATTTCAGTACGGCATGATATATGTATATAAATTTGGAGCTAAAAGCATATAAAAACAGCATGTAAAGCGAGCGAAATATAACGATAATCAAAGCTTCCCGGGTTATAATCTCCATTCTTAACATTCTTTTCTCTGCTGCTATTGCCCTCTGTAAGGAAATATGTGGAACTCTTGACCCGCCGTGACGATTGTGACGTGCATGAGGTTGCGGTGGTGTGAAGTTAAGGAAAAGCTTCGGAGCTTAAAGAAGTCAACCAACGATCAGCGTAAGTTTCCTACGTTTGTTGTTGTTATGTGTTATTCATGCCTTTTTATCACTGAGGAGTATGAGATCATATTTGCTTTTTCCGGTATAACTGAACCCGGAATTTGGACCGAACTCTTATTTTGGGCTCTTCGAGTGACAGCACTTCCGTCTCTTTTTTGTCTGAGGTATCCGCAATTATCCTTCTATTTTGTTTAAATGATGTTTAATGAGATGAATGACCTTAAATGAAGTAATTTCCTGTACATTGTTGGGGTACGGTGCGTTAATTTAAACTATATTTCAGTGGATTGCTGTAATCCTATTTAAAGTGGCTAAATACACACTCGAAATCCTCCTTGCTTGGATATATTTAATCTTCTCAAAAGTGTGTCGTTGAGTGTTCATTTTTCGAGACATATCATTCTCTCTGGTTGTGAACGTCTTCGTGTTTTCTCTCGGATTTCTCTGTCGTAAGCAGTGAGTATATTATTCGACTCGAGAAACTTACTTTGCTGTTTTGAAGTGGTTCTTACTAAAGCCTTGGGAATGCACTTCTATAGGTGTAAGTTTTGCTCCGTATTTATATTTTCCGAACAAGCAATGAGTGGATCGGTTACTCGTGTAGTCTGTTATCATCACATCCTACAGAGTTTCTCCTGGACCAAAATTATTTGGACGTTCAATTGGGCATGTTTTGAAAATTCATAAAATGTCTGAACTTCCCTTGTACTGAAGTCTAATCACCAGGGCGTCTCTCTGCAGAATTATCTTGTTTTCCAAAACCTGTGGTTGGCTGTTTGTCTGATAATTTTTAAAGTTGAGCCGAGGTCTATTTCCTAACTGTACCCATGTCAGGGCTCGAAGAAAAAGTGTCATCGTCATTGCAATTTTATGATTTAAGTATCATTGTCTCCTTTGTTTGATATGAAGTTTGTTTATTGTAAAAATTAAAGTAAATATCTCTTTCTAGTGCAAATGGTCATTACCTTATCGCTTCTTATTCCCAAATTCTAATTGATGACATTGTTGTTGATGTCTTATCTTGAAATTACACCTTGAAAACTGAGTTAATATTTTACTTCAATTTCGAGTGAAGATTTTTTGTCGAACCTCTACATTGCCTTGAAGTGGGACCAGCTATTATAATTCTCTTATTATTTTGCAATGGGAACAGGTGGAGAAACCTGATGAGATTCGTTGAAGCAGAGGTGTAAACAGACTATTGTCATTTTCAAGCAGTGTTCATGTGAGTAAAACATATTGTTAAATATTATCATGAGTAAGGGTGAAGGTCATGACTGCATGTAAATATTGTCTCTCCATTGTTACTGGACAGATTTGAGATCCTTCTCAACACTATTTGGTTTGGTCATTTATTAAGGATGACTTGGTTTGCATTAGCTTGTCTGAAACATCCCAGAAGTTGAATCATTAGCAGAGATTATGTGGTAAGGCAATTCAATTTTTTATAGGTCTCACACTGAAGCATGTTTGCCTGAATTTTGTTTTTCCCCAGCAATGTTTGTACAATACATGGAGATGGATATATTCCCACATTGCATGGTTATGTAATGCACGAATTTGATGAACTTTTTGCCATGGATTACATTTTTCTTTTGTTGAATAGTTACTAAAATATTAGCAAAGAGTTCACAATCAGAAATTTTCTCATTTTTAAGGTCGTAGGCTCATTGAAAATACTTTATGAAAGGATTTTCTGTGAATAAATGCTGTTGCCTTCTCTTTTGGGGTGGGCTATCATGTCTAACCACATTTAAATGTCATCATGTGTTAGTTTTTTCAATTCCTGATACTGAATATGAATGTCAGCAACAACGATTCTATTTCTGTGAGAAATGATATTATGATGGATTAGCATTTGGAAAACTATCTGTTGCAATGAACTAAAAGGGATATAAAGTGCCGGTTATATTCAGAAAGTTAACATTTTTTCTTGTTAAATGGTTTATTATATTGTGTAGATGTTTGCTGCCTTTGAGTAAAGACTCAGAAGACCTCTTACCTCCCCAATTCTCAGCTTTTTTTAGTTTTCCACCATCAGTCACTTATCCAGCTTCTGATAATACACTCCCTTTAGTTTACTATTGTCTAGGGTTTCCAACTGATTTCTTCTGTAAAAGACACCATTCGAGTCAAAATAATGAGGACTCATCTGGACATGTATGACTATTTTCATATGTCATGGACCATCTTTAAACTGAATTTTATTTTTTATTGTTTTATAGACATATTCACCGGATTTTCTAATAGTCAAAGATTTGACCTTTTAGGTGCCCTGATGTTTACTAAGGTGACAAGGTGCTATAAAATAGATGACTTTAATTGTAAGAAAAACACGACAGCCACGCCTGAGTCAAGACTTGAGATGGCGTCTATTAGAATGTCATTTCAGTTTGTTCTAATGCAACAACCATGCTTATCAGGGCCAATTCCATTGACACAAAGACCCAGTTTTAACAATTGTGAGAAAGTTTCAAATTTTCAGTGCCAAAATTCTGGACATGAATACTTATATGAATTCGTCCTAGACAGTCCATGTTGAATAAGGGCATATCCGGAAAGGAGAATGGTTGGCTGGCAAGCTCTTGTTGAGATATTAACATTTTGCCTCAATAGCCATACTGTAGTCTAATGGAGCTAAAGCTTAAATGATCCTCTTTAGACAATATGTTTTATGTTAATCCTTGTCTTACTACCTTGCTCTTAGCCTAGTCACCCTCAACCATGTTGACGTATTGTTTGACTACATGGGGAGGGTGTTGAAGTAGTTTTCACCAGTTAGGATAGGTGGGTAGTGAAGAATTAGGAACTAAGTGATGCTGGGAAGAGACCTGACATCAGCATTAGTGGACTATTAGCTTTCTGGAACAAAGAAACCATAGTTTAATGCCCCATCTGATGGATGGCTTGCTATGCAAGGACTCTCTGTCCCCCCCCCATGCAGTGCCCAATGAGGGATTGATGAAGAAAAGCGATAACTGCGCTAGAGAGACTAGCAGGCCAGTGCCCAATGAATTCAACCTGGTTCTGCTGTGTGGAAGGGAAAAGAGAGTGGGCCTATGCAAAAAAACTCATAATGAATCACAGAAATGGCAAGTTTCCACTAGATAAAGTTTAATACCTGTGAAAAATTGCCATTTCTGTGATTCATTATGATGAACTTCCACCATATCACGCCTGATACTGTAAAAAAAGACTCTCCGGCACCCACCTGCAAATTAGTTGCCCGACACGTGAGACCTAGTTCTGCTGCACTTAACCGAATGCCAGTTTGGCATATTGGAAAACTTTTCTTCTGATTTACAAATGGCATTTTCAGACGAATCCATGTATGGGAAGTGTCTTTTCTGTCTTAGTTAGAGAGAAGCCAGAGCCTCTTTTGTCACCAGAAGGCAGCTCACCAATCCAGGCATTCCCTTTAGGGTTGATGTAGAGCCATTACTCTCTCTGTGGGCTCGAAGGTACGCACTATGACAAGGTGAGGTTGGCAGGTGGCCAGCAGTTAGTTGCTCAGGCTCCAACCATGTGCTATGCACAGCAATCTTTCCCAAACTAGCAGAGGACTCGCCTTTGCTAGGACAAATTAGGGATTGTTATCCCCCTGAAAAATCTCTGTCACTGCAGGGTATTTGAACTCAGTTGCTCAGGTTGGGAATGCAGTATTATAACTCTTTGTATAAGCCAATTTTGAGAAATGACACAAATAAATAATGGCCGTTTTATCCTTCATTAGTTTTACTCACATCTTTTTGCCAGTGCCTTGCTGAATAATTCAGCTCTAAATGTATTTTATGCAATGAAGGTGGGATTCCAAGTTTCAGTGAAGCCTCTTTAGTTTTTTTAGGATATGAATATGCACAAATGAACATGAAAATCTGGTCCAGTATTACATTTCAGAATATGGCAGAAGTTAAATGTATTTTTTCTTTCTGCGCCTGAAAATTTCAAATATCAACTTTTTTGTATCCAAAATAGTTGGCAGTACCTCTACATATAAGTAAAATACATGTTGCTCTCTGCTATTCGTCATGCCGCTCTTTTTTGGCAACATGATACAAAATGTATCAAAGATGATTACTTGGAAGCAAAAGTTGGCATACACATTTTTTAGCTAGATAATTTTCCCAGGAAAATTGTGTTCAGTCCTGCCAAGAATTTGGATTAAAATTATAATTTTTGAGATTAGCAATATTCTTTTAATTATGATATGGTGTATGGAATGGGAAGATGCCTTTGTTCACTCATTTACAGAGGCTCTTCATGGAAGAAAGTGCTAAGGTTGTATCACAGTTCAGGATTATCACTTAATGAGAAAAATTTATCAGCATGGTGTATTTTACTCTGTTGTCCTCAGCTGTCTTTGTTCTTGTATGCTACTATTGAAAGGATATCCATTTATATTTATATATGTTTGCATGTTTCCTCATTAACGCTATGCTCTTGTTCCTCATTCCTCCATCAGGAATTGGACTCTAAATTAGTTAGTTGATGGCATTCTTTTTAGAGTATCTTTCATATTTTGCCTTTATACTCAAACCTCTGTTCTGGAATGGCTTCCCCCATTCACATCTGCTGCAGCTATGGAAAATACTATTCCTATTTAATATTTTTGAACATGAAGGTACCAAATTGTATGAATGCATAGCATTATGCATGTGAATGGATTACAGAGCAACAGGGTGTCCTTTGAAATCATTCTTCTTGTGAAGCCTTTTCATTTGAAATTCACTCCTGTCCTCTGGTACTGCTTTGCGTGATAATGCCATAGGGATGAATTTATGTTTGTGGTTGTTTGAGGAGGCTACCTACTGCTGTAGTCATTTGTGCCAATGAGAATAGTTTAGTAGGAGGACAAGGGAATGGGGAAAGGGTGCCGAGAGATGCCTGATGTTGGCATTAGCCTGCTTTCATGGAAATGTGCCGAGGTGACCGCAGTTTAACTTTCCATCTTAATGGAGTAATGCACTGCTCTCTGGTAGGAATTGAATTTCCATTTTAAAATCTCTGTGACCGATGGGATTTGAAACTGGGTCCCTGGGATGGGAAGTTAGTGCTCTTGCCACTGCACCGACTATCGTTGATTCATTCAAGGTAGCATAATCAATGGTCTGTCAGGAATTTTGTATCAACTTGGGAACACTGTTTTTATAAATCACCTAAAATCCAGACATTTTATGGATAAACTCGGCTACTATGGTTAAGTAGTCCTGAGGTACTACCCTTCAGCACATGCTTGTAACTATTTAAGGATAAGTTAATTGAAATGTTGTAGCCTGTGCGGAAATAGGTAAACTGATCAACGCTGTTTGTGCATGGCTGTTAAGAAAAATGTTGTTATGGGCATTAAGGATCTCAGAATTAAGGAAATTTGAAGAGTTTAAGTTATGGAAATCAGAGAAATCTTAATTTTTTTAAACCACCAGGTGTGCCATGTCCATGATATTGCCTATGATTGGGTACATACAATACCATGGTGGCTTGTACCATCCTCCCCCTTCAGTTTGTGCAAAACTCGAATCACTGCCCAGAACTGAGAATGAGGTGATCATGTGCGCACATGTTTTGGGGAACTTGATATGCATATTGATTTGGGACAGGTCTCTCAGGTGGTCTTCAACCTGAGTTCTCAATAATTGCTGGAGAGTGTATTACCATCTTCTCTGAAAAAGTTCTTAGGAGTCTTACAAGGAACACTCACAAATTCTCCCCAGTAGAATTCAGTCAAATGGTGGAATGTTTGGATAGCACTATAGAATCACATGTACAAAATTCCCGTGCCACGGTGCCGTTAGTTCCTAGATATTCTTATTCTTTCAATCCTATTTGAATGCATTTTTCACAACTGCCCTCTATCGTTCCCCATCCCATACATTTCACCTCAGCAGCATGGTTTCCTTTCAGGAGGCTGCTGCACCAAGAACCTCTGTCTTGCATCACCATATCACTGCTGCCCTTGATGCTTCTTCTCAACTAGACATATGCTGCATCGACTTTGCCAAAGCCTTTGACTCTGTAAATCATGCATTCTTTCGCTAATTGGCCAATTGGTAGAATACATATCAATGGCCCTTTACTATCTATTCTTTCCTATTTCCTCACCGACTGCACTCAGTGTGTCATTCTTGATGCAGCCACTTCCATTAGTCTACCCATTCCTTTTGGCATTCCTCACGGCAGTGTTCATTGGAGCTCTTCTCTGTGTTCTTTTCTTTGATGACATAAACAGCTGCACTCTCTCCAACTCATATGGGATCCTTCTCTATGCAGATGACTGCAGACTCTTTAAAAGAATTGAGAATGCTGCCGATTCCCTGTCCTTGCAGCATTCTCTCAACTAGCTCGAGGCATGGTGCTCACAGTGGAAACTGAATATTTACCATTTGAGGTCAAAATTTATATCCTTTCCCTTAAGACATAAAGCTCCTCCCAACGGCTTCACTCTACTCAGTAAATTGATTCCAATCGGCTCCTCTCATAATGACTTGGGTGTCAACTTCGACCCATACTCACCATCTTCCCACACCTCAAGAAAGGTAAATCTAAGGCCATGCCTGTGGTGGGTATGCTGTACAATTCATTTCTGTTGTCCACCATCAAATACTAAGCATCCATAATTCTTCCCAAGCAGAGATTAAGTCTGCCCTTTCTTTGGTTCTGCTTTCCTCCCATAGGAACTTTTCTGACCCATCATTCCTTCACTCTGTTATAAACGGTCACTTCCGCTCCACAGAAATTATTCATGACTTCTCTTTTCATATCCCCGTCTGTCCCACGTGCAGCAATTTTCTTCTCGTACATTCCTAAGTTCCCACTTTCTCTCTCTCAGCGGTCCTTTTCTAACAACTCTCCAAATTGTACAATAGTATTTCATCTGCCCACTCTTCCCTTGATCTCTTCACACCCTTTTGAACATACAGCAACCCCCACAAAAAACTGTCTCTTTGCGAATGTTCCTTGTTAGTGATCTCATTAGCCTCTCTGATAATTAACAGGAATCGGTGTATTTTTTTTTTTAATTCTACCAGTCAGGAATCATCAGAGAGCCTATTGAGTACTATAATTCTCCAAGCTACGGTAATGGAGAAGATGTGTAAGTGCTTGGTGTGCTTCCAGCGCTTGGAAATGTATTTTCCATGGTTCAAGACAAAATTCATCAACAAAATTCAGTTGAGGATTAAGTGAGACCTAAGCAAGGAGACCAAAACTGTATCCAAATTACTTCACACCTGAAGATGCAACCTGGAACATTTGCAAATCATGTTGTTAACCATGGTGAACTCTCTCAGAAGAGAACCTGGAAGACATGTGCCATGGCCGCCACTCTGTGGAAGTCTTCTTTCCTGTAGTATATTGATTTTATAACTCGAATGGGGATGTTGTAGCTCCCACAGCTGGGGAATGAATTTGTGTCTAGGGGAGTAACAAGTGCCCCAGGACTAGCTGCCGAGGTTTTTCATGTTTGACTGTGCACTCAGACCTAGTGTCTGCCTTCTGACACTCTCTGCTCCCAGTGAATCCTTGCAATGTGCACTCTTGCAATGCACAGAGGAGCCCAATTGCCTTCTCCCTGCATTTCCATATCCTCGGAGTTTACATTAATTTCCTGAGTCTACTCTTTCTTTGTTGCCCATACTTGGCCTTAATTCTGGAGAATCCATGTATATTTTTTGTCTTTGGCCAAAGGAAAAATTCTGCTGTTGAATTATTATCCTACATTCCTTACCTTTTGGCCTGCTTGCACTCTTTTTCTTCAATATATTTATTTTCTAGTAGAATGGATGTTTTTGTTCTCTCTTTTGCTTTTTCAAGTGGCATAAACTGAGTTCGCATTATTGTGAAGTGTTGTGTTGATGTGTGTCCCTATGCTTGTTGGCCAATGGCAGTATTAATTTTCTTTGCTTATCTTTTTGTCTTCTCAATGGTCTCCCCTTAACATCTGCTTGCTTTTTACTATTCAATGTGTGCTTGCACATCTGCTGCTGCTAGTGCTGTCAAATCTTGATGTGGATAGACTGGAAGATTTTATTGTACAGCAGTCATCATTATGTTCCTCTTCCATGGAAATTGTAATTAATGTATGTGGTTGGCAATAAAGGATGTGATGAACACCTTAAGTTTTGTAATATGCCTTTTACTCAGTCTAAGTGACATAGGGTATCAGAGAATCTACACAGTTTGATATCTCCTAACGATGACTTTCTCTCTCAGTAACCATTCATCTGGAATTCACGTATTTTTTTAACAAATTCTCAATTCAGTCTCTTTTGAGTCTTGGAGGACATCCTCACTTTTCCAAAAGTAATGGAGAATGCATAGAAGATAACAATGCATGCATCTGTCGGAGAACCCTGTCATGGTAACTATGAGATGCTCCTGATAAACAATTGACTCGGCGAGGGACCATTATCTTGTTCTTTTGCTGTCTGTATGGCTTTGTAAGACAAATAAATGTGGACATCCCTGCTTCTCCCTCTCAATGGCTGAAGCTTTTTGCTGTGACAGATTTGGGCGGACAATCTCTTGCGTGTGAATGTACATAAATGAATGTATTGAATAAATCTTGTGCACCATGCCCTGCTTTTGTTTGAATATTTCATACTAATGGAGTGCAATTAAGAATTGTATGGAATATAATAAAAGTGCTGTATATAAGGTTCCCTTGTGATGGTCTGTTATTGGAAAAAATGAACAATTACTTATGAGTTGCCTTTATTTAGTCATTTGGTGAACTAGATGGGTTTGTAATACATGATCATGTCGTGTGGATTGTGCATCTTTGCCAAACCTTAGCGGATACAGTAATATTCCTTCCAAGGCCTTGAGTTGTAGTCTAGAACAAGTGTTCAGATTGTTTCAGGTTCAAGGCCAGTTCCCTCTTGGATGCTGGGCTGTATCTCTATTCTTATATGAATAATGAATTATTTAAAATGGCTGTTTTTGTCGAATTGTGCTCCCATTTCATAACTGGATTGTTTGCCCTTTCATCCTTTATTGTTCACTTTCCTGTTTCCAAGGATATTACATTTTTCCATTTGAATTATTAGACTATCAATCTCTAAGTAGATATAACAGGCTTTAAGATATTTTTTAAAACGTGGTTATAAACTTTTTTCCTATCCTTGGATTTTGAAATATTTTAACGTTTTTTTTTTGGGGCTATTCTTCTTTTGTAGTGAGTAACTGCCAGAAATTATATCCATTGCAAAATGATGGGTCCAGAGAATTGTTTGAACTGAGCTGCTAGCCTAATTTTCTATCATTCTTTGTACTTAAGGCTGGTGGCAAATATGCCTCTGCCTTGAAATTAGTGGGTGAAGAACCAATGATGTTCACTTGGCACTCATCTTTTCAAATTATATTTTCGTCTTAGAAATCAAAGTATATACTTAAGAGTATATTCAAATGAAAATTAAGATAAGCATGAATGAGAAATGGTGCTGATGTGGAAATCATTATGAATGGCAAATTTGCTCAGTAGTAATGAAAGTCAGGATATTTCTTTTTTAAAAAGAGTGAAGGGCATCCACGTTAGTTGCACATATTGATCAGTTTGTGAAATGGAAGTGAATCCATCTTTAGCTTTCTGAATATCTTTGTGATTATGCATTAGCAATATCAGCCTGTTTAGTGTAAATGAGCGCATTGAAATGGACCTAATTACCTTTTGAGATTATTTTAGAAAACCAAAGTAAAATTCATCTACACAATTATCATGTCATGGTTTGTTCAAATGAAATGGAAGACAAGTTGATACTTTCTGATCAAATTTTGATAAATTGCAAACCAATATTATACATGTAAATGTTTCGTTGAAGCGTAAGTATCTAGCAAGAATAAGTCTTGTGTGACCGGCTACAAAATTTTGTCTCAGTGGTTCTAAGCTGAGAAACTTGGCTGAGATGGTGTTAGAATTTTCGCTCAATCAACCCCTTCAGAAACTCATCTCTTTCATGTCTTTGTCTCCTTTTAATACTGCCTCTGTAAGAATGATTTGCAACCCATTTTAGAATTTTGAATTTTTGTTCTCACACTGGACTGCTTCATTACGTTTTTGCTTGGCAGTGTTGAAAATGTTGGTCCTTCAAAACTCACAAAAATCTGCAGGGGAAGGGGACGCCTTGGTCGCTTAACTAGCTTGAAGCATATTAGTGCGATAATTAGGACTCCAGGTTCGAGTCCCAGTCAAAGCGAGTGATTTCTCGTCTCTGTAAATTTGCACTTATGGAACAATATGTTTCAAGTGACTAATTTTATGTTTGATCGTAATAAGAAAAGGAAATGTGTAGCAAAGACAACTAAAATTTTATCATACCTTTTATAAGTTTATCATACCTTATCAGTTATTGAAAGAGATGACAGTGACCATTATTGCTGTCTCTGGACCATTTTTCTAGCTGGATGGTTTCCATGTGTCTTTGCATAGTGTATCTAGGTTTACACTGCAAAACCTCCCAGTTTATGCACTCATTTTTACACTTCTGCAAAGTTTCCACGAAATTGGCGCTTTCACAGAGCAAATGTTGATAGATATTTTTTATTTATTTATTATTAGCTTAAGACATTATTACATGTATAGCCTTGTCATACAGCTTGATAAAAGGACAGAAATCTCTTTACAATTCAAGTGCAAAAAATTCATCAACCATGTATAAACAGTTTTTTATTAATACATCTTTTGTAAAAATTTTAAATTTGTCAATGGGCAATTCCCTTACATGTACAGGCAATACATTATAATATTTGATTGAAAACCTCTCAAAACCATTTAATACAATACTCTGTTCTGATATCATTTTTGTTCCTAGTGTCATGATTATGTATACAAGTGTAATCTGAATAGGATTTAATATTTTTCTTTATATACAAAAGGGATTGAAACACATAAATGGAGGGAAGGGACATAATCATTGAGTCTGATGAAACAAGGCCTTGTGTGACTTCTATTAGAGACACCACACATGGCTCTAACAGATTTCCTCTGTAGTCTAAATATTCTCATTATTTTAGCAGGGGTAGCCCACAGTAAAGTACCATAGCTTATATGACTGTGGATATGAGCAAAATAGATGCTTTTTAAATACTGCTCATCCAGACTGGATCTTAGCCTCCTGATCAAAAATATTTCTTCGGATATTTTGCTAGCAAATTTGTCACAGTGGGTCTTAAATTTCAGTTGTGGATATGAAAGCCAAGAAAATTAACTGGATCGTTGTTACCAACACTTGCTACAAAGAGAAGCTAATGTTATGCGACTTACTAATATTTACAGACAGATTGTTTGCAGAGCACCAATCTTTCAATGTGTAAGATTTGTTTGAAATCCTCAAGTCAATATCATCATTCGATTCACCCAGGAAGTTCATACCAAAGTCATCAGCAAAGAGGTAACCTTTTGTGGCACTGTCTATTAAATTAGATGGCAGATCATTGATGTATATAATAAATAACAGAGGCCCAAGTGTTGAGCCTTGTGGCCCATATTGAGCCACTGGCGTTGGGCTTGGAAATTTACTTTCATGAACAACAGTCTGATGACAACCAAATAGGTAGGAGTGAAATAGTGATAGTGAACTTTGTGAAAAACCATAATATTGCAGTTTGTACAAAAGCAAGTCATGGGAAAACATACCAAAGGCTTTAGTTAAATTAATAAAATCTGGCATAGCAGTATTTACCTCTCTCCTATGCCAATAAAACATCCTTAATTAGTTGAGTAACTGCCTTGCAGGTGTTACGCTTTGCCTTAAAACCATATTGACAATCAACAAATAAGCTATTACTTTCAAAGTAATTTACTATCTGTTCATGCAGTATTATTTCAAAAACTTAAGAAACAGTAGGAATAATGGATATTGGACTGTAATTGTCACATAAATTTCAGTCACCCTTCTTAAAAATAGGCAAGACTTTGACTCGTTTGAGAGGGTCAGGGTATACCTTGGTGAAAACGGCAATTGAAAAGGTATGCGAGTACCTCACATATGCTTCTAGCATCTAATTGTAAACATATTGCATTAATGCCATATATATCACTACAATAGTGTGTTTTAAGTTTACTTAAAACATTTAATACTCTTTCAAACGAGACATGCTTTATGATAAATGAAGAGGATACTACTGGAAAATGCCTTAAGTAATGTTCACATCTTCTAGTTGAATTTTCTCTGTTTTGTGCATTGGTTTCAGTGACAAGAGAAAAGAAATAGTTCCATTTCTGAGCTGTAATTCCAGTTTTAGAAAGGCTAGCTTAATTGTTGAGATTGGTATTTTTATTAATAATAGACCAGGTAGTTTTAACTTTGTTATCAGAATTCAATATTAGATTGTTATTATATTTTCTTTTAGCTGCTTTAATTTCTTTTCTATCCTGGTTTAATAATAATTATATGCCACTCTGGCACCATTATCACCTGTGTTGATAAAGGTTCTATAATGGAAGTCACAGGTGCACTTCAATTCCCACAGATAATTAGAATACCAATTACCATGCTGGTTTTTCCTTTTTTTTCCCCAACAACTCTGTAGCAAAGTATGTTGGGAGATTCTTTGGTTCATTTCACAACGAGTTAGCTTGATTTGATTGGATATGGCAAAGTGCATTAGTTTGTAAATATTAATTTTGCTGTTGCGTGGCTAAGATGACTTGTTTCTGCTGCACCTGCACAACGGTGCATCGCCACATGCGGCACGTTGTTACAGCTTCTCAAATTGTTCAGCGAAACGCATCTCGACGCAGCTAATGGTGGATATGTAGGATTGTTATTCTTCCAACAGTTCTCTGACCTAGTTTATTAAAGTCAAGGTTGGACCATAGTGCTTAGAAGATGAGCCAAATCAAAGACGTGAGTACCTACAGACATTTATGCTGCCCTGTAATATTTCCTGCCCTGATGTACTATTTTGAAGTTCTACTCGCTTAATCCCATTCAAATGAGAAAACTATACTTGGGCGTAATATAAAGTCACCGCTGTCTCTTTGGAGTGATGAAGGTCTGCCGGAGAAATAACGAATATTCGACGGCTGAAGCTGGTCATTCCGGCCTCAGTGCGGTGGTGTGACTCAGCACGCAGCTGGCGTGTATGTCTCGCCATGAAAAGTTCCTTTCCTTTCCTTGTACCGGAATGGGCCTCCTGGAATTTGAACGGATGATTGGCTTCTGAGTCACTCAAACCACTATGATTCATTTATCCTCCAACTTATTCCTTCTCTCCGAATGCGGTTGGAATCGCCTACTCATGAAGAGTTAAAGGCGGTTGTTAATTCCTTGCGGTTAAATTGAATCATTTACAAAAACGCCGTGGAATGCGTATCCCGTAGTAATGAGGACCATAAATGTGCAAACATTTAGTCATTGCCCGTGTTAACTGCCTAACGTAATGAAATGCTTACCTATTTTATCACAATTCACCGGCGATATGTGGTTTTCTCGAGTGGTACAGCGTAAGATTGAGAATTTTCGAATTGTTTTATAGCGATTGACTTGTAAGAGCGGTTATGTTAGCGCAAAAGAAAATATAAATAGCATGTTACGCATATGTATCATAGTAATGACATGCTTTTATTTGATTGCGGACATGAATAGTAATTTTGGATTAGTCTGAAAGCACAATCAAACGTAACCTAAGTATATAATGTAATTCGCATTCATGATAATGAATTAAATTATAAATAAAGCCATTGTAGGCATTTCATTACTGTAAGACTATACATTGATTGGAGAACATAACGTGATGTTGAGATACTTTGGTGTAGACTGATAAATGAATGATTGGGAGAATATTTTATTAAACTTTTTACTTGAAGCTGGAGGAATATGCCTCAATGTAGTCGCTGGGGAATTTTATAAATTCACGTCCTATTCCAGGACTTACCCTTAGATTCCGGAGATTTGGCCACTCTGAATGAAATGCATTCTAAATTCATCGCGTACGTTTCAATTATCCGTGAAGTATATTTTGAGGTGACTTTGTCTCTCTTCCCTAACAAGCCTCTCGAGCTGGATCAAGTGACGCATGCTATCGGAGCGTAGTGTTTCCCGATTAGTGTTAGAGTTCCGTCGACTTTTTATTCTCCCAAGAAGTTCACTTGTGTGCTTTTTTATATCCGGCTCTCCTCAATACGTGCTAAATGCTAGAGAATCAAACATTCTCATCGATGCTTACGAACGCAGGCCACAGTACTTCATTTCTGTTTCTTCATGTCTGTTGTCACCGTGGAAAATACTTGTGCCGTGGATTGTTGAGGTGAAGAATATTTTATTCTGAAACATTAGCTTTGCCCATTATTTGTGTGCAATGAATTTGGGGCGATTTAAAGGGATAATTTGTTGAATGCTGGGAATGGGCATTAATATGATATTTTACTGTGGCAATACCTGAATGTTACTTAAAATTGATTATCGATCTAAACGTCAAGCTAGTGCAAGTATTTCAAAGATTCAGTAGTGTGCATGATAAGTAATGCCTTTTTGTTAACCACCATGTTAGTTTATTGAGTTAAAACAAGTGGTGTCTGTGATAAGGGGCCCTATCTTGAGTAGGAATTGAATTATTCAATCTCACAGTGGCCGAGGGCATTCGGGAAGATCCTAGGTTTTTTTCTTTATCCTCCGAAAATATTTCCTCCTTTCCCAAGTCTTAGATATTTACAAATATTCTGAATTCTCCACAGTCTCGGGTAAGTTTTCGACAGCCACTGGACGTGAATGAATATCAGCTATTGTCTCGTAGAAATGAAGAAAATTCAATGCAGTAGTTACGTTATGCAAGTGTGCAGCCGTTTTTATTGAAAGACTGCTGACGTTCAAGTTTTCAAATTTTAATCAATTTACATAGTTGCGTATTAAAGTAGGAACGAAGCAATTCTAGGCACATTCCTCGTATATGCGATTGCATGGACTCATGTCATTATGATTACCTGATTTCCTAGGAGTGAAACTATTTTCTGATGACCCATGTGTTCAACTGTTCGTATGTTCGGTATTCCCCAACGCGTGAGAGACCCCCGATCTTCAGATCATATCAATGCACGGGGGTGTGTCATTCTGCTCTTTTTGTTGAACAGTTCGTTTTGATCCAGTTAACGGATCAGAATAATTCGAAAGAGCAGTCACAGCATTCCGCACGTAATGGGGATCGGGTGACTTTATGAAATTTTAATTATCAGAATGACATGTATGTCATTAGAACATTCGTAAAATGAAGGTAAAGTCTTTCATCCACTCCAGCCGGTTCATGTCCCTAGTGATCGCTATTAGGGTGCAAGTGAAAGTAACATGATTTAATCAACATTTTTATAACATTAATGTATTAATGTGTTGTAAAGTATTTATGAACAGCATCTCTAATTTCTTTTATTATCTATGAATTCTTTATCCTCCATTAATATTTTATAGATGATTGAACTTCAAAAGTCATTGGAAATGATTGCTCCAAGTAGGGATGGGCCAAATGTATTCATTCACTGGTAATCGAGTACCCGAATAAATACCTGGGTTCCTCAAATGAATACTTTGGTACTGAAATGAATACCCGGATTGGATACCCGGATCATTCGAGTACTCGTAGATATGAATACGTAAATACCCAGTCGAATTGCATGGGCGAGTACCTAAGTGAATACCACTGAATACGAGTATCCAAATGGAATACGCAGGCGAGTACCAAGTACCACGGCATTGGCCATGGCATTTGACCACCTCGGCCGAGTAGATACTCGAGGACTGGACTCTAGGAAATAAACGTCCTAGACCGAAGATTCCCCCTCGCCTTTGTTTGGGGTGACTCGCCGGCTATATAAGATAGGGTCGGATGCATATTCGCTTGCCTTCTTGAAGGTTCTCACTCGTGTATCCTCAAGATTATTGGCATAGCAACGGCGTTTACAATATGCATCCTAATGGTGAACCTATGGAGAAAGCTTCTTAGTATCGCAACAATGGGACTCCCGGATGTCTTATAGCGAGCATCTTACGCGTCTCATCAATATGTCCGAACTTAAGAGCCCTAGCAACGAGAGTAGTTAGCAACTAGAAACAATGTATTGTATAGTTAAGACTTCTAAGAGCATATTTTTATGAGAGCAAAGAGATTATCTATGAGAGCAAACCACTTTTTTAACGGGTCATTGCTATACAGTGGAATCTTCGTGAAGTTTTTTGAGTGTATTAAGACACGACTTTTTCATTCCTGCCATGTTCTTGAACTTTTCAAAATTCTTACACTTGTGTAATTCTCACACTTGGATGAATTCAGGTAACTTTAGAATATTAATACGGATAACATACCCGAGTTGTTGGCCTTTTATCTAAAGTAATAGAATATTTGCCGGAGTTTTAAGTGGTTGTAGGGTATTTTATGATTCGAATAAACGCGGACAGGATGAAATGCTGTTTAATATAATGAATATGATGGTGGTTAGTTAGTCCTCTTTAAGAATTAATGAAATGTGTATTTTTTGAAATTAAAATGGCTTGACAGTAAATGACGAAAGGATAATCAAAAGGGCTGCATGCAAAAATTTTAGAGTTGTTTAGGTAGTAGATATAGATACCATACACTACAATGAAGACATTTATATAGATTTAGAGTGTAGAAACTAGGCATATAATGCGGCAGGTCCTTGGGCGGCCATGTGATAAATGGTATCAGAAGGTTGAACATTCCACAGACTCGCTTTTCATTCTGTTCCGTGATTTGTCTTTAAAAGCTACTGCGTGGTTTTCCCCTGGGCATTCTGTTGTTTGTGATAATTGACTGTTTGCAACATTTGTAGATCCCCTATTTAAAAATGAGCATTTTACCGGTGAGGAAAAGATTTTGTCTGAGGCTAAAATTTGAAAATTGCTGGAGGAAGGAGAAGAAATAACTTGTTCACTACAACTTACCAATGATGAACCTACCAGAAGAAAGAGCTGCACGTTATAAGAATTCATTCAAGATCCGGTACATATTTCAGAGAGAGAAAAAGTAGATGAAATTGTGGCTTATTTAAGTTACCCAATGGTCAGTGAAAACCCCCTAATATGGTGGGAAAAAACAGCAAAATCTGCCTAAACCAGGAGACTAAAAACTAAAAAAAGGAGAAAATATCAAAACTACCTTCTATCACAAATGTGTATTTATCATGCACAGAAATGACATATCCTAAGTTTTATTCTCTACTGCAACGTCAATACAAAATACTGAGGGGCTGTTAGGGCAATGGTAACGAAGAAAATATGTATATGCTCGCAAGTTCACGATGCAAACTCTAGTAACATATCAATCCTAGTATTTATACTCAGCCTCTGGGTACTTAGTTTTATTATCGCCGCCATTCTATAAAAGTTTGTATTACAACACAGAAGAATTAATGTTTTGATTGATTCACTGCCCAAAATGTATTATGATGTCTTGCACCATTTGTTGTCCTGGTTGAATTAGGCTTTCGATGAATTGAAAAAACCAGAATGCCTAAGTTACCTGTATTGTGGAATAATTAAGTTTCATTCGTCGTACTCAATAAACAGGATAATTTGTGTTACTATTAGGGATAAATTTTTGCCAAAGATCTGATATTTTCAATAATATAACTTTGTGCGCTCTTTAAGCTCAGAACATTGATCGCATGGTGTAGACCTCTCCCTCTCTCTTAATATGATACGAAAGTTGAATTACAGAGCCCTTCCGTGATTCTTATGTGATTTTTCTTTTAAATCGAGTTTGAAAAAGGTGTTGAAATATTTCGACATAAATTTTTCTAGCACAAGGCGCATTTTTTGGCTTACAAAATTGTTACTTCCAAGAAAAACCGGAGGATTGCTAGAAAATAGAGAGTGTATAAAATGGGACTTGTAAAAGAAAACGTAGAGCATGAAATCATTGCATTAAACACTGGCTAGGAGTTTAAAGTGGCGTAAAGTTATCGAGAAATTGATAGATTTATCATCATATTCCCGTGAGCTCAATATCACTGTGTGATTTTCCTTAAATCTATCGTTAATATAGCATTTGGTCAAATTTTATAACCAAGTAAATGGAATGATGGACTCATGAAATGTCCGATATCTCCTTAAAGGCTCTGCGGAAAAATTATGAGTTCATACACTTACTGGTGTATCCAAACTATCTTAGTGTACAACTGAGTTAACTATCATCATGCTTTTGAAAAAACGTGTATTGTTCACTTAAATGGAAGAAATTACAGTAAACGTGCTGATTTGATACACTACTGGGTATTCTATGACGTAAGGTTAGCCAGTCCTATGAGCATATTCCACGAGACGTTTTCCTGCAAGGGCATCCCGTTATGGCCAAAACAAGGTGGTCGCTCTTCCGTGAAGTCTCGAATTTGTTTCTGGGCCAGACGAAAAAGTGGACCCCCGCGGGGATTAGCGCTGGGTTCTGTATCTGGGATACAAGGTTGAGAAGTAACCGCATTGCCCATATTCCTTGCTCGTTTTTGTGTAGTGGAGCTCTAATAACCTAAGAAAACTGGTATGATGGAATACGTCACTTCCTGATGGTTTTATAGGCTTATGGGCAAATAAAACAGCTATTGTAAATAATTTTAATATTTAGTCATTTCCTCATGGGCAACAGTCCTGTGTCTCTTTGACTGCGTCCCAATTACCCGGCAAGGTTGTCCAATAATTGTGGATGCTGTGCAAGGGAAGTCCACACCTCCATAACACGATCCACCAGAGACTTAATAGTGCGCCCTGAGCTCAGTGAACCACTCCTGGACCATGATACCCCACATATTCTCTATTGGATTTAAATCTGGTGTACGTTATGGCCAGGGAAGGACTCTTGCAATTGTTACGGAATTTGTGGACAAGTGTTCCCAAACAATTGCGGACAAGTGTCAAAAACAATAGCGGCGTTGTGGATGGCACTGTTGTCCTGGGCGAACACAACTTCTTCTTCGCCTTCGGGGAATACCTGTAGTGCGAGGGGCATTAAGTTTCCCCGAAGGACCTCCACACACTCTCTAGCCTTCATACGGCGAGGGGTCCGAATCAACGATCCAGGCCCTGATGCTGTCATTGCACCCCAAAACCCAATGCTGATCCCTCCAGACCTGTCGTTTCTGGCCATATTTTTTGGTTGGTACCTGTGAAAAGAGCACATTTTTATAGAAATCCTATAGCTGAAAAAATTTCAAGATACCCAGAGAAGTACGGAAACCGTTAGACACACTCAAAACAATAAGAAATGTATTATTTCGCGTTAAGAAGAATATCCGAGCGTATCTAAGGCGAACTATCCGTATTGCTGTCGATTGCTAATAAGAGGAAGTGCTGTACGTGATAATGTGTCTCTAAAGGAAGTGACGTGTGTGCTGAGAAAGAAATATCCCTTTATTTTCAAATCTTGAAATTGTTCCTATTATCTTTTCAACCCGCCGATACCGTAAATCACTAAGAATCAAAACCGTTAAATATCAGCATAACGCGTCCGTCCTTGACTGTTGATATTATTGGATATATTATCATGGTATCGTTATGGGAGATTTTCATAAAATGTGTTGGAGATAGCTCTAATCAGAACGTCAACGCCTACCAACCACGATTAATAGAACGGTGTACACCGGCGAAGAGTTCTGTAATCTGCCAGTTGGTGTCATTATGTGTGTCACAATAGTGGCCGCGTCATGCTTTGTTTATTCTAATGGAATTCTTTAAAAATACGTGTTAAAAGCGCAAGCTTTTTTATCATAAATCAAGTAAATACTTCATACTATCCATTTTTGTCGCCTTTCCTGAAATTCTAAAAAACAACAATTGTGGATGCGAGTATCGAAGCTCTTTGATTGTCTAGTGCACATCAGCACTACTCTCGGTATGTTTTTTGAGTTCTCAGCGTAATGCGTGGGGTCCGAGATGAATATAATGCTGGTGAATGGTTGAACTGTGGGGTGAGCATCTGTGAAGGGATCATGATACCATTTGTGTCTCATTGTCACTGATACCTTACCTAAGAGTCGATGTTGAAGGGCGTCTTACCAAAGCACCGCTCGATCCTGTCTCCATCCAGCCATCTTGCGATCCAGGTCAAAGGGTGTGAGTGACATTGCACATTGGAATCATGCAGCGATAAGGATTGGTAAGATTTGACTCGGCAATCGCAGATCCGATTCTACTTAAAATCTCAGGAAGGCACGTGTACGCATTTGACTCTCTAGGTTGTATATTTGTCCACTTTCCAATACCTAAATGTGTTAGTAGATGCCAGCAGCTTTCCTTAAGTAAATCTCAAGCCGCGATCAGGGGTATGTGTAGGGGAGAGTAGGTGGCTGCTGCATTGTTACTGCACGTGATGGGAATTGTACACCAAGCCAAACTACACATTGTTTTTTCTTCACCTCCATTCACTTAAATACTCTCCGGTATCCCTTCTGTTTTAATTCGAGAATTAGCCGTTCAAGCGGTGTTAGTTCCTGAGACTTGATGAATAAGGCTCAGCACTGGATCGTTTGGTTTTCTACTGAACCACGATTCACTTCTTTACAACATGACGGAAGACGTATCAAGATGATTACCGCTCTCAGCATCCTTTGTTTTTTATCTCTCTGTAAATGTACGACCTGTGCTAAAGCCGTGAAAGAAGAAACACATCCATCCTCATTTCGGAGTTACCCCATCCTTTCTATTTGTTGTTCTCTCGCGCAATACTTCATTCTTGTAACATTTAAATCCTGCGGACGCCGTAACTTACTATAAAATTTTAAATACCCCTTGTGAACAGAGAAAAATAATTCTGGAAACGCTCCTCTGGCGCACGGTTTCATTTTCAGTTTTTGCTTTGAAATTTGCACTATAATGAAATTTGTCAAACAATTCATTATATCCAAAAATAATTTCCAAGGCACATCTCTCGGGGAACTTATTCCATGAGACCTTGTAATTTTAATTATCGGTTCAAAATGCGGATTGCGAAAATTTCTCATTCGTTGATCCTTTTCATGAAAGGACCTAAAAGGTCACATTGTTCTGACGTGTAGGCTTTTCTTCTGAACGAATGCCACAATGAAAATCCCAATTACTTGCCCTTAAGAATATACTATCGTTTCCAAAAGTCTGAGTGAATCCACTTTGCCCCATTCTACGGTTTGTGCGGTGGGGAAAATTTTGAAATTTGGCACTACTTGCGGACTGCGTCTTTTGCTTGGCTAGCTTCGCTTGTCGTGAGACGACGGTGGGGAATGAGTCACCGACGGAAAGATCGACGGGGACGGAGTACAACACGAGAGAGGAAAGCCCCATCGGAATGCACCGAAGTTCATTCGCGCTCATGCCGTTGCGACGCGACGATGGAAGCCTCCGACTTGTGTGATTTTCGCTCTCGAAATTCGCATTTGTGCTCACGAGTGACCCACTCCGTAAAAGCGGGTCGCGGGTAGCCGCGTGGTTAAGACTGCCTCACAAGGCGAATTCGAAATATTTCCGGGTTCGATGCTCAGTTGTTGTCTTTTTTTCACTCAAGTAATTTCAATACGACTGTGACAATGAACCTCGAGTACAGTCTCTTTACATCAGCGCACTCGGTACTGTTTATTATATAACAGGAATTCAATAATGATGCAGGACAACCTAATACGAAAGATGACTCCTTGAATCCTTATTTCTTCTTAAGCCAATCCATTAACAGTGAATAGATTACCGTCTCACTAGCTGAATATTTTTGGTCAACATTGTGTTTGGAAAAATCTCGCGAGAGGTAAGATTCCTATGCTCGAAACCAATCTCTCTTTTTACCACCTAAATATCAAGTCGCATTCTAGGTATGATATTTTTGGTGATACGCGAGTGATACATATCATCGAAATTTCTTAGATAGGCCTCTTATTCAAACTCCTATTACTTAAAGAAATTATATGCTGTGAAAAGCAGTATTGATGCTATAGATAGAGGGTTTCTTAGCACGTGGGTGTACGAGCGAAAGTTAATCATACGGCTCGGGCTGAAATAGGTATCCAGTTATTTATTTACCGTAGTCTTCCGACGGTTATTGTGTTCTGGATATATTATTTTAAAATATCATTGGATATCGCATAGTATTTCGAAAACCGGAGTCACCTTTCTCTGTTAACCCCTTCTCGGGTAATTTCTGCGAGGTATGCATTTCCGGGCGGGGAAAGGATAAGAGAATTTAAAAATGGATGTTAATCCTTGCTTCTTTCCTGTCGTTGACACTATTTATTCAATGGACAGACCACCAAACTAGCTTCAAATGTTTATATTTTCTCCATTTCTTCGGAAAAGAGTGGATGTTATTAGTGACGTTAAAGTGATCTGCAAAACGACGGCGAAAATATTTACGCTGTCATAATTCTACCAATTGTTTATTATCCGCAGCGGATTGATATTCGTCTTCTTCTCTAACAGCAGCCGAAAGGAAAGGGGTGAAAAAATTAACACATGAAAATCTTTGGAGTTTTTAATGTTTTGTTTCGTCACCACCCGAATCCACCACTTCCTGTAACCGGCGATTCATTGATGCGACCAAGTTTTCGCATATTTGAGGCCGTCTGCGGAAGGAATCCCATAAATCCCGGACATGGGCTTCTAATGCTTCCACAGATTTTGTATCAACCAATTTCCAATCCTGAATCATAAGTCCCCACAGGTTTTCGATGGGATTTAAATCTGGTGAACATGCCGGCCAAGGTAACACCACTAATTGCTTATTTCGAATAAAAAAGTCCTCCACTGTTCTGGCCGTACGTATAGGACAGTTGAAAATTCGTTTTCCGTCCTGAGCAACCTCTTTTGAGAACGGTATCAGATTATCTTCTAATACGTTAATGTACTCTAGCGCGTTCATTCGAGACGACGTCCTCACTACTGGTCCAGGACCAGAAGCGGTCATTTCCCCCCAAAAGCTTGCAGTAACCCGCCCAGATGTTTTTGTCCTCAAAATGTTGCTGGATTCGTATCTATAAAGACAAAATTTATCGAAGCTACATTAAGAAACATCATGTTTTACATTTTAAATATGTGTGTAAAATGAACCTAAATCATTTCTTAAATTTGGCAGTATTAAACTAAGCTACTGTCTTCTGCTGCGTAACCTTAATCTAAATGAGATCGGATGATTTTCAGCGTCAATGTATTGCTTTAAATACTGACATCAATTTGACCTCTCTTCGTGGCAGTTTACCGATGCTAAAAATCTATGCATTTATCTCTAATAGCTAACTTTATTTGTCTAACACTTAAGCGCCTTGTGATTATGAGGGAAATATCCACAGAAACGGAGGAAGGCGTTGATTGAGGTAATTCAGATTAAGGCCTGAATCAATTCAAGATTAAGCATATGCAAACGGAAAACTTACCGTGTATTTCGCGGACGCCATAAGTGTATTCGGCCGCTGCAATCACTCCTTAATGTTTTCTCGTTAGAAAATATAGTGAGGTCTTAGGAAGCTTGAGGCAAATTCATATAAGCATTAGAAAATGCAACCTTGCAATTTTATGGTCTTCCGTTGGTTTACGTGCAGGTTCACAGTGCCTGAGTCCTGCTTCGTGGAGGCGTCGCCTGACAGTTGAATAACTGGATTGCAGGCCCAAGTTAACATGAGTGCCTTCTGCTTCTTTAATCGACAGAGGGTTATCCAAGGTGAACTGAGTAATTTCATCAACTGCAGATGGCTTGCATCGAGGCCTCCCCGTTCGGGGCCTATTCTTCAGTACGTCGTCTCCGCCTTCATAGCGCAGCGCCCACCTCGTACGGTGGGCGTACGTGAAAAATGGAATACCATAAAGTTACCCAGGAACTTGTATTATTTATGGATTATGAATTTTAGGATTTCTTTGTTTATTAAACATAGGTAGAAACTCGATAGTTACAGTATTATGACAGCGTAAATATTTTCGCCGTCATATTTTGCAGATCACTTTAACGTCACTAATAACATCCACTCTTTTCCGAAGAAATGGAGAAAATATAAACATTTGAAGCTAGTTTGGTGGTCTGTCCATTGAATAAATAGTGTCAACGACAGGAAAGAAGCAAGGATTAACATCCATTTTTAAATTCTCTTATCCTTTCCCCGCCCGGAAATGCATACCTCGCAGAAATTACCCGAGAAGGGGTTAACAGAGAAAGGTGACTCCGGTTTTCGAAATACTATGCGATATCCAATGATATTTTAAAATAATATATCCAGAACACAATAACCGTCGGAAGACTACGGTAAATAAATAACTGGATACCTATTTCGGCCCGAGCCGTATGATTAACTTTCGCTCGTACACCCACGTGCTAAGAAACCCTCTATCTATAGCATCAATACTGCTTTTCACAGCATATAATTTCTTTAAGTAATAGGAGTTTGAATAAGAGGCCTATCTAAGAAATTTCGATGATATGTATCACGCGCGTATCACCAAAAATATCATACCTAGAATGCGACTTGATATTTAGGTGGTAAAAAGAGAGATTGGTTTCGAGCATAGGAATCTTACCTCTCGCGAGATTTTTCCAAACACAATGTTGACCAAAAATATTCAGCTAGTGAGCAAAAGCGTAGCCAGGGGGGGTAGCAGGGGGGGCAAATCCCCCCCCCCGCCCCCTGTGTTCTGGCTCCCCAAAGTCTGAGAATATTTCCACTCTTTAAGTCCCAAATACGTGCATGAATCTATTTCGTAACTTAATTATCAACAATAAATTCTACGAGGTCTTCAAGTTTGGATAGTATATCACGAGAAAAATAATACAGTAAAAGTATGTAACAGTATGTTTAGTAAACTGGTGATTTATGAGTCGGCGCCTCCTAAACATTTCGCCCCCCCCTTACCCGCCCTCCCCCCGGCGCCGGCGCCCCCTAGACCCGAAACCTGGCTACGTCACTGCTAGTGAGACGTTAATCTATTCACTGTAAATTGATTGGCTTAAGGAGAAATAAGGATTCGAGGAGTCATCTTTCGTATTAGGTTGTCCAGCATCATTATTGAATTCCTGTCATATAATAAACAGTACCGAGTGCGCTGATGTAAAGACACTGTACATGAGGCTCATTGTCACAGTCTTATTGAAATTACTTGAGTGTAAAACAAGACAACGACTGAGCATCGAACCCGGAAATATTTCAAATTCGCCTTGCGAGGTAGTCTTAACCACGCGGCTACCCGCGACCCGCTTTTACGGAGTGGGTCACTCGTGAGCACAAATGCGAATTTCGAGAGCGAAAATTTCACACAAGTCGGAGGCTTCCATCGTCGCGTCGCAACCGCAATAGCGCGAATAACCTTTGGTGCATTCCGATGGGGCTTTCCTCTCTCGTGTTGTACTCCGTCCCCGTCGATCCTTCCGTCGGTGACTCATTCCCCACCGTCGTCTCACGACAAGCGAAGCTAGCCAAGCAAAAGACGCAGTCCGCAAGTAGTGCCAAATTTCAAAATTTTCCCCACCGCACAAACCGTAGAATGGGGCAAAGTGGATGCACTCAGACTTTTGGCAACGATAGTACTTACTAAACAGTGCAAGTGCCCAGCCAAGTTGATTTCGTGAGGCCAACAAAAGCATAATCAATACTAACCCTGGCCTTCAAAAGTTCAACATTTAACCATTCCAGCCGAAACACGAGTGGTAATAGGCAATATTAAAAGAAGGTTCATTGACAAACCGATGGGAAAACACTATAGTATTTTCTGATTTCAAAGTTTCCCGCGTATTTCCATCCCAGTTAAAGCTCCCAACTCAATTACGCAACATTGGTTGCGGGAAACTGCTTATTTGACAATGTGTCCGAATAAGCAGGAATACATTATCGAGGACGTAATATCCTTGAGACTGATCACTTTTTACCAGATACTTAGCTTATAAATCGGCCAATGAGCGTAAACTTTTCGTACTCAGAAATCGGTGTCGATTAATTTGCATTTATTTCCTCAAGTAATATATTAAACAAAGTGCGCTGAGCCTTAAAAAAATGGGGGTTACACAGAGGCGTAGGGGCGTGACAAGGGCGCCTAAGCAGAAGTAGTAGACGTTGTATTCGTTTCTCATTTAGAGTATATATGTATATTGTGCTGTTGCACTTACCTACAGGAATCTAGGGCAAGATGGGTTGTGAATCACGGCCTTTGATTAGCCCTATACGCGCCCGCTTCGCATCGGATGGTGGAGGCCAGGATAATTCGGTTTCTCGAAGTAGTAATCACAATCCATGCCTCTCGGAATCACAGTCATATATCTTTTAACTCTATAATTTAGTCGCAAACTACGTAAGCCTAAATATTTATAGTGGTGTTGATGAACATATAGTGAGCTTCGAGGGTTCGCGCAGCTCTTGAAGTGGTACTCATGGTATCAGTATTGGTGCCATTTTGGACAATATTGTCAATGTTCAAATGTAGGGAAAAGAACTGAAAAATGTATCATAAACCTATAAACTCTGAGAAGTCCTAATGTAGGTACTTATTAAAGGCCTTACCAACAAAGGTTATCGTAAATATATTAAATGAACTTAAAAAAGGTCCATCATATAACAGAGTTAGGAATATCACAGTGCTACTTTTTCTTAAAGGGTTCCACTCGTAAAATATATTCATCACAATCATTTTTACTCTTAGAGAACTAATTTTATTCAACAAGGGGCCAACGAATAGCATGTCCCATTTCGTATTTAAATTCCGATATTGGAAGATCATCTCAAGAAATTTTCATCTCAACACGTTCCCTTAAAAATAAAACGGGGAACTTAATTCGCAACCTTTCTTACGGTACAGATTTTTGAAATGCGATAAATAGTCGCTTTTGAACTTGTGATTTAACGGCACACGACATCGGATATGAAATTTAAAAGATGGAAACTTTTCGTTTTTTTTATAATTCAGTTTAGCGCTGTCATTTTAGCAGACGATGTGTTTCTCTTGCCTCGGTCGAGGGTCGAGGAGGATCGTTTCAAATTTTGTTGACAGCTCTCGTGGATATTCCGTTTCCCGTCTAAATTTCCATAACCCTTGAGGTGCGATGTTGTCAATAGCAGTTGGGAAACTGACCTCGTACTATACAGAACACTAACTGGTCTTGGAGTCTTCCAATATGTAAATATATTAGTCCCTGGAGTAAATTCCGTAAATTTAGCTCGGTGTTGGAAATTGTTGCGTTCGTGGATGAGAGGCAAGGGGTAAGAGGTAAGTTAAGCAACAGCGTTTACTAGTTGGGCCCTTAGTGTCTCAGTAAATGTGGAACGGTCGGTATAGTTGTGTAGAAACCGTCGGAATGAAAAAAATGAAAGTCAATAATGTTGTTTTTGGTGCGTGCGGAGGGGTAGCGTGGTGGTTAAAAGGTCCCGGAAACGAGGTCTCATCGGAAAGGATGTGAAATAGGCAGGAAGCGAATGGGGGTGGGGTGAGGAGGAGGAGGTTGAGGGACGGACTGACAGAGAAATTGAGTCGGGCGGAAATGAAAACAAATGAAGTGGCGTTAGTGGCTGCGCAGCGGTCGGGTGCGGCGAGATGCGGAGGTGTGGAGGCGGGCGGTGATGTCGGGGGCGGCGGAGAGAGAGTGTTGGAGGGGAGGCCGGGGGACGTGGGCTGGGGGGCGTGTGCGGTGGGGGAAGTGTGCGTTCTGGGGAAATTGAGGCGGGGGGCAGGAAATGCGACGATTGAAAGGTGCTGCCAAGGAGGAAAAGGCTTCGGCATCGAAAGGCCTCGGCCTACTACTAGTGTTTGTGAAGGAAAAGCGTCTTACTACGACTCCACCAGTTGAGATGCTTGTGGAAACAGGCGAAAAAATCGGCCATTAGACAAAAATAAATGAATGCACGGTACATATCTACTATATGCTACCGTAAGTTCTAGATTTTTCCAGAGGTTGATTGGTGTTTTACATGCAGTGAAAATTATACATCATTCCATCAAATCATTACATATCTCTATCAATTGTGTCATAAGTTTTAGTCCAAAATCGGCCAAATTACGTTATAATCTTTGGCAGGTTAGAAAAATGGAGAGATACGGGATGGAGCTGAGAACTCGTTATCATCCAGTTGCTCTTCATTTTTCTAACATATCTGAGATGATAACTCTGTACCATCCACTACTCGCCTGTTAAGTCTGTAAGTGAAATTTGTTATCTACCTCCGGCACTAGTGTAGTAATGATGGAATCTGAAGGACTTCTTTTAGAGAAATCATGATGGGCACAATTGAAGAATTTTTTATGACCATCCTCGGGCGTTACCTCACGTAGTTTCAACCGATTCAGGCGGAATATTGAGGAAGTTTGTCGTGATGAAAACAGCAAAGTCCTTTTTCACAAATTTTATTCTGTAGTGCGCTAGGCGTTTCAACTTAAGAGTCATCTTCTGGTAGAAGACCGTGGTCCAGGGTCCCGCGCTGAGGGTAAAGGCGTTGAAGTCGCGTTTAAAATTATGATAAAATTTTGAAGGAGTTTTTCAAATACTCTAGTACATTTCAAAACGAAAAATTGGATTTAAACGGTGGGAACGGTCGAAATGAAATATATTTACAACGCATTCGTCACCCTTTTTCTTTCTGGATGAATCCGGTGGTCCAAATATCTATGCGGTCCTCGCATGAGCCACTCATGCCATCGCGTTTCCCCAGCCTCCGATCCAGCGGGACCTGAGAGAAACTCCCATGCGCTGGGTGGATAAATATATCAATATAGACGAGACTTGAAGCCGTGACCTCAACATTAACAAACGAGAAAACTGCTGTGCCACCAATGGGTGAAGTGAAGTTCTTGATTTTGTTAGTATTAAATTGAGCGAGCTAAGCAATTGGCTGACATGCGACTCGGTAACTACCCACCATGAACCTGCCACAAGTTCTTCATCGTGACTGAAGAAGTTATAACCGAAGTGTAAGATTAATGTCAAAGTTTAAACATATTTACTACAAAAATGAGCTTTAAAAAATACTTACCATGATTGCTTCGAGTTCTTTTAAGCTTTCAGAGTTTTGATTATTCTCGGCAATTGGACAAAATTCCATATTTTACCCAGTAGTTTCTTATTACAGTTTTTTTCCTACTTCCCCGGTTTCCTGGGTGATTGGTATGAGCCGTGAGCCGCGAACCTACTAACCAAACCCTTGTACGATTTTCCTTTGAGGTGACTAATTTATCTATCGTCGCTATCGGTGACGCGATTTTATACGCATACTGGGCGGTCTGCTTATTACGTGTGATAGTGTCATAAATTTCAAGAAAACCGTTCATTTGGACATTGAAATGGATTGGAGCGATTGTTGCATGGGAGAAGATTAGCGTTTCGTACATACAATGCGTCCGCCGCTGAAACTTACCCTCCCCGAGGTCTAATGTTTGGGATCGGGTAGGGTGTGGTGACGGGAATACTGTCGGATTGGTTTAAATCCTGGTGGAAGGGTAGGTTTTTCAGCAGAATCCTAATCCATCCTTGCGCTTTTTCGAGAGCACTTCAAAACTGATACTCCGTCTTTCGGATGGTGAACGATCAGACTACGGACGGATATCGGATGAACTGGGTTCCCTTTGGCGCCTCTCGTTAAGGCGGTTGGAGCGATTTCTGTTTGTGCCCATATTTGGGTGAAATTCTCGTTAGTGACATATGTGGATAAAAGGTAAATTATTGCATTGTACCGATTTGTTTTTTTTGGCAATGCAGTGCTCTTTGAACACCAAATTCATATCGCGTGACAAATATTTCGTAATTATTCGATTAAATATGTAACGATATTCTTCTAAACGCGAATTAACTCATAACATATTACACATTATAATAGTCTTCAGCAAATAGCAAGTTGTCTGGATGATTCGAGAAAACATGTTTAAGTGGAATTAACGCCCAAATGTCTAATACCGCGCGGAAATATTTACCAATACATATTATATAGTACATGTTAACATGTATTATAGCCACGTAAGGTACAACTTCTGGCTAGTATTATTAATACTAGTAATTTAGGAATACACCAAAATACGAAATTGTGCAAAAACCAAAGTCATGCTTTGAGGTGCTAACAGGCCGCGTTTGACAACAGTTTCGTCCTCGTTCCTGACGGCATTTTCAGGGCGAAATGTCCTTTGAAACGAGGACAAACCCGTTTTCAAGTTAAGACAATCGACGTGTTGGAACACCGGAAGCCTCTCAGCTTCCCGTCATGAAACACCGTGGAAGCCTACGTCGGAATGAAATCTATTTCTCGTGGCAAAAAGATGCTGGGCCGAATTCTTCCCCCTCATTTTGCGTCTCGTCGCCTGCATTGCACGATCTCGCTCATTGAGTTCAGGATTTTCGCCACCGCGTCGTTGCATCCTGTCCGCGACCTTGGACCGTCTCATTCCTATCCCTCGGAGGCACCGCCCACTTACATCTTACATCTTCGGTCTTCTCTTAATAATCGTTCGACGCCTTCTCTTCTTCCCGCCCACCAAAGACGCGAGGGCAGGGGAGGTGGTTGTGCAATAAGGTTGCACTCGAATTTTTTTATATCGGGTGCCGCTCATTCGCTCTAGTGCTATTTACACTTCGCTTCTCAACATCGCTTGTGTTTTTAGATCGTTTAGCAGTTCCTGCGCACTTCAAAACAGATCGGTGGCAAAGTTGATATGCGCTCGTCAGCAAATGAACGCCGACACGCCGATAAAAATACACCTGACTGTCGTCAATTTGGTCCATTTTCAGTTGAAACGTCCAACATTCGTCTGTTTACCATTATGTTATCCAAGGCTTACGTTTTTAAATTCTGATTTTGAGTGAATTCAACAACTTCAGGTGAAATAGTTGGCCGTGACTGTTGCTCACTCACAGAATGTTACCTAACGGCACGATTAGTTACATTTAGCCCGCGCACATCGCTTCATATGACGTCGTTCGTGTGCGCTGATGTATTCCGATGTCCGCTAATTTCAACTACTTGAATGGAAAGCTCCCAATTTTTATGAATTTCACGCATCGCGGTTACATTAGAATCGATTGCGGTGTCCATTAAAAGTAAAGTAAATATGGCTGTCAAAAGTAAAGTAAATATGGCAGTTATCGTTAAAAATGTGTGGCGTCTTATTATCACTGTACTGCCTGGCCTCGTTTGCTAGCAAATTGAATCGGCAGAGTACAACCTCTTGCATTACTTTGCGTAAATCTTTTATCTTCAGGACTAAAGGCGGACTCCGCCGCGACCGTGCCTCCAAACCAGTGCAGAATTCCACCTTTTTGTTTTGTTCATTTGAGAAAAATCCTGCTCGTGATGATGAGAGTCGTTGGCTATTGAAAATCCGAGTTAAGATACAAAATATGCCGACAGTTCCACGAATATATTTTTATCGAATGATGATTATCTATAGCAACAGGAGGCGACTGCAGCGCCATTTTTTTGGAATTACCGCATTTTGGCTTTAATTGCCGCAGTTATTATCATTTTAAATTTTTTATACTGAAATAATTAAAAAAAATAGTCATGAGGAGGTGTATGTTTTATTTTTATTCAGTTTCCCGGAGGATTAAGCTTCCAATCAACAGTTTTTCGCGAAACCGGTAGTTATATTTGATAGAAAATACTATTTTTCCCGGTTTTTCAACCTTATCGCTCTTAAAAAACGTGTCATTTTAAGTTCGATTTGTGAGGAGAAAGAGGGTACAAAGTGAACGTTTTGGTGATTATATCATAGACAATGTCAATCCGGTGACTAGCTAGTCACGTGGTACAGTAGCTAATGATTCTGGATTGTGGTGTATTTGAGCCACTCGTCAAAATCTCTCGCAGCCTTCCCGATCGTTTTCTTTTTCGAGTGATTATTATTGGTGGAACTGAATATCGCGATTCGAGGCTCAATAATAAATATCGCCCGTTTAAGTTATCCATTTGAGAGAGTGGTTAAAACTCATCAAAATATCGATCCGTTCGTCCTTATTACACACCACTCCTTGGTTAGGTGATCGGGATCATCTACAGTCGGCGTCAAAATGATATGCCGCTCTACTTTGAAATTTTATATCTTGGTCCCTGTAAATGCTAGTGCAATGCTTTTTATACCATTTTGAAGATAATTTTATCGCAAAAATGGAGACACATTAATGCAATAATCGACGCCGCGCGCCCTTAATTTAGCAGTTTTGTCAACTTCATGACCTTGGCAACTTAGCCTATGGAAAACTACGCATTCTACAGCATTGACTTTCCACGAAAAGTTGCGAGAATTGATAGAGATACACAAAATGGCAAGCGAAAAAATATTTTTTAGTAGAACGATTTAAACACCACCACCCGGAATAAGAATGAAATTACGTCCATGTCATCGTTATTCCGCCGAACCACCTTGGGACAGTGTTTGTTGTTTTTTTGTCACCCGATGATGTAGATTCGAGAACGAACCATGGTTGCCAAAAATAAAATGGTAAAGTGTTAAAGTGGTGAGTTTTTTAAGATCACTTTACGTTCCTTCATAAATTAATAACTCGTTCGCAACACCCTATTGTGGCTTTTGCCGCCGGAAGTGGGGGGGGGAGGGGTTTCTTCACTTCTCTCGTCTCTGGGGTTTTGTGTGTGTGGGTGGATGATGTTGAGAGAGAGAGTAGAGCAGAGTCCCAGGCCTGCCAACACTCCCACTTTTTCAACCTTCCCCGCCCACGAACTATAGGGGGCGGGGGGAGGTTCGTCCCTCCCCTTCGCCTGCCCCCCCATCCCCCACCCCCACATTCGGTCGTTGGATCGATTTAGACCCGGGTGCCCGCTCCCCCTCGCCCCATTCCTCCTGCCCCCCCTCTGGTGTGTGAGAGAGAGAGGGATCGAGCGGGGGCGAGAGAAAGAGGGCCACACGTTGGTCGCCCCCGCTCCTCCCTGCCCCCCCCCCCACCTTTTTGGCCCCCATTCACCCACACGGACTCAACCTGTGGGGGGGCGGAGGGGTGGCGCCTACCTAACGTCGTCTCCGCCGCCGCCGTCCCCTCCGCTCCTGTGACCGACCGCCATGCATCATAAACGGGATAGAGGCTGGCCCCCTTCAGCGGAGAAAGTTCATTCCAAATGCAACTCAATGCGCGAGACGTCTGATGCGGTATGATAGATTGTTTTAATTCTATTGATGAAATTTAATACGATATACATACATACCCATCACGCCGTTCCCTTCCGGGGTAGGCACAGTCAAAATGTTTCACTCATTGATACATAATTGTACACCTAACTCTGCTTCAATAATTTCCTCCATTCTGACCTATCCTTGCAAACCTCTTTTGCCTCATTCACCCCCATATACTGTTTCATACACGCCCTCCTGTTTTTAAGACTCCTAATATTCCTCCTCCTAAGAATTTCCTCAATCACATTCAACCACAACTTTCTCGGCCTACCTCTACCTCTCACACCATTCATTCTACTCTCATATATCTGTTTCGTTATTCGACTCTCATCCATTCTCTCAATATGGCCAAGCCAACGAAGCACACTCCTTTCATACACGTCCATTACTGGAGCATTTAACCCACATTCATTCATGACCCACTCATTCCTGACCCTATCCATCCTACTTTTGCCACAAATACTCCTTAGATAACTCATACCCACGGCGTTTAGTCTACTCTTATGTCTATCCTGACATACCCATGTTTCACTACCATATAGCAAAGTGGGAAGAAGTACACTTTTTACACGGCAATTTTCGCTTCCTTAGACAAGCACTCATTCCTTGATATGCTCCCCATGCTACCTACCACCTTCCTTCCAGCATTCGCACGTCTCTTTATCTCCTCATCAATTCTTCCATCTGTTGCATACATCTTACCTAAGTAAACGAAACGAGGCGTCAAGGGGACCACGGTTTAACATCTCATCCGATTGACGTAGTATTGTACCTGGAGTGCCCTCCACAAGACACTCAAGTTAGGGATCGGGTTTCCTCTGTAAAACATCCTCCTCTGCAGGGATTTGAACCCTGGCCGTCCGCATGGATAGCCAGTACTCCAGCCACCACTCCAACCCGATCCCCTGTATTGAAATAAATAGCGTAGTAAACCTTCAACTAACTGATATCATCGTGATGAATGACGTCCCTGTTACTTCCTAAAAAATAATAATTAGCTCAAGGACCTCCAGAAGAATTGGAGAATACGTGCCTTTGGATATCAAAGTATAAAAACGGAGAATGAAATTAACTCGTAGATAATTGGAGAATATTTTATAAGGGACGGTTTTCGAAAGAATATGGTATATTTTGGTTTCCTATCGGTGGAACGTAATTTAAGAAGCTAGCATGTCTTTATGCAATAAAAAAATGATCAGAATTGTCAATAAAAGCAAAGAAAATTAAGTCTCTCATGCATGCAGTACGGTCACCTGTGGACTTAAAGCTTCGGGGAAAACGCTCGCGTCGGCGAGCTATCCACGCTGGCGGTTGACCGTTGACTGAGACTGAATTACAATCACAGGAGTCTTAATTTCCTTAGCTTCAACTGAAAATTCGGATTATTCTTTAATTTTATAGATAATCATCATCACGAAAGTAATTAAATGCGAATAGAATGCGAATTGATCAAGAGTACGAATTTCGTCATCGAGATGAAACAACTAACTGGTAGTGAGGTCGGCACCGTGGGATGTGTTTATTGCATGTAGCGTCTGTCGCCTTGAGTCACTGCCGCTTCCGAAATTCACTTGAACACCCATTGGATGACAATCAGGTGCCTACAAGTCTGTAAATATCTCCAAATTAAGAAAGTTAGTGCTAAGGACTCCACAGAAAGAGGGTGGAGAACTTCCTGCAGTGACTTCATGAATACCAGGGGCCTGTAAACGGGCTCGTATTTAACTTTTATTTTATGCTTACGATATATTTTGAGAGGGTAATTTGTCATATTTCCTAAACAAGAATCAGTTTCTTGGTAAATACAAATGATTGAATAGATTATGAAACATATTTTTATTTAGTAACTTACCGTTAAAGATCCCCAGCGAAGACGAGTTTCCGGGAAACCTAACATGTACGAAAAGTCATTTATTTCGCTGCTTTTTTTAGAAGGATTAGCTCGAAATGGGAGTTAAGGGGCACGCAGAGCCCGAGGAAGAAATGAGACATTCAGGCCATGCAATCATTCAATCAAAACTAAAACTCTTAAAATACATAGAAACAAAAAAGGGCACTCAACAAAAAAAAAATTTACAGCACATACGTCGTAAAAATATGAAAGGCGACGTGCGAGTTTCTAGTGCTTGGCATATTGGTTTTTAGGTTTTCGTCACAACGTCACCGTAGGCGAGAGGAAATAATTAAATGATGAGATGTTTCACACCCTAATTTATTAATTATAAACAATTACATAACATTTCATTTCTAGTAAATACCTTAATCATTAATAACTGGAGGTACGAAACGTAAACTCGAAAACAAATGTAAAAGTCAACACACAATACTTTACCCTAAAGTTTCGTTGGAATATTACGTTATTAAGTTGTTAATGGTGGTTCAGTAAAGATTAAAGCAACTCAAGGTGATATCTCGACTTGTAAGATTTGAAAATAACTACCATTTTGTGCTTATTCTTCTAAAAATGCAGCGAAAAGGACGATTTTTTCGTGTGATGTTAGATTTCCCCGAAAACTTGTTTCGCTGGGGATCTTTTATGGTAGGTTTGGATATAATAATTATAAGTTTCAGCATCCATTCATTCGTTGATTTTTACCCAGAAACGTGGTACTGAATCTTGGTTAGGAAATATGACAAAGCACTCTCTCAAAATGCATAGTAAGCATAAAATAAAAGTTAAAACTGGAACGGTGACTTCTGCCATTTTAACTTTTGTGGACTATTCACCAGTTTTCTGTTTTCGTTGTCTGAGATCCTCCTTGTAAATCAGACTTGTGAAATCTGGCTTGTGACGTCGACATGTGACTTGTAACTTGTAGACTTTTCAGTCTTAAGAAGCAGGCCCCTGATCATCATGAAGTCGCCATACGATGCTCTTTCACTGTCTTTCTGTGGAGTCCTGTGCAGTAACTTTCTTCATTTGGAGATATTTACAGACTTCCTTGAAATGCTAAGTTTTTTCAGTGTTTCTCAAAATTAAATATCGATTATCTTTTAACCCTCTTAAATCCAGTTTGTTTCCTGGTTTAAATCCCTTAGAATGATTTAAGAGCCCTGGATTGAATCCACACGCGAACTCCTCGCGCGATTCTTAACTAAATCGAACAACCGAATCGTAAACTAAGGTAATTTGGCATTGTCGGTAACTTGTGATATTTTACCCAGCCTTTGCGGTCATTCATTTTTTACGGTGATGTTAAATATTTCAAGAAGCTCAACACTTACTTAACACTTTCAACTATACGTAAGTGGAAGAAACGTGTCACGATCAATTGTTCGTACGACTGGCGAGGAATTAAAACATATGTTATTCGGTGGAAACGTCTCCCATTGAAAGGATGAAAATATGGAACTCTTAAAAGTCCACCACTGTCATTCGTACAGTAAGCACAGCTTCATTCGTTTGGGCGTCATGGGCTTCCACGGTCTTGTATACATAATCATTGTATGTGTACTTGCTGATGGCCAAACGGGCGAAACCAGTGGTATGGTGTGGATAAACCGATGTCGAATTTTAAAAAGTTCATTTCTGTTTTAATGCGAAGAAGTTTAAGAATGCGAAGGGTACGCAATTATTTAAGATCTACGTTAGCCATAGTTATCGATTATAATACTATATAATATTTATTACTCAACACAATTAGACATACATTAATCTTTACAATATGAGTAATATTAGGTAGCCTAAAAGGAGGACCTGTATTAAGGCTACCATCATTTGGTCAATAATTATGCGTTAGTCTTTTACATAATTGAACATGGAAACAGATGCACAATATTACATGAGGTTATCAGTACTTTAAGCGGAATTATCAAGTTTAATACATACAATTATAACAAGGTTTTGCTCTAATCTTTCTTGAGTAAATAACCAAGATTGTATATTTTTCAATGCTGTATTGACAGATTTGGATTTAACACATGAAGTAGGCAATAGATCGTACACTTTAGGCCCGACATACAAAAAACGTTAGGTTTGTTTTGGGCAAAGGTACACGAGATTTTCGAAGGTTGAAGGGAAAAGGCAAATACAGTAGTAACCCAGAATTTTCTCGTCTTATATAAAAACTTCGTAGGACTTTTAAATGTATAAATGTCTCAATGGGAGCAACCGTAGTTGAAGAAATAGTGGAAAGGAGCTTTCGAAACTGCTCTTGTTCAAAATTACTCATAATTTTCTTTTGAAGAAATACGGCTGCTTTTAAGGAGTTTAAATAAGCTCCACCCCAACAGAAAATATCATAGTTTAGTCTGGATTGGACTGAAGCATTATATATTAGCCTCAAAAAATGTAATGGACATTTATTTCTTATAAAGTAAAAATTGGGTAGAGTAGCGAGATTTATGAGAGGTTTACGTAAAATATGTCGGACATGGTCGTGTTGGCGTAGTTGTAATGCAGTGGCAGTGGCTGCGAAACGATTTCCTTTCTCTTTACAATGGAATTCTCGTTCGAAATTGGCAATGCGGGAGGTAAACGGAGCAAATCCGACCGCGTGTGACGTCACGACCCTTTCCCCGCGCGGTGCACCGTACTCGGGGATGGCGCCTCCCCTCTCTAGGGTGTCTCTCATGCTCCTCCTCCCCGAAACGGCCGAGTGGGTCACCCTCCTCGTGGTGCGCACGCGCCGGGCGCCGGCCCCCGGGGAAGAAGAGGGGGCCGGCGAAGAAAGGCTTTTCTTCGCCGCCCCCGCGACCTCGCTCTCTTCGCCCCCATTCAACCCAGCGCCTCCCCCCGCCCCTCCCTATCCCCCCCCACCCCCGCCCCCCAAAGGCTGCCGCTTCATTCATACGCCGCCGGGTCCGTGGGTGCGGGGGCGGAGGGGCGGGTCGGGGGTGTGCACTTCCTCTGAGCGAGAGAGAGAGAGGGTATGATGTAGTGGCGCGCTCCCTCTCTCTCTTCTTCCCCCTCGCTCTCTTCCGTCCCCCTCCCCTCCCCAGCGGACCAAGGGCTGCCAACCCCTGCCACCCTTCTGCCTATTTCATCCCGGAACATGTCCTCGTTCCACATGAAATGATTACCGGGGAGGAGGCATCCACAAAATTCAGCCTCTCGACATTTTATTAAACACCACAATTTCATGAAAGTCAGCGCGAGATTTTCCCCCCATTCATAATTTAGACTATTCGTATTTTATATTTTTATATCAGCAACTGTAAGAAGCACGAATTAAAAATTATTTTAATATTAATGCCGCTAAATTGAGTTTAATGTGACTTATATTCTCATTATGGATTGGGGAAAGACGGTGTCTACTCAGAATTCTTAATAAGAGAAGGGACACCTGGATTGGCCATATTCTACGACACGAAAGCATGGTTAAGACCATACTAGAAGGTACAGTAGAGGGACAAAACCAGAGGGGCAGACCTAGACTGGACTATATGGGACAGTTGCTGAAAGTACTAGGTTGCAAATCGTTTAGTGAAGTGAAAAGATTGGCCCAAGATCGGATAAGGTGGAAGACTGTTACAGATCAATCCTAGGATTGTAACCAGAGAAGATATTCTCATTAAAACATAATATGTAAGCATGATTCCTTAAGTTGATTCATTTTTTCTTCATTCAGTAAAAGCGTCTTCACAACCAAAGTTTTGTCTGCGATTCTGTGATAGTGACTAAAAGTGATTAATTGACGTATTAAAAAATTAGTTGGGAATTGATTTAACCGCTCACCGTGAAATTTCTGACGCGGTTCGTGCTTTGAAATTCCTCAATTTTCAAATAAAGTCTTTGCGGAGCGCGTACTCGCACCGTCTCTCACGGAAACCGGCCGCTGTGTTTCAGCGAATGTATCGCGTAGTAGTGCGCTTGATAGCGACTGATATTTGGGGATATCTTGGGAAGGGTGAGTTGGGTCTTCGTTACGATGAGTCGGATTTCATTGAATTCTATGTAACACATGATACCTCACCCAAGCTACCAGAAACCATTTCATTGCTTCGAAAATTTTGTTGGCATGCACTCTTCCATTGGATTGTGGTTTTCACGTGTTTTTTCATTGCACGTTTATATTTTATAATGGCATTTATTAAAAAGCGTTTTGTTATCAATCGATACTTAGTATTCTTCAGTCAATGGAGCCATACTCTACATGTACGGATCTCTTTCATTCCGGAATTCGGGTTTTGCAGTCATTGTCGGTACCGAGGTAGCACACTGATGTGAGTGTTCATTAAAATCAACAGTTGTTAAAACAACTGACGATTTACGTTCGTTGATGAGGACAAAAATGTCGAAAACGCTGTCGAAATTGAAAGTGTTTGCGAAGTACGTTGTGCGTATTTATTAAGTGACGTGTATGATTTTTCTCAAAGTTAGTCCGGAAATATTCGCTTTTGAAACTCCTTTATTTTTACTGCAGATATATGTCTCCAATTAAGGAAAAATGTTTTTATTCTGTATAGTTATTATTTTTTAAATTACAAGACCTTTTTGGAAGACCGTATGAGAGAGCGCATCCAGTAGTCGTCGTTGCTACTCAGAACAAGGGTAACAAGAAAATACCTTTTTTGCATGACACTCTAAATGGTAAATTGGAAACCGCGGTGACGGAATTAGGCACAAGAAGGAAATGAAATCGTGATGTCAATGCACTTTCCTGTCGAAGATCGTAAATCGAGTCTCGCCTCGGGGATGTTATTTTTGGGAAATTAGTACTCGTAGAGTGTAGCGGTGAGTGGCTGATGATGTCTGGCTGGTATCATTTGGAAATATCTTTTTCAATTATGAGAGACCAAATTTATTTAAATTTATGTGAAGTGATATATCGCTCATTGCACCTTAAAGCCTCAGCTATAGATGTTAGTTTTGTTACTGAAAATTTGAATCCCGTGTAAAATAAGTTTTTGAGTCATTAATATTTCTCCACCTTTTCGTGCTGTCTTATATTTTTGCTGACATGTAATAAGTAGTACGTGACCCTAAGCTGCTCCTAATTTTGCAATGTTCACTTCATGCTTTTTACTATTGCTTTAATTAAAAAAAAAACTTTCATGCTTGCAAAGGAGACTCATTTCCCTCGCTTGTTATTGATAGTTTTTATTGATTTTTTATTTGTTTCACTGGTCAGTTGCTCTTTTCTTGAATTATACATCCTCGATTAAATAATGCGTTTAGCAAAAGCTTCGATTTAAAGATAAAATCCAAACGTAGATACTGTTATGATGACTAATTGCCAGTTGCAGGAACGACACATGTGAATTCAATTAAGTTATGGGACCCATAAGCCATGGCAACCAATCAACGACTGTTTCTGAAAATTGGATAACTTTATTGGTTTTTTAGCTTATGGCATGGAGTAATGAGTTCCATTAAATACCAAGATGGCGGATGCTCGATGAACCGCTTGGAGACTTAATTACTTGAGGAAAGGGTTTTTTTTTAGACGAATGACCAGTTTTCGTACTCTTAATGAAAAATTATCACTTGCATTCGCAATTATGATGGATGAACTTTCATGCATTTTTTTCGGCGGTGAATATTAAATCAAACAGTTGAAGCAATTTACTCGTGGCAGATAGGGTATGAAACTGGTGGCTGTGTTCCTGCAACGCACATATGTGTATTAAGTGCATAACTTCGTGGATTTCATAACCATATTCATTCTATTCTAAACGTTCTCGAAAGCGGCCATGAGAGGAATGAATATGTTACGTTCAAGACTGCTCCAAATGCATTGAGGATCGGAGTGAGTCCTTCTTGTGTTTTTATTTCACCCAAATGTCCTCTCACTCCCAGCGGAAGACGGTTGGCAGCCCTTTCTCCGCCCCCGGTTGTTTTGGGGGGGGGGTTGGAAGCGGGGCAGGAAGTGGCGTTGGAGGCGGAAGGGAGGGAGAGGACGTGAGTGATATTGACGTGGGGCGGGAGGTTAAGGGAAGGGGTGGGTTTGGTCTCGAAGGAGGGAGGGAGGAAGGGATGTTTGGGAGGAAGGGATGTTTGGGAGGAAAGAGGGGTGGAATGATGCGTGTGCCACGAGGAAAAAAATGGGCGGTTGCATTTCGCAAGGAATTATGAGGGAGCGGTCGTGGGGAAAAGTGTTGCGAGTCACGCATGTTCACACTTAACCCCTCGAGACCGTTGAAACTCTTTTTTTTCTCCCTCTTATCCGAGCGGCGCGATGCCCTTCCCCCCCGAGAGCGAGTGTCCTTGGGACAGGGTCATCCGTCTCGTCGTCCCAAGGACTCTCTCTCCCGAGACTCGCGGCCTTCACCAACTTCGATGAATGAATGAACCTCGCCAAAAGGGGGTGGGGGTGCCTTCTTCAAAGTGGGTTTTTGCGATTCCCGAGCCTAGAATATATGTGTATGTATCGCAATCGTGGAAATGATGTTAAGTTGGTGGCTGTACACGCGGAAGTCGACTTCTGTGGAAGTAGCGAGTGTATATCGATATCTCGAATCATGCCGTAGATTGCATGCGAGGTTAGTATCTACAATTCATGTTAAGGTATTTAGCACTACTGAAAAAACCTATTTAACCTAGTCAGTATCCTAGAACTGATCTATCACAACTATTATGATCCCTTATTGTACGTGGGAAAAATGACATCTTAAATCTATGGGTTCTGCAGTCTGTTTCCTTAACCTTATTCCTGTTATCTTTCCTATCATAATAGTTTGGCTCTAGCAAAATATTTTCAACGTCAGGCAAAAAATAGTCTACATCAAACTTTCGTAAAAGGTTTAACCTATAAATCTCCCTTCGATTGGATAGAGGTTCCCACCCTAATTCCCTCAACATTTTTGTAACACCACTATGTTTATCATAACAATTTTTAACAAATCAATCTATCGTGCGCTGGCGTCTCACTCTCGATATGGTTGTGGTTCGACTATTCCAATTTATTCCTGAAAATATTCCCGTACACCTTATTCACGTCATTGCTGGCCCTCGACTGTGTCGTGGTCGTGGCCGACAACCCTCTTTTTGTCATTGATTGAAGGCTGATATTTTGCTGTCCACTTTATCAATACAGATGTGTGCAACATGATTTCCGGCAGTCACGTTGCCATCATCAGGTACAATTTGTTGTCTGTCCAATCATTGCTCTTGATGATGGCTGCGTTACAGCTGAAACACAAGTCGTGCCTAGTTGGCTCTGTAATTAGACCACTCTATTCAGTCTTCAGTCATTACGAGATGGTGTTCTATCATATCTCGCCTCATACGGCTGAATTTTCTCAGCTTTTAATTACCCTGTCGGGATTTATCGCCGCAATGGCGTCAAAATGTCATCGCTGGTAGTGTCTCGAACATTTCTCCGGCTAATCAGAGAAGGGTTCCGCTTTGGTGGTGCAGTCAGAGTACTGGCTTTCCCTCCTGGGGTGGCCGTGTTCGAATCTCGGTCGTGACCGAGATTTTTCAGTGGAAATTCCGATCTCTCTGCATGGGTACCGAGTGGGGAGAACTGCATGGTCTTGTGCTCCCCCGTCGGATTGAGCGTGAAACACCGTTGTCGCCTCTCGTGAAGAAACAGATAGCGCCGAGGGGGGGGGGGGTTTCACCACCATTTCTTCTTTCCGCAGTTATCCTTTCCTTCCCAGCCAACCACACGCCTCTTATCCCCAACGGAGCAAGCGGTTACTCTCGTTGGTTTTCTCGTGAAAAAATAACATAGGAGGACATATAATGGGAAGAACGACATAGAGGATGGAATAAATCTCTCAAATTTGGGAGAACTTAAAGTATCTATCTATACTTGTGACGGAATAAATCGGTAATCTGAGATGCGAATGTAGAGGAGAGTCGTAGACAACTGATTTTCGGGTTGATTACTCTCGGATGTGTGGTTACCGTATCGGTTGGAAATTCGTTCTTAAAGACGCTCGCTGTAACGTTTATGAAACGTTGAGCCAAAAATACACCATTCGCCGCCAAAGCCACGTCGGTGTTTGTCAATAGCTTCGAAAGCCTACGCCCTAGATTAGGTTAAAAAATTTCTTTAGGAAAAAGGTTACCTGAGGCGAGCGGAGGGGTAACTTAGAAACAGTTACATCAATCGTTTCAGGATTGAAACTCCGTATCTACATTGCTTTCGTACGAATTGTGCGAAGCTTTTATTAAGAATGCAGTTTTGTATCGATAATTTTTTCTCGGTTTTCCCTCTAATTTTCGGACCTAGGTTAATGGGCAACCGAGTTCTCGACTCGGAATGGAAAATTACGTTCAAAGTCCCTGAATGTGTCATCGAATCCCGGGCCATACACGGAGAACATCGTCATCACTCTAAGGAAGAGTATATGAACATGATGCTTGTAACCATCGCTGTGTAGCGTGCCGTCTATTGCTACGATAGCCATCGTATATTAAATTTATTGAGAAATATATATTTGTACATACCCATATTTGTACATCCCCATATCGCATATACATGTGGCTTTCGGGGTTGGCAAAGTCAAAGAATTTACTGATTGCCGTTTCCCCAAGAAAACTGGGTCCCCTTCAGGAATTTCCTCCGTACCCTACCCTGACCTTAGAAACCACTTATGCTTTTCTTACACTCGTGCATTTCTTCAGACATGCTCTCCTATTCTTAGGACTCCTAACATCCCTTCCCTTTAGAGTCTCCTGTACCACATTCACCCATGATTTTCGTGGACTACCTCCTCCTCTCACACCTAGAAAATTACCGTCGCTATTGTATATATATTGACCGTGAATTTCCTCCATGGTGAGCGTGGTAGGGCTGAGATCATACAAAATTCCTTCCCTTTAACCGCTGCAGATGACTTTGGGAGCTTTCCACTCAACACCTCATATCGGAACGCACGCGAACCTCGGTCGATGAAACCACAATGAAAAATCCTACGTTTTCAGAATGTATTTGGGACGAATCAAACAACTTTACTCAGATTATTAAACCTTTTCGCGGTCCATGTTCGTCAAGCAGTGATGGTTTTGGGATAACCCGCGTCAAGATTTAAAAAAGCCAACCCCTGCCATATATCAGAGTAGTCACGGATAAAATATCCAGAATATTACGAAGGCATCAAATAAGCATAATCTTTAAGCCACGCACACAAATAAGGGACATTATCAGAAACGTGAAAGAAATAGATGAGACGGAAACAGAGGAAGTATACCAATGGAACTGCTGCACATGTGACCAAGAGTACGTCGGTGAAACTGGTCGGACAATAAAGACGAGAATCAAGGAGCACAGTGCGGCAAATCGACTGGGCTGCGCCGATAAATCAGCGGTTGCAGAATATGCCGCCCTAGGGCACACCATTGACGTCACTAACCCAAAAATTCTCGCCAGAGAAAAACATTTCAAGACGAGAATCTTCCGGGAGGCATTAGAAATTCAAAAGCATAGCAAGAATTTCAATAGAGATCAGAGACAAAGAATAAGTGAATCATGGCTACCAGTAATTTCCAGAAAGAAGAGCGACGTCCAGAAGACTCTCTATCAACACCCACCCCCTCCCCCTCTTGCACCACCGTGACGATATAAATTGATGCACAATAAAGGTAATTAGGTCATTCAGCCGTGATGAGGTCTCCGGCGAAGGAGAAGAAACGTTGGCTTTTTTAAATCTTGACGCGGGTTATCCCTAAACCATCACTGCTTGACGAACTTTACACAGAACACTAGGCCGTGGCTGTTTTTCACCCGCGCAGAATACTACCTACTGGTTAGTTAAGAAACATTTCCCTGCACTCATCGTTCCATTCGAGGTGTCGTTCGTGTGCGCTCAAGCGCGCTGATGTGTTCCCATGGTGCACTAAGTTCAACGCTCTGAATGGCTGTAGATCTGTTTTGAAGTTCGCGGGGTCTGATGGAAAGCTCCGGTGCAATTTTGATGCTAATGTGCGACGAACTAAAGCGAATGGAAAGTACCGGTGAAGCAATATCTTAAGATCGGACCGTTGAGCCGATCGATGGAGTTGGGATGCCGAAAGGGGGCTTCGCTCGGTTTCGCGAGCGGTGCGCTGCCATCCTTGGACTCGCCGAGTTTCGTGACCTGCTCGTCAACGTCTTGCGAGAGAAAGTCTAGTTGCCCCGGTCGCCCCTCATTCGGGTCGTCACTCGCCCAGTCTATAACGGAGGAATTCCGTAAATAATTGAGGAGCGCCGCGCGGTGAGACTGGTGCTTGGGAATGCGTGGATAATTTTTTTTTCGGGGTTATGTAAACCGCTGTGCAGATAGGTAATCGTCGCGTTGAACGGACGCGGTGCGTTCAGAGCTCTTGAACGAATGGACGTCATCAGACATGCTCGCGTTCTCCACTCCCCGATTCTGCTCATTTTCTTGTGACACCATCTGTTCTTTGAGGTTGCTCTGGCCTCTACGTCACTTATTCCGAAAATCTGAAAACTCGTGTGTAGCATCTTCGAAGTGAGTTTTATTAACGGAGATGGAGAAAAAAATGGGATCTCCTGGTTAGTTGTACTGCAATTCATACTTGAAAGTGGAGATTTGAACGTGGACTCTAGTGTAGATTGCTCGGATTGAGGCGGAAAAACGTCGATTCGAACGATAGAGCATATTCAAGCTTTGAATTAAAACTTCTAAAAGAAACGAAAAGTTCTGGTTAATTGATAACAAATGAAATATATATGGTTTGTACCACCTATTTCTTTAAGTCATTAGAGAATTGTAATTGAGGTACAAATGTCGCGTACATACACGCATACTACAAAAACTTACATGTAATTGGCGCAGAGGTCGGCTTCTATGACTCAACAAATGTGGTCAGTATAATTCAATTCGTGGATTAATCTGCATACATTGTACCGTAATTTTTACCGTGTTGAATAGGTAACCCATTTCATCGGCGAAAGCGGGCTCCTGCAAACCATATTTATTAAAATGTGTTATTTAGTTTTTTTTTTCACTTTTTGACTCGCGTATCCATTTTAGACCCATTTTCGCCCATTGGGGTCCGAACTAATGTAATCAAAGTGCCGCAATTTGTTCTACTCGGAACGGAACTCAAAACAAAGAAGAATGAGTATTTGATTGAAGCCTGAAATTATTGAGTTTACAGTTGCCCGAAAAAAACTTGGAGAAATGTCCCAAATTAACCTCGCTTTCTTTTCGAGTTATAAACGTCCGCCTATTACCATTTGCCATGTATGCTTTATTTAAAGTTATAGACATCTACATACTACCCCGCAAGCCGCCCCAAAAGGCGTGTGGCGGGGGGTGTTAAGACACCAGCCGTCAACAAAAAAGAAAAAGAAAAAAAATCAAAGTTCCGCCTAGCATTTATTAAAGTCCTTAATTGTTCGGGGGAAAAACGAATTCCCATACCTATCCGTTCGGCAAAATATCTCTCTTAATTTATCGATTCTGTCGGACCTGGAGATATAATGTGGTTCTAATATGATGTTCTCCGTGTCGCTCTGAAAGATATTCATTCTCAATTGCTCAAGCAATCTAAGCCTAGCGCGTAGCCTCCGAGTCTCTAGCGGCTCCCACCCTAAATCGTTCAAAATCTGTGTAACGCTTTCTGTACGGCCGTAGCAGTTTTTGACGAATCGCGCAGCTTTCCTTTGTATTTTATTAAGTTCATGGACTAGGTCTTTCTCCGCCGGATCCCATATGCTCGCTGCATATTCAAGGTGTGGCCGGACGAATGCGAAATAGCAACTCTCTTTCACTTTATCATCCGAAAATCTTCCCACAACACGCTTGACAAATCCTAGCTTCCTCAGGGCTCTGCCAAAAATATTTCTTATATGTGTCCCCCACGATAGGTTCGAAGTTATCGTAACTCCCAGGTATTTCACTTTATCTGTCGCATTTATGCTAACGCCAACCACAACATATACATGGGGATAGTTGGACGACCTACGCAAGAAATGCACCGCCGTGCATTTGCTCAGATTAAGTTCTAGTCCCCACTCTTTGCTCCACGCATGAACGTTGTTTAAGTCCGATGACAGAATTTCAAAGTCAGAGTGATCACTAATTTCGCGGTATATGACAGCGTCGTCGGCAAATAAACGTATTTTACTGCTAATTCGGGAGCAGAGGTCGTTTATATATATAATGAACAAGAGAGACATGAGAGGCTAGTCATTAGAATCAACAAACGCAATCGCTCATTGGCTTCTCTTAAATTATTGGCGAAGTAACAATTTGGCATTTATTGTAATGTGTAACACAATCAAGTATGGTTGAGCATACTCACCTCTTTAGTTTTGTCTCGTATTTGATCCGAACTTAGCTCGTTTCCGACGGCGTACAATGCTAAGTCTTGGCTAACAGCTAGCGAGCAAATTCATATCCATTCTGTGCCTCAACCAAGTGCCGATGTCACGTGTAACTGATGGAAGGCAACGATCTAGTGTGACACATCTATAAGTATTTGATCTTGACGGATCCTCTGATTACTAATGACTCTTTCGTAGAAGTGTGTTGTTGTCCTCAAGCATTGCCATTCATTCGGAAGCTTTCGTAATTGTCTCCGTGATTTTTACATCATTTACGATTGGCCCTTAAAATTACTCCCAGGAGGAGTGCTTCACTTCTAACATTCGCGTATTTTGAGTCTCTTTCGCCGCAGTGCACTCTCCGTGAAGCGCATACGCTTCTGACGGATACCGTACGGTCAAAAATCGCCATGGTTGGAATTATTATGATGTGCCGGAAATCCATCGACGCGCTAATGGAATTTTGAATCTCAGTAATTTCGTGAGGCCGATTGCTTATTCGTGTTTCCGCCATGAAACTGTTGACATTCTTAATTCCCTTAAGCCCTTAACGGTTTTGCAATCGCTTCGGTAGTTCGCTCCGCGGAACGGTCTTGGCAACACTTGGCGTGGGAATGAGAAAAGTTCCCAAACAGACGGGTATGCCTTAACAGACTCTAATCGGGACGCCCGTTGGCAACCTCTCCTTTTAGATGGTAGTGATATTGTCGTGGTTATATTGATTTCATCATTCATTTACTATCTCGTCATAAAAATTATAGGTGAATGGGTGAGATCGGGCACTTCGGGGGAAAGAATAACTAATTATTTGCGTCTCATACCTGATTGGAATTAGTTGTTCGGGTAAAACGCTCGTACCTAAAGACTTATGGAGTGACATCATTATTTGATGTGTTCAATTCAGTGTTCTTTAACTTAGTGAAATCAAATTTTTCCCTTTCAGAGTATATGGATAATTAGACGGTGATTAAGGGAAAAAATGAATAAAGTACGTGAAATCTCTCCATCGCGATCCATAAAAATCAAAAGTTTTCAAATCTTTGATATACAATTAGTGCGATAAATTTTCAGCTTAAGTCATTCATTACTGACCGAGCACATAACATGTCCTTGCCGAGGGGGGGGAAGAGAGGTTGCCACCGAGGGCAGATCCGGCCGTGGCCTTGACCGCCATCCAGTACCTATGTGCATCCATTCAGGTCCGTATCCGCAGGGCCCGCCGCCATTTATGCGGGGAAATTACGTCATTAAGCGTATCTCGCTTCGTAGGTATCGTCAGATTTTCGAATTACTTAATGTGTCGACATTACCATACATTTTACACAATTTAACTCGTTTTTTTCATAATCCTCATTTTGTACGCAATGGTAAGGTTTGTCGTGAAAAAAGTTGACATTCAAACGCTTCATCTCGATCCTCGAGAGTGGTAAGCTCTTGGTGAGCATTGCTTGATGTGCGCGGTGTGACGCGGAACTGTCGACGATATTGGAAATGATAGAACCGCTTAGGGATCGGAGGCGAAGCGTTTAATTATTTCGAGCCCTGTGGCTCCCTAGCTGTGGTCCTCGTTCTTAAAGGTGTCGTGCGCTCGGTGGTTTGAGTAGGAAGCAGCGCGAGGAAAGCAGCCGAAGTGTGAAGGCGAAGTTTTTATGTGACATTCATATTCCCTCACTCACCGCGATGGTCTCAAATGATAGGGGCTTCCCCTTGGGAAATGGGCCGAAAAGGGCCGAGAAAGTCGGAAAGAGAGTGGAATTGATGGGTTAACAGTGTGGGATGGATCTACAAACACATATATGTATTATTGATGTTTTATAAACGTCAATGAAATGAGAAATTAATACGTTGACTTTGGTTACGTTCTTCAGGAGTCATTGCTCACTCTGCGATAGCGTGGTTCCATCACGAATGCCACTGCAAATCGTACGGATTTCCACCGTATCGTTATGACAAATACGGCTGTCATTGGTGGAAAGAGTTGGCTATTTAAAAGAACGGAATTAATTTGCATAGTTGTTGACTTGTGCAGTTTTAATGAACTCGTACTCCAGCCACTTCGCATATCCATTCAATTCATGCTCATTGCCTTCGAGTTTTCCATTGTTTTGACGAAGCTCACAAAATATGAGCTGGTACCTGCATTTGATCACCATTCGAATTTGTCATAGAATTTGCTTTGTATGAATATTTTTTGTGCGAACATATAAGCTGCCAAGTTTCATTTTTGGAGAAGTGGCATGGAGTGCTATGATTCTATTAATTCATATCAAACTAGTAGACTTTTTCTGTAAGTATCCGGATTATGAATTATAGTAGTTTTAACGAATTTTTTTAATATTTTTATAACGAATTAAACCAACTTCGCATTAAACTCGATCAATTTGGACACATCATGAAGAAAAAGGTCTCGTGTTTCCTATGAAAACAAAAGACCATCGAATCACCGTCATATATTTCGAGATGTTTGTCAAAAGTACCGGCCATTTTCAGTGGGCAATGGTTCAGGTATGGAGTGTGGGGTGACTTGATTTCAGTTGTCGCAGTAATTATCTTACGACTTGAAAAATGAGGTGGTAAGATGTACCTATTTTATTTTTGAACAATTTCCCGGGGGGTTTTTCTTCTCAGAAACGGTTTTATGGGAAATGACATTAATATTAGAATGGTAAATACTACTTTTCGCTGTGTTTCTACCCCATGCCGTTTTGAGCACCTTGTTATTTCGAGTTTTATCTGCGATAAAAATGTCGTGGAAATGTAGCGTTCTATGTTTAATGTCAGATAGAGGGCTCATTTTTCTATATTTACCCAGAGTACGGATTACATTACTTTGTTGTCGTTTTGTATGGAAACCATCGCAAGACGATCGTTTTTCTCGCGGAGAGGTGGTTCAAAGTCGTGTTGCTTCGGAGCGTACTGCAACTGGGGCGGATGTTGATCGATGCTTTCCTCGACCTCCTCCTCGCCACCCCCCCCCCCCCCACCCTCCCCGAAGGGTCCCACTCCACTCCCCAGCCCCCTTCTGTCGACCCGCCCGCCCGACTACACCCACGCTTTCCCTCGAATCCACCCGCAACGCCCCTCCTTCAAGCTGCTTACTCCCTCGCTCGCCACGACAGGGAGCAGGGAAATATGAAAGGTGTACGAGTCGCCCGCCCTTCCTCCTTCCCCCTCACCCGCAACTGCAAATACCGCTGTTAAGGTAGTTTGAGCGAAATATCATTTTATGTAGAAATCAATGAATTAGGTCTCATTTTCAAGAAAAATACCTCCCCCTTCTTATGACACCAAAACTTCAACCCCTCACCACATTACTACTTTCCGAGATATTTGCGAAAAAATACCAGCCCTTTTACATAGGAAATGGTACGTGTATGCACTCCAGAGAGATATTATTTAATAAATGAGGAATTTCTAACACTTATATATAACACTTATATTTCTAACACTTATATATAAGTGTTAGAAATTCCTCATTTCGTCATCGTCGTATGTCGTAATATAATATGTCGTAAAAAAACTAACAGCGTAGTTTGTATGTTTTCTCAACGATTTTTTAAAAATTAATCTTATTTTCACCGCAATAGGTTCCTGGATATCACAAAAAAACCTTCCGTTTTGAAGGAGTTTCAAACGCACCGCGCGAAAAAAACGAGTCAAGTTAAAGACTTATTTAGATATTTTCATTTAATTACTCACAATTTCTGTCATATAAAACTATATGATTGCACCATCAACAATGCAATATTTAATTGATGTGTCCTACAGCTGGTGAAATTAAAATGTATAATTCTGATATGGTTTCTATTATGACTAGGGAACTATCTCGCTCGGACTACGTTAAATACCCCTCTCGCGCTCGCACCATCTTAGACCCTCATCATCTATATCTACATCTACGTCATACCCTGCAAGCCACCCAAAGGGTGTGTGGCAGGGGGTGCTTTCGCACCAGGCATGCATGAATGATATGGTAGAACACCGACATTACATTAAAAACCCGCGTACCACACATGCAAAGCGCCAATTACAAATCTAATACCCAAGAAACATTCTATCTCCAATCGTTCTAACATGCAAGGGATACAAAGACTACTACTACAGATTCAAAATATCATGCATAAATAAGAACATCAATATTTACATCATGCATAAATAAGAAAGAGGAGAATATAATGAGAAAGATTAACTGCCTGCCTATTGTCAATACTCGAAATATTCATGACGACGATCACAGCTGTTATGGTCCCGAATGGTACGCGGAAAAAATGACATTTTATACCTATCGGTTCTACAATCTAGCTCTCTAATTTTATTGGCGCTATCTAATCTGCCGTAGTACGAGAGGGTTAATAGTATGTTTTTTACGTCGTCAGTAAAATGATTTTCCTGAAATTTATTTAGGAGGTTAAGCCTATAATTTAATCTACGCTGTGATAGCGATTCCCATCCTAATTCTTCTAACAGTCCCTCTTTCTAACAAACCCTCCTGTCGATTAAAGCCCATGCTTCTTCCCCCTTCCTCTGCGCTGGATTACAATAGGCCGACTGCCGTTGCATGTGGGCACATGTGTGCAAGAAATGGTTTTTTGTTTCAGATTGGCCGTGCTACCACCGTCGGACTAACTGACGTGGAATGGATATCCTCAATCGTGCCAAAGCGATTCCCTTTTATATCCCTCTGCACTTTTCTTTTCTTCTGCAATCAATTTTTATTCACCAGTACTGATACAGTTTCGAATACAGTTTCATTTTAACTTCTCCATCTTCCTCTAAGATCTCCTCTGGCAGGGAAGAGAATGGGAAGGCCCACTTCTACGTTTTTAGTATGACTATAGAGGGAAACACTGTCGCAATAGCTAGCGCCATTTGCGGCTTAGGAGTTAAACAAGCAGTCTGATACTATGAGTCTCTTTGAGTCACATGACAATGACGTTGGTCTCATAGCCAATGGGAAATCAGAAAATCCATTCCATTTGGAGCATTCCGGCGGAGTTGTTGGAAAGAGTCGTTGCATTCTCTAGAATGACAAAGCTACAATAATGCGGTTGCTGGTTACCATGATTATGGTATTGTCAATAGTAAACAACAGACAGAAAAGCTCAACGAAGGCAAGTTGAAATAAAAATCACCTAGATATGGACATATTATCGGAGGAATTCACGTGGTATGTTATGAAGGTAAGTGATAACCGTTTGATCCAAGTTTGCTCTTAAAGATGAGGTAAAAATGAGTTTCAGAATGTTTTTGTGTTTGATACTGGTACTTCTTTGTTCAACCCGATTCTGAAGATTGTCCATGAGGGAAATATACGTTCACATTGAGGTAATTGGCATTGTGCTGTAATTGTAACGTATATACTGTTGTGGACTTGGAACTTTAACGGATGCTTTGTGTCGTGTGTAGAAGTCGATTACTTTTTAGACTACATTTTGTCGTGTGTTGTTTATTGAACCGATCAAAATGGCTTGTGCTATTGGTCGATGAGTGGTCTGAATGCCAGTGCAGCATACCAACAGTCATGTTTGAGGACGAATTCGCATCGCGAATGAGGACGGATCCGCAGCGGTTAAGTGTTTGGCTCCGTTCAAGTTCTTTTTAGTCGCGCGTAAGTAAGAATTTTTGGTAAATGTTCTTGAAACAGGTCAATCGTTTTACATTTTTCCACCCATAAATATAGCTGTTTTTCAACTAAAATTGGTTATTAGTTTTGATCAAGACATATCAAGTGCTCTAAGCGACTATTGACCGCTGCACGATTTTTCGTTTAATGGGCATAATAGTTGAAAACCTCTTCTGTCTTTAATGCTGCATATATTTGTTGTTAATTATTAATGTTTTTACTTTCAGGTGCCTTATCCCTTCACTTGGGACTACAACCTTGTCGTGGTTTTAGGGCTTGCGTGTTCACGAAAATCATACTTTTAAGGTGTAGTACGCATTTCTTACCTGAAATTTACTAAGTTATCAAGTGAATCATACGAATGGTAGTCCACAATATTCATCGTGTCTTAACTTAATGTAGAACTATTGATTTCTTCATGGTTTTTATCAGTGTTCCTTATAACCCGTAGTATTTGTAATACGAAATATTTGTGTACACCTAGATGGTTATTTAATACCCTGATAATGTATCGTAATGCATATCTTCATTCTCCTGTTGGCATTTCAATTGTTATTCCTCAATCACATAAATGTCTTTATGTGACCAGTTCAGTCTATTAATAATTATTTGTTGATACTCTAGAAGGCAAACTACCATTTGTTTCTGTAACATTTATGTATACTCTTATAACTTATTAAAGATTTTTGTTTTCGTCCAAAATTGACTTTTCTTCGAAGTATACCCAGTCATTTCCTTTCAAGAATTATGTGTTCTTTCTCTCTGTGAAATGACCTAATGCGATGAGTAAAGAATGGAATAGAAATTCAAATCGCCGCCATATTGTCACCGGCGAGCCACCTGGTGGCTGGGGAGTTAAACAAAGAAACCTATACTCTATGGGAGTGGGCCTTCCCATTCTCTTCCCTGCCTCTGGTCTTCCGTCCAACACTCACTCATTTATTTCTTTCATCACTATGACAATAACTCAAAAAGAATGATTAAACATGTTAATAAACAAACAAAATTTAATTGAACATTATAAAAATAAATAAATACGTAAAAGTGATTCTGGTGATCAATTAATTAAACATTTATACACTTGACATGCGTCAATTATCCCCCCGATAACCTAAAGCACTTTTTTAAATTTTCGAGGTCTTAGATGATTGTGGGTGATCTTCACGGACTATCCTTCGGGCATCGTCCAGTTTCTCCTCCTTGGCCTGGTTTATCACCTCCTCTGCATGATCGGATTGCTCCATATCTGGTTTTCTTGGCTCCACGTCATCATCTAAAGCATCTGGTCCACCATGTCCACGAAGGGATTTTTTCACCAACCTAAGCCCTGCTGCATGGACTTTAACTGGAGGAGTGGTTTTCAGCATTTACACCCCATGCCCCAGTCTCTTATCCACTTCAACTGGTCAGACCCACTTCAGTGCTAGTCCTGCATGGAATCCTTGGAACCTACTGCTGACCGGATGATTGCGTCGCAGTACTTTATGTCCTAGTTGGAACACCTGGTCTTCCACAGTGTCTTGTGCTTTGGCCTGTTCAGAAATTCTTTTCTCCACCAGCGCACACCTTTTCTGGAACTCTGCCTGCTGGTTATTCTGCCAAGTGGTGAGGGAGACTGCACTGTCGTCCGGCCCTGGTGTTATAATCCAATCGCCAGAACGATATAATTGTCTTCCTAAAAAGAGCTCTGCATGGGAGTGGCCAGTGACACGGCTAATCCGTTGTCGTAAGGAGAAGGGTGGCTGTGGTATTTGACGGTCCCACATTCTGTGCTCTTTATTCAATAAATGGATCCGCAGCATCCGTTTCAACTCCTAGTTCCGTCGCTCCGTAGGGTTGGCCCTTGGGTTTGTAGATAGGGGTCGTCCAGTGCTCTTCCCTTACATTTATACACTTGACATGTGTCACCTTATTATCACGGTATATCCTTAATATCATCCATACGTGGGTTTGAAAATTAAGGATGTATCGGGTATGTAAGGGGAAGTTGGGTGAGCGACCCAAATCGTCCCCTCCTGTGCGACGGCCTATTCTAAAACCTCGAATGCCTGGTGATGTCCAATGAGATCAGCACTCTATTATAAACCAGACAATCGTTAAGTTAATTAGATTCACGGTCACAGATTCACCTCATGAGATTCACGGTGGAAGAGGGCCTGAGTGGCTTAATTGGTTGGAGCACTCGGCGTAGGATAGAGGGGTTACAATTCCTGCTCGGGCGAATGATTTTTCCGCTGTGAATTTCACACAATTCTATAATGTGTGACTTGAGGCTGTAAATGTAGATTTTCAGATAATGTTATTTGCGCTAATTGACCGATTATCCTCTATTCCTTGAAACATAGTAACGGAGGATTGTTTATCGTGTGACGTATATCATACATCTGGACATGTTATCGAGGGTACCTTTGATGGAGGTTCTAAGCCCTATCCAATGGACGCAGCACTCGAAAGGCTAAGTTGTGCGGTGGGCGATCCACTTGACACCGACACATGGATTGCATTGGAAAATCTCCGTCTCTGTCCAGGTGAGACCTACGACGCCCATTGGATGGTAGATACACCCATGGGCGCGATTGTGGTTCTTCGTCACGTGTGCGATTTCGTTATTGCTATTACTCAAATGCGCTCAAGAGAGCTTGAACGGAATCGTTATTCGCCGAATTTTGTCATGTGCTTTAAATCTCTAACCTAAACTGAACGAGTGCGTTATTAAGGCAGCAACTGCGAGCATCACCACTCTAGAGTGGTTTGCGTTTTGGACTGCGATGGCGCTAAAGGAGGAGCTGTAATTCCACCCAAGTGCTCCCGCCACCCTCCTTCGCCTCACTCTGGGTCCAAATTTCGCCCGACCATCTCCGGTCTGCTCGCTTCCTCGGTTCGTCCTTCCTCCTCGTCCTACGCACCACCCGCACTTCTTTGTCCGCACGCATCCACGGAAGTCGCCTCCTCTCGAAAAGTGACCCCAATTCAGCGGCGAACTTCGAATTACATCATCGCCATCTCGTAATTCATTCTCCGAACTAATGCGACTGATGATTCCTCGCCCCCCTCTCCCCCCAATCCCTCTTCCCTCCCCACCTCCCCCGTTTCCATATTCTCGTCTCGAGAAAATATTCCCTTAAACTCGCTGCCTGGTTTTTTCTCGAGTAGATCTCGGGGCGCCCTCCATTCCTGGAAATCCATCCATGGGGGTCGAGGCATTCATTTCGGTCCTCAAAAGTTTTTTTTTCTATTCCAAGAATTATCTTAAAAATTGGAGAATGGCTGTACAAACCAAACAGCATCCTAGTTGTAACCCGTCTCTTTCTGATTGTTGGTCGAAAGAAAGATAGTGATAATATATTTTTTTCCGGGCGTACGATAGACATCTTCGTTTCTTCCGGTTTAAGCCATCATATTCGGCATCGCCTTCGACAACAGGTCGATTCTCTTCGTTTTGGTTCTAGTGCTTGGATAATTTTGATGTCTTATAAAATTTTTGAAATCTTCGATTTTTTATGCGATAAACAATACGACGTGCCATAGCCTTGGGCTATTTTATCCTTCTTCGAGCAGAGAATGATATTTGCAGAGCTGATTTCTGGGCTCTTGTTGGATGTAATCTAACTAGCTATAAATATGCATTAGAGACGGTTGAAATGGTCTTTCAGGTGGACATATATCATTCGCTATTGTTGTGGCATTGATCAGAAGATGAGACTAAATAAATATGCCGCGAGGGTTTCGTTTACTAGGAGAAAGTACTTTTTTTATATTTTCGTTTTCGGGAAGACTGCTGCCAACTGAGAACTTAAATAATAGCATATTGAACATAAAAATACGACAGCGTTAAACGAGTGCATCTCGAGGTTAAATCGTGGGACCATTCGGTTGAGTATCGAGCGATTAAAGTGGTGAAATTCTGTGCTTTTCAGAGAGAATGTCTAAATATTCTTGACTGAGAAAGCGAGTGCTTTCAGAATGTTGAAATGTATAGGGTTGATGAAATAGCATCAAAATCTAAGCATCAAAGAGTCTCCCGAGGTCTCCGTTAATACTTACTCAATGATGCGAAACCATAACAGCAGCCAATCAGACACTTAACTAGGTTTGTCCTCTGGTAGTGTTGCCATTAATTGATTTACTCCCTCTTATTCTTATCTCTTACTAACAGCTGGCCGTGCGTGCTTGCGCTGTGAGTCTTGTGCCTCTGTGCATTTGTGTTGTTGTACAAATATTAATACTTAGTCGCGTACATCGAGCGTATCGCTCGTTTGAGAAATTTTGCCTCGTGATAGGTTTAAGCAGGTTCTTGCTTGTGCTCCAGTTGTTACAGTTGCATTAACTGAAGTAGTGTGTTGTGTACTACATGATGGTGATAACTCACACCCTACTGCACACCCTTGAGGCCATATCCATAATGTTCTGAAAGACACCTCAATGGTGAATGGCAGGAGGCGAGTTTTTACCAGCGTGCACTGACTGTGCCCCAATAAAATTATTGAGGGTACCACTATTGGTGCATCGGATAAAAACATGCAAGTACGTGTCAGGAGGTGACATTTCAGTGATATGTATTGCAAAATAGACATGGAAATAATGCCAAAGAAACTATTTACAATAATGTATTTGCAACTGCGTAAATACTCGAGAGTTGGAAGGGTTGTATCGGAAACACGCTCGGCGTGCTGTTAGTGCTGGGTACCAGATATGGATACAGGCTCTAGGGCGTAAATCAATTAACTAACTGCACTGCCTGTCGACTGGCCAAGTTAAAAGTGCCATTGACTACCGTTATGGTCTCTTAATTATAATTATAAGTTAAATCACATTTAAAATCCTAAGATTCTTGCGAAATTGTGTGGAACTTATGCATGATGCATAAATGAAAAACTTGGCAATTATCCACAATATAAATTTATATTGTGGAAAATGTATATAATTTATATTGAGTATTTATGTAATTTATATTATGCATCTTAAATCACATTTTTTGCACTACTGCTGTATTATTTGCATTTTTTCAGGCCATTGCAGTGGTAATTTTTACGCACTTAATTTTTATTTGCATATTTTAATATTTTGTAAATTTTGGTTCGATGTGTCCTTTTCCATGCATTATGATTCTGAAATTAGCCTAAACGCAGGCTTAATGCTTTATAGGCTAATTTACTTCCTTATACAGAAAAAAAGAACTGTAATGATGCATGTATGGGTGAATAAATATTATCGCTCGCGGGAAAAGTGAAATTTGGAACATGTCCGTGGTGCAGTCTCTTATCCCAATCATATTGCCATTCCCGTGGACGTAGATGGGGACGGCATTTCGTCATCAAACTGAAGTCTGACGACCGAAATAACAACCATATACATATCGTTGGAGCATGCTCGCTCTTTCCTCACTCCCCAATGGATTGCACGACGGAACGGGCGAATCAGCGGGATATGTAAAGCAAGAATACCATACATCCGTTTGAAATGTAATGCAAGTAACTCTTGAAACATCGTACATGTATTGGCTGCTTATTGCCGTGTATTCTACTAGAATATGCTTTAGTTTTCATCGGGAATGCGAGTGATTATCAATTTAAATAAATAAACGAAGTATGTGAGGAGAATGCATATTAAAGCTGTGCATGTTGATTTCTAGTAAGTTATCGATGGAATACATAGTTAAATGGCAAAATTTGTGCTTTAGCCCGCAAGCGATATAGGGAAATGAGGGTTGACGAAGATTGCGGACTAGCTTTAGAGTCTAGTATTGGCCAGCAGAGCAGAGCGACCTCTCTCCATATAATCCTAAATGGTCATGGTCAAACCTGCCATAGTCTGTCATAGTTCATAAAATGTTATTGAAGTCATCTGCAAATAAAGTGGCTTTTGAACGTACATAATGCATGATATTTAGAGGGAATAAGGTGGGACCCCTATAGACTCAGAGGCTACACGCTAGGCTTAGTTTGCTTGATAAATTCAGAACATATTTTTCAGAGCGACATATTCAGAATATTACCATGACTCCTCACGAACCAAGAACTCGTTCTTTCCGCGAACAATAAGCGACCACGATAAAAAGTAAGCTCCTCTAAATACACTCCTATAATGCATGTCAGCATTTCATCTCCGAAAAACTTACACCTTTACACGGTGACATGTATTATAGGAGTTTATTTAGTGGAGCTCAATTTTTATTGTGGTCGCTTTTTGTTCGCGGAAAGAACGAGTTTGTCTACCTATCTGTTCGGCAGTGTATCTCTCTTATTTTATCGCATCTGTCAGACCTAGAGATGTAGTGTGGAGTCTTGATAATATTCTCGGTGTCGCTCTGAAAAATTCCCTTCCTCGAAGAGCTTTGCATAGTCGAGAGACACCGCGTGATACCGCATATTGCGTCTCACGGCCATTCTCGATGCTTTCCGTCCATTTCTCGGGCCTGTGCCTCATTATATTAGCGAGCGACATTAATATATCTGTACGTGTATTGGGGGCTAGAAATTATTTCTGATACTGACGAGACTAGTAGGCTTCGTGACCACTTAACAGATTAGACCTCTCGGGTGAGATGAAGAAGGGTCAAAGGACTTGAATAATCTTTGTTTGAACACATTTTCTCGCTCATTAAACTGAAGTCATTAAGTTCTCCCATCGATACTGTGGACGTCAACTAACCGAAAATCTGATTTAATGTACATAAATCATACTCTCTATTTACATCGAGTCAACGAAAAAGCTATACATTATCCCGCGGTTAACGCCAAAGAGACACTGAACAACGCAGTCATGCTGCTAGATGCGCCGGCTGCCATGTGTTTTGTCCCGTAAAAAATACATGAATAATTCTGTTATATTTATTAATGAACCCCTCTGTGCTGACAGAAGTTCATATATGTAAAATTTATCAGTAAAAACGGCAAACGAAACATTCCTGCGTCCTTAATATATTGGCCACAACCCGGCTAATCCTATCAGGATTGTCTCCGAGAATTTCTGCTATTCATTTTATGAGACTTAGTTTCATTCGAAGATCGCTGTGATTCGGGCAGTCAAAGATAATTTTTAAAGACAAAGTAGAGTGAAATTTAATATTTCTCCTCGCACTGCATCCTTAAAACTGCCGTCATAATTAGTCATGCAATCCTAAGATTGGATGACTGCATACCTCCATTCTGTTTTGATCCCTATTGACTCCATTCTGCTCTTTTAGCTCTTAATAGAACTCATGCAATTAGAGAGAGAGAGAGACTGTCCATCCGATAGATTTTTTAATTTTCTTTTTTCCCCACACACCTTTCTCAACTGAACCGAAATAAGAGTGACGGACTAATTGTCAAAACACGTCTTATTTTTTGTCTCCTTACTCTCTCCAATTCCTTTTCCCTATAGCCTACCCTCACCTTTACCAACGTCATAACAACCCATGACACAAGCCTTTGCGGCAACTCGCTTGGTAGTTTGCAAATATATAAATGCGCACGCTCAGTTTGATATGTTTTGCAAGGTTGTAGGGAAGGTTTCTTTTACTTCTATGTAATTCCTAAGTGTTCAGATTTTGAGTCAAAGAGAAATATCATGATCAGATGATTAGTCATAGGCAGGTATTCACAGACGGGTTAATCCACATCAAGTGGTCCCGATTGGTAGCGCGATCATTGTAGAAAATTTTGTTATTATCTCAGACCATAGCCTCATGTTTCAACATTTGGAAACAGTTATTATTTTAATTTCTGGCTACCATTTGGTGGCCATTTTTCAATCTCAGTGCAGACTGTGTTTTCTGTGTTTGCAAACATTGGAAGTAACTTTTTTCCTTAGCACTGGTCAGATCAAGGACAATGAACGATCTGCATTTGCTGTTGCGCGCGCTATTTGCTATTTGCCTTATTGCTATTTGTATTACGATCTGCATTTGCTATTGCGCGCGAATTTCAAATTTGAATTTTCGCCGATATTTAACATCCATTATTTATAGCGTTTAATTAATCATCTTAACCATTATTTGTAAACAGACTGAATGTTTTATGATATCAACGCATTAATATTTATTGCTATGCGACAACCGATCCCGCGGCCGGTAAAAATGCCGGTTCACTTTACGTTCGAATTCACTTTACGAACGGTCTCGTGGAGCGGATGAATGTCGTGATACATATGAGCAATAATCGCTCCAACCATCTTCAGTTGTCATGGTGTCGGGGCTTCAATGGAGCACGAGGGCCGATGGATGGAAGGCGCCCACTACATTCCAGTGTGATGGCGACCGTTTTTTCGTGTCGAACGAAAGGATACAGGCCAAACAACGTAAAAATTTGTGTCGATTCTGCACTCAAACGTTTATGTATGTACACTGTACGTATATTCATGGTCATACATGGTCGTAAATACGTGAAATGTGTGCAAGTGCACACAAATACGTACACTGTACATTATGCAGGGTACGTAGACGGCGGAGGTGGGTCGTTCAGCAACGAACAGGTTCGATGAAACGAATGGAAGGACCGAGGAACGACTGTGCCCATAGCTTGTTCATAGTTCACTTGAACTAGAAGCCATCACGCCCCGCCGCTCCCCGATACCGTTCTCGGTCGCCTCACCTTGCCAAGTTCCTTCTACAATCACCAGCTCCTAGTTCATTTCGATCCCTTAGTTCCTTTCTGTCTCTAGCTCAGTATTCCGTATTAGGTCTTTGCGTCTACATTTATAAACGTACCGCCGTACTCTAGTTTCAGGGTAAATATTTCCACATCGGCCCAATAAAGGCTATCTGGCCACTTCACTGAAATTGCGTACTGCCTAGGTAACTTTTTGCTTTTAAAAATTCCTATCTCATCCAATTTTTAAAATGATTATGCTCAAATTTTAATTCCATACATTTTATTTGGGAAGGCTCTCGCTTCATAAATGAATCCCTCAGTGTACAAAAATAAAGCATTTATGAAATATTATTTTAAAATTCGTGTGTCCTTTTTTATCTTTCATTTTATCCGATGTACTAGAACAATATTCGCCATGTGTATCCTCTAGAAAGTATGTAAATATTTTAAGAGGAAAATTACATTTATAGGGCACCTTTTAAGGCACGATAAAAGTGCCATAAATATTTTGGTGGGATATATATAGTGAAGGAATGGAAAGGGAGGCCTTGGCCGCAGTTTTTCATGGTATCCAAGAACTATTAGAAGGTACTGTCGGTAAGAAGTTTCCTTGGCTATAATTACAGGCCTAGCTTAAGGTTTATGGTGGTGATGCTTAAACGTGGTTCTTGCGACTGTAGAACCGATAGATTTAAGATGTTATTTTTTCCACGTACAATAAGGGACCATAATAATTGTGATAGGATACTGACTAGGTTAAATAGGTTTTTCAGTAGTTATAAATATCTTAACATGAATTGTAGATACTAACATCGCATGCAATCTCTGGCATGATATATTTCTTAATGTCTTAGTACCTTGTAGTGCTATTTATTTGTCGCATTAATATTACTAACCAGTAGTTACATCTTGAGTAGTGTGCTTCATGGTAGCATGTTCTTCTACGCATACATCTCTTGGTTTCTGGTCTGAATGCGCACCGTTGTCCTGACTGCTTTTGGCCTGCGCCTGGCAATCGGGGGAACGTGCGCGGTTCTGCTTTGAACTTGGATGAGTGCTGAATGCCTGGTGTGGAATCATCCCGTGCCACACACCCTAGTGGTGGCTTGCACGGTATTTCGTAGATGTAGATGTATTGCGGTAAACCAAGTATTTCTTATTTCTATTTTAACTTTTTTGATCACCATGTGCAAATTGCATGTATGAAATACCCGTCTACGTATAAAAAAAGAACGGTCGACGAGTGGAAAGGAACGGGTCTTGAAAAGAGCCGCTCCGTAGTGAACGAGTTCGCCAAGATGAACGTACGGGGTTCGCCTTCACCTCTAGTGTGTGTAAGCGCGTACGAAGTGTCCATCCAGGCGGTCGATCGCATTGCCTCTCTTGGCTTTCGCGTGTGCAATGGACTTCCCATGGATCCTTAGCGTGTCGTCCCTCCTTGGTTCTTCGTCGCGGAAATAGGGCGCCGACGGTCGGGTGAGGGAGGGAAGGAGGGGGGGGGAGGACCGAACGCACGCGGAAGTGACGACACGCGATTGTTGCGCAATCGAGGTCGCTGCGCCAACGCAGGAAGCGCGACTTCAGTCGAGACTGTCAAAAGCTATAATTCCCATGCGCTCGGCTCGACGACACACACGAGTCGGCATGGCGGTAACTCTCAAGTAAATAACAGCGAAGATTATAGCGGTGGATGCTGCCACGTGAATGGTGAGCATGCCGGTAAAAAATGAAAAGACTAGTTATGTGACTGTCCCGTGCCGTACTTCTTTTTGCTGGAAATGAGTACATTAAGGGTGTGCGTTGTCACTCACGATCTTAGATGTTGGCGTCATGAATACTCCACTGCCTTATCTCTTACCATAATAGTTCTCATCGTCAATTCCCATTCCTCACCCCCTAAATATGCCAACAATATATAAAGACTCCTGTTTGCTCGATAGATGTCGTCTTGTGGATGACTTTTAGCATTGAAATCGCGCTCAACATAATAAACGATCTTTGTGAAATACCAACTGTTCTCAATTCATATCGAAAAATAAATAAATGATCTGAAGGTTAATTTTAAACAGGAACACACGTTCATTCTCTGACACAGGCGGCATTATTCTAGCCCGGGAGATACAAAACGATACAAATATATTGAACTCCATGGGCAAAATTATGAAAAATACGGCTTGAAAATGAATAATAATTAAACTAAAGCTATGGGTTGTGGAATAAATCATGGAGGCAGAGTCTCTCTGAGATTTGGACTTGAGAAACTGGGACGAGTTGAAGAATTTAGAGATGTTAGAAGTGATGGAAGAAATGTGAAGTGAACAAAACAGCCCAAGTAGAAAATGCTTCCTATAATGATGACGAGTGGATTTTTATTCGACTACGTGTGAGTTTGGTCATAAGGAAACACTTGGGAATAATTCAGCATACGTTTGGAGCATCTTTTTATATGGTATGGAAGGGTGGACGATAACCTCAATCACACGAAAATGCTGGAAACCATGGGAATGTAGTGTCGTCGAAGAATGATGAAGATCTAATTAACGGAGAGAGTGTTCAATGAATTTTCAAAAATAGTGAAAAAGAAAAGATTCATTTTCTGAAAAGTTTGAGAAAGAGAGAAATTGTTGGGCGGTGTGTTACGGTCCAACGGTCTCTCGAAGACTGCGCGTTTCATTTTTGTTAATATTAGCGCAAAAAGAGACTACATACTATACTGTAGGTGGAGTAAACATAAAATCTTCAGGTGCAGTAAAATATCTTGGAATTACCTTAACTTCTGATATATCATGGGGATTACACATACAAAATATATGCGGCACAGCATTAAAGAAACTAGGTTTTGTTAAACGTATATAAGGAAGGTCCTCGGATGAAAATGTCAAAGAGATATACTACTTCGCTCTGGTTAGGCAACACCTCGAATACGCCGCGAGCATTTGGGACCCTCGTCAAATAGATTTAACCAAAAAAATAAATTAAAATACAAAGGAAAGCAGCTCGCTTCGTTAAAAACTGCTACGAGCGTGTTAAGGTGGGAGTCCCTAGATACTCAGTGGCTGCACGCTAGGCTTAGGTTGCTTGATAAATTCAGATCTGATATTTTTCAGAGCGACATAGAGAATATCATGACTCCTCGCTACATCTCTAGGTCTGACATATGCGGTGAAATAAGAGAGATACACTGCCGAACAGATAGGTACAAAAATTCGTTCTTTCCGCGAACAATAAGCGACCACAATAAAAATTAAGCTCCACTGAATACACTCCTATAATTCATGTCACCATTTCATCTCCAAAAAACTTACATCTTTACACGGCTGGTGACCTACCACCCCCTGCCACACGCCCATGCGGCGGCTAGCTGGGTATTATGTAGATGTAGAACAGTTATATCCTGTGTGATAATCGGTGTTCATTGATATAGCTTTATAATTCCTCACTGATCCGTCGCATATTTATTATGGTGCCACTCTGATAGACCACGACTAGTTCATCAAGGGGTAACTCCATCATTAATCATTTCCTTAATTGTGCAATCGCCGACATAATTTTCTAAAGACATATTTTCGGATGGAACATGTATCGATTTCAATGGGAGTACCACAATTGAAGAGTCGTTAGTTACCGACTCTTTTCAGCTTTTTACGACGCGTATCTTTTTTTTACTTTCAGGGTGGTACACCTCGCAGGCATTTTTCTCAAGAATGAAGCTTACTGCACTCCCCGAGTAACAGCTTCGCGCTCAGTACTGCGAAGGGTGTAGGGGATGAGATAATCGACAAAGGTAAGAACCCTGAGAAGGGGCCAATCTTTATTTTTCCGAAATGAGGAAATCGACGCGTTAAATGCATTGGTTCGTCGAGCGAACTTCCAAACGTGCGCTTCCCATCCCTCCTTTGTTTCGCGCACCCATTTCGTCGCCTGTTCTCAAACATGAACCCCTACAATGAAAAAAAAAATCATTAACCACATTCTAACTTGAGTTACTGACTCAAAGCTCTCGTTAATAGTCCTGGCACTGCTCAGTAGAAAATTTTGGGACGTGAGTTTCAAAATCTTAAAAATGCTGAGTTTCGAGGGTTGAAAGCCGTTTTAATTGCTGCCCAAGACAAGCGCCTCGAGAAGTGAACTGACTCACCCCCTACATGCCGTCCCGTTTCGACTCGTTCATCAATGTGATCTCAAGAGAGAGTGCCTGATTAATTCATGGGTGATTTTCATCGCTTGCTCTCCGCATGTGCTCGTCGTGCCTATTTCGCGGGGTTATTTTTGGTTATTTTATTATTTTATAATTTGTTTCCTCTGCCTCGCTATCTTTCTTTGTCTCTTTTTCCTCCGTCTGTTCACTTTAAACCCCTCTTCCCCCCCCCCCCATCCCACCTCCCCTTCTTACCTCGCAGGTCTGTGTGGGAAACTTCTGTGGGACCTGCACATGCGCCTGTTTTCTACTTTTTTCGCGTAACCCTCAACTGCAAAGCACGTCATCCCGCTAGTTGCGAACGCCCCTAGCTCGTCAACTGAACTCTCATAGGAACAGCTCTGACGGAAACAGCGACGTCTATCTTTGATCCACAGTGTTAGTAATCTCAGTTTAACGTTTTTCGATGGTTTGGGTGGTGGAAACGATTCTTGTTAATATTCAGAACTGCGTGAAACTTTGAATTACTGTTTTCATTTATAATACCTATAGAATAAAAGTAAAAAATTCTATCTTACCGTTTTGAGCTCCTTGGCAAGTCAGTGATTTTTTTACGGAGCCTTAGGGCACATGGCATGTGTTTTATGATGATTCGATTACTTATTCTCAGATTTTCATCTAAACCCAAAATTATTCGTGTCTTATAATTATAATTGGTACAGACAAATACCAAAATATCAGGCCGAGTCCAATATTCGAAAACATCATCTTTCAATGTCGAATGCGGCGCCCAAATATCGAGTCATAAAATCCTTTAATTAAGGTAAAAAATGTAGAATATAATTCACGTATCATGCCCACAACTGCCTGAACGGTGAATTCCAACACATTCAAATGCACTTAAACGAATTGTGGGTCGAGAATGTTTTTTCGAATTAGAAAAATCATTGAAATGTGTATCCAATGCCCCACCGCTCCAGCCAGTATCCCATGCACTCAGGAACACAGCAAACAATGTCACTATTTACTGTGGATATTTGTCCCTTTAAGAATGCTTTTCAAGGATTAAATAAAACGAAACTGATTTCACAATGGGAGGAAGGACGAAACACCCAATAAGATGCTATCAATTGCTGAAGCAATGAAAAGAATCCCTTTTCTTCACTGCATGAACCGTAGCAGCGCCGTGTATCCAAAACAAAAACGCAACGAAATATGCATTTACGACAGAATGTTAAAAGACGAGCGCTCTGAGGTAAACAGACATACCATTATAATTTTAACATATGCGAATGCTTATAACTCAATAAGAAAACAATTGTACGATTTTTATTACTAAAAGACACATTTTTTTCTACGACTACACACGAGTAATATTCTCGTGTTATTTATTAAGAAGCACCTCACACGATGTTATAGTCGCAACTAATATTCACTAAATTGTTTACGATATTTCCTCCTCGGCGCTTTCCATAAAAAGCGCTATATCCTCGTAGATTAGACATTTTTTTCTCAATGAACTTCACTCTGGCCCGAAGAATTAAAAAAATTGAAATTGACGTAATGAAAAAAAATCATCACACACGTATAGATAAATGCACTTTATTATACGAGTTATTTATTGAACGAGTTGATTCTGTGATGGTAAGCTCCTTCTGACTCGCGAAACCACGGAAATCACCGCTCTATTTCATTTTAGTTGAATGAAACACTCGTCAAGCGTAACTGTGTACCACAACACGGCGTCGTAGACCAAGAAAAATAGCTAAATTCTGAGTTTGATCCAGCTGCGATGCTACATCCCGCATTTGCCAGACCAGAGAAAAGCAATTCCACCAGTATCTTTGGTATTTGCGCATAAAATCTCCGTCATGGCTTCAGTTTATCACCCGATATGGATCGCTTGTGATTTTCGCTGTGTTTATTTGCGCCTCTAATCCAGGCGGGATGGTGTTTAAGAATCAGCTGCTAATGCTGCTAAGCTCGGCAGCGGTCTGTGAAAACCAATTTGTTTGTTGGCGGCTAGTTAGTGCGCTACCAAGCCGATAGTAGTCTACTAAGGAATCCGTGATTACGGCCGAGGGTATCGGAATGGGAAGCCAGTGACAGAGAACGCGTTTGTCGGTGGAAGGCTAAAATATGTGTTAAATCACATTTATGTCAGCTTGAGTGAGATATAATTTCGCATTACATTCAATGATTTGGACTCGTATGTGAAGAATAACTTACCGTTCCAAAGATACCCTTAAATATCTGCGCTAACCGCACTACTTCACGGTATATTTGCTAAAACAAAGAGGTCGTTTTCCGTGGGAGACGGTGCGAGTGTGCGCTCCAGAGAACTTCATTTGCAAAATTATGAATTTTTTTACGCCCGGACCTAATAAGAAACTTGACAGTGTGTAATTTGTATTGATTCTCAGCTATTTTAAAAATAAAACCATTACTCACCGTCGTAGTTTTTACAGGATCGCAGACAAAAAATTTGTTGTGAAAGCATATTTAGTTAATTATTGAGAATTTCAGTCACGTAAAACTTTTATATTTACTTCATGCTTCTTGCGGCTGTAGAAATTAAGAAAAGTCAAAATTGAATATAGTCTCCATTATGGCTATAGGTGAAAATCAATCAGTGAATTTAATGACAACATTTACAATACCACATACTTAAAAAACACACGACCCGGGTTTCAACGCATAAGCGTGATCTTCAGGTGTTTTTTACCGGGTTTACAATGTCTTATATACAAGCTTGGTGAGGGGTGGAGGTGAGCGATTAGGGTGGTGTGGATGAAGGTCAATCAATTCGCCTTAAGCCATTTGATATTGGAACTAGGTTAAAGGGCGGCCGGATGCCTCTTCATCCTCCCCCCTCTCCCCTCGCCACAAGTACAGGGTGGTAATAAAAGATTCATCGTGCTTTGTATTCATATTACTGCGAACATGCAAATTTTACCCATTTGTAACGATAACGTGCGGAAAGGTCGCATTTCAGAATTTTCATCTCGAGCGTGCACTCACCTCTTGTTGACCTCACTCCCCCTGTGACTCTCGAGTAAGGCGTCAGATCGCAAAATGGTGGCCATGCAATAGAGAGCGTTTCGTGTTCTAATTTCTGGGAAAAGTGAAAGCCTCCGAGTTTCCTTATCTCACAGTGCATGACTTCTTCTTTTAATGCGAAAAAAAGACTTCCCCTTCGCTAGCGAAGTTGGATGAGCTCTGGGACCGCATAAAGATCGCCACGTAACGAATGCGATGCTAAGCGCTGTATCAGTTTATGCGTCCCGCGTCTTAATATCCCTCACATAGGTATCGGTTTCTCTCTGTCCCTTAGTGGTTTCCATTGCTAATCTAGCGGGACAAAAGTCATTTTTGTAACTTTCGGGAAAACGGTGACTCCAAATGTAGTCATATCGTCAACTAACTTCTTATTCATGTATTATAGCTTTGGCAAGGATTAATTACGTTATAAGAATGTTGCACTGTCGTAAAGTTATGCATCGACATTGCCGACCGTACGCACAGATCCAGACGGCGTCTGACCCGTTAGTGCCTGCTAGAACGTTTAAAAAATGAAACTATAAATTCAAAGAGGTTATTTTGCAAACGGTATGGTCACGGTATGTTTCGGAAACGGTAAAACTTGTTAGATAATTTAATGAAAAGCACAGAACCAAAACAGTAGATGCGTCACTGTGGTACTCACTAATGCCGCGTCTACACTGACCACTTACGTGAGAACTTAATTGAACCTTTCACTTAAGTGCACCGTGTAGACGCTCTCTCATCACTTAAGTGACGGGTCCACTTAAGTGGACTTGGGGACCCCTAATTAAGTGGACTTGGATGATATCGATAGTGTTACTTCGAGGTGATCGAGGCCTCATCATCGATAGGCCGAGGAGTTTCGATAGTCAAACGCATCGTACTTGTAGAAGAAAGATCTGACACTTTCCCGGCGAACAGATTTGGTAAATTTCTCTCGGGCTTCACACCGGTTTAAATAAGTTAGTACTGCCGACATTTCGGGCATCGTACTTGCGTTTACATCATTTATATGAAGAGTTGAGTTTTTGTGTTCGCGATATTTTACTTATTCATTAGTTTTGTGCTGTTGTACGTGTTTAGAAATCGCCAGAATAAACGCAAACGCTCGCGTGATGCAAAGATCTTTCCATGAACACTAGCCGGGGCTTTGGTAGATTTAATATCTGCGGGTAGGCGCTCGCCTACATTTTAAGGTAGTCCGAGCGAGATAGTTGCCTAGTCATAAGAGAGACGATATTTGAATCATACGTTTTAATTTTACCAGCTGTAGGACACATGAATTAAATATTGCATTATTAATGGTGCAATAATATATTTTTATATGACAGAAATTGTGAGTAATTAAATGAAAATATCTAAATAAGTCTTCAATTTGATTCATTCTTTTGCGCGGAGCGTTTGAAACTCCTTCAAAACGGAAGGTTTTTTTATACCAAGAACTTATTGCGGTGACAATATGATCAATTTTCAAAAATAGTGGAGAAAACATACAAACTACACACTGTTGATTTTTTGACGACAATCTTTTGATCTTAGTGTAGGGCATGCCTATTTTTTTTCAAATAATGTCTCTCTGGAGTGCATACATGTACCATTTCCCATGTAAAAGGGCTGGTATTTTTTTTGGCAAATATCTCGGAAAGTAATGTGGTGAGGGGTTGAATTTTTTGTGTCATTAGCAGGGTGATATATTTTTCTTTAAAATGAGACCAAATTCATAGATTTCTAGGTAAAATGATATTTCGCTTCAACTACCATAAGTGATGACATTTTGAGATGCTTTTAAGTAAACCCTATCTCAGTACTCATGCACTGTAGACGAAGCACATTCCCTCGATGATCTTCCTCGATATATGCCCCCCCCCCTTCGTTCTCCACGTTCTACGCACAACTTCCGCTGTGGGCCGAGTGTTCCGATGAGTGTGTCGGTGGCAGCGCGCACAGCGGCGGAGCGCAGAGGCTTTGAGACCACTTGAGAAACATCCTCATAGAAGAAGGAGAAGGAAGGACGGGGAGGGGGTGGGCATGTATGCATCCCTCTTAATTGCTCCCACTTGCCTTCATCTCGGCGACGTCCAGCACCACCCGCAGCGGATGGGGGAGGAACGGGAGGGGGGAGGCCCGGGGGGAACACGCGGACGCGACCATTACACACTCTCTACTCTGCGACGTCATCCCTCCCACTCTCAAGGGACTACGGATCTCGCTGCTCTTTTCTTTTAGTATCAAAGCGATGCGGAGGGGGGCGATGTGTGACGCCCCGATATGCCGCTGGTGCACCGAGGGGTGTCCTTCGCACACCCACCCCCTCCCCCGGAAGAAGTCCATTCATGATTCTATCGTCACAAATCTCAATACGAATCTCATTGCTGGATCAGACGTGCGTACACGTGGCCTTTTATACGGTGGATGCGTGTTCACCGATTAAAAGTCCAAATTAAGGTACAAGACATGCAAATTATTCCACGAATGTCTATCTTATGGAAATTCTTGATAGCCACAGAAGCCGGCACAGCACCATTTCTATGTAAGAGCTGCATTTTGACTTGAATTATCGCAGCAATTAGCTCATAATTCGAAGAATATGTGGGAAGTTACTTGTATGTTATTTTTATCGAAGTGCCTGAGAACTTAAGGTTCTCATCAATAGTTTTTCGTGAAAATTTCACACCTTTTAGATGGAGAAATTCTATTATCCCGCGTGTTTCTCCCTCTGGCGCTCTTAACTACGTGTAATCTCAAGTTCCATTTGCGAAAAATATCTTTAAATGGGAAAATTTTGCTGTTCTAAGCAAACAGAGGGCACGTTTTCCTGTAAGTAGCCATCAAATGAATTGAGTGGCATTTTTTTCATTTCACGATAGACCCACCTTAAGGGTCGGATGGAAAGAAATAAGTCGGAATATCACGCCTATCGAAGATGACCGGCAATTGAGAGATCCGGGTTCGAATCGGTTAAGTCAAATGATTTTTTCATGGCGAATTTCAACCCTGGCCTATCGAAGATTCTCGTAAGTTGACCTATAAAGCGAAATTATCCAGCCTTACGAAACAAGGATAAAGTTGGTCTCAATGGGGCGATATACGTTTGTTCATCAGAGTCTTCTTTGCTGGAAACAACGGTCATTCTGTGCACGGATCGAACGGAGCCTCTGAGTCCGTAATAGAAAAACACACGAGTTTATGGTTGAAGTATTAAAAAAGCATCTGTAAGGAGCTTATTCAAACCTCTGTTTGTGGAACCATTAGCTCATAATAGAACCATTAGCTCATTAATTATCCAATTTCACTATTTATTATAGACCATAGTGTCTGCAAATCACGACCGCGGTCCATGATAATGGCAATGATATGCTGAAACCAACGTCGTTAATGTGTTATAATAATGGGTAAGTACTGAGGTGTTTGTTTTAGTATGTTTACGGCATTATGCTGTTTTTCGAACGTACACTCCTAACGGGCAAAAATAAACTCCGAAAGTATTAATAAGAAGTTCATATCATTTTAGTGGACGAATAGCATCCGGAAAAGTAAACTAAGCTGAAAGCAACTGAACACTGCGAAGTAAAAATGGCCTTTGTGGATTACCGCGACATAAGTATGTGACCCGGTGTGTCAGTACACCTCATATGCCTCCTAGTGGTGGGTCGTGGGCAACAGTATGCTGGCTCTCAAGGTAGTCCTTTCAGAAGGGATCCTTGCTTGAGTAGAATAGTCAAAGCGGGCCTAAGGTATTACTATCCTTTGGTTTCTCTTGTGGCATACTGGCGAAAATGCGCCAAAACTGACCGGTAGAGCGCCGTAACCGTTAGCAGGGAAAGCTGCACGTGGTGCGGGTACTGCAAAGGCTGGTAACGTTGCATACTCTATTACAACTTACTCCTAAGAGTCACTAAGTAACCTCGGACAGCCGAAGCCACGATGGGCGGCGGAAGCCGAATAAGATTGGTCCATCAAGATACGGACTTAACAATTCAACCTGGACTATCGGTACTTGGAATGTGAGAGGAGTACATATATGGAAAGGAGCGTGAGTTGTTGAATGAAATGAAAGTGAGACGAATGGATGTTTTATGTGTATGTGAAACTAAGCGTAAGGGGCGGGATGCTGTTACATTAGATGGCGGTAGTCTGGCATTGTGGTCAGGAGTTGAAGATAATGTACACACTCATTCTTAATGAGAGAGCTAAGTTGCTAGTAAGGAAGTACGAGTTGGTATCCCCTAGATTGCCCTGGGTTCGCATGAAAGTAGGTATTAGGAGAGTTGTGATTGTGGCGTGCTATGCACCAGTGGATGGAGAGAGTGACAATGTGAAAGATGAGTTTAGGGAAAAGCTGCGAGAGGTTTTGAATGAATGTGACCCTGGTGAGAGAATAATTGTACTAGGTGACATGAATGGCTGGGTTGGTGTGAGGCGGGATGCATATAAGAGAGTGGTTTTGCCATTTAGTGACCCCCGAGTGAATGATAATGGTGAAAACTTTGTGAGTGTGTGCTTGGAAAAAGGATTGTTTGTGTCGAATACATGGTTTAAACATAAGAGAATATATATGTATACTCGGCAAAGGGGAATTAAAAAAACATGATTGTTTTCGATGTGTTTGATGAGAGATTGAGGGAGTTAGTGTGGGAAAAGAGAGTAATGAGGGGTGCTGAATGTGGAACAGACCACTATTTGGTACTCTCCAAAGTGAATCTGGGCAGAAAGTGGATGCCAAGGAAGAATGGTGCGCGTAAGCAGTTGAGAGTAAAAGTGGAGAGGTTGCTAGACAGTGAGGTAAGAATTCAGTATGGTTGCATGCTTGAGGATGCTCCATCCTTGAAGCATAGAGAATGGGACGAGTATATCAGAAACGAGAATGTGAATGATGCGTGGGAGTGTTTAAAAGGAGTGATAGTAGAATGTGCTGAAAGTGTATGTGGGATAGGAGTGGTAGGAAGAATGAAAGGTGATGCTTGGTGGAATGAAGAAGTGCAAATTGCAGTCAGAGAAAAGAAAGAGGCGTACAAGAATATGATTGCCGCCAAATCTGAGGAAGAGTGCACTAAGGCGTGCAAGATTTACAGAAAGAAAAAGAATGAATGCAAAATTGTTGTGAAAGAGAGCAAGGAGAGAATGCGTGCGAATGAAGCTAGCAAGATGAAGAGCGATTTTGAAGGCAATAAAAAGTTGTTTTGGAAGTGGATAAAAAGGGCTAAAATTGGTGATGGCAGGGGAATGAATGCGGTAAAGAATAAAAGTGGAGAGATCGTGAGGGATAAGAGGAACTGCTGGGACTGCTGGAGGGAGTATTATGAAGAATTATGCAATAATGTTGCAGGCGCTGGGGATGAACTATGCGAAGTAGTTTGCGAGAATGTAATGATGGAAAAGGAGATCAGTGAGAATGAGATCTGTGAGAGTATTGAAAAATGGGATGGCTGCAGGCGTAGATGGGATATCCAGTGAGATGTTGAAGTCTGGGTGTAATTTACTCATTTGTCGGCTGTGTGACCTATTTAATTTATGCTTACAGGCTTCTGTTTTCCAGTGGATTGGAAGAATGCTATTATCGTTCCGTTGTACAAAGGGAAGGGAGGAAAGGCCGAATATAATAATTATCGGGCCATTAGGTTATCGAGCATTCCGGGAAAAGTGTTCTGCCAAATTTTAATCGAAAGAGTGAGGAATATTACTTCTGACAGAATATGGGGTGTGCAGTATGGGTTTTTGCCTAAGAGAGGATGTAGCGACCAGCTTTTTGCGCATCAGCAAGTGATAGAAAAATCTATGGGCGTCCGAAAGAAAGTGTATTGTGCGTTTGTTGATATAGAGAAGGCATATGACAGGGTTAATGGAAAGACGTTGTGGAAGGTTTCGAAGGACTATGGAGTGAATGGACAGTTATTGAATGTTAGTATGGCGATGCATGATAATAGTAAAGGAAGCATGAGAGTTAACGGGTTAAAGTTCTGAGTGATTGATTTGTAATAAAACAGGGCGTAAAGCAAGGATGCGTAATATCTCCATGGTTGTTTAATGTATTTATGGATAAATGTGTTAGAGATGCATGTAGTGAAAACGATGGTGTTTTGATTGGAAATGTAAACGTGCGAGTTCTTCTATATGCGGATGATGCTGTTTTGATCTCAGACAGTCAACAGGGATTACTGAAGCTCCTAGATAAGTTTTTTTGAATCAACGGAGAGAATGGAATTGAAGGTTAATGCGTGCAAGAGTAAAGTAGTAGTTTTTGATAAGGAGAATGGGGAGAATAACTGTATGATGAGGGCGAACGATGACGTAATTGAACAGGTGGATGATTTTGTTTACTTAGGTAAGATGTTTACGAAAGATGGACAGATAGATGAGGAGATAACGAGACGGGCGAATGCTGGAAGGAAAGTGGTAGGTAGCATATGGAGCGTATCAAGGAATGAGTGCTTGTCTAAGGAAGCGAAAATTGCCGTGTACAAAAGTGTACTTCTTCCCACTTTGCTATGTGGTAGTGAAACATGGGTATGTCAGGATAGACATAAGAGTGGACTAAACGCCGTGGGTATGAGTTATTTGAGGAGTGTTTGCTGTAAAAGTAGGATGGATAGGGTCAGAAATGAGTGGGTAATAAATGAATGTGGGGTAGATGCTCCAGTAATGGACATATATGAAAGGAGTGTGCTTCGTTGGTTTGGCCATGTTGAGAGAATGGATGAGAGTCGAATAACGAAACAGATATATGAGTGAAATCAATGGTGCGAGAGGTAGAGGTAGGCCGAGAAACAGTGCATGGGGGTGAATAAGGCAAAAGAGGTTTACAAGGATAGGTCAGTATGGGGGAAATTATTGAAGCAGAGTTAAATGTAGAAATATGTATTTTTGAGTGAAACTTAGTGACTGTGCCTACCCCGGAAGGGAACGGCGTGATTGGTATGTATGTATGTATTTAAGTATGTGGCAGAATTTCTGCACGAATGTACTGTAGAGTTTTGAAGTATTAAACATCAACGGACCTCAAAAGCTTCTGAGAAACAGAAATGTGTGAATTTTACCTTGAAAGAAAAAACTCGCCCAACCTGGTATGATTTTTTTCTGCGATAAAATTTAAACATTCGTTTACCTCCATGTCGCATTAGAGCATGGGTTCCTTGTTCGGCAAGTTTGTCACAACATACGCCCTGATTCTCGTTCATAAATCTTATTTCTTTTAGGCCTCAACAGAAGTCACATTGGAAGAGGACGCCAGGGGAAGTTCATATTGTTTCAAGACGGTTTATTGGTTTGGTTGGATTCTGAAGCGATCCCAGTCCACGCGATCTGAATTTTCGCTGCTGTTAATCTTAGACATTCGCACACCTATGCAATTCAAGGATTGCGTGTAATTAATTAACTTTCTGCTGCTTTCTGAATCGAAGACAAACTTGGTGAAAACCAAATCCTGGTGTCGTTAACGCATCGGGAAATTTGTACTTCCCCGAAATCAAGTGAGAAATCTAGACTGAAATGTGTGCCATATATTCTCGGCTTACATGCCGAGAGCTTTTGGGTTTCATCGTGATTTTCCCCCTGATTTTCCCCTGGAACTAAGTGATCTCTGGAGCACGATATCATACGGGTAAATTACGCCACGAGGCGCCTCTCACTATGCTGCTATTTTAACGATTATATTTTCAATGTTACGATATTACTATGAATTTTTCACCTGAAACATTTAGTATTCATAATCCTTATTCAATTCGCAACATGGTGGTAAGGTTTTTTCGGAACAATTTTTTTACGCAATCACCCCAATGCGGTCGTCTCCATCAGATAAACTAACAACTCTTGTTCGATTCAAACAACAAAATCCCAACCTTCCACGATTTTTTTTTACCAAGTGGAATAATAAAATTGTATCGTTTAAGTTGCGACGACGAGTGAGATTTACTATTTTCTCCACGTAATTAGAAATGCCATAACCGAGAGAAACTTTTTATGAAATCGAATCCTCCTTGGGAATCGAGTAATGACAAAATATAGCAAACTGAAGGAATAATTGAAGCGTAATTGGGTCGTGGAAGCGTAATTGGGTCAACGGAAACAGAGCCGCAGTCGTCTCCTGTTTGATGAGATAGTGTACTTTTGAAAATTATCCGACAGCTGAACGGCATATATTGTGATGAATGAAGTGATACTGTGCTGGGGAGTCGTTCTCGAGTGGAGTTGATGGATTTCGCATCACGTCATTGTCTTGGGTACCGAGATTTAAACGACCAAATTATACGTCGACATCAACGTTAAGCCCAACCGAGTGAAGTGGCTACAATCACATATTTCATACCTTGACTTGTCCTTTTCAACCGATAGCTTAATCATTTCATCTGTGGAAGCACTATCATTTTGAACTATGCACATCATGATATGTTCCATATTTTCTACCGCTCAAATTATATATAGTCATGATACAAAAAACAATATGTATTTATAATTTTAATACAGGAACCAGCTGACAAGGTTATTATTGTGTGATTACGTACAAACTGACTTTGTATTTGAGTATGTGATACCAAAAAAATTCTGAGATGATTTATATGTTATTAAGATTTTTTCTGTGATCAAAAGATATTTTTTGTATATGAATGTTCTTGAATAATTTGTAATTTAATCTAAAATGTGGTTTTTGTAATATATATGTACAATAAAAAATTATAGAATTAAAAAAAATGAGATAGAAAACTACTGTAACATTGCGGTAAGTAACCAATTAATTTAATAAATGATCGAGAAAACGTACTGTGAGCACATCGTTAATTTCTGACGCAAACTGTGCTTCACGAGTTCAATTTTGTTCAATAATGCCTGTGTGGAGCGCACAGGTGTGTTACGGTCACTCTGAAACGAATTGTATTATTTTTAAGAATACCTCGATGAATAGTGCAGGAGACTTAGAGTGTTTTACAATTAGAAATATTAGATTTTATCATTTGGAACTGGTCAAATTCGTTGTATTTTGTTCTTGATGATCCGTCGCTCAAACCGCCGTTAACAAATCTACGCATTACCTTGCAAGCAACTTGTGGGTGTGTGGCAGGAGGTGAGTTATCGCCAACATGCACCATAATGTACTTTACTTTCTTGTAACTTTCACTACCATTCATTACGCTATTAGTATTCTACCAAAGCTACAGAAAATATTTTTATTAATGTACATGGCAGCTACTTAAACGAGGTGCAAGAGTTGTGCAGGAATCGTGCGAAAATGATGTTAAGCCTACGTTGTAGATTTAGAAACAATTTTTTTAGGTAGAAAATCGACAATCAGCTGCACTACCTGTCGACTTACCTACTTTTCAATTGCAGCCATAAGAAGTTAGCAGTTAAAGGGTATAATCAGCTACTACTGTAGTCCTGTAGTCCTGACGATTCCTAAATCATCTGGTGTACGTAGTGCATTTTCAATGAATAAGTTTTTTTGAGGAAAAGTGCAAGCCTCCCCGTACCCGAGTGGTGAATTTTGGTGGATATCATTTGTTTTTTACTCGCTTTTAGTAGCGGTGGACCTGCTCCTTAACGGAGGAGAGAGTATAATGACCTTTGGCAGTTGACCTTGCGCGCCCCGAAACAAATGACGTATGCACGCGCGTTAGACTGTACAATTAATGCCTCCATCCCTCCCTCCCGTTCCCCCCTCCCCTCGCCCAGAGCTGAACGGGAACCGGGGGTGGGGGGGAATGGGGGGGGAGGGAAAGTGTTCCTTTGGCCTCCCCTCCTCCCTAACCCCCCCAACCCTCTCCTCCTCCATTCCTCCTCATTCCCCTCGTCGATATATGCCCCCCGCTCCCCCATTTCCCCCCGTGCCCGAGAAGTGCGTGGGAGGAGAGAAGGAGGGGAGGGAGGGAGGAAGGAGCGTAAGGAGGGAGGAGGGCAAGGGGCGGCTCTGAGGAGGAGGAGGGGAAGAAGTACAGAGGGCGCTCACTCCCCAGTCAGTGTGAGCCGAGGGCCGGCCCTGGCAAGGCAGGCCTCCTCACCGCTCTCGCGTCTCGTGTCTCGCTTCGCTCTCTGTCTCACTTCGAGGAGAGAGAGAATGAAATAAAAGAGGAGAGGGAGGGTTGAAAAAAGAAGCGAGTGTGGTTCTTATATCTCTCGATCGAGTGAGTGGTCGGTCCGTGGGCAGTGGTAGCGTGCGGTACCGTCGACGACAGTGTCCGCCGCCGTAGTGGAGTTGAAACGATGTCCGATGGACGAGAATCTCGTCGGTTGTGCGCGGCGGAGTGAAGTGTTTGACCGGTGAACGCAGTGGTGACACTTCGGTGTGCGGCGAGGGGCGCAGGAGTCGACGCCCGCCGTCACACGAGCGTGTGTGTCTGTGTGAACACAAGGACACGCGGAAGGGGTTTTAGTGAACGAATCCTCATCTCCTCTCTTCTCCCCCTTCCACCCTCTCCTTCGACGTCTCTCTCCTTCTATCCCTCCCCTCTCGTGTGATAACACCGCAACTCCTCCCCCCCCCCTTCATCCATCCCGCCCCCACCGACGATAGCCGCTAAACGGAATTCCTCCCGCACGCACACACCTCTTTCTCCCTCTCTCTCTCCTTAATCCTCGTCTTCGGCCGACGTCGCCTTGATCCTCTTTTGCTTGCTCCCCCCCCTCATCAATCAAGTTTCCATTGTGTCGAGGTGCGTTGGTTCCGTGTCGAAAAAGCAAAATATAAAATAAAAACACAAATGCGACCGTTTGAGGAAAGAATCGAAACGACAACAATGGCACGGAGCCTTGTTTTTCCTTGAGAGAGGGGGAATCCTTTTTTTTTTTTTAATTTTCCGGGGGCATTTTTGTTTTGGAACGTCTTCTTTTGGGTGCGTCACTCCTCCTGTGCGTCCTGCCTCTGTGACAGCCTCGTGTTTCTGTGTGTGTTATTCCGCTTGTGAGTGTGTGTGGTGAAAGAGAAGTGGTAATTGCGGGGACGGCCTTTTTTTGGGGGGGGCGGTGGGGGGGTTGTTCCGGCCCGGCCCCCGTTCGATGGCTCCTCCCGGCTGCCCCGGGGTGGGCCGCCGGCTGAAGCGGCCCGAGGTCGCCCGGGACCGCTTCTTTCTTCGGCGGCCGTGTCGGCGCGGCGGCGGCGTCCCCATCCACGGCTCACGGCCTCCGCCCCCGCCCCCGCTCTGACTGACATTCGCCGCTCTTTTCCCGCCCCCCCGTCCTCTCTGCCCCCCCACTGCCCCCAAAGAAAGATAGTGAGTGATCGTCGCTCGCCACTCAACCCCCCCACGATCGGGATGGGTATAAGGCATTCGATATGAACCCGTATCGATATCCCCTCGTTCGATAATCATTTTATCGTAACGACGTACATTTTCGGAATTTCGAGTATATCGATTTAATTTTGTTTCGATAATTGATTTGATGACGGAAGTTTGATTCAACATTTGGAGAAATCTTTTGACACTCTACAGAAGCGTGCGTATTAATTGATACAAAAACTATAGTTATAATTAGGAGTTTTGGGATGGACTAGATCCCAGGGAGTATTAGATATATTTCTTGGGATTATATTTGAATGTATATAGGTATTGATATAAATACGTCAAGTAAAGGCATTTTTACGGTCAGTGCAGCATTTATGAAGAGGAGGAATCAATGTAAGTGGCGCTTAAATCAAGCAAATATGATGAAGTTTTCATTTTTAAATCAGCACTTTCTAATGTTTGCCAAACTACATATCGATGCGTTGCTGTATCGATAATCTTTTCCCGACTATATTGCAGTAAAGCTTCGACTGTCGCGTGATATATTGATACGTCTATATCGATAAATTTGGTTTGATTGCCCATCCCTAGCGGCGACCCCAGTGTCTCAGTCGGTCGGGGGCAGGTGGGGGCGTAAGGGAAGGGAGGGGGGGGGGGCAGGCGGGGGCGAGATCGCCCAGGGCGCCGTCGCAGGGGTGGAGGGCGAGGGGGGCAGGACAGGAGGGCAGCAGCGAGCCATGACCTCGGAGCTGGGGAAGATGCTGAAATGCCTGACGACGAGGGCCTACCGCTCGCTGCAAGAGGACAACTACACGCCCCTCTCACAGACACAGCAGGCGCCCGCCAACGCGAACAACAGTGAGTGTTCCTTGCGCCGGCCCTGCTGCAAGACACTAAATTAGATAAACCATGATGACAATGAGAAATGACCACCCTCCTTATCCGACACGAAACCCAATTTCCCAAACATTGCATTTACAGATGATATGTCGTGCCGTCTCGCCAACAGGTGCAAATCTGTAGACACCGAAGAATGAAATTCCCCATGAAAAAAATCATTGGATTTGACCGGGATTCGAATCTGGATCTCCCAATTGCGGGCGAGGTGTGCTAGCCAGTTACACTCTTAAGCCATCTTAATTCGCAGCTAATTTCGACACGGAGGGCCGCTTCCTAAGTCCACATTGCGGCATAGGAGACGTGGTCGTGCTTACTAAGCTACTGTCGGGGTAATAATAATAATAAATTCATTTTATTATTCTAGGAGGGCACTCCTTCAGAACAAAGTAGTACATAATGTGATGTACAAGGACAAATAATAAGAAAATAAATCATGTACTCCATCAAAAAACAAATAAAGAATAATTCGTTCATATGAAAATTTGCAGTGTCATCATACAACAAACCATGAGAAACCCAATAAAGAATGATTTGTACATATTAAAATTAACAATGGAATCGTACAACAACCAGAGTAAAAAAGAAAAGTAAATTACTTCTTCAAATACATAAATTGACCGCAGACATATCAATGAACAGGCAGGGGTAGTTCAACATTGTCGCTTTAGAACGACTAACTTGGCAATTTTCCAATCATTGCAATAACGTATCATATGATTCGCAGTCGCCACGGGTTCAAAGCTATACACACCTAGGATTAGGATAGGAAAATTCCCCCTTGAAGAAAACCGTACCCCCGTCGAAATTCGCCTCCAATTAAAATGGCTTGGTGGCTAACGTACCTGACCGGTAAGTTTGTGATCCGAATGTGAATCCCGGTCAAGTCGAATGATTCTTTCTTAGGGTTTTCCATGCTTCGACGAAAACCAAGTTGCGAGTCTAAAGCACACCTCCTCAATTCTTTCTTACCCTCTTTCTCCTGCTTGCTTGTTATTCGTTCATGGCGATGAATATCCAGTGAAAGATGTTATGTTCACCCGGCGAATTCTTGGTGTGAATTGTTCTCTGGCTCACCACCGGCTTATGTTTCACTCCCTGGAGAAGACGGTTGGACGGGAGACTCTTGTATCAGCCCCACCGCACGTGTTGAGTGGGTTGCTGGGGTCGCTCGTCAAAAGACCTGGGGATGATGGGAAAGTCTGCGATCGAAACGTCGGCCAGTATGAATAACGTAAGCCGTTAGGAATCCCGATAGGAGTTCAGGCAAATATTTGGTGCTTTCCCAGGTGTTTCAGTTGCAGAGAGCCTCTTGGGTCTTTTACGAATGGGTTGAGAGCTGTATTTTGTCAACCGACGAACGCTTCCGAGCGGGGGGGGAAGGAGGGTGGGTTGTGTTTCAAACGTTTGGAGTAGTTTCGATCTCGTAAGTTAGGAGTCACGTGGTACGAAAAAGGATGGTTGGAGATTTTGGTTGGTTTTACCCACTAGGATGGATTACTTTAGTGTATGATAAGTTGTATATTGCGTCTCTGTTAATAATATTCACCTCCATCAATAATATTCTCGGGAGGAAAACTTGATCAGGAAGGCTGCGTGAAGAACTCGAAGGCTGCTTGAGATTTTTATGACACGTTCAAGTACGTTGAAATCTCCTATCCTTCGTATTTGTACTTTCCGGGTCCTTGGTTACGTAATCGAAATTATCTCGATCGGTTCGAACACCGCCCCTCCTGATTGGTTAGTTTGGGAAGGACAGACGGCGAAGGTCATTGCCATCATCGAGGACTGCTGAATTGGTTGGCAAGGGACGGATTATTTGGGGAATGGATGAAGGATGGAGGGAAACTCGGCGTCGGCGCTAGACTGCTCTTGACGATAGCCACCAAGGGGACCATGGTTTGACATCTCATCCAACAGTAGCCATATTGTTTTTTAAGTGCTCTCCTCGTGGCCTCTAAGGAGGTGTTTGGAGTCTTCTGAAAAGTGTCTGCCTTTTTCGGTATTCTAACCCGGGTTCTCGGAAAGGGAAGCCGGTAATCCGGTGAATACGATGTAGCCTTTGACCCGGGAGAGGACTGAAGAAGACTTTATGTACCTTATCATTCGTCCACTCCACACCATCGTCAATGCTACTCAATCGTAAGGAGAGTTTGGAATATTCCAATAATTCATTGAGCGAAACTGTGTGTTTTTCCCAATTTGTTTGTCAGCGATACTGAACGTCCGGCTTCGGCTGTTAATCCACCGTCAGGTAGAATATGCACGGGGCGACATTATGCGGGGCTTGACAGCCAAAACAGGTTGTTATCTTGGATTATATTGAATTGGTGGGGTGAATGTCGCGTGTTGTTCGGTGTCGTCTCGACGTATCGCGGACCCTGCCTGTCGCATCTTTGAGGGAAAATAAGTACTCGATGCCGACGTTGTCCTTCCTCATGTATATACGTAATAATCTGCAAAGAATTTATTTGGGAGAGGAAGAAAAGAAGGAAGGTGTTACAAGAAGGGGAGGAGACGCATCGATTAAGAATTTAGGTCGTTGTATTGAAAAATATCCGTGGAATACGCAATACTGCGTTCATTGAATAATGATGTTCAAATTCGTCCCACACGATATGTAGCTGCGAACGGGAAGTTTATAGGTGTCATTATAATGAGAATAGAAGGTAGCGGTTGAAGAGGAAAGACAAATAATTCGTCCCTTGTCCCGTCCCCGTTATGTTGCCGTACGTCTCCAATGATCCGGTTTTCCGCCTTCCTCTCCTTATTCACGCACCAGGATTGCACAGTTGCAATCGTGAATGCAATTTAAGTCTGTTCGCGCGTAATAAAGTTATACGTTTTTCGATGGTGTGCGAACGTCATTTCCCGTTAAGGTGGCTTGAGCGGCAAGCGTAGGTCTTTGAGTGCACATTTTAATAGTTTTTTTAAGTAATTCGGAGAGAAATTCCCGAACCAAGTCTCATTTTACTGCAGCTAATTATGCGCTGGAACTCTCCAGTCATACCATTATGGAAATGATTCATGAATTTTATCTTATAAATTTTTATTAATTAAAGCCTGCTATGAATTGATTTTTCCTCGTTTACAAAATGAAGATAATATCTTATGGAAATATGTTGTTTTCGATTTTCGTAATCGATGTTACTCCTTGAGATTAGTTTACAACAATTTTAATTATTTGAAATTAATTATTTCGTGGTTAGTCTTCATAATGTGTGTGAATATCAATATATGTGTAATCGAATTATTACGAAATATATATGTTATGTGCCTTTAGGCTACATGTAAATATGACGTTAACTTGCAAAGAACCGAGTCGTTATGATGTAATGTTATTCCCTTACATCCAGAGGTATCATTCATAAAAACACTTATGCAAATTAACGCGCAAGTTGATACTTGAGCAAAGTCGCTCCGACCGCTTTAACTGCCATCTATAACTTCCAGGCAGGGGCGCATTGGAATCCACGTCTTCGAATGCGAGCCGAGCAACAAATGATGGTTGACCTCGTAGAGCGAGCGGCGGTTTCCATCGTGTCTGGCGGATGACCGTGTGTGAAGACGAGTACAGTAGTTGGGAGTCAGTTGGGTGTAAGGGTGTGGAGAAGTCTGGCACCATCATTAGCCCCCTCTAATGGGCGGCTCGGGGACCACGGTCAACTTCCCATCTGGCGGACGGATCTCTGCTTTTTACTAATAAGCACCCGTGTAGGGATCGGAATCAAAGAACCAATGTGAGGATCAGATCGCTTCTGAAAAACAAAGAAGGTTGCCAACGTAACTGTGTCCAAGTCCTTTATCTTGGAAAGCTTGGTGAAGTTTCTACACAGCTTTTTCCATGTTCAATTTTTTTACGACCAGAACGGTGGGAGAGGAAGAGGCAAACGGCGAAAGTAATGAGTGAATGTGGTCGGAAAGACTGAAGAGAAGGAATATCTGGAGTTGTAAGAAAAGGAGAGCGGGCCTGAAGCTGTGCATGAGTGTCAGGGAAGCGAAAGAGGTTTGTAAGGATAGGTCATCACGGAGGACATGACTGACTGCAAGGGAGACAGTTTTCAAGGGCTAGCGGAAGGAAGTGAATTCTTTGACTTTGCCTCCCTCGAAAGGGAATGCTGTGATGAGGTTGTATGCATGCGTGGTTGCGTCACAGGGGAATCAGGTGATGTTGCTCTGGAACGGAACCATGGTCGTGAATCATAAAAATGAGTATGGAATAAGCCGTGGAGAAACGTCGTTAGACTTTCCAGGCTTCTGCAATATTTACCACCATTAATTACCTACGTCTTTATTTAGCCGTGATACACCACAATGTATGCAATTCCTGTCAGTTCAGCTCTAATCGGGGCTTCAAACGGCTTGGGATGAGTATCCGGATAAAAGCCGTGGAGTGGAGCGAAGTCCGACTCCTCTAGTTTCTGCGCTCTTTGCTGATAGACAGCTCTTGGACCTCAGTTACACGTCCCTCCCGACGGACGGGGGTGGAATCTCTTCTGAATATATGCTCATTGTAGCAGATGGTAACACTCGAGTGGCCATTTAAGTCGATGGTTGAAACGTTCTACGCTGAAATGTCTACAAAATGGTGGCAAGGTATTAAACTTCTTTGAAGAAAGGGTCGGACTCGTCTCTTGATGTATCAAACTCAGAATTAATATTCTTTTTCAGATAAATATCAAAATTAGGTTAGAAATTGAGGTATCCCTTTATCTGTTACTACTTAATATCCCCTCCATCACAAGTTTCGTCATCCAGCACTCAATTGAACACTGCAAACCGCAATGAAGCTGTTTTGTTATCTGCTACGCGCAGATGACATCACAGATGTCCTTAGAGCACATTCTGCGCTTAATAAATTGTAGCAGTTATGCGCATGTACGTGATTGTAATGTACCCTATACTCCGCAACCACCGGGATTTTAACCCGATTCGTGTGCGAGAGACGTCAGTTGGTCGCAACCTGTATTCCCGCGACATTTCCACATCCTATGTCGCCTTTTACATCGCAGAGACAATCGTGACTGTGGCTCAGTCGGAGTGACACATTTGATGATGTGATACAATATATACATGCACAATCATTCATTCACTCACGCACAAACCGCTCAGCGGCGAACTCACAAAATTCCAGCTGGACAGAAGGGGAAAGACAGTTGATGGGCAACACTTACATGCACAACACAATGGTGGTGAGAAGATGAAACGATGGCCGATTTGTAACTCCCTATGGGCCTAGCCTGGGGTGGTGTTTGCTATGCGTGTTGAAATCTACGCAGGCTGTTATTTACGACTTTAGTGTACAGAATCTTTTGTTTTACATTGTTTCGCGTTGCCAAAAATTATAGTCGCCAGACGTAAGATGGCCAGATGCCTATAGTTGTAATAGTTGTCTTTTACTCTTAAGATATTTCACATCCTATTGTTGTGTTTAAAGCCCCATCGTAGAATTATAATTCATATTCCAATGGTATACATGGTTGTAATGGCAATGTTCAGGCGTGACCTCTCAAGTTGCCGCATTGCTCACTAGATTATGCTCATATATACGAATGCATAGCTACGCAAATTTAATCGATTGATTGCGTTGAAATGTTAATTACATGAATAAATCATTAGGTACATATATTGATAAGGTGAAGAAATAGGTTGAATTTTTTCCGTTGTATGCTTTTGTTCTTAGAATGTATATAAGTGACGTGCCGGTATGAAACGCTTTAGAAGGAGTTAAGCTTCGTATTGGTACGAAACTGTATTGAAAGAATGAAGTACCACGCCGAGCCGGTATGGACGTTAAGGTTCAATTTGGTACCGAATCACAACCCTGGCTGCAACACGGCGTCCATCACTGTGAATATGGTGTCCTCATGTCTTGTGTATGTCCAGAGGAGGAAGAGGGGTGGGCACTTGTTCGTGCCTTGCCCCCTTAACCTCTTAACCCTTCCTGCAGCCCCTCCCCTCCTTCCCCCTTCACCGTGTGACCCTCCGCGATGGGAGGAGCAGTAGCGCCATCGGGAGGTTGGATCCACCCGCGGTCGTTTCGGCCAACGTCGCGGAGATGTCGCCTCGGTCGCAAAGGAGACCGTAAGGTGGCTGTAACGCTAATCGTGAGTCATTGACTGCACATTTCAATAACAATGCAAGCTCGTGAAAACATTTTTTGGACCACACTTCTCTCAAGTGCATCTGTTTAGACGTGGACATCACCTTGCATATTGCTATGTAAATGATGCCAGAGTTATTTTTTCAAAGTTTCGCATCAATTCTAGCATTGTTATTATTTGGGTTTAAGGCATGGGATTCCAAATGTAAGCGAAAATCATATGCAGGTATGTGTTTTTTACTCGGCGTGACACCTTTATATTTATTAGACACCATGTTAATAAATTGCAACGAGTTATTTCGCGTTAGGAAGAAAATCTGTCCATGCAGAATCGATTTGTTTCGAAGTATATGCCAAGTGTCACAAGGTGTTGAACTGGCATTAAGTTGCCAATAAGCCAAATTGGTAAATTGCACCGTTTTTCACTTTTATCGACGCACACATCCGTAATTAGTAAAAGAATGCAAAATTTCACGCCAATCTATGTATAAACTAAAATCGCTCCTTCCACCTCTATTGGCTGTTCAAGTTGCCCCCGCATACGTTCGGCTAGCTTCAAGGATTATATAAATTAAGATTTCACGTAAGACGACCCAAGACTCATAAAATATCTTCCCCCGTCAATAAGACCCTTGAAATACCTTTCTTCATCTTCAGGATGTCGATGCCCTGAAGAAGACGGAAGTGTTATTTATTGAAACGTCGACAGCAGCCAGTCGATCCACCTGGTATGAATCCCGAAAACACCTCGCATTAAGTAAGATCGTTAGTTTATCGTCGCAATGTAACTCGGTAAACTTTTCCATGAATGATGTTACCGCGGATACTTTTCTAATGAGACTTTTTAGCGCAAGGTGTTTTAGGTTTCAATCACCCCCGAGTGTAACGGCGTATGCTCAACCTACCCCTCTTCCCCCCCCCCTCCCCCAATCGCCCCTAATCCACAAAAGGGTAGCGAAGATTGCTTTGCTGCAGGCCAAATGTTCAGCTGACCGTTCCGAGTGTTCCGTCCGTCAACGTCTTCGGGACGTCTTTCCGTTTCATAGCATAGACAAAGTGCATTGTGTCGAGTGTGTCCAATATGTCTGTGTCCTCCTCTTCCCCTTTAGAGTTTTCTCTGAACATTTTCTTCTACTTCTTCGCGGGACTTCTTCTTTGTTGAGTCTCTCCATTATCTGGAAGTCAAATTTCTTCTACTGTAAAAGGAAATATTTATGTTGTTAGTTTTCTACAAATTGTTGGTAAAACGTAGAAAGTAAGTAATCCTTTTGGTACGGAGGCTTCCACGATGATTTATTGAGTTCAGTTTATTCGGGTTTTAACGTTAACGTTACAACTAGCGTCGTCAGGTTCAGGACCTGACGACGCTAGCTGTAACATCAGCGAAACTGTTGTCCGTTAAAATGGAGCAACGCGGGAAAAACCCGAATAAACTGAACTAAGTAATCCTTTTATTATGGACAATTAACTGAAATTGAACTCTCAAAGTATTAATTTTATTCTTCTATGATATCACATTTTGACCGCTTCCTATCTCATGTTTTCTGTTGCTTTTATCGTCCACCGTTCATTTTCATGCAAGAGCACGATCTAAATATCTGTTTTGATGAAGTGCAACCTTTTAAGCGTTTATTTTTGGTTGTTAGTAGATCATTCTTCCGGTGGAGTGCCTTCTTTGCCTGGTTTTCTCTGTTTCTGTCCCCGTTATTGGGTGAATTAAGCCCCCTATAGTAGTGCCTACACGAGCGATTTGCCGTCTCTCTTTCGCCACACGTTGGTAACCATAGTGATCTTGATCTGGCCCGCGGGCCCACCTAGACCCTTAGCAAATTCTGTACGGCCAGCGAACTAATCGAGAGAAACATTTCTTGTCTTTCGATACTTTTCTTTGCGAGTCCGTATTCTTGCAATGAGGGATTCTCAACTTACGAGGAATTTCGATGCTAAGCAAACGCGCTACAGTCGCTCGTCGAGTTCTTCTCAACCGATGTTTCGTTTCATCCGAGAAATCGATAATTATATTTCGACTGCACCAGTCCAGTTCAGCTCATTCAAACGAACCCTAGAATCCGGCAGTGCATTCGATTTTTTCCCTCCTTGGTTTCACCGAACAATTTTATCATTTATCCGAAGCCATACTAAAATGCTGCTAGAGATGGAAATGTATTGTTTCTGTCGAATTTAATGCTCGCTCTTAACGTTTCCGAGGTTTTGATTACCGATCCAACGTGGCGTTAAACCAGGTTACCTTAGATAATGGAGACAGGACTGTCTTTACGATCCATTCAAGACTCTCCCTTATTTTTTCGCGTCATATTAAAAATGGGCATTTACTTCCCGTCTACTGATTATTTAGTTAAATCGGACGCGTCAGAATTTATTTCATCGACACTTTTTGCTCATATATTGCTCTCAAAGAGGTAATTTGGGTTGTAGTAATGCGTGGAATGTGGCGCGCAAGCCAAGAAGTTAGTGCACCCCATGATTTTACTGATATTCTTGATAAGGGGCGGGCAAATGTTGGCTCGCATGTTGGGGTCCTAGGTGACGGTCACCCTTCGGACCCTGCGTTAACCATGCGCTGTTTCGCGCACGGCTGCCAGATTTAACGACTAATTTATCGACCGTGAAATATAATACTACAGGCCGATTCAACATGGGGTGGTAATCAATTGAACGCAGAGATTCACAAAGTGGTTGAGTGACATTTTTTTTTAATCATGAATTTCTCTAATGAGGCATTTTTAGTGAAAAATTGCGACGAGACAACATGGCGAGTGGCAAAACTATCGGGGTTACCGAATTGACAGCTGCGGTAGTACGGAAACACAGGTTACGGTCGTTGGAATCAAACGTTCCTCAAGAGCTTCACGCCGATACGACTGATATTATTTTATCCTTGCAATAGTGCTGTGGAGTGGGGAAAAAGGGCTAAGTACGAGAAATTCGCTGTGGAACTGATTGTGTAAGAGCTATTTTTATTAATGCGCATCATGAATGATCACATTGATAACAATGCCGGACCGGACCGGAATAACATAAGGCCGGAGCGATGGAAATGCAACAATGCATCTCATTTTATTTCTTACATGAAATCATATGTTTGATTTTCATCAATTTTCATTAATTTCAACTTACATATACGTGCTATCCTGCGAGGAGCTGCATGGGTGTATGGCAGCGGGCGTTAGAACACCAGCCGTGTAAAAGTGTCAAGGATATGGTTTTGGCAGGTGAAATGGAGAAGTGTATTAATGGCAGTGTTTTGAGTGGAAGCCATTCGTTATTATGGTCACTTATTGTGCGTGGAAAGGAGGAATTTTCCGTTCGATATTGTGACTCTTTTCATTCGGACCAAAAATGTAGTGCGGTGTCAAAATGATATTCTCTGTGTCGCTCTGAGAGACACTTACGCTAAATTTCTTAAACAAACTAAGACTAGCGTGTAGCCTCCGAATCTCTAGCGGCACCCTACCTAATCTTTCTAGAAGCTGAGAAAACGCCATATGTTCGCTTGCAGCAGTTTTCAACGAAGCCAGCTGCTTTCCTTTGTATTTTATATATTATTTTGGTTAAATCTCTCTAACCAGGGTCTCAAATTCTCGCGGTGTTTTCGAGGTGTAACCTAACCAGAGCGAAGTAGCATCTCTTTTTTTCCCATTTCATCCGAGGACTTTCCTATTATGCGCTTGGATAAATCCTAGTTTCTTTAATGCTAAGCTTTGTATGTGTGTTCCCAACGATATGTCGGAAGTTAAGTTAATGCCGAGGGATTTGAACTAAATGAAGACTTTATAATTTCACCCACAGCATATATGGCGTTTGTGTGATGACTTTCGCAAGAAGTGTTCAGTGGTGCATTAACTAAGACTTAGGTCAAGTCCCTGTTATTGTTTCATGTCGTGCTGTCGTACCTCTCAGCTGGAAACGAGTTTACAAGAAAGTTAAAGGGCATCGGATGATTCAAATTTGATTTTTCCTCGTGACACACCAAGCAAATGGCATTTCAGAGGTCTTATTTTATGCCAAACATTGAGGAATTCAGGAAACTCCAGTGCGAAAACTTCCAGTGCGATTCTATAAAATGTATTAAAATTGCTTGGGGTTATTTGCTGACTGTACGTTAGTGTGGCAAAACTATTTAAAATTATAAATGTATGTATATTATTAGGCATCACAGAATGCTTAATTTGAATTTTTTTCATTTCACAATGGACTTCCATGGTGAATACAAACATTAAATATGTGCTTTTAATACTGCGTAGAAAATGAGGATGCTACCAATGGAAAGCCAGTCAATAAATTACACACTCTACGAATCAAAATCCTTGCTATAACGAAGTCTCATTGGCAGTTGCATTACTGGCGCGGCTTGCGTTGGAATACACGTGCAGGGCGTGGATTATTTTTGCATGAATTTGCCTCCGCGAGAGAGAGGTTAACATCCAACAGAAGGAGTACACGCGTAAACTAATTCCGGAAGTCCGGGCTGTCAAGACTTCATCCTCCCACAGACGTCACTTCCTTTGACGTCAGCGTCCTCTATGCGATCCCCTTAAGCTCTGAGACCATTCCTTAGCCGCTCTGTTCAGCACGTTCTCCTCCGCGCCCACGCACCTCTTCTGGCACGAGGGCCAACGCTTGCCACCACCATCAATCCTCTCCTACTCATCATCATCTTCCCCTCCCTCCCTCCTCCTCCCACTTCCTCCCTCCCTCCCCCCTCAAACCCCCACCGAATCGGAAGTGCCTTTGGAAACGGTAATTCCAAGCGGAATGTAGGGGAACGACGTTTTGCAATATAAGCGAAATTAAACTTTTTTCCGTCCGGGTAAGATGCTCCATCTTCTCCAACGCTGACGTTTCGATGAATGACTTATTCATCGTCACCAGGGCCGTTGATGCTGGGTGTCGAGGTGCCGGTTAATATAGTGTGACACTCAGGTCAGGTCGATTGTGATTGTCGGAGGCGCTTTTACTTTTCCCGCCATTTTCAACATCGGGTTCCAGGCCCTACTTAAGTTGAACCCTTCGTCACGGTTGAAATTCTTTCTCTCAAGGCGGATTTCTATCGCCTCTTTGGTTAGTCTGTCCCTATATCCTTTGGACCGGCCGCTTAGTTTGGTCTCTTCCCAACGGATGGCATGGTCGAAATTGATGGCATGTGCAGCGACTGCTGACTTCGCTGGTTGACATAGTCGGAGGTGCCGTTGATGTTCTTCAATTCTCTTTTCAATGGTTCGACCAGTCTCACCAGTGTACACCTCTCCGCACTTGCATGGTATCCGGTAAACGCCAGGCACTTTCAGGCCGGCAGGATCCTTTACTCGTACCAGCTGGCCTCTTAATTTTTAATTAAGTGGCCAGCTAGTACGAGTCATCCAGTCTAGCTAGCCAGCCAGTAGCATCTTACCCGGACGGAAACCCGAGAAAAAGTCACAAAAATCATTCGCCGAGAGAAAGTGAAAACCTACATAAACTTCTTTCTATTCGCTGTAAATTTATTATGATTAAGGCGCGGCCCCGATTGTTTTCAGGGAGCTACTGATTCTTTATCCCAGCCGTAAAATCAAACGTCGCTTTGAACTTTGAATAACCAAACTCTCCCAATGGTTTACTACTTGGTGAGCGCGAGTCACCAGCTCCTGTTCCCTTTAAGTGATTTTCTCTTATAGACGCTACTTACTGTAAACATCCTATTTTGATGAATATTCGTTGTGTGTTTTCTTAGGCACTAATCGTGCGATCCACTGAACAAAAACATCAGCCCTTTGTTTGGAGATCGTGATCATGTGTGCACTTCGATCACTTTCAAATTCCTCTCTTGGACGTCTGCTCCCGTCGCGATCCGATTAGCCTTTCCTCAGATCGTTGAGAAAACAAAAGAGGTGCGAGTGGAGCAAAGGTGGGACGTGACTGGCCGTATCCGGAAAATGACTCGGATGTCATTTCATTCATATTCTTTCCACTTGTAGAAGACTTGTCTCCAATCGGGCATGAACGACAAAATGTTACCTTTGCACGCTATTTTACTTTCAAATTGAACATGAATGTGTATGCTGTTCAGTTGGAGAAAAATGGGGAAAAATTGTATTTTGCCGTATGAATTAAATATTCGCGGAAAATATTTCTTAGAAGGGAAAAAAATCCCGAGATATTGAATTTCATTTGAAAAGTTAGTATACTGTGCCCAGAATGACTCACGCTTTGCGCTCCAACCGTCTCAAGAGTCTCTTAACTTACTCGGTAGACTGTTGCCGAGCAAATACTTGCGTGTGCCCGACGTGCATTGAGTATGGAGTGTGAAAGGGGTGGTGGAGGAGAGTGCTTGGCAGTGAGAGAAGTTTGCCATCCATCCATAAGACGCCCCCTGCCACTCCCCTCTTTTGACCCAAATACAACCCTCATTCTACTCTGCTTGGGGGGAGAGGGGTGTACGAAACCACTCGGAATCATCACGATCAGGTAATTAGGGACTCACGTGGTGCAGTCACGAAGGGCTCGAGATTTCGATGTGAATGCAAACCATTCCTACTAGTCTCCCGCAACGATTCCGAGTTTTTTCGACGGGGATATTGTTTTAAGAAGTCGAATATCGCGATTAGAGGTACAATTAACAACGTATCAGACCCTTAAGTTATCCATTCCGTGTGGATGTAACTCGCCAAAATCTCCAACCTCTTTGCTGTCGCACCACGTGACGCATTAGTGACGTCCTTGGAATCGTTCCGAGTGGTTTAAAGCACGACCCCCCGGGTCATGAATGCCAAACCTACCGTTGTATTAATCTCTGTGAAGATGTTGTATTCAAGTGTAATACTTTTGTTGTTCCTCACAAATCGTGATGATGTAATGTGATTGTAATAGACCACGAGCCTCCCGAATACAACTCCGCGTATTCTTACAAACGCGCGACTTTTATGGTGGTTGGAAGCTAATGTATTCTTCGCCTTGATCGAAAGTCTATGATACTCTTAATTCAACCGTTTCTGTATTTGCTGCCTTCACTGGTTACTCATTTTAGAGAGCCTTCCTTTGAAATATTTACTCGGCTTGCGGTGCGTATACAATGATGATAAAAGAATGGTATTCAATAATTCATTTTTTACTCTTCGCAAAAATTTTGTCGGTGTTTGCATTAAATTTGTAAACGAGGTATAACAAAGCCATATAAAGAAGGTAAATTAACCAGAGCAATTACGGTGCTGCTACACAACCCTACTTACGTACTCGTATCCCTAAATGGGTGGAGGGTAAGGCCGGTGGCGGTAGTAAGTTCAACCCAAATCAAAGTAACTTTATCGTTTGATTCCAAAGCGATAAAGAAAACAGCGGATGTCGGGATAGGTTGCCCTGACAAGAGTAAGGAAGGGACTACGATACCGAATAATAGTTCACAAAAGAGACGAAGGGAAAAAGAAAAGGAGAGGAAAGAAACCCTAGCGTACGTACATGTATGATTGAATGTGGAATTGAGTGAAGAAACGTGGGTGGCGACTGGGAGAGACTCGGAGAGTGAGGGCTGATCGTTGCAACTCCGTGTCCCTCCCAGTCTTCACTCAATTCCACATTCGGTCATACATTTAAGGTCGTTATTCTCGCTTCCCTTCCCTCTTTCTCCTCTCCTCTACTTTTTTAAAGCCTTCTCTCCGCCGGGACTCAACAAATAACACTAACCTCCTCCTTCACCTCCTATTTTACTAACCTTTCTCACTTTTCAATTCTCTTTTCTTCCCGCCCTCCCCTTACTTTCCTCACTTCCCCTCTTCCCCTCCCCTCTGTCCCTCCCCTCCTTCCTTTCCATTCGCCTCCGTCCTTCCTTCCCCCCTCAGTCCTCAAATCTCCTCTGAAAAAGACGAGCGCTTCATCGTCGAAATATCAGGAGCTTTTTTGTAAGTGTTTTCTCTTTTGTGTTTCTATGTTTTAGTCTGCCCCCCCTGTGGCATTTATGTATTCATACGTCGTCACTCAAGTGATCCTCAGTCAAATGTTATACATATATATATACGCGTGAGTGGTGAGGCGGAGCGGGACCGACGTCGAGGCGAAGGACTTAACATAAGGTGCCAATTGTCGCATTGCCCTTTCTACAGTGCGTAGAGCCGTCCAAGACAATAGTGCAGTTGTAAAATAATGGTTTTGCTAAGAAAGAAACGAAAAGTGAGCAGTTTTTTTAACGATCACTGTGATTTAAACAAAGGCCACCATCGTGTATTCTTCGGTCACGTGATCCTCTTCCCCGAACTTAATTGGACGTGTTTATGAATCGATTCCATTTCTGTCAAGTTTGCTATTATATCGGATCAACTCTGAGCGTTTCATTTCATAGGGGTAGGAAAGGACTTCCCCTATTTACTTAATCGAATGCAGGTGTCAATTGCCCCGAAGAAAGGGTGAATGATTACAGAGTCCCGGTCTCATATGTCGGCTGTCAACGAAAATGCATCACGGCCCATCATACCCACCATTCAGAGCCTGTACGCACGGCATGGTCGTAAAAATTATTTTACTCATAACTGCAATACTATTTTGCTTTTACTCCAATACGCCCTGTATAATGGCACTTTGATGCGCCCAAGCCATAAAAATTTCTCCTTGGGAATGTCTCGCGACCGTGAAAATGAACTTAAGGGAGATGCGAAAATTTCCTCCTGTGCGAGGCGTGACGATCCCTTACTTCCAAGGGTCATTTTCGCTTACCCTCTTGAAAAAGCGAGTTGGAGTGATGAAACGTCTGGAATGACTCATTCTCACCGGCCCCCCATATATGTATATATATAACCCCAAGGAATTATTTTGCATTTCACAGATTTTATTATTGAGTAAATTAGTTTGTGCACGTCGAGGACGATGCACACGAAGGTGACGGAAACACGACGCGATTACAAGATGTCATGCACTTTCGAGTAGCCATTTCACGAAAATCTTTGGTAATTGTCCCACTTAATTTTAACTAACAAAAGTTCGTTACACTTTGTAGTGCGAGAAAGTATCGTGCGGAAAAGTGAAGAGATGTTAACTCCAAAAAGGCACAAGTTAGGCTAAGGACTGTCCAAGAACTTGCCAATCAGCCGGTAGAATACCCAATGATGATGAATGAGCCACATGATGTTAAGAAGGATTTCACACGGACGATCTAGTGTTATTTCCCCATCAATCGCTTCCTTTATCGATTCTTTGTTGGATACACCTAATTGATTGATGTAATTGACGCATGGGTTTCTAAGCACTATAAATCTGGACCCTACGACTAATTATGAAATCTGCATTGCTTTTGGTTTCCGTCATAACTTCGGCAACGCCATTTGGTCCCGTTGAAGAATCGAGACGGGTCACTTTAGTTCCTTGGTGATCCTCTCAAATAGTATCCAGTTGTACGTCCCATCCTGTGGCTCGTGTTCAAGCCGTGATAACTCCGAGACGGGTCTGAGGATTTTCACATGTGTATGATCGTTTGATTTTCAAACCAAATTTCGTACTATTTTTTGGCATCAGAGTAAAAAGAGGTTATATTTTGTAAGCGCTACGTCGACATGCGTAACTAATATGTCTCGTATCTGTAAAAGTAAAGCGTTGGACTAAAACGAACTTTCAATGCAAAGTTACCAGTAGCATTATAGTTATCTTCGAATTGTAATTTATGTAGCAAATGGTACCATTATCAGTTTATAAGCCAAATTTTTCCTTACTATTGTGCTTCATGGTGCCATGAGACTTTGTATCTTTTTATTTTGTAGTTTAACCTCAAGTCTATAAGGTTTTACAGTGATGTTGCCTTGATTTCACGCACTCTTCCTTCTCCCTCTGTCAATATTTTTCATTACTAATATCGTCGTTATCCCTGTTCTCAAATCTACTCTATGTGTGTCTCGTTCTACCTTAGCCGCTTAGGAAATCTTGGCCGAATATACTTCAAATACGGTTGTCTTGCTCTATTAAAGAGTCAAATTAGGTTCTGCATTCGAATAATGAATCCTCATACTTTTACAGCTATCATCAATCCGGTGATCAGTTTGTTGCAATCCTCCTCTCTCCTATTAGCTAACGGTTTTATTCCTAAATGCGTTTTTATAGCGGTAGTTTGGGAATCCGTTTGACTTTTTAGTCCTTTTTCAAGGGAGTATGAAATGAAACCTTCAACTTGTGTGCGAGCAAGCTCTCCTTGGTGCATGCAATTCCCCACATTGCATTAGACCAAAACAAACTAAACGATAACTGTCAATTTCCCATAGTTTGTTTGTCCGGATCGTGTTCTATAGTGAGATGTGTAACTCGTTAGAGTTGTTACTGCTTTAATAGACTCTCAATGTATGGTTCAAACATCGAGAACATTTAAGAGCGCTGTCCTTCGTATTCCATGAGTATTAAACGTATGAATTAGGGAACTAGACTGCTTAACGAACTGGTTTAAAATTTCATTTTTCCGCGAATGATGAGAGACCATAACGGCTGCCATTGAATCTTTCAACTAATTATGTCCATAGTTTGTGTAGCTAATTTGCCGATTCACTTCCTAACTCTTCCGTCCTTATCTGCTACCCTGCACTAACAGTGCATCGAGCATGTCTGACATAAGCCTTGTATCTCTGCCCATATATGTAGTTCCCGTATACATTAAGATTTGTTTCTCTAGCATTGTTGGCATGCCTATATTACAGTGCATAAAATTGGTACGGAGGCTTCCGCGGTAATTTAATGACCGTATTCTCTTCGGGTTTTTTGCCGCGTCGATCCATTGTTGGGGGACAACAGTTTCGCCTGCCTTCCAGCTGGCTTCGTCAGGTCCTGAATACGGTGAGAATACGGTCATTGCAGTGCATATTCGTGTAATGTTATCTACTCGCAAATGTATGTTTTTTTCGTAAAGCTCCAATAGTGGTAGCTCCTAAATTTAATTGGGGTCCAGTGAGTACCTACATGTTGATAATGACTCGCCCCTTGCCACTCGCCCTTGAAATGGCTGCAGGGTCTCATGTAGATGTGGAAAAAATTCGTGCTGCCAGTTGTTCTGACTAAATATCCAAGTCAACGAAAGAAAAATTCGCATGTATTACTCCATTTATAGGAGCCAAGAGCCAAAAAAAATCCCTGAGAAGCGGAAGTGAGTAATGCAGGGACTCAACACGAGTAGATAGTGGTCACTAGGCATATACACTCCCATACTTAAGTGAAAAAAGTCATCTTTGTTTGCTATGGCCAGTGGTTGAGAATGAAGACGGGAACTGTGTTGCGAAAGCCCCGCGGTCGACCGGTCGTTCCGAAGGAGCGAGATCCAATTTACGTGACCTGACGAGCATCCAAGAGGGCGAGGAAATGGAGCATTGCCCCCTATCGCTCTGCCCTGCCATCCTTCTCCCCCTACCCCTCCCGGCCAGCCTCCAGCGAATTACCTTATATCGCTGCCAGCCAGTAAGTCTCCCTTTGGCGCCTTGCCCGAGCACTGCCGGTGCAACTGTGTCTGCTGATGAAGACTGCGCTCATACGATCAACTCCGTTCCTACGCGCACAGGTCTCTGCGCTCCGTCCCTACGCGCTATGAATGTCTAATTTTACTTATGAAGGGTTTTTAAGTACCTCTTAGTTTTATGAACTATTCTGGTGGTATATTCAAGAAAGTCAAATGAAGCTTCATGGTGTTCTTCGATATCGAGTTCAGGACGATAATCTTCTGCAAACTTGGAGAATTGGTCTATGCCTTTTCCCCTACGATCTTTTAAAACTTTCTTTAATACAGTGATTTTGTCAGAAAAAAATGTCAAATGTCTCCAAATCACCATTCCATGCCATTTTTTTCTTATTTCTCATATCAGAAACACAGTATAAAATGATGCATTATGAGTAACCAGGCTATAAATCAACAATATTTCTCGATCAACGGTCTCTGCTACCACACTGTGCGTTACCAGTGATTATGGTTTTCGAATCCCTCCATTGAGAGCTTCAAAATACGTCCAAGTTTCTTGTTGTATTGCTACCCTGGGCTGAGAAGTTTTCTTTACTTTAGTGCCAAAAATTTAGCTTTAGACAAGTAACAGAGTTTGTAACTTGACTAATATCCAAGAACATAGACTGTAAATTATAAAAATGTAATCACTGTCAAACGAATAAACTTCCTGTCATGGTTTTTTAAAGTGAGCAGTTCATAAAGAAGAAGCCAAAAACTGTGACTTTTTCACTATACCTAACCCTCATTAAAATAATTAGGTTTGGATTTTTTTAAATTTTCCTGCGCATCCCAACGCAGAGTTAAACAAGGAAAACATTTGAGCGACTCATTTTGCATAGAGCCTACTGGTTCTTTAGTCACTTAGGTATAAACTCGACTATCCATAATGAAAAATATTTCATTAGTGCTATGGCTAGGCTAGAACGCCGTTGTTTTGCGAAGTGATTAGCGCACTATCAAGGGAATGGAAAGCCCCCTCCCCCCCCACTCACCATTGTGTAAATCCAGGAGCATGCCGGAGGATCCGGGAGAGACGACAACCCTATGAACTCGATTCTTGAAAAGCATTGTTGCGCAGTGACCAGACCAGAGGTCACCCTCGAGCGCGCGTCCCCTGCGACCTCTTCTTCCGCGACCGCCGCGAAAGTTCGTTTTAGTTTAGTGTGTGTGTTTTGTGTGAGAGGGCGCCTCGTGTGAATATAATGATCGATCGATGAATGGGGCGGTTGAATGGGGGGCGGCGACACACACAGACACACGCTCGTCGTGCTGAATGGGGCCGGGAGGGCTCTTCTCGAGAGGGAGGGTGAGTGAATGGGGCGCGACGCCACCCCTTACCCCCAAGGTTGCGCCCGCCCCCTCCGCTCCCCTTCCCCGCCGCCCACGCTCGTTCCCCGTTCTATGTCTCCCCCTCCCTCCTGATGGACTCGACAATCGCCCTCGTCCATCCATTCCTTCTGTACCTTCGAATGCGCTCTCAATGTCGTCCGTCCGAGGTGAAGTCCAACGAGTGCTGAAGGAGTCTCTTCTCCCTTGTCACCTCTCCCTTGGCTGCTTGATTACGCAGATTTACGCAATGCGTGTAGTCTCGCTACGTGATGTACGAGCTCGTATGTACGAGCCGGTTTTTACGGCGTTACGATCGACGTTCTCTGATGTGACGCTAACCAGGGTGGCGATCGTCAGGGAAAACCTGGAATTGTCGGGGAATTTTGAATTTCTGGAAAAGTTGGGGAGTTCTCGTAACAGTCAGGGAGAAACTGGAAAAGGAATCATCGTTATTTTTCTACCATTTCGTTTATTGGCGTCTTTCCCGCCCTTTATTTCCCCAACTAAAACTAACGTCCGTTGCTGACGTGCATGGAATAAGAACCATCAATCCGTGGAGTATTCAGTTGTGAATATTAGTTATTTAGTTGTGAATCAGACGTGCAATGTTACCCTTTTGTATATCCTTATTGCGATATTTGCCAAGTTGTGTCAAAAATCATGATTACAATGTATTACGTTCTTCACAAGGAATCCGAGGCTATGTTTTTCGGAAAATTTTACCTCGCGTTTTTTTTAACTTCCGAAACTCAGGTCGAGAAGTAACTGGAGCACACTAGTAAATACATGCTTGCAGTTCTAGAAATACTAGACGATGATTAGAAAATTTAAAGTTGCCGTAGAAAATTTAATTCAACAGAAAAAAATATTCCAATAATAGGTGGCCTTTTGGCGATCGGTCAGGGAAATTGGTAAATCCTTAAGGGAAAAGTCAGGGAAAGGTCAGGGAACTTGAAAATTGGATATTAGTAGCCACCCTGGTTAACGGACTAAGACTTTCTTTCATCGTCTTGTCCCCATAGCGGATTGTATCGGATGAAACGCTGTAGTCAATTGTTGACTGTTTATTGTAACGGATTTGTGAAGACTGTCAACAAGCGGATTCCAAGTGACTCTTTATTTCTATATCAAAAAAACTTTCAAGAATAACGTTATAATACCGACTAGAATGATTGAACAAGGATTTTACTCAATTTTCTAGTTTATAAATTATACGCACAATCTGGAAATGAAAGTCCTTAAATATTGGTGGGAAGCTCTCCTCTAATTGGCTGCCTGTAATGTTGCTTGACGGAAAAGTTAATACTTTGACAAGGTTCGTTCATTGTTAGCTGACGACTCAGCGTTCGGCCATCGTAATAGGTTCCACTGGAGTACTATCACTAAGCTCCGCGTCCGCCAGTCTCGTCAGGAAGTGACGATCTAATTCCCATTATGACACCACCCCCCCCACTCCTATTTAATAGTCTACGAAATGAACTTCCTACTATATACTGATGGCGAGGGCTGTTAAAGGGTAGGCAATTATGTCTGACTTTTGCCGCATTTTAATGGCCACTTAACTTTTATTAACTTTTTATATACCTTTGGTGAAGCATTAGCGCTAAGTCAGCGAGAAAGTTTAGGCTATTCAAAGGAAATCATTTCATAAATGAGAAACTGGATCACCACTACTTTTCCTGATCGATAAACACATCCTGAATCCAGATTAAGAGACTGGCTTCTCATTGTCATTTAATTTACGTATTTTAGAGGAGGTAATATTTCTGGTTTGAAAATAATGCGAGTCAGTTGCTATATATTTGTCAATGTTTTATGTACCTGTTTAAGCTATTTCCTTCCTAACGCAACAAACTGTCGCTTTCATGAGACGCAAGGTTGTATTTAGTTTTCATGCGTTTTTTTCCCCTCCGCAATGGAAGTGAATATCTTAGGTCTTCCATTTACTATCGGAAAACGATCAGAGTGTTCGGGTCCGTATAACTCGGAGGCGACGTTGCTGCGGCCTAATTATTAGCCTAGCGCAAGTCGTTCTTCAATGTGCAGTCACGGACGTAAATGGCAGTTAGGGACGATAGTGTTAGTGATCATCATGCTTGCAGTCGTCTACGGTGCGCAATGGCTTATATTTTGCATGCGAATAGCATTTCAATTCGGCGATGAAATAGCATTGCTTCGAGTGAAATGCTGTTAATTTGATTGCGAGCGAGCGTTAAACATTGTAAAAAGCAAATTAATCTGTTGGAGGAGGACATGGTGTTCCTTTTTACATATTTATTTTTACCTGGATGTGTTGTTACATAGAGGTGGCGCCATGTAAACACTTGCGACTGTTTTTTTTATTTAATGACAATGAATGAAATTGTCATTCTTAATACGCTTTATTGATAATATCGATAAGGGTAGCTTTCACTTGGTGGTGTGCAAATGACCCCGGCCGTCGATGCACCTTATAACAACCCCCCCCCTCCTTCACTTGGTGGAGGGACGTGATAGGAATGAAAATGATATAATGATCAAGAAAAAGTTGGTGTCCTCTACAATTTTTATTAAAATTAAATTGTGGAAGCCACAAAATTTTTCTTTGGCATTTCGCTCTATTGACACAAAAAATACTCAATCATGTATTGTATCCTATCTGAAGTGACGCTGTCTGTCCGGTGTCTGCCATTGCGAAAGCGTTTGTTTGACGTGAAGCAGTGAGGCCAGCGCAAGTTCCCATATGCGTATGTTCAAGGAAATACTCGGGGGAAGATTTTAAAAGCTTGCATCTATACTTAACGCTTTTAAGTTTGGTTACTCTGAATTTTTATAATTATTTAATGCTGCGCAGCTCTTTGAAGTAATTGAGAGCACGACTGCTTATTGTTTAGGTTTACAAGTATAAAATTTACTTTATATTTTTTATAAAATAGATATAATTTAGCCTGGAGTTAAGGTAGAACCTTAGTTAAATAGTTATTTTGGTTATTTAGCCTTTAATTATTAAATTCTTTTCTTAATTTATTCATTGTTGTGAACGGACGAAATTTCTCTAATGTAATTTGTACGCTTTATGACCTCCAGGAATACTCTATCGAATGAATCTCGAAGAGTGACATGTTTAAGATTGCCAAAAAATAAGCCACTTTCAAAAGAGTGATTTTTTACGTTCATTGTTATGTTCTATTATACCTTATTTTGAACTGGTAGTGGCGAGTAATCAGGACAATTCCATGCAGTTGGAGATGCAGCGTCATTACCAATGAAATCAACTTTCATGGAAATATCTATGAGTGGAGCTTTAACTCGACGAGCATCGCTAGTTGCAAGACCTCCCATCGCTCAGCTTCCGAGCGCGAGCGCCATTGAATAGTAACGATAAAGCGAACGCACGCGGTATGGAGGACCTTAATCGCGCTACAGATTTGGACATTCCAAAGTTCGCATGTTGCTGCGCGAATTGGATGGTTCGCGGAGATGGTACTTCTTTTTTCGAGCGGCGCAGGGGGTGATCTTCCTCTTTTTCGAAGAACGGGAGAAGCTTGTCCGAATATTGAAGTCTTAGCCTTTAGCCGGAGCACAGCGAGATGATGAGGAAACTCTTTAGTACGGGCGCCAGTGTCTTTGTCATCTCCGAGTCGCGCTCGAAATGTTCACGTTAAGCATGCTCAGACATTGGGCTACGGTCAGTTTTAACCGTTTCGCGCGGAATCCTGTAATTAGTACTATTTTGACAGTCTCAAGTTGGCACTTATTCTTCAAATATTCCTCGCCAGCTAATTAAAGTAATCCATACCGATAAATGTCAAAGTTTTTTCATACCCATGCCGTAATGTATGAATTAAAATATTTTTTGGTGCTAAATACATCCTATACACTTTTCATAGCCACTTCACATTCCTTGAGAAATAATCCTTGCTAGTTTTAATGCCCATGAAAGTTCTTTTTTATGGTCATAACCCAGAATATTTGTATCATTCTAGAACAGGTAGTAGAAAAAGATTTTTTTACTTGAAAGTTAAGGTAGTTTGATCGAAATATCATTTAAACTAGAAATAATAGATACTGGTCTCATTCTAAAGAAAAATATGTCACCCTTGTAATAACACCGAAAATTCAACCCCTTACCACTTTACTTTCGGAGATATTTGCCAAAATATACCAGCCCTTTTACATGGGAAATGGTACGTGTATGCACTCCAGAGAGACATTATTTACAAAATGAGGAATTTCTAACACTAAGATGTCGTAGAAAAACTAACAGCGTGTAGTTTGTATGTTTTCTCAACTGTTTCTGAAAATTAATCTAATTGTCATCGCAGTAGGTTCTTGGGTATCAAAAAAAGTCTTCCGTTTTGAAGGTGTTACAAACGCACCGCACGAAAAAAGTTAAGAGTCAAGTTAAAGACTTATTTAAATGTCTTGATATAATTACTTACCATTTCTGCCATTTAAAACTATGTTATTGCACCATTAATGATGCAATATTTAATTCATATGTCCTACAGCTGGTGTAATTAAAACGTGTTATTCGAATATGGTCTCTATAATAAATAGGAAACTATCTCGTTCGGACTAACTTAAGTTGCGCTCGCGTATACAAAAATATTGGTCAATAAGTGAACGTGAAATATTATTTAAACTTTCACGTCGAATGACGGCCATAGTCGACGAGGCTTTTTCTACGCAAGGGAAATACAGCCGGTAAGAAATCAAGACCGTATCCGAAAGTCACTGAAGTGACTGCCGCCGAAACAATCCCTGGAATACTGCTCCTTGGAGACCCCCCTCCCTTCCGGGCCGTTCCCTCGGCAAATGAGATCGACCTTCCTACTCATTAGCGATAACACTCGCAGCTTTAAATCCCTGGACTACTAATTTTCTCTCTATCGGTTTTTCTAAACAAACATTTGTTATATTCTCCAAAACTCTTACGCGGAAATGGATTCCTTGTTTTAATGATCGTTGGCCATAATTTCAACGAAAGTCTAAAATAATCGAGTTCGCTCTTCGAACTCTTACATTTTATACGTGGCAAAAACAGACACGATCAGTTTATATTATCGCTACAATGTCATTTATAATTTCAATATACTCAATGAAATACTAGAAATTATATTTAATAATTCAAATGTTTGGAGCATGCAAAAATTTTATGTTAAAAAACACTGCAAATATAGTGGTAGCTCCTTAAATGGGTTTGGAGGTGATTAACTCGTGGTTAAGGAAAGATACTGGATGCCCACTGACTTGGTGACCCAGAGGGACGAAGGGCAGACCCGTGCGATTCGTCGTCACGAGAGAGCCATCGTGTGGAGGAGTAGAGATAATGCTCATGTCACGAGTAACTGGGAAATCTAATCCTGTTCACGAGGCTTTGGCGCGAACGTGATAGGAGCGGACGGAGATTTAGTGTGTGATCTCCCACGAGAATATGACCCTTACAGAGTCACCCGCACGTACACGTTAGATCGGAGTTCCACAGTGGAAAAAACATGCGAGATCAGATGTTTGCTCTACAACTCTTTCACTGCCGCTTAGCTGCGGCATACGCTTGGCTCCGTAGTCCGCGAGGTCGAAGCCAAACGTGAAACACAATGAGGCTTTTGCTCTTCAACAGCTGCAGAGCGAACACCTCTTTTGTGTTCCGAGTTCGGCCTTAACCTTGCGGACTGTGGCGCTCGGCCCACGCTTTAGACTGCTTCTGGTACATCAAATGCTCAGCAGTTTTAAACAAATTGTTCTTTATAGACCTAAAAAAATCCACATGGAAGAAGGACTCCTCGGTGGCTCTGCTGGCTGAAGCACTCGGCACGATATCGAAGTATTCGGGTTCAAGTCCCGTCAAGGCGAATGACAATACTCTTTTCCTATTGGGAAACCTTGCTTTCTTACCTGGCTAATTCTTTAATTTTATAAATAAGAAACCCCGATTTCCCTCCCTGCTAACATTTCTGAGCTGAGGGGAGCTTAGCGCGCAGGGCCGTTTCCTTTTGATAGGGTGGAGAGGCGTGGGTGGGCCTCGCCTGGCAAAGACTGGCGACGCGTACGTTATGCAACCGGTCTAACGCACGCGTGTTTGCGTGCAGCCTGACGTCCAGGGGCACTTTCCCTTTCCAACCCGCGCGCTTCGATGCCTCACGTTTCATACCAATCCTTTTCGACGAGTGTTGCCGTGGCACGTTGTCGCCTTATCCACGTCTAGTGGAATGTATAGCCGTAGCATGTGTATGACATATCATGAATCTTTTTTCTGCTGACATCAGCCCGCCTAACCTACCGATGAAAATAGGATTAGTGAGGACGCTGGAACACTAGCATCCCGTCTCGAGGACCAGGGTTCAAGCTCTGGCTGTCGCGGAGATTATATAGTCGAATATTAGTCATTATTATTAAATATTGATCTCTACTTCGATGCTATATGGAGAGTATTTCATGTTCTGCTCTCCTTCCGTCGAATGGGCCGTTAAACTGTCGTTCTCTGGGAGCCTTTCGTTGAGAATCTGTCTTCTCCACCATTCGTCTGCTCCTCCAGTTAATCCATCACTAACCAACCCTTATCACCGATGTCTCAAACGTGCTCAGCTGTCGTTCGCCTCGCCGTAAGAAAGGGAAACCTGCCGACCGCATCATGGGCCTTGGAACAAGGGCTCCATAAAGATCGTTTGAGTGATTTCTGGACAAATGTCTGAATTCGTTTGGTGGTTCGTCTGTTTAGTAACTCTATCGTAACTCGTATATGAACTTTAACGCAAAGTAATGTCTCAATGCTTTTGCGTAAATATTCTTGAGAGAGACTTTTGAATACGGCGTAAAACTTCAAAACCTAGGCCGTGTCTTCTGTTACTTTATTTGGAAATTACTTAGATATTATTTTCATTTTAGTGTGCTCTCCAGGGACCTTAGCAATATTCTCTTTCTTCATTTCTATTGAGTGTTTGAGATTGTTAAAAATTAATGATTAGCGAAGATATGGAATTAAGAGATGCTATCTGCACGTGTGGCGATTTTTCATAATCCACTCTGCACTTTGGCGTCACATCACGTGGACGCATTTCTTTTATTCCAAATGGCCGTTTCATAAAGCGCAGTGTGGTATTCATTCATTTCTCTCCGTGGAGACTCTCGGGCGATGCAATGTATTACGGTTTTGGTGGCGTCTTGAAGTGGGAGGTAATGGGAGTGACGAAGTCTGCATCATTCCAGGCTGGTCCAGCAGATCTCTCTCCCGTTTCCCCTCGCTCTCTCTCCACGTGAGGACTCGATGGAGCTTTCTATAATGTATATGAGTTTACACCGTGTAAGGTATCGACACATTACGCTTAACTCCTCGAATCACTTATTTTCTTCCCCCTTCTATATGAAATTTCAAGTAATAAGTTGAAACATAAGCGAATGCTACTCCGCTCTGGTTAGGCCACACCTCGAATACGCCGCGATTATTTGGGACCCTGGTCATAAAGATTTAACCAAAAAAATTAACAAAATACAAAGGAAAGCAGCGCGATTTTTTCAAAACTGCTACGAGCATACATATAGTGTCTCACAACTTTTAGAGGGATTAAGGTGGGAGCCCATAGAGACTCTGAGGCTGCATACTAGGCTTAGGTTGCTTGATAAATTCAGAAGTGATATTTTTCAGAGCGACACAGAGAATATTATCATGACGCCTCACTACATTTCTAGGTCTGACAGATGCGATAGAATAAGAGAGATACTCTGCCGAACAGATAGATACAAAAACTCGTTCTTTCCACGCACAATAAGCGACCACAATAAAAACTGAGCTCCTCCAAGTACACTCTCATAGGACATGTCACCATTTCACCTCCAAAACTTTACATCTTTACACGGCTGGTGACCTACCACCCCCTGCCTCACGCCCATGCGGCGGCTCGCGGGGTTGTATGTAGATGTAGATAGATGAAGATGAAATTTAAATGAAGTATTTTTTAACAATATAAAGTTAACTCCTAAAATAAATGTACGTGTATATTCAATTTCTGAGTGGTAATAATACCTCCCATATTCGGCCCGATTTGCCCGTCTGTTACTGCAGCGGTGCCTTATTATCCTGGTGCCCCATGGTCATCCTCTTCTATTCTGCGCTCCCTGAAGTGGAAGGAGTTGTTATCATTCTTAATTGTTCCTCCATCACCGGCAGGCGAAGCTCATCTTCATTTGAAGTAAAATTATTTCATTGTCGAGGCTGTATGCGAGTGTTTACCCTTCAGTTTACATTTCTTTCTTTTTCTTATCACTTTAAGATAGGAATTATGATAGTAAATTTGGGATAGGAAAAGAAAGCAAGGATCATTGAGAATAATGCGTAAAATATACTTTTCGGGTGATTAACATCAATAGTATGTCATGTCTTATCTTTATTGTGTTCCCATGGCTGCTGGTGGTCTTCTTCCTCCTGCTGTGTTCATTCAGTCGCCGTTCAAGCCGTCTTTTCGTTTTCATCTTCTCCTCCTTCCGCTGCTCTGTCTGTTGTTGTTCTTCCCCAGCCTCTCCCGGCCAGACTCGTGTGTGTCCGTCTCACCAGTCGCTCTTGCCGCTCTTCCCCCGGCCGACCATCTCCCTTCCCGCGTCCCCAACTCCTCCTCAGGCCGGACGCTGCCCGAGATACAACCGCTGCCCTTAAGTGACAAAACCCGCCGCCGCGGAGAGATGACCGCATGCCCGTTCGTCAGAGCTTCCTCTCTCTGACCATTGGCCATTTCCCCTCGTAACAGCCCCTCTACTCTGACTGTAGCCCTCCTTCCCCTCCCCCCTCTCCCTCTGCTGCTACAGACCCTTTCATTGAATCATTCTTTCTTTTGAGTACTCTACCAGATGTTTGGTAGGTTTTTGGTCAGTTTTTATCCTTACGTCCCAATGTTATGCACAATGTTCTGTTTTCCCTCCTATTGATGACGCACCACAACATCCCTCTTCAATTGGATATTTTCCAAAATTTTAATTGTGAGAATACGGATCTTAATACGTTATCTTTACTCTAACCAACTTACGGAGTGAAAATTGTTTTGAAAGTAATTCAATATTTAATGAGATATTTCAGATTAAAATAGTTGGAATTTCATATTTTTTCACGTGACAGCGAAACGAAATCTGATTGGTGTGACGTATTTTTCGCTGAGCGAGAGACGAAAGGCAAGAGAGCACGGGAACGGTAGAAGAGACTGGATTTTAAGAAGAGTTTTATAGTAAACAACGGAAATGGCCTACAGAGGCTTTACTAAAACCACATCGGACAATTTCCATGTACTATTCCCCCTTTTGAGCCGCGGAATGGGCGTGTGGTGGTCGTTTTTGATACACCAAAAGTAAAATAATTCTGTCGGAGGTGTTGAGTGAAATTTATATCCTTCGTGTCACTCGAAAACTTGCGTTATCTGAATTATTAAAATAATCTTAGTCTTTCGTGTAGCCTCCGTGTCACTGTGCTAGTCTTTCCATCAGCTCTGTGTGGCACTACGTGTTTCCTCGTGACAGGCTTAAACTAAACTTCCAGATTTGCTTCTTTTTATTTCGCGAGTTGTCTTTCCGTGCAGGATCCCAATTGCTCACAGCGTATTGTAGATGTGTGGTCTAACTAAAGCGAAATAACATTAGCCTGTACTCTTTCATCTGAGGATTAAACTTCCACTTGCCTGGTCACTCCCTTTCCCTTAAATGCAGCGCCGCAGTTGTCATTTTTTTTGTTTTTCGCACGTATTTCAAAGGTTTCAAGCACTGATCAAGTTTCACGGATTGATTTTCTAAATAATTAACAGTGTGTACTATGCATTGGTTTAACAAGTATTAAAGCAGTTAGATCTTATTTACAGGGCCAACCGATTTAATCAATTCCTCTTATTGCCTGTGGTGTGGGCTATAATTCCATGTTACTCTCTGACAACAAAGTCACTGATTTAGTTTCTTGGCAATAAATAGCTATTAACGTGCAGCTTCATGGTGATCGGCATATATTTCGGAATCATTCGATTCACTGTGTACCTATGTTTCCATAGTGGCGAAATAATACGTTGCAGTTCATTTTAATGATTGCTAACAAGTATCAAAGCATCCTGCCAAGTGAATGAATAGAATAGAAAAAGGTTTAGTGTCCTAGGAACATTTACTCCCAAGGGGCAAGATTTTACGTCTAAACATTAAATTAACATATGAAAAAACTAAAAACAATAGTGAAGCAAAGTACAATAACAAATCCTTCCCCTTTTGAGCTCAAGTATTTGGCCCATCGCCAAGACACGTATTCAGGTGTGATTTTATGGAATAGATTTCGAGTTCCGCGTCATAATCCCAAGTCATAAAATTGCTTCAGGACGACATTTTTATCGGATAGCTCTTGCATAATTTGTGTTACTATGTACTGTTTGCATTGTTATTTGCGCCGAATATCAAGATAAACTTGAGTGAGATGTGGCCTTAGAAAGTCTTGTCGACTTGCTCAGAATATTATCGAAGCGTGCGCTCGCAATGACCGACGATTCGAGCCACCTTAACGTGTGTATGTCTCTCGCAGCGGCGGCTGTGTCCGCTCCGGAGAGGACGCCGAGGAGAGATCGTGGCCTTTGCGATCGATGGAGGTCGATCCGCTGCCGCCGCGGCCTCGTCTCTCCCGCGCCAAATACTGCCTGCCTGCCTGCTCTGCCGGCATTACCTCTCCTCGTGCAACCGACGACCTGTTATTGGCAGGCATAGCGACACGTGAGAGAGAATGGCATTCGAATCGTGTAACCCAAGAGAATCGAATAGAAATAAATATGTCGTCAATATAACCCCCTCTTCCCGTCTAGATTAACGCAAATTGATGTAATGTAAAGAAAGACACCTATCATTGTCTAACGGTCGTAATTTCTAATGCGTAAAAATGGTAACTTATGTAATTTGTAGTTCCTTGGACAATTATGTTTTAGTGATAAAAAAGAATAAAATTTATAAGTGTAGAAACCGTTAATAATATACCCTGCTAAAAAAATAATATACCCTGCTAAAAAATTCTGTAGTTTCCTTATAAATACTTCTACAGAATTCCAACAAAAGAACAAAAAAGTTCTGTAGATATTCCTTTAAAGTATTGAAACGCCATTTTACGGAATTCCCTACGACTCTTTATATAGGTCCGTAGAAAAGGAACTGGGTCAACGGAAACCTCACATATTTCCGTAGTGTTGCTGAAGTTCTACAGAACAGCTTGTAAGGAGTTATTTTGCTCTGCAGAAAATAACACTACAGAACATGTTCTGTAGAGTCAGCCGCTAATGATCCGTACAGATCCTTAGAAATGGAACTAGTTCTGAAGAAAAAGAGTCAATTTCTGTAGAATTCCTTACGTTCTACAGAACTGCTTCTAAGGAATATTTTAGCAGGGATAGTCGAATATTCAGGTCTATTCTTTAGGCATATTTTCTGAAGCGAACATTTAACGACTCTTACTTTATGTCGAAAACCTGATGACTCATATTTCCTATGATTCAGGTAAGTGGAGTCATTCGTGATTTCGAGGGTACGATGTAAATACAACACGAGTCGTCTGCAACCCCGTATAGGATACTCTACTCGTAGAAAATCCCACCGTCTTAACCGCCCGTTTGATAATTTTTCTTCCAACTAAATTCTATACGTTATTCTATTTCTGAGAAGCTTGCAATTGTCAAAAATGCTTCCTTTATAGCAAAATCCACTCAACATTCCCAATCGTTTCGTTGTGGGCATAATGTTTCCCTTTCTTATTCAAATGTGTCTCACCTTCACCTTCATTACTGTCGGACGTGAAGGGGCGGTTTACCAAAAACGCGTAATTTTGAGCAATTTTACGAACGTCTCTCAAAAATTTCACGAATTCAAGTGGAAAAAATAGCTCAAAAATAATAAGAGCCTTTATCATCGTAACCTACATTTTCTTTCGTTTTGCATTCGCCTCGACTTCGTACGCCCAGTGTTTCTAATTTAATGATGCAAACGAAAAAAAGTCTGCTAAGTGTATTTTCGCATGGAAAGGAAATTTGCGGACAGAATTTGCTTTCTGTGTCAATACTTTTTTCCGTAGCAAATATACTCTTTAAGTAGTCAAAAATATTACGTTGAAACACCCTGAGAGATATATATATATATATCTATCTATAGCTGATATAACGATTCCAAGATGAAAATCATATCAATGCGATGGTGTCAGGCTTCAATTTGCGAAAATCATAATGATAAATGAAATTGACCAGGCGAATTATTCACGCAATTTCTTTTTCAGCGACCGGTTTCATCTCATAAGTGACATCTTCAGGTAGAAGAAGGATGTCCTGACCCAGAAATGTTGCCTATGCGTTGAAACCGGTCGTTGATCGTGTAGAAAAGTTACCAAGTCAATTAGATTATTTTGTGAAAATCATTGTCGGTATCGCTCGGCGTACATTTCGGCCTCGTGTCAGCGGATTTGTTGGATAATCGAACCATGAGTTGATTCAATTACAAAGAGTCCTAATAGGCATGGGAAATAGCACCAAACACGTTTATTTAATGTTGAAACTTGAACAGTACGGCATGCATTGTTTATGTAATCATCTCAGGCTTATGGTACTTGGAAGTTACTCTTACATTCCCTGCTAAAATATTCTGTATAGTTTCCTCATAAATACTTCCACAGAATTTCTTAAAAAGTTCTGAAGATATTCCTTAAAGTATTGAAACGCCATTTTACGGAAATCTCTACGATGTTCTGCAGAATACCGTAGGACGTTCTGCAGAATTCCTTACGATGTTCTGCAGAATTCCCCGCAACGTTCTGCAGAATTCTGAACGGAAGAGAAAACGGAACAAGTTCGCCCTGTTTCTAGAAAAGGAACTGGGTCAACGGAAACCTCACATATTTCCGTAGAGTTGCTGAAGTTCTACAGAACAGCTTGTAAGGAGTTATTTTGCTCTGCAGAAAATAACTCTACAGAACTTAAGTTATGTAAAGTCAGGCTCTCATGTTCCGTACAGATCCTTGGAAAAGGAACTAGTTCTGAAGAAAAAGAGTCAATTTCTGAAGAATTCCTCACGTTCTACAGAACAGCTTCTAAGGCATTTTTAGCAGGGTTGTGAAGAATGCCCATATGGTTTGAAACGTTGATATATCTCGCCGATGCGAGTTCTATTCAAGGCGAAGGGCAGCCTCACCAGTGTCATCGATGTCCACAACTTGGAAGGCCCAATTGTTGTAGCCCATCGCCAAATTCAACTCGCGTTAAGCCGATCGTCGTTTAGGTACTCAGCAAATGCGACGGCATTTGACGCCGAGACATCACTCGCTGCCTACCGATAAAATAGCCATCCAGATGGCGCTGCCTGCGTCGGCTGTGCAAAGATCGAATGGAATAAAGTGAACACGCGACAAAAACCAAAAACCTTTCAGCTGGACCAAAATGGCCTCGACGCTTGGCAAGAATGTTTCGCTTCTCGAGCCGGGAGGGTTATTCAGTGTAATCTTTGAATGCCCGTGTCTCGACAGTGAGGAGATTTTGACGTGGCAGTCACGAATATCTCACATGGTCACCACTTTATCTCAACTTTTCTAAAGTTAAGATTTTTCGAGGGTCGTGACGGCACATCCACAGACTTTCCGAGGTTTGACGGGTTCGATTACTCACTGAATAAGACACCAGGAGGATTTAATGTGTAGTATCTTTTCTCCGGAACTGGTCTTAGGACTTCTGCATCGGTCTCTCTCTTAATTTTATCGTACCCTCCTTGAATAGTTTTCCTTTTCCTTCATTCCCCTCTCCTCCGTCCAAATTTCACTTCCATTTTGTATCATGCTCCGTGTATAGATCACAATGGCATGATTCCTTACTTGCATTGCCTGCTGATAGTATAAGTTTCTTCTGGCAGAATGCCGTCTATGCTTGCATTACTTCACTCGCTGCACATTCCTTTAACTCCATGCAGATGTTCTCTATCGACGCTCATTACTCGTCACAATTCGTGAAAAGCTACTGTGATCTTTATTTCCGCTAATTGTTGCCGGTTTAGCTCCCGCAAAAGTTACTGGTGCTCTCCTGCACGGCAAGGAGGGGAAGTAAAAGAGTGGATGAGTTAAAGGGAAGGAATTAAGAGGAAGAGGTGGAGGTAGTGGGAAAGATTAGAACCAAACTACTTCGCGAATAAGGCTAGGACTAGAGCTGTGCGCCGATGAAAAAACTATCGTCGGCGGACGCCGACTGGAAATGAGTCGCCGGCCGTCGGCGCGCCGATCCGATGGTTTTTACCGGCGGCGGCGGCGTAATATTAGCATTCGTATTTTCACTAGTATTGTAGCACTTTAGCAAATTATAGGATGAAGTATTATTTTTTTCTCATTAATAAATACATTAATTTATATGTCATGTATAAACTTATTTTAGGAAATTCCTACTTACGTCAGCGACAAAAATGTCTCACAATTTTAAGCGTTTAGACAAATGACGCATTTAATGGCTTTATCAAAAACTTTCACTATAACCGTGCCTTATTATGTTTCCTTTTATCTCAAATGCGAGCGAAATCCAAGTATTAGTATTTGGGCGTTGGCTGTGCGTAGACTTGAGATGAGCGAAAGTGTCAATGTTAATAATAATTTTTTCATTTATTATAAGTTTTGAGTCGTAGGGTGTACGATTTTTAGAATTTCACTTACAAATTCGCAGTTGGATGAACGGATAATAGGATGCATTATGGATTCTACTTGGATTATTTAAATAGTATTTGATGGAAAATTATGCCTCATCAATGCCTTGGGATATAAAAACTTCTTATGAAATTTATTCCTTATCTTATTCCCATTCCTTCTCCTATCCTCATGCGAGGCGAGGTCCTTAACATCATCCTAGATACTCTCAGACTGCACTGTAGATTTACTTACTTGAACTTCACTTAACATTACCAATGATCAAATGCAAAAGAGATATCGTTCAAATATTCTCCAAATATTTTTATTTTGAATTTAGAAGCATTAGAAACTCTTCAGGATGTAAATAAACCCATTGGTTAACTACTTCCCGTTTTCCATTGCATTTTAAGGCTGAAAGACAGTGAACCTTGCAAGGAAAAGAAGGAAGAGATAGATGATAGTTTGCCGGATTGTCCTAGAGAACGTGGATGTCTTGCAGCGGTGCGAGGAGAGATGGAAGGACAGCGGAGACTATTGCAGTGCTAGTTACAGGGTAATCTATAGTGGTGGGGATGAGAGTCAACTTGGGGCAGCTATAGTATTGAACGTAAAATTGAGGATGAGAGTGGCAAATATTGAACAGAGCGACAGCATACTAGTGGTTGAAATAAAAGTACGCTCAACAACTTTCGTTATAGTCCAGGTGTACGTGCCCACAAGCAACCATGGGTAGTAAGAGGTGGATGGGCTGTATAAACAGCTAGAGGAGATAACCAGAGTGTTCCCGGACAAGAGAAATCTAATAGTAATGGGCGACTGGAACGCAGTAGTAGGGGAAGGGAGAGATGGGTATGAAGTGGGAGGGTATGGATTAGGAACGAGAAATGATCGCTACGAGAAGGCGGTTGAATTTTGTTTGAATGTAGACTTGAATATTAACTTAGTTATAATGATATGTGAACGTAGTTTCAAAAAAGTTGGAGAATAGTAAAAGTAGGAGGATAAACAGATGGAACTTTAAAGCTTTGGTAGGGGAAAAAAGAAGGGAATACCAAGAGCAAGTGCAATGGAACATAAGCGAAGTAAAGGAAATCGAGAAAACATCGGAGAATATAAAAACAGGCATAGTAAGAGCGGCGGAAAAAACGAAAGTATAAGGGAAAACGAGGGGGTTAAGGAGCAGTGGGTTACGCAAGAAATGATTGGGAAAAAGGAGGAGAGAAGGAGGTGAAAAAATGGCAACACTGAACTACGTAAGACGAAGGACAATGAGTATAATATTCATCTCCGGTGAATAACCAATCGGGCGAAGGAAAACTGGTGGAAAAGATACCTCATGGTAATGGATAAGCTGCAATAAGATGGGAAAAAGGGTGCGTTTTACGATAAAATAAAATTGCTATAGGGCGGGGAGAGAGGGATAACGGTACCAAGATTAAGAGCAGAGCAGGTAGGATATTAATCGAGCAAGAAGATATTCACGGAAGGTGGAGAGAATACGTGGAAGAGCTATATGACAGCGATAGTAGACAAACTAATTTAGATGTGAAGGATGAGGGAACACTAGATGAGGATAACCTCGGTCCAATGATTCTCTACGGTGAAAATGAGAAAGCATTGAAAAAGATGAAGGCAAAAAAAGCTGTAGGAGTGGAGAACATACTTTCGGAGTTACTAATTAATTTAAGTCAAAATGGTAGGAAAACTTTATCCAAACTAATTTGATGGAACTACGAGGAAGGAGTACGACTAGAGTGCTTATTCCTATCCCGAAAATTAAGAAAGCGCTAGAAAGCGAGGAATAGAGAACTATCAGTTTGATTTCGTATGAAGCCAAAGTTGCACTGAGAATAATCAATAAAAGGTTGGAGAGTAAGGCAAATGTCTACTTTGGTGATTACCAGTTTGGGTACCGGAAAGGAAGGTCAACTCGGGATGGAATTGCGGTGATGAAAACACTTATTGAATGAAACAGAGTATAACCAGGATGTTTCCTCGTGTCTCGTGGATTTCTAAAAGGTTTTTGACAGAGTGAATCGTGTCTCGTGGATTTCTAAAAGGTTTTTGACAGAGTGAAGGCAACTATAGGTCGCGGGGTAGACCAAGGCTGCCCTTGGTCACCTTTGTTTTGTGGCATTTATGCTGAGGACATGGTCTGACAGGCAAGTGAAAAACTTCGTCGATGTGGGAATCAAGGTAAGAGGGCAGCTAATACAGTTAGTTAAGATCACGGACTACCAAACGCTGATTAGTCAACCTTCGAAGGGATTGCAAACTTTAGTAGATGCTTTAGAAATTCAGTACCGAAATTCAAAATGTAGAAATCATAAGAAAACAAAAGTAATGGAATTATCTAGGATAAAGAAAGAGAGGCTGGTTATTAAAGTTGGAAGGTACAAACACGAGTAAGTAGAACATTTTAATTACTAGGGCAGCACGCTTTAAGAAAATGGGCATAGTCGGAAAGACATAAGGAAGAGAATAGCGTTAGCTAAGGAGGCGTGTAGTAACTGAAGGGAGCTGATGCCGGGGACCTTAGGCAAGGATATGAAGAGGAGACGGGTGAAGGGCTCTATATGGAGTGTAGCATTTTATGGAGCAGAAACGTGGACCCTCGGAAAGGATCAATAGACGATATCTGGACGAGAATAGGCTACAGGCATTTAAGATGTAGATATGGAGAAAGTAGGTGGGCGAAATGGTAGGCAAACGAGGAAGTGCTTAAGATGGTGGGCGAGGAAAGGAAACTTCTGAATGAAATCCGGGATAGGCAGAGTAGGTGTCTTGTGGAAGTAAGTTGCACAACAGCGTGGTAGAGGGAATAATTTTGGGCAAGCCGGGAAAGGTAAAAAAGAAAAATTGGTTTCATGGACGGATGGAGAACGGTATATCGTTTGCTGAGGCAAAAATGGTGGTACTAGAGTAAGATAGAACCCTGAAAGTGTAGAAAATCAGGTGGAGATTCACTGGCTGCCACCTAAACCTATCTTTTACCGGTAGAATATTTAAAAGAAATTACTTTTAAAAGTCACATACAATGCTGAAACATAGCCGCGAGCAGGAATTTCTATTGCTCTAGCTCGTTCCATACCTTCACCCACCTGATGGGTGGGATTGAGATAGAGGTTCTGAGGGCGACATAAGGTCCAAAACTCCGCGCTCGGAGACATTCAAAATGAGCACGTAGCAGATATAGTGTTTCTGCGGTCTCCACTGTTTACCCTCAAGCTTCAGCTTTGGCTGAATTAAAGTCGCGTAATACTATAAAACATGGAGTAGAACATAGGTATTTTACTGTGTATAATTAACATTTTGATATAACCTACAAATTTTACAATTCCAATGTGAGAGAATGCATGAAAATGCTTGAGAAAAGAATAAAATATGGATGTTTTATTTGAATACACTGATTCTATCTGCCCTAGTGAGAAAACTAGCCGATAAGCTTAAAAAGATATCTCAAAGTCTTTGAAGATGGTTCCCTTCCTAAACGCACGGACAACTGTTGCTATAATGGAAAGACTGTTAATGCTGCTACACGGATATCAGAGTAACTGTAGTGAGTAATGTTTGACAAAGGTATGAAATATAATAATGAGGAGTCAGCAAAAATAAGTGTACAAATATACAGAAGCCATGCTGTAGAGGCAATGATTCGTAAATGGCCGCAAGTGACGGCGCGCCGGCATGGAGGACCGGCGGCGCGCCGCACAAAATCCATCGGCGCGGCGGCGCACAGGTCTAGCTAGGACGCTTGGCTATCAAGAAACTGGTCAAAATCACCCGTCGTCGTGACTTAATTAAGGACTTAATACCCCAGAGTTGAAATTCGCTATGAAAAAATCATTTGACTTGACCGGTATTCGAACCCGGATCTCCCAATTGCCGGTCAGGTGTGTTAGCCAGTTACACCACCAAGCCATCTTCTTTCAAGGCGAATTTCGAGAAGTTCAACTCTGGTGTATATTCACCCGTGCGAGTGACTTCGTACCACATCATTCGTTAAATGCAATGTTTGGAAATAAGGACTTTATCTTGCGGTCTCACCGTTTGTTTGAGTCGAAACCGGACGGCATAGAGTCAACCCACTTCTCAAAGCGCTTGTGTCGGTAGCAATTAGAAAGTATCAACGCTGAACAACGCTCCCACACCGTCCCGCGGGACTAAGAATGTTTTGTAAGCCACGTATCAAAATCCTCCACTTCGCTGTGCCACGAACTTGTGCGAGAGTTATACGTGTGTACGCTCGCATTCAATTAGGTGTAAGTGTGTCGGTCTTTGCCCGCGCCTTGTTCCCGTGATATTCCGACGTCGTCTCGTGACCTTTGGCGGTCAGGATTTTCCGAGGGCGATATCGCATGTTTGCCTGTACCGTCCGCCCGGGAGGGAGACAGAGAGAGAGAGAGAGAAAGGCATGACGGGAAGATTGGGAGATAGATAGCTGGAATGGAGTCGGTTGGGGGCGGCGGGAGGGAGGAAGGGGGGTTAACCTTTGCTTGAAATGGTTCTCCACGTGTTGCTGAATCGAAGTCCACCGCCTGTTGCCTTGGTGTGCGATGTTCTGAGTTTCGTATAGTGCCTTTTATAAAACGTCATGCCGTGACGTGGTGGTGGTGGTGGTTGGAGCGGTTTCGTTGATAGGTATTGTTTCGTGTATCAGGTTTCGTTTACGCACCGATTTGCGTGAAACTTAAGGTAGTGCGAACGAGATAGTTCCCTAACCGTAATAGAGGCCATATTCGATATATACTTTTTAATTTCTCCAGTTGTAGGATACATGAATGAAATATTGCATTATTAATGGTGCAAAAATATAGTTTTATATGGCAGAAATTGTAAGTAATCCAATGAAAATATCTAAATAAACCTTTAACTTGACTCACTTTTCTCACGCGGTACGTTTGAAACTCCATCAAAACGGAAGGGTTATTGTAATCCCGAAGTATTTACTGCGGTGACAATATGATTAATTTTCAAATATAGTTGAGAAAACATACAAACTACATGCTGTTAGTTTTTTTACGACATCTAAGTGTTAGAAATATCGCATTTTGTAAATAATGTCTCTCTGGAGTGCATACACGTACCATTTCCCATGTAAAAGGGCTGGTATTTTTTTACATATGCCTCCGAAAGTAATTTGGTAAGGGGTAGACTTTTTGGTGTCAAAGGATGGGTGATATATTTTTCTTTAAAATGAGACCAAATTCATTTGTTTCTGGGTAAAATTACATTTCGCTTCCTTAACATGCGTTTTCACACAATTAATATCTATCGATGAAAGAAAAAAATAGCATCATTCCGATTTTGTTTTCGTGACCATACAATCCTACTTTAACGTTTAGCCTTATGGCATGTGACAAGTACTTCATAATATTTCAGTTGCTCATGTACAGATTTTCTTCAAACGCGAAATAATACTTATCATATTATTACACTGAAAGAAAAGGTCGGCTGCAGGAACCCGAGAATTGGTTGTCGTAACCAACTTTGTTGGATACTGGGGCGCCATCCAATTAGTTGGCTGTGGCAACCATTTTAAATAGATACGTCAGAAATGGCTGCACCGACCAACTTTCATGGTTCCGCTGCCTACGTTGTTAGGACCCACATCCAACTGTTGTGGAAGTAGCAAGTGATCGCTATGCTGTCAAGACTATGCACTCTCTACATTTCTTGCTTGACCAGTATTGAATATCAGGTGCTCTGATTGAGCAATAATAGACGACAAACTTTCAAAATACTTATTGGCCATTTTATGTCTGGTTAAATATTTAGTCGATTTGAAAAATTTATGGCATAAATTCTTCCACAATCTTCGATTTCGAAGAACTTGAACTGGCCGTTGACGCTAACAATACTTTATAAAATCGGGCTTTGGGATAATATTTTAAAAAGTCAGATCTCGATACCTTTTCAACATTAAGCCTTCACTTATGTATATCATATAACACTAGCTGCAAAGCCAAGATTTCCTGAAAGCATAGAGCAAGGGCAAAATGAAGATGATAACCACGTCATGTTCGCATATATTGTTTATTTGTAAAACAAATTAAATTCCAACCTTTACAAAAGGGCATATACATTGAGATAGATGTCAATGCCTCTCAAATTGCATGTCTAAAGGCCACATGAAAGTTGTTGTCCGCCCTCCTTACAAAAATTACTGGCTGGAAGGACAATAAATCACAAATGTTTACACATTTACACTTCCCCGTTTTTCACAGTTCACGCCCAATATGCTGAGTAATTCTCTTGTCTGGTCATCCATGTAGCCGTCCAACAAAGATTCAATATTCGAAAAACCTCTTCGGTATTTGATGAAGGCCGATACAATATTCCACACACACATACGCACCATAGCTCGCATGAACTCGGGATATTCCACCGAATAAACTTCCGCGTAAGTTAGAATGGCGAAGTATTGCGAATGGTTGCTAACAATAAACGAGTTTGAGAATTCATCACCATAGCGCTCTGAAGTGGAAGCTTAGTCCGGCTGACAATCGCATTGGTTGTCCGATCCAACTATTGGTAAAGAGGCCTCTCGAGTGAGGTGTATGAACCAACACGGTGATACGCCGACCAAGTAACGGCTATCCAATTAAATTGGTTGGTATGTCCAATCATCTTGACTATCGTGTCCATAGCAGTTGATATTCAATCCAACTTTTGCTTATCCAACTAAAATTGGATGCTTCAACCAACCTCTTTTTTGAGTGTATAACTGGTTCTATTTGGTATATTTTTTTATTAATCATTAGAATGTTCACTCGTGGATCCACGATTACCGATCCAGCCACCGAATGCGGGTTGAATGTCCGTCCCTTCTCTGCACACGTGCTGCGCATCTTAGTCTTCTGATTTTCCTTTTTGCGATCCTGTCTGGGTCTTTATAGTATTCTCTTAATTCTTTGTTAGTCCTTATTCTCCATGAGCAGTTCCATACGTCGGTCCGCCAATAGTTATCAGGAAAGACAAAAAAACAAACATTTTTTCTGAGACCTATTAGTTCCTTTTCTATTTGCCTCTATTTCTCTGAGCCGTGTGTGACTATAAGTTGAGCGATGCACCTGTAGTCTTAATTTATATTCTTCCGCGTAAGTTTTTTTTCTCTTTAGATGGTCATGGAAGAACCAATAACACCTGTTCATATTTTTATGTTTTGGTCTCACTCTCTGTTTTGCCAAAGTTTTTCCATTTAATGGTAACTACTATGTATTTAAATCCAGTTCTTCCTTCAAAGATTTGAGTTACAGATTTTTGAGTATTTGTTCAAATTTCTGAATTTCTCCTAACTGCTGGGTACTTCGTTTTCTAATCACTTATTACCAGGCCTATTTCTTTGGCATGTTTTTTTAACACTTAAAACTTGAGACTTAAACAAATTTAAGCGTTTTCGTTGCTTGCGGGAAGCCCTTATTGGGTGGAGATTAACATCATCATCCATGGATGATGATGTTAATCTCCACCCAATGCCACCCTATCGCTTGTTTAAGCCCAAGGATTATGTCTGTCAAGAATTATTATGTAGCTCCGACGTAGTCGTAATTCAAAGTCGCAATTGTGTTATATCTGGCTTAGATTGTTGGGTCTTCCTTGTATTACGTACACTATCCGATGAAAATCTCGTCTCCTCTTTACGAAGTACTCCCCATCGGTAAGCCAAAATTTTGCTCGTTTTCCGCTAGACGTTACAAGCAGTTGCCTTAGTGCTTTTTCCCTAATGATCTGCGTTAGTCATTGAGAACCTAGATTCTCACTTCTGAAGATGGAAATCCGTTAACAGTAACTCATTACAGAAACAAATGACTTTTCTCTGGTCCACTCCTCAATTGTAGAAATCAGTAAAAGCTCGGAATCAGGATAACCTGAAAACCTTTATAACCGAAATTTTCATTTGAGGAATGCGTAAAAACAAAATTTACGCACATTTTGCCGAATGGTAGCCGAACGTTGTAGCTTCAATTTTCGTTCTCGTTAGTAATTTTGCTATTGTAAATAATTGAACGAATGAGTGGTAGAACGTAGTATTCATGTTTTGTTAACATTTTTAGGTGTTCTAAATATATTTTTGACCATTTTTTAATGAATCAAAATTGATTCAAGTCATTAAGTCGCATTCAATTCAGTTCTCTAATCGCTGTGAATGTGTTCGCATCTATAGGGTTGATTCCTCACGTGAAGAACCGCAGGAAGCACGCTGACATTAGCCATTCCTTGCCGCTTTCTGTCCCCAATAAGCTGCTGCGAAATGTGATCTGACTGTAAGCCATTGATCTCCCTAATGCAAATTCCCGTCTCTATTTTTTCCTAGGTGACTCTGATAAAACATAGTCTTTAGAGTGATGATGGAGTTTAAGAATAAATACTGTCCCACATTTGTCCGGGCACATTTTTTCATGAATGTGTTTGGACTCGTTTGCTTTTATTCGTGTGTAGATTTGCCAATTCATGAGTCTACACTCATTAAATACACCCTCCGAACTCTTCCTTCGTTATCTAGGTTAGGCGACCCTTTTATAAGATTATTTTCATCTGGGGTGCCTAATTTCTCTCGTTTTCACCTCTGCAAATTTTGTTGGTATTTAGTTGATGGAATTCATGACCATATTATGTTTTTATTATTTTTCCTTGTCTGAGATGATGGGATTGAGTATCTCCGGTAATGATGTTGTCCAGTAACGATTCGGTGTTTCTTCGTCGATATCGAATGAAATATTTTTCTGTAGCATCATTCCCTGGGGTGTCTTTCGCGTCGATCACTTTCTCGGGGAAGAGGGAGTCATTTTGGCGATTTGGTATTTTGATTTTTTCCTAATTAGGAAACATATTGTGTGAGAACTGGAAATCTTTAAGCATGTGCCGTTTCGAGGCGGTTATGTCACACTCGACAAACCTCAATGGTTAAATGTCATTGCCGAGTATGTTGCATTGTTACATCAAAAGTTTCATTGTTGTAGATGGCCGTGCTTTTATTCTGCGTCCCTCCCCATTGAGGTCCTCAGAGTTCACAATAGTCTGCCTCAGTGGGCGACTCCCTGCTGTGAAGTGAAGCTGTTTTGGATTACGCGTGTGGAGACTTGGGGGAACGCACCCAATGATGACTTTTGGTATCATTTCTGCAATCAGAATAACAAATTGTGGCTCAGTCGAATTTTTTGGTCGCTATTCGGCTGAATAGCTGTTATCGCAATTGTATAAACACCATTCAAGGAAGTTCCGTCTGGATTATTTCGCATGAGAGAGAATCGTTTCGTCGCAATGTTGTTGATGGAATCGATTCTCGTCCTCGATTCCTCCTCCTCCTCAGCGGTCTCCGGGGCGGTGGAGATCTCGTGCACTTTGCAAGTTGGCTGCGATGGAGAACTAAGTATGAAAAAATAGGCAACTTCCACTGTGATAATATTTATTCCGACCTCCGCTTTTTACAGCACGTGTACACCTGAAGATGCTGTAAAAACCTGCTTTTTTATCCGGCATGATACCTTGATATTTACTAGGAACCATTGTAATTATGTAAAACGTATGTTTTAGCATTTAGGAGAAAATATGTGCATATGCCATCGAATCATTTCGAAATACATATATGTGAAGCGTCATTAGGCTATGTATTGAAATAACATACTATTGCCAGGAAACAAAATCGCTTACTTGAATTATTTTGCTTTTATCCATACATATTGCTCATAATTACACGAATGTAAAGTTTTACGCAAATCTCTACGCGAACGGAAATGGCTCCAAACACCCTAAGTGAAAAACTGCATTCTTCATTATCATGGCATAGTTCCACCGTACAAACCTCAATACTTCAGTATCTACGACTTTGTCACTGACACCACAGAATCATCTGGCGAGCGTGAAGAATTTGTTTTCTCTGTTTGGTGATGAGCCGAATGCTTCACGATTTGGTAGGTGATGATCCGCGCGAAAACTTTCAGACTTAGATGAGAGATGGTTGCGGAAGTGTGGATTTTAAACAAGAGGGTATTTGCTGTGCTACGCGGCCGTAACCCTCGACTGTTATCGTAGGGGGCTTTTCTGACCCGGCGTATTATTTTTTTGCTGTGCATAGTGATGAAACGGCCGCTCGCATCAACCTTAGCTAAAATGTAATCCTAGGGGGGGGGGGGGGGGTCGGAGTGGGGAGCAAGAGACAGTTGAACTTGAGACAGTTGAACTTAAGACAGTGCGGGTGACGGTTGTTGTTTTCGATCAATTCGAAAGTGTGTACGTGGCCAAAAACCACGATAGTAGTCAAGGTTTAATATTGAAACGTAGTGCCGAAAATGGTTGCCATTAATGAGGCATGAAATTTTAAATATAAATTGCTCCAAATTGTCTAATTCGCATGATTAAACTAATTGAAAAAATGGGCAACTTCCACTGTGATAAAATTTATTCCGACCTGTTTCGCTTTTTACAGCATCTTTAGGTCTGTAAAAAGCGAAACCGGTCGGAATAAATGTTATCACAATGGAAGTTGCCTATTCGTTCTTACTTAGTTAGGTTCCGATTCCACTCCATCAAGCCTGAAACCTCAGAGTATATGCGATGGAGAACTGAAAAGCGGAGGCCGTGGGCAAGGCTTTTAGCGCCCTCTGTCTTTTTGCTTTCGTTCCTTTCCTTCGAGGGGAAGGGAGGAGAGAGTGGGTGGGGAAAGGTGGTTTCTTCGTCCCCTCTCCCTTTCCTTTCCATCCCCCTCCCCTCTCCCTTTCCATTCCATCCCCCTCCCCTCCTATCATGGAGAGAGAGAGAGAGATACGCTGTTCATTACCCATTGTCGTGGAGCAAGCCGATTGCTGTGACGTCATGCGCGGTCTGTCACGTCCGTCCCCTATTTTCCGACCCTCGGCGACGCGGTGGACGTCACAGTGCGAGTGGCCAATGGAAGGCGTTTCCCCTTGCACCTTATTATCTGGTTCCCGGCGGCCTAGCTATGGTGCCAGCTCTAGCAATGGAATTTAAGCTGGGGGCGGACGGCGAGGAGTCGCGCAAACCTGAGGTTTGGAACCTTAAGGTAGTTCGAGCGAAAAATCATTTCAATAAGAAATCAATGAATTCGGTCTCGTTTTAAAGAAAAATATCTCACTCTTCAAATGACACCTAAAATCCAACCCCTTACCTCATTACTTTCCGAGATATTTGTCAGAAAATACCAGCCCTTTTACATGGGAAATGGTACGTGCATTCACTCCAGAGAGACATTATAATAAAAATGAAGCATTTCCTATACTTAGACCTCGTCAAAAAATCAACAGTGTGTAGTTTGTGTGTTTTCTCAAATATATTTGAAAATTAATTATATTGTCACCGCAGTAGGTTCTTGGGTATCACAAAAAAACTTCCGTTTGGAAGGAGTTTCAAACGCACCGCGCGAAAAAAATGAGTCCAGTTTAGGACTTATTTGCATATTTTCGTTTAATTACTTACAATTTCTGTCATATAAAACTATATTATTGCACCATTAATAATGCAATATTGAATTGATATGTCCTACAGCTGGCGAAATTAAAACGTATAATTCGAATATGGTCTCTATTACGACTAGGGAACTATCTCGTTCAAACTACCTTAAGCCCGTATCACAAGATACTTGATCCCGTACATGTTCGAGGATACTCGCTAGCGTGATATTTTTCCAAGATCATGCGACGCTGAACAAGCATGCTTGCTGTTAAGTATAATCGCTGTCATAGTGACTGAGCTGCTTGATTTCATCCTTGACGCGGTACTGATACTAAAACCGAAAGGTTTGGGCATCCTTGAATAATGGATATTCAACAGATGAGGCGCATAAATCACATTTGTTTGTAATTGTATGGTAATATGTTTTTATCCAGAGTATCAGTTACCAAGTTTCTATATGTGCAGGGTAATGTACATTCGTTATGGTATTACGATACGTAAACTTCACTTCCTTCGGGAGCACGTTGTTCTCAGGAAAAGCACAGAACGGCGATAATGATCCATTATTCGGCTACTTCGTTAAGTGGAAAAGCTCTCAAAACTGAATTTCACAATTCTAGGCAAAGGAAATCATTTCTGCCAGTGATAAACGTTGAAATTTTCAGGAAAATGTATCTTCTCGGCGGTCTTACCTTCTTCGCATCCAATCTCAAGGCCACGATCTCCGACGTCTTCGTTGGTATCGAATTATACTCGCCATCACCACGGCAGTAGGGGCCAAAAGTCGCCTTCTTCTTTCGTGCAAATTATCCATTTTGAAATTTTCTCTGATCAACAATCCCGTACGCTCGCGTGCACTAGTTCAGCGACCGTGTAAAACCATCTAGCACGCGCGCACGATGAGAAAGTAAATGAAAGAAATGCTACTTCGCTCTGGTTAGGCCACACCGCGAATACGCCGCGAGTATTTGGGACCCTGGTCATAAAGATTTAACCAAAAAAATAATATAAATCAAAGGAAAGCAGCGCGCTTTGTTAAAAACTGCTACGAGCGTACATAGTGTCGTAAAACTTTGAGAGGGATTAAGGTGGGAGCCCCTAGAGACTTAGAGGCTATACTCTAGGCTTAGTTTTTCTTTATAAATTCAGAACTGATATTTTTCAGAGCGACACCGAGAATATTATCATGCCGCCTCACTAACATCTCTAGGTATGACAGATTCGACAAAATAAGAGAGATGCATTTCCGAACAGATGTATACAAAAACTCGTTCTTTCCGCGAGCAACAAGCGACCATTTGATAATAATTGAGGTCCACTAAATACACTCCCATAATACACGTCACCATTTCACCTCGCAAAACCTTACATCTTTACACGGCTGGTGACCTAACAGCCCCTGCCACACTCCCATGCGGCAGTTCTGGGGATATTATGTGGATGTTGATGTATTCAGGCATGCTAAGCTTTGTCCTCTTCATCTAGTTGCGGCCAGCGTCCTAGGTGTTGTACCGGATCAATTAACTTGTTTACAAGCTTCAAGCAAAGAAGTCTAAGTTAGCGCAGCCTTCGTCAGCTGGCATTCGACCGGCTTAAATAAACCAAGTTCAAAAGATGGGACGACGCGAACACACGACGCAATTCGCACGCTTTAAATTTGGCAACGAAGATGCTACAAGACCGAAGTGAGCCGAATAAGGGTGGGTATCTCTACCTAATCGAAGGGAAAACTTTGGGTTAAAACTTTTGTCGACCTCGGTTACCGTTTTATTTCAATAGTGCATTGCCATGATTGACGGCAGTGAGTGAAGTTTTCCAAATCCATAGGTAGGAAGGAAAAATATCACCTTTCACCTCAATGCTCGCTTCTTTTACGATTTGAGTTCGATACGACGGAATATACCGCTCGCATAGGCATTTGAGGCTCTATTCTATCTGGTTTACGTGAAATGAAGTACTTTTACAGTCGTACTAATGAGAAACAAATAGGTATTAAAATATTGAAAAAAATTACGGCCAAGGCATTTGAAAACCTGCATTTTACGATGAGGAATCATAGGAAAACATCAAAGAAAGCGAAATAACTTGCATACAACAGAGCATTGTGAATAACGTTACAATTTGCCGCCAGTGTTGGTGACCCATTCAAGATAGGATTAGTGAAACAGGTTGAAATGGTGGCGAGGAAAGCTGCCATTTTGCGTTTGATTCGGACAAAAAAGGTAACAGCGTGACAAAGAGACAAAAGCGTGAAAAGCCTCTGATTCTGAAACTCAAAGCTGGGAGAAGAAAATAAATGGTCGGACAGATAAACAAGGCGTTTACCCTGGAAAATTGGTTGGGTGGTATGAGTAATAGGCGTCCAAAACCAATCAGAATTTGGGAAAATGTCCTTAATATTGATATTATTCCTTTAAAGCAAAGAGCAGATATTGCAAAGCGCTCTTTTTTTGTACGGGGATTTAGATGAGGGGAATTAACTTCCCGAAGAAAGTTTTAACACTTGTCCTAAAAGCTTAGGAAATTATGAAAGGAAATTACGTTGAAATGTATAAAAGCGATAAAATGTAAAGAGGGGTTCACATTCCACTAATGCAATCAATAACTGTGTTTTTCCGTTTTACCAAGGATTATGGCGGCTATACTCGAGTTTATGCGTTTTCTATTTAGAATTCGAGCACTTCGTTTGTGCTGTTGAGGTTGTTTAAGCAAGGAATCATTTCGCATAGAGTTCAATGAATTCGGCCTCATTTTGAAGACAAATATTTCACCTTTCCAAGTGGACCGAAAATTCAGCCCGGTACCGGATCGAGATATTTGCCAAAGTATCAATTCGCCAAATAAAGTTTTCCATAGAGGTAGGGGTGTATGCTTCCGAAATACTTCATTCCCAAGGGAGAAATTTATAATGCATACATCTTGTCGGGAATTTTGCATTGTGCAGTTTATATTATTAATTGTCAACTTTTAGAAATAATGAATCGATTACCTACCGCTATAATAGTTACAGAAACTCAAAATATAATTCCTTTTTAAAGGTGTTTATCCTGCGCGAAAGGGGAAAAATGAGTGAAGTTTTAGACTTCGGATATAGTTAGTTAATAAGGAAGAATTTCAGTGGCTTAAAGACAATTGCCTGCGTCATTAATATTGCAATCTTTACTTTATGTGTCTTACAACTACTGATATTATTTAATGAAATCGTTAATGGTTAAAATTCTAAAATGAAAAATTATTACGACCAAGGAAGAATCTTAATCAAACCACGTTTAAAATTGCACGTTTTCTATGATTGTATATTATTCAGAGTGTATGGACACGTGACCTCCATAATGGATGGATATTTGGGGAGGCGACCGACAGCTAAGGTCATTTGCGTCAGAGGGGATAGTTAAGGGAGGAAGTGTGGATAGAAGCCCGCTAGCGTCGTTCTGAAGCAATTGAAAGAACACTGGAGTACCCAAGTGGGGAACAAACTACGCAGCGTGAAACCCGACGTGTCTGTGTGGCCCTCTTCTGTCAGGAGTGCTCGGAGAGAGGAGGTAGTCATCACACGGCTGAGGATAGGACACTGCGCCCTGACTCACTCATACCTCTTCGCGAAAGATAAAATCCCACCGCGGTGTGATGACTGTGACTCCGTAATCAGTGTGAGACATTTCCTGATAGTGTATGGCCTGTATCGGGCATTGCGCAATAGAATGGACCTTGTAGGAGGATTAGATGACATTCTTTGTGACGACCCTGAGTGTCTTAGCCGGGTAATAACGTTCTTGAAAGTTGCTGGTCTTTTTAGCGATATCTAAACTAAATTTATTTATCGATTATTTTGTTTATGTCAAGTATATCTATATTCCTACGTACCTCTGACGTGATCCACACGAAGATTTTAACATAAGATATTATGCGGTGCAAAATGGCCTCAGATGTCGACGCACCCCCAAAACAAACACTTCTAGTACTACGTTACCATCAGGCGGATCCCTTATGTTGTAATGTTCTGTTGTAAATGCGAATTCGATGCTAAATCATCTTTCCACATGTGACCCTCGATGCACTTGGGGAAGTGCATCGTGGGTGGCTGTCAACTTTCTCTCTCTCTCCGCCGATGCAACGGTAAGAGGAGGAGGAGGAGCGGCGAGAGCGTCTCTAGGTTGCGCGTATGCCGCCGTTTCGGAAGAAGAAGAAGATGATATCCCCCTCCTTCATTCCCCACCCCACCCCTCCCCTCCCCTCTCCCTCCTTCCTTCCCCTTTATACACGCGGGGCGGCAGATTAGAGTTGCTAGTGGTGGGGGTGGGTGGAGGCGGGAGGTCACGGGGATGAGGCGCATGCGCGAGGGGGAGGCGCTAGGGGGGGGCGCCACATCTCTCTCTGTGCCCCTGATCGTGGCGGCCAGGGGCGGCAGCGGATATCTCCTCTCTTTCCCCCCCTGCTGTAGGCGGGCGAGAGGCCAAAGCGTGTGGGGATCGATAAGGGGAGAGTACCTACATGTATATAACATAGATGTACGTACATATATATGTATATGTATGAAAGGGGAGGGGGGGGAGGGTTGTCGGGGTGGGAAAGGGATTGTGTATTGTGCGGAGGCCCCCCATTCATGGCGAGAGAGTCGACCCGGGGGGCGGGGCAAAGGAGGGAGGGGAAGGGATGGAGAGGTCGAGGGGAGTGGGGAAGAAGGGGGTGCGGAAAGGGAAGGGGACTCTAATATCCTCTTTCGCCCTTCAATGGTGGCGCGCCTGGGTAACCCACTTCGCAGGGTCGTTCCGACATCGATATTTAAGTTCTCTCGATATTTCAAGGTTTTGCTAAATCGACCTCTGGACGGAGGAAGACGATCGAGATATCGAACGACATTGCGCGAGCCTTGTCCCGCCAAAGATGTTTCTCTGCGACAGTGGGTTTATGAAGCGCGCAATGTCGCAACGTTGCAATTGCCATTTTCATTAAAATACGGTTTCCGGGGCGTAATAGGATTGTAAATATGTAGTACCATGCGTTTTTGTTACCGTGCTCGACTGCTCGGCTATTGTCCGTCCATGATGATTGCACGAGTGGAATGTTACGGATCTTGCTCGGAAATGAATGAAAAGTAAACGGTCGTGTGACTTGAACAAAGGCCACCATGCTGGATTTGTCGGTCGCGTGATTCCCCTCCCCCTAACGGCATTGTACAAGTTGACTGGTGAGGTGCATTTCTGCACACTGCGCTATTATCTTGGACGCACTCTAGTGTCGCTCCACGTAAATAATAAAAAAATAATTACATGAAAATGGTATTTGCCTGTAAAATTGAGTGTATGTTATCTCTCCTTGAAAAAACAATGTCGCTTACATCGTCGTGGTAACGCGATATCACGCGCGATAACTTCGGCGGTGCCTTCCCACGATGCGAAGTGTGGGAGGAAATTGCCCGGGAATCCATTACTATAAATTCGAAAAAGAATATCCCTGAGAACAGAATAATGCTGTCCCTTCGAAGGAACTTTTTTCTGAAAAAAATGAAGAAAGGTAGGGAGGAGTAACAAGGCTGCTTGCGAAAAGGAAAGCGTAAGAATAGTGGTGATTGATAGAGCGTGGCTGCCGGTGACACCAAGTCGCGATTCGAGGGTTATTGACGTGGTAAGTCATCGTGGAGAGAGAGGTCGGAAGAAATAGAAATGTGATGTTCATAGTGATAAAGATGAAATGGACTGAGAGAATAGTTAATTAAGAATTCTGCGTTGAGCTAAAGGAGAGATGTCCAATTTGTGAATTTGTCCAAAAGTGAATGTGCAGAAAAATTATTGTTCGCATTCTAAGGCGTAAATGAATGGGAGGAGTCGATGAAGGAAGACGATGCGTGGACAAACGAAGTGAATTATGGGTGAAGACTTCTGAAGGAGTAGAGATGTATGGAAAAGAACGTGATTGGCTGAAAGAGGCGATGATTCGAAAGCCACAGAAATCTTATCCTCGGATCGATGACTGCTTTTGATGATGGTATGATTTTGCAATGGAATATTTATTCATGCTAGTGAAGGTGCCACTCGGGGAGCGAGGACAAATGCAAGTTTTGCCGAACAACGCAATGGAATGCCCCCGAAGGCGCATGACTCGACAAAGTGCAATCATAGGCGCTGAGTTCTGTTTATGAGTAGCTGAGTGGTAGCGTCATTTTATTGAGAAATAGCTGAAACCCCGTGTTCAGAAGAGACATGTGAACAATTTATAAACGTGTGTACCTAACCCTTGCTTTTTACAAGTTTTGAGGCTCCGTGTTCCATAGTTTGGCGGGGATTATTAAGGATACATTTGGATAAATATTAGAAGTTTGATGTATAGGGTTGCGTGAACAACTCGACGTTGTCCCGTACTTATCAGAGCTAATCTTGAACATTTCGGAGAAGTTATGAGGAATTCCCTCCCGGACGCGACGAAAAAGCTCTCGATTGTCCATTCTCTGTCACAGAGTTGAAGCTTGTCTGTCCTCGCGGAATAAATGCTGTGATACGTGAACGTCCAAGGCAGCAGATCTATCTTTCTCAAAAAGTAAGCCACCTTTGCAGTTTTTGAACCTGCTCCCTTGCCTTCTCATAAGTGACAATTTATGGATTGAATATTAGGAGCACGTAATATATCTTTGCTCGCAAGTTTAACTCTTGACTTCAGATACGTTAATATAACATTGTCTACTTGCTGTTCCGGTTGTGCTAACTACGATAAATTCAATTTTTCATTCAAATTTGTTATTAATAGTTATGAAATAATTTTATGCATTACTGTGAGTAAAAGTTGAAACCAAAATGATTTTTTTCATTCCTTATAATTAAAAAATTGTCAAACAACTTTTTTTCGTAATAAATCTGAGTTGTCATTATTCCTGAAATGACTCATGGCTTTACTGGCGCACACTATTTACGAGTGTTCGACTGAAATAGCAATGGTCGAGAACCAGATTTATAATTATATAATCATTTCTATACGCTAGTCTGTCTTCCTTTGCGTGGAGTAAATAAAATGGAAGTCTCGCCGGAATATAGTTCTTTAGTTAACCATTTGGTTATATAGCATCCTGTACTAGGATAGAGCTTCCATTTCTTTGACTCTGTGAGAGACTTCTTTCTTTGTGAGGGTGTTTCAAGACACGCTAACAGAAAAGCACCCCTTTATCAGGGTGTTTTCAGTTAAATTTTCTCTGAGAGACTTGTCAATTAATTAAAATTATTGGAACGTTGGAATGAGTTGTTTTAAATTTGCTTTGTAACTTTTTGTTTACTAGTCAACTTGTATTGCGAAAAAAGGAGCAACGGATCGGTTTTTTGTTTCGAACGTGGGCACAGAGATCGGGAAATGAGCTCGGATTGGAAACTTAGATAAAATTTAAAACTTAGATAAAAACTTGAAAGAAGTTAGTTGTTCGGAAAGGAATATAGACGAAGACATGTTCGATATTCTTACGAGCGAATCGAGAGTGCACCACCTCCCCTGAGGTCGTAAGACGTTAAAAGGTTGTGAGACTACTCGCTTGGCTAAAATTTTATGGTAAACTCCAATCGTGTTGAATTACAGGGCGAAACTACATCTGTAAAACTCATAAAAGTGATGTAAGAAGAGAGATGCTGTGGCAAACGTATCGGTACAAACATTCCTCTTACCCCCAAAACGATTGGTGATTACAATGAACAGTATGGCACTCCGATAACACACTGTTACATTTTTTGTTCTTTCCCTCACTTGTTCACCGCTTTCCTATGCTCTCCTTTGTCATGGCTGGCCCACTAACAGCCCTTGCCACACGCCCTCACGACCATTTGCTGGGCTGTATGTAGATGATGATGCTCGGGAGGAGTTGAGGAGTGAAAGTGAGCGAAAATCGAAGTGGCCTGTCCTGTGAAGGGCGGAGCGAGGAAGGTTAAGGGCTTTCCAAGGTTGCCACGATGAGAAAGGGTCGAACACAGCGTCGGAAGGGCAGAGGAGAGAATGAAAGGAGTCGGTGTAGGAACGATGGAATAATGTGCGGAGTTTCTCATGGAAATAATGGAGCTTCCCATTCAAGGTTTTGAAGTACTGCACACATCAGCGCTCTTCAGCGAAACACACGAGCGACGTTGAATAGAACGACGTTCGCCGGCGTAAAGTTTAGTAACCTTTCGGTAAGAAGCTTTCTGTGAGTGAACAACAGTCACGACCAAATATTTCACCTGAAGCTGCTGAATTCATTCACAGCAAGTGTTTAAAATCTTAAGGCTGTTATCCCGTGGTGGTGAAAAAGTTGACTAGGTGAATGTTCGATGCTTTTCCTGAAAACCCACGAACTTGACAACTTTCACGAATGCTATTATCGACGTTCACTTGGTGCCGAGCGCGTATCGTCTTTACTGCAGATCTATTTTGAAGTGCGCTAACTATTACGTAGAGTCAGTTTAACGAATGGACGGCTGGTACGCTTTTGTATTGCGAACTGACTAGCGCACTAGAGCGAATGGAAAGCTCCCTATTTTGGGCAAATCGTCACAAAAACGGTATGTTTATCTCTATCAGTGGACAGTCCCGGGCGTTACGTGTCGGAATCTCTCCATCGTAGAACGAGAGGAAGATAGAGCTATGCCACTTAACAAATTTTTGTTTCACGACCCAAGTTTCGCTGCTGAGCAGCATCTTAACCTGAAGACGCTGCACGGAAGCGATGCCTGGGACATGAATTAATAACCTATCCTGTCACGGCATAGCAAAGGTTTTTCATCCTCTTATTATGAACAACAATCACTCTGTTCCTATTCTGAGACAGACGCAGTCAAAAGAGCTTAATTCTCGACGTTAGGTGTACAAAGCTGCTTCTGTAGTCATATATTTCTTCATCATCATCATTGTGATTCTGTCCTTGGACATCTCCACTCAACAGCATTCTGTCCTGTGCCTCTCTCTTCATAGCTCCTCCCTTTTTTGATGTCTATCAGCATTCCGTGCCTCCTCCTTCCTCTTCCTCTCTTCCCTTCTATTTTCCCTTCTATAATCAATTTCTCTGAATACTATTCCTCATTAAAATATGCCCAATCGAATTAGTCTTCCTCTTTTTAATTTCTCTCAAGATACTCCTTTCTTCCCCAATCCTCCTCAGCACCTCATCTTTCCCAACTCTATCTTTCCACCCAATTCTCTCCATTCGTCGCCACACCCACATCTCAAAGCTTTCCAAGTACTTTTCTTCTCTCTTCTTCAAGGTTCATGTTTCGCATCCGTATAGAACAATACTCTATATGAAGCATTTTGCGAATCTTTTTCTTATATCTGTCCTGACTTTCCTCGATGTCACCAGTTCCTTAATCTTGCTAAATGCTACTTTTCCTTGCCTAATTCTATTTTTAATTTCCTTCGTACAGTTGCCGTTCTGAGTAACTATACTTCCCAGGTACTTGAAGGAACTTACTTGTTTTAATTTTTTCTTTTTCCAGCCGCCATATATTCAATGGTCTTCCTTCTGTCTTCACTATCCTCATAGCCATAGTTTTCTTTCCATTTTTCCACATTCCGTACTATTCACGTTTCTTCCAAATTCATATATATTTATTTTTTTATATTTTCCTCCGTTTAGCCTCTCCTTAAACGCTTCCTTCGTTTCTGCTACTGCTATGCCTCAATTCACATTTGCCGTCCGTTCGTAACATTCCTGATATTCCTCGTCTTAAGGTATCCTCTCCCAACACATGCACACGTGACTTTCTCGGGCTCATTCCCCTTCCTCTCGCCCTCCCCTTGCGTAAATCTGTTTAATCGACTCTCTTCCATTCTCTGCACATAGCAAATTCAAAGAATCACGCACTTTTCTTAATTTTTCATTATCGGACCATCCATTCCACTATCAAAGAAAAATACGCAGAAGATTTTTGAGGAGTTCCTAAAAATACAATTCGTAATGAGATGAAATGTGTGCCTTCCACAGTTTGATTAAAAAATCTACTACCCGTTTCGGCAATTATGCCATCATCAGGTACACTCCCAACTACACATGATGATGGCGCAACTGCCGAAACGAATAGTACATTCTTTAATAAAACCGTGGAAGGTTTACATTTTGTCAAATTCTGAATTCGACCTTCCACAGTGTAAGATGTTCCATGTTTGCATTTAAAATACAATTTATTAAAACTATACAACCAGTTATACCTGCTATGGATCATCGGGTACGCATATGCCTCGCAGTGATTAATACGGACCTGAGGATGCCGTAGTCGGAAAAACCGGCCTTGAAGTTGTAATAAATTGTGTTTTGTGGAACTCAACAAAGCGTGCTGCGTATTTTTTTATTGATACAGTGATTCGGCCAATTGGGTTTTGCAAGAGTTTTTTTATTTACGCATTCGAAAGTTAAGGCTATTAAATAAATATTGGCAATGTCCATTCAATGTTTTGTGGCCAGTATATTTGCTTAAAAATCCTCTCAAAATGGCAAAATTTTACGTTTTAATGAAACACCCACCATGTTTGTTGTATGGTGACGTCACAAGGCAGTACCATATCTTTAAATTGAGTGAGAGAAACACGGAGAAAATGAGATCTCTAATATGAATGCCATTGAAGCGAAAAACTGTTTTTATCATGGAAAAACTCCGTAGGTAATGAAACAAATTAAATATACGCATCTTACACCCTTATTTTTTTAGTTTTTAGCCAACCTCCACTATATTTGAAGTAAAAGATGCGGTAATTTAGTAGAATCGACGCTGTAGTTGGCTCCTGCTGCAAAAAATGTGCTCTCCAGAAATATTTACGCAGAAAATATGAATGTATTGCATTTCAGTTTTGGTTCTCAATATATAACGTACGTGTTCACCGAAATAAGGGTTTTTTAAGCCAAACAAAATATTAATTTTGATTTTTTTAGTCACACAGTCGCGACGTAACCTCCTCTTGAGTATTGACCTCTTGAGCAATTAAAAGCTGTACGTGAAAAACACAACTTTAAAACGCAATTGTGAGGCTGAGGGAAATTACGTGTGGCGTGGTCGGGCGTTTGTTCTGTGGCGGTGGCAATGGAGCAATTAGCCGATCACTTAATGCATCGCATGAGGAGGAGGCGGTCGATGGGCGGGGTTGGTGCACCGTGCGCGCGCATCTCAAGCGGCGCACATTCAGCACCGCGTCGATTCACTTACTTCGAATGCGGCCTCTCTCAGAATACCACGCGGGAATTCCGTTGATGCTGCTACTATCTGCTGCGAATAGTTAAACGTGGTATGCTCACTCTTTTTGACTGGGTTAGTGTTCCGTGTTGATAACCGGCCCGGTATTGATTAATGCGTAGAGTGCAATGGGTAATTACTCCATTTCGTGCGAAAATTGAAGGGGTATTTTATTGAGGATTCCAGTAAGCTTGTAAGTGAGCTTAAAAATCAGGAAATTGGATTAATGTAACAAAAAGTTATGCCAAGATATAACATGAGGTACGCAAAAAAGGGAAAACACTTGAAATCGGAACTATTCCATTCTTATTTACTGCTGTATCCGAGGGAAAAATAGTCGCCGTGGGCGACTATCACTTCTGGGAGAACACGTCTACGTCGCTCACAACGAAGTTGGTGCTCAAAGGGTTTAAGATATTTTCTTAGACTGAGAAAGCGGAAGGAAAGGGTCAAGGACTAACTTGAAGAGGCTTGTTCATATAGTTGTCAAAGGAGAATCTTGAAGAAGTATACCTACGTTGTAATGTAGGTATTGTAATGGCGTATAGAAAGCATACTTGTGTAATTGTAATGGGTGGATTTTGAGGTTTGGGAAGGAAAATGTTTAATTGCGTTCCTTCCAAGTCGTGGGTTGGGAAACCCTTAATTTGTTTTTGGATTCTTTTTTCTCATCAAATTCCTTTGTTAAATGAGTTTATTATTGCTATCGAACTCAGAAATACCTAAGTTAAAAGATATTGTGTTATGTTGGCTTTGAAATAGAAGGCAGCTGTTTCACATATCAAGTATCTTCCATAACTTCATTGGTCCCTGTGGCTATATCCAAACAATCCTTCAGGAGCAGCAACCTTTAAATGTTCCACATCCTTAAAGTATTACATATCTCAATCCCCTTAAAGTAAGATTGTATGTAAGAGTAAAAGTTAACGTGAGTAAAGGAACTCTTTGTAATAAAATTTCAATAATTATATTCGGATTTGGAACAGATGAAACAAAAGCATTACTACAAATTTAAATTTTCACAATCCCTTCGAAACGCAACCTTGCTGTAAGCAAATGAAACTAAATGTAATCTCGCCCTTCCTGGAGTGATATATCTTACTCCCAAGGGGTGCGAGCAGCCCCGGTTGGGAAACACTGGTTCAAACAGACAAACGAACTGGTTCTCCTAGAAAGCTTGTATAAGAACGTGGATAATGTTTTCGATGGACTAATCAGCTCTGATACTGAAAGTTTTGATTATAATGCGCTTGCAATTGATAAAAATGTAGTGATTCATGCGCATAAAATTGAATTCTATGATTGCTTGGATGGTGTCGAAGCTATCTTGTCCTGCTCTTCTCATCCCTTTAGTCAGGTTCGAATCTCAGGGATGGCGGAAATTTTTCTGTGGAGTCCAGTTCCACTTATTTTGGTGCTGCGTGGAGAGCACCTCTCTCCGCTCGTCAGCAATCCCTCCGTCGGAAGGGTTGTGCGCAAAATTGTGCGACTCCTTGAGATACCCATTTCTTTGCCATCCTGTCGTGCACGGCGCGACCGTGCACCTCGATGGTCGCTCTACTTCCCTCCCGCGCCCCAGAAATAACCCTCCGTGTGTAAGCTGCCATAATCCCTCTTGCCTCCCGTCTCGCGTATTTTTCCGCGCTCTTCATTGATTTCTCACCTCTTATCATGCTGCTTTCTTCCTCATAACATCCGTCAGTGAATCACTCCGTACTCAACCCCCCCCCCCTCTTCCCGGCAGATTAAAGGCCGCTTTACACGGTATGTTTTATTGTAGAAATGAATGTACAAAATCCTTCATGAAGGAAATTGTACCGTGTAAAGCAGCTAATCGTATGATTGTCTAAATGACTTGACGGGAAATAGAGCCTGCTCTATTTACAGTCAGTTTATTGTACATTCTGTGATACATTCTTCTGTACAATAAAATGTACCGTGTAAAGCGGCCTTGAGGTGGCTGTAGCTGTAATCAAGGGTCATTGAGTGTAAACTTATGTACTTTTTCGAATAATTAGCCGAAAAAATTGTTGGACCACATTTCCCTTAAGTGTATCTGCTTATGGGACGAAACTCTACATTCAGGCATTAATTGAAATGATACGAGGACTGTACATAATTTAAATTTCTTTCTTTGGTTAAAGTATGTCTTGACCAGAGCTTTCGAAATTTAGACGTTGAAATTTCGAAATTTAGTGCATTGAAGTATGTAGTTTTCTGGTAATAAACTTGGCGCAGCTCCTAGATATGTGTCAGCAACAATGATAGTGGCATGAAATGCTTTGTTCCCCTTTGAGAAGAAAATCTGCCCTTATGCAATGGAATTATTACAAAATAAATGTCACGTGTCTTTTGGCTTTGTTGAAATAGTATTGAAATGCCAAAAGTACAAATGGATATAATGCAATTTTTTTCATATTTTGATATCACAAATGAGATCGCGTGCGCTAAGTTTCACCCAAATCTGCACACGCAAATGCAATGATTGCTCGTACCCACTCAAAGCGTCTAATCCCCTGAACACCTCTTCAACTCGGGCCATGCTTCATGCCAAGGTTGTGAAACAAGCTGTGGAATCCGCATTGTGGATTTGTTATTTCTCATCTCATTTGTTTTTACACCCAATTGTTTGCTATTCTCTGTGGAGATAATGAGATAATTCTCTCTGAGATAAAACTCTCTGAGATAATTCTCTCCGAGATCTCTTGCTCTTCGACCACACCGTGGTCTCGGGCTCGCGGTGATTCATTAGTCGTCATTGACAGCGGTCAGTCTGGACGCTCGTCTCCTGCATCCCTCCACTCAACACTCCCGTCAACGTCCAAGGTAATGGCGCAGTTGAAGTTTACCGATTTTGCTTGGAAATGAAACAATTTTTCACGATCGTATGATGTAGACGTAGGTTGACATGATGGATTCCTCGGTCACGTGTCTCCATTCCCCAAACGGCAATGGACGTGTTCGCTGGTTGGCTGCATTTTTAACTGCGCTATTATTTCGGACGGACTTGAACCGTTTCATACCCGCTTACGTCTTCAATTGGACATCCAGCATGAATTTCACGATGTATTCCATCCTTGGTTTTTTGCAAGAGATTTTTTCCAATTAAATTTTCTTTCAGTTCTGTTCTCTGGAGGTTTTTGTGTCGCCGTATGTGACGAAGAATTTTGTTAATCTCACTCTGCCGAGTTTTCTTCGATCTTTTTCTCTTACCTTCTCTTTCTAGGACTTCTTTTTTTATTATTTTATTTGTGCATTTGACCTTGGATAACACCTAATGTTCAATGTTTCTGGTGGCGTGGTGAAATATTCTGCCAATCGTACGATTGGGGGAGCCGCCGCCTGGGTGGATTTTTTCCCACTCAGCACTCAGTTATATGTATTCGTGCTCCGTTACTCGCTCATTAAACCGATGAAAAAGGCTTTAGAACCTGATAAAAGATCGTAGGCTTTCCCGGCGAATAATATGAGTGAAATCTCCTCGGGTTTGGCACCGGGTGAGGCTATTAAAGGCCAACGTTTCGTCGAGAAACTCTCTCTTCGTCATCAGGGCTAAGACTGATTGCCGAGACGATTAGAACTGCCTTTATGAGGGCATTTTTCACGATTTTCAGCTTTCGCTGGTATGCGGTTTATGGCAGGAGAGTTTCTTTAGGACTATATCAGTTTTTAGGGCGGTTCTTCTGTTGCAGTGACCAGGGTGTTAGGTGGTTATTATGTGAGTGGGGGATGCATGGTGGAGTAGGTGGAGTATTTTGGTCGTTTATGTTTGAAGTGGGGGTTTTCTTCGTACTGCCATAGGGGGTGGAGTAGTGTGTGGTTTAATTTGCCTAGGATGCTATTGAAAGATGTGGCTATTTCTCTGAGGTGGGTGTCTAAGGCGAGTATATTGAGATCTTCTTGCAGGTAGCTGTTGCGGGCGAACCATGGGGCGTTTGGTATTGTGCGGAGTGTTTTGTTTTGCAGGGTTGTTAGGGTTTTTAAGTTGGTCATTGCTATGGAGCCCCACGCAGGGTAGCCGTAGGTGAGGAGTGGGCGTAGCATGGACTTGTAAAGGATAATTTTGGTGGTAAGGGATAGGGGGCTTTCTCGTTTTATTAGGGCGAAGATGGCGGCACTGGCGTTCTTGAATTTGGTGGCTGCATCTTTGGCGTGCGCGGCCCAGGTCAGTTTTTGGTCCAGGGTGACTCTGAGGAATTTCGCTGTGGTTTTGCGCGGGATGATGGTGCGTCCGTAATGGACGGGTGTGGCAAGTTTCCTCGTTCGTATTCTGGAGAATTCAATGGTTTCAGATTTGGTGGGGTTCATTGTCAGTTACCATCTCTTCGTCCATTTTTCGATGTCGTTTATGTGTTCCTGTATGTGGTTGGCTGCGGTGTTGGAGTTGAAGGAACGGCAAAGGATGGCGGTGTCATCGGCTTAGAGAAAGAGGTCGGTGTTTGGATGGGTGGGAATGTCGTTTATATAAAAGTTGAAGAGGAAGGGGGAAAGGATAGAACCTTGTGGTACGCCGGAGGTGATTGGGTGAAGGTTGGAGGATGAGGCGTTGACGGATGTGAAGAAGGAGCGGTCATTGAGGAAGGATTGCAACAGTTTGGATAGGTAAAGCGGGATAGGGGTGGAGGAAAGTTTGTACAGCAATCCAGCATGCCGGATGCCCGATCGAATGTCTTGGATTGGTCCAGGAACGCCCCGACCGTTTGCTTACGGATGTTGAAGCTGAATGAGATAAATACCACCAGTCTTGTGATCTGATGAGTTGTGGAGTGCTTCTGGCGGAATCCTGTTTGTTCATCTCTGATGACCTGGTGGAGTAGTAGTTCCGGGAGGAGACGGTTTAGGATGATTTTTTCAAAAGTTTTTCCGATTGCAGACAGTCGACTGTTTTTGTTTATTGGGTGGAAGCTATTTGGGTCTTTGTGGGGTTTGTTTGGTTTGGGGATTAAGACTAATTTGGCGGTTTTCCAAGGTGTGGGGAAGTATGAGAGCTTGAGGCAGGTATTGAAAAGATGACGGAGATAGACGATGAAGTTGGGTGTGAAGTACTTGATGGCTCAGTTTGAGATGAGGTCCGGTCCTGGTGCTTTCTTCGATGGGATGTGTCGGATGATGGACTGGAGTACGGCAGGGGAGACGGGCGGGAAGGGGGAGGGATGGGTAGTGGGCTAGAGAAGAACAGATTGACTCGCAGTCGGTGTCCATATCAGACTGTTCGGCGTTGTTGAAGGTGGGTAATAATGTGGCTTTCTCCGTGGATGTAGGGGGCGGAGCCCCTTATATTATATACAGCCCGTTGTGTAATTGACTCACTCACTCACTCGTGTATGAAAATTCCCGACCACTTCTAGACGAGCTGGGAACTCGAAATTTGGAACGAGTCTTCTATGGAAGAATTCATAGAAGGAAGGAGATCACGAAAAGCCGTTAGGAAGAGCCTGCATTCCCTATATTTCCACTAACTCGGGGAAAATAGGAAGAATTTTACATAGGCACAACCTACAGACGATCCATAGACCTCCAGAAAAAATTCGAGATCGGCTCGTAAGAGTGAAGGACGACCTTGGACTCAGAGTGCCTGGAGTGTATTACATCCCCTGTGAGTGTGGCCTTGCCTACGTTGGAGAGACATCACGTATGGTGGAAGCCAGAATTAAAGAACGCAAGAGGCACAAAAGACTTTCAACCCGAAAAATCGGCCTTGGCGGAGCATAGTCTCGATCTTGCGCACTCCATCAATTTTAACGGCGCCAAAATCCTCTGCCGGTCATATGGATACTGGGATCGGTTAATGAAAGAGGCACTCGAAATCAGTGTGGAGGAGAAAAAGCTTAATCGAGACTCGGAGCAGAACATTAGCCAAATATGGAGACCGTTACTCCATAAAATACAACGGTCGCGGAGACAATTCAAATTCCAACCGTCGTGAGCGAATTTTGAATTGGCCGGTCAACAATGGGTCTCAAGTATAAAATGCCCTGATGACGATGACAGAGAGTTTCTCGTCGAAACGTTGGCCTTTCATAGCCTTTCATACCCGGTGTCAAACCCGAGAAGATTTGACTCGTCTTAGAACCTGCTCTCGGTGGTCATCTTCATTGGTCGTCTTCATTGGTCGTTCAATCCCAAGATTGGTTGACAACACTGCCACCCACCCTTCCCTATCAAATGCTAGTTTCCTTACCTCATCTGGTATCTCTTCCCGTGTAATTTCCTCTTTAGTTTTCTCATTATTTGGGCCAAATTATTTATCTCTTGGGCTTCCTTTTGCCACCATTTTTCCTTCAATTGTGTTCTTCACCATCGCGTTGTGCCTCAGGGTCATTCCATTTAAAATGATCCGGTGACGGTTGCCCGGCGAATTTTGAAAATCCTTGCTCTGCACGCACGTATTCACTGTATCGGCAGTAAAATGCGACGGTTCATGTCATCTCCATTCGTAATAGGTATCTCATGAATTGACAACGACGATGGAGAAGAGAGATTGAGAACATACTATTTTAAACCAGATGAAATACTTTTTCTTTTCCATTTCTTTCCCTCTTCGTATAGTTTTTTCGGGTCGAAATCCATTTTTAAGAATGAAAAAAGTGTTTATTTCAAGTTCTATGTGGACAATTAAATAGTTAAAAAGGAAGAAATGAAAATTAAAATGGTATGTTCAGTACCTCTCCTTTGTCGTTGTTAGCTCTTGAAATATGTCGGAAGAGTTATATTCTTCAATCATCTACAAAATCAAAAAATCACATCTCGGAAAACTGGCTGCTGTGAGAAAATGAAGGGGGATAATGTTATGTATGATGAGAGCTGGGTATTGATGGTTTTTAATGTGTGTTTTGTCATAGGATAGTGGGCCCCCCTGGGGAGAATAACGGGCAGCGAGGTTCACAGTACGAGTAAATTTGCAATGCTTTTGTAAGGCACAGGTGGTAAATAAACCCTGATTTACAATTACGAAAACCGTGGTAGATAGTTATTTCGAGATGGTTTGTTCCTGAGGACACAACAGATAATATTTTTAAAATCGTCGAAGTTAATTGCCAATACATATGAGTGTGTGTGAGCAAAAAATGGATTTTTAAAAAATGGTCTTGCAGCCAATTAAATGTTTCCTGATCATTTGACATGGAGGGTGTGTCCATCCATTGATTCCTTTTTACCATTTGGTGCTCCAAATGATCCTTTCCTCTTCAATTCTCCTGTAAACTTCATCATTTATTGTTTCATCAGTCCATTTGATCAACCATGTTTCGAAGCACAACCGAATCTTTCGGGTGTGCTTGTCCAATGTTGCATAGAGTGTATTTATTATGTAGAGTGCATTTTTTATGTATTACATTCTTCTTGTTCGTTGTCATATCGTCTCTGAACACAGAAGTTACCATTTCACCATGAGCGCTTTCTTAGCTTGGGCTATTGTACGCCTTGATGTCCGTTGTACTTCTTATGGGGGCAGTTTAACGTAAAGAGGGCAGGAAAATGAGTTCGAAAGGTAACACAAAGGTTGAGGGGTTATTTCGCTTGACTTCCTTAGTCAATCGAGTCAGTGAAAAAGAAGAATGAATGAAAATACTTCTAGGATCTACCTGTATCGGCTATATCAGAACCGCATAGCTATCGCAGTTTATAAGTGGCATAATGCTTTGGGAAAGTAGTGGTTGTTTAAACAACAATTTAGCCATTCATCTGCGGCATCCTTGTTTTTACACTCCTAGTTACGCTCTTTCTTTGAGGGGGAGAATCGATAGTGGTGGTGAGGACTCTCGTGATCCGGGGGGTCTACCTTTGGCCTTTTTTTTTAGCGGAACACAGTCATTGTTGAGTGCTTGCGGGGAGAACTAGCCTTGTAGAGAAGATTGTGGCATAATACTTGGAGAAATAGTGTTGAAGAAAGGATACACTGACATGTTCGTATTTCCCGCCGTCGCCCCTAAACAATATGAAGTACGTCTCTTGCAACCATGGAATTTAATTCGATTTTGAGTAAGTCAGCGACATATCAGGTTATTGCAAATTAAATTATAATATGATAATAATATTTCTTTTGGTAAGAGTTGTCCCACATTATTACCTCTTTATTTGGTCGACGAACACACTCAGCCATGGCCTAAACGGTAAAAATCCTACCTACGCGGGATTTGAACTCGCGACCCTTGGGTGGGCAGACTAAGACTATCACGAGTTTCTTAGACTTTGTCAGGAAATGGAACTTTCAAAGAAAAGTATGCGTATGAGTGTAACCCGTGTTGAGTTACGAAATAGTTAGCGTGGGTTTTGGTGTGAGAATGCGTACGCTTCCCGCGACTAAACTGTTTGAAAACGGGATCTAGAGCATGTGAATGTGCATGGCTGCCGGATCGGATTGTGCCGCCCCTGCAATGCAATCGCGTCCCTTGTTTCCTCCGACAGAGGCCCACGAGGCGGCGGCGGTAGCGGCGGCGGAGGCGGCACAGGGCCGGCGGAAGAGCAACTCAGAGCCGCCCTCGACGCTCGGCAGTCCGCAGAAGAACGGCGCCGCGCTGCTCGGCGTCCGCAACGGCTGCGCCCCATCGACCACCCCCACATCCGGAGGATCGTCCTCCGGCGGAGGCTTCCACAGCTTCCGGAGCGCCTTGGGACTGCGTCTGAAGAACGCGGCCACTCGGTGCCTGGAGAAGAAGCCGGGGGAGAGCGAGGGGTGCCCCGCTTGCAGGGACGGCCAACACCAGGGCCGGCGCCACAACGCGCCCGCCGCGTGCTGCAACTGCTGCATCCGGGGGGCGGGCGGAGGGGGAAGCGGAGGAGCGGATTCCCCGCACGTGCACTCCACGGCCCTGACGCGTACCTACGCCAGGGGCGGGACTTCTTATCCTTCGCCTCCCGCCGAGGCCCCAGGCGCCTGCAAGGGCGGTGAGTGCGGGTGTGGACATGGCAAGCGAAATAGGAGTTGCGAAAGGGTGCTCTCGAAGCGAGTCGAGTAACATGAAGATGGAACGCAGCCATTTAGGGAAACTTGCATATTTTATCGAAGGAGAGCGGAATTGCCTGATCGTGCCAATGCGGGACGTCTACTGTCCCTAGTAAACCTTCTCTATTATACGTCTAAGGCTTACTAACGCAACAATCGACGATGAGATTGGTATACCTCGATAGGTGCCCTTCGCGCACCGACCCGACGTTTGACTCTCGGTGGCAACGGGCTCTTATTTTAGTCTGGCGGCGTACAACGGTACAGTCGGCGCCGACCCACGGTTACCTATAGCTCTCGGTAAAGCTCCTGGCGCAGACCTGCGTGGCAATAGGGAGAGTTAGAAGTGGAGGGGGGGGGGAAGGAAATCCAGAAGATAAGGAGGCAACGAGAGATAGAGTGGGACAGAGGAACTAGTAATTACGCCGGTGTCAACCGTCACCGTGACTCTACTGGGGACCCAATCTTGAGGTCTCATTGTGAGGCCAAGTCAAAACGGGACGGCAGGCAGTCGTGAGTCATCCCAATTCTCGAAGCGCATGTGTTGGTTGCATTTAGGAAGGCTCCCCACTGGAAAACCTCCCTCTCCCGTTATTCAGGACTCTGACGTTTTTGTCGCCCATTTCCCAAACTCGTCCGCTGCGCTGCGCTTTGCTCTAGTTGTGCATAGGTTCCTGATATTAGTTGTCTGCTCCTCTTCATAAAGGATCAGAATAATCTAATCTCGACAAATACGAGGCTGTGGCGTCACATCCTCGGACAATGACAATTTTTTTAATTGCAACCATTGAAATATTTCGAAGTTTCATTTGGGACCCTGGTCTAATAGATTTAACCAAAAAAATTAATTTAATACTAAGGAAAGCAGCGCGCTTCGTTAAAAACTGCTGCGAGCGTACATATAGTGTCTCACAACTTTTAGGGGGATTAAGGTGGGATCCCCTAGAGACTCGGAGGCTACACGCTAGGCTTGGGTTGCTTGATAAATTCAGAGCTGATATTTTTCAGAGCAACACAGAGAATTTTATCAAGACTCCTCACTACATCTCTAGGTCTGACAGACGCGATAAAATATGGTAGATACACTGCCGAACAGATAGGTACAAGAACTCGTTCTTTCCGGGAACAATAAGCGATCACAATAAAAATTAAGCTCACTAAATACACTCATATAATTCATGTCACCATTTCATCTCCAAAAAACTTACACCCTTACACGGCTGGTGACCTAACACCCCCTGCCACACGCCCATACGGCGGCTCGCGGGGTATTATGTGGATGTAGAAGTTACGATGTCTATATTCTGTGTGTGTTGAGGCCTGACAGCTCTACGTCATTTGAGAATATGATGTCCTCCTTCGCGGAATCTTCGTCAGTAGCTTGGCTGAATTCTACTTCTAATGCTAGAGTTAGGGTGGTCGTGAAACTTCAAGTAAAATGAAGATGAAAATCCGTCATTAATGGAATTTTTCAATCAATCATTCAATGGAATCAATTTTCTCCTCATACCTCAATGGATATATTTTAGAGTGAACGCTTTTCATCCCCAAGAGCCGACTTACGTGTCATTTATAAATAATCAACGCTTTTCGACCTTAGTTCCATACATACATACCAATCACGCCGTTCCCATCCGGGGTAGGCAGAGTCTCCAAGTTTCACTCATAAATGCATATTTGTACACCAAACTCTGCTTCAATAATTTCCTCCATACTGACCTATCCTTGCAAACCTCTTTTGCCTCATTTACTTCATTTGCCTCATACACTGCTTCATACACGCCCTCCTGTTTTTAAGACTCCAAATATTCCTCCTCCTAAGAATTTTCTCAACCACATTCAACCACAACTTCCTTGGCCTACCTCTACCTCTCGCACCATTCATTCTACTCTCATATATCTTTTTCGTTATTCGACTCTCATCCATTCTCTCAACATGGCCAAACCAACAAAGCACACTCCTTTCATACACGTTCATTACTGGAGCATCTAACCCACACTCATTTATTGTGGCATTAATTTTGCTAATAGTGAGTGTGTAATTAGCAGGCGCTTAAATGTTATAGCCATTCAATTCCTTTGGTGAATAAGTCTTCTCGCCAACATTTTTCCCTGAAAATGGCATTTATACTCTCCTTGGATAGTGAATATACGTTTTGCCCGTTTTTCTCCTTTTTTTCGAATTTTCTCTCGTGTGATTCTAGGTTCAATTTGCGAAGAAATTAACGTGGAAATGTACGTTTTTGATGTCCATGTGTAACAAGTGACACGTTTTGTTATACATTGGCAGAAATTGATACAGTTATGTTTACGTTATTTCACGGTGGAAATACCTTCAAGGTAACTGGAGCGGTAGTCGTTGGGTACTCATTTTGATAATGTTTTTGTTAGTAAAAAATCATTCTTGGGCAATATTTCAATTAAACGCATATGTTTACTCATTGGAACTCAACATACTGGCAGTAAGGGAAAAGAATTATGTTTTGAATTTCTTTCCTTAATTAACACGTGCTATGTCTGGTGTTCCCGGTTCGATAATCGAAAGTTATTTTATTACGACATTATATGGAAATATGTTTTTTTTCAAATATTGGGCTTCACGTTCTTCCTTGATATTCGTTAGCAAGAATTATAGCTATCATCATCATTAGTCGTCTGCTTTCGCAGGTCCTTGGTGCCTCCATCTCTCTCTGTCCTCTGCTCTCCTCTTCAATTCTCCAACTCCCTCCATCCTTCAGGTCATCAATCATCTTTCCTTTCCTTCTTCCTCTTTTGCGGTTTCCATCCATCATTCCTTCCAGTACTTCTCGTAACAAAAATTTCCTTCTCAGTACATGTCCCGTCCTGCTCTTCTTCCTATCTTCAATGGTCTTTAAGAGCTTTCTTCCTTCTTTTATTCTCTCCAACATCTCTTCATTCCTAACCCTATCAGACCACTTAATAACAATAAGAAATGTTGTGTTCGGTATTTATAAGAAAATCTGTTGTTATGTAATCGAACTATTACGAAATGTATGAAATGTGCCGTAAGGATAGGCGTTGAAATGGCATGGAATGTCAATTCAGAATGATGCAGCTTTCTTCATTTTACCGATAGATGCGCAAATATGTACCGGAACAGAAATCGCTCTAGCTGCTGTCCTATCCTCTCTACCACGAGCGCCACTCTTCGACCCTTCGTGACTGTTCGCTTGAACCTTCTTTGTTTTGTGATCCATTTCGTCCTTGGTCTTCCTGGGTAATTCTGCCCATTCTTTTCTCCTCCCTGTTTCGTTTTCCGGCGGGGGTCATGACTGAGACTGTGATCTGTGCGTATATTTATGCATTTATGTACGTTTGTGTACACAGCAATAATTCACCTTTTATCGTATGCTCTTCGCTAAGTGTCCTGCAGATTCTCCCAGTCCTGTTGATCTTCATCCATCTTCAATATTTTCACACTTCTATTGCTTCCGGTGATCTATACAAAAGATAAAAGCTCTCGGAACATTTTCAGGGAAACTGAGCGAATAACTATGAGACGCTGTCTGTTCTCCACTAGTAAATGCGCGTCGAGTCGGCAAAAGAGTCCATCGCTTAACGGCCAGTCGAATTTGCAGCGCGCAGCATTTTAGTTTCTCCCCACGTGACGGCCACGTCGAGCTCTGTATTCTAATGAAAAATTACGGCGCTGCCAGGATTTGAACCTGGGTGATCTCGGTGTCAAGCCGGTACTTTTTACACCATACCATCCCGTTTCCCCTACGCTGATGTCCCCGATAACTCGGGAAACCAATTTTTGTGGCGAAGTTTGAATAAAAGTTTTGATGGTCGCGACAACCGAAATTGATTATTTTTCTATCAATCGGAGTTTAGTCATGGGTACAATATACTTCTAGATATTATTGGATCCAGTGAAAGGAAATTTGGATCATTTAACTATTTGAGCTCTGTCGGCTGACCTGAACCGGGTTTACAGCAATCTCTGAATTGTGTGCTCGGGGACTATCTCCCACGTTTGTTTTACTTGTCATCGTTAGTCGATTTTTCCTGCCTCCCTATTCGGCGCCTTTTGTCGCGTTGGAGTGGGGCAGTACGTCGCTCTTTAGCCTTATATTACGAGTGTGTGCGGGTATATCGAAAAGAGGGAAAATTCATGTTTTCTTAGGAGGAGCTGCCCCGGACAGCTAATTTTAGGAATGGTGGTGTGTTAAAAATATGTAATTATCTGTAGATGTAATTTTGCTCTTTAATCGTTGTAATTGTGTGCTGCTTCTTGCAGTTCGGGTAATTTGGGCGAGATATCATTTCACATAAAATTCAATGAATTTGGCAAAAAGAAAAAGATCGCATCTTTCGAAATAAACCAAAATATCATCCACTTACCGCACTTGGTACATTTCGAGGTGTAAAAACACAACAGCCGCTTTCCGTGGGATACGGTTCGGGTGTGCGTTACAGTGAGATTTTTAAAATATGGAATTTCTAACGCCTAGATCTCGTCAGAAATTTCGCAGTGTGTAGCTTTATAATTTGCGACTGTTTTTTATTAATCGGGTTCTCACCGCTGTCATTTTTAGAGAACTTACGTTCCGTGTACTCACCTCCAGGCTTATGAGGTATTCATTGCCGTCACCATGCACCATTGAAGTGGGCTACTCGGGGAGATAATATTTTCATATTGGAAGACTTTTAGAAGAGGAGTTAAGTTAATGGACGATATAGCGAAGTTAATTATCCCTCTCTCTGCAAATGGCAGCATCGTACCCCCGGCCTTGTTTGAATCTACTCTGGAAACGAGCCTCCATAAGAGCAGTCCATACTGCCGGCTAAATAGTTCTATTGAAAAATCTCCGCCGGGACTCAGATTCTGTCGCATTGGAATGGAAAGTTGGAGCTCATTCCAGCCACCGAGCCTACCCGGACGCCACGAGTTCCACCAGTAAAACCCTTGGATCGACTTGGAGTGCAAGACACATTTCTAGCGTTCTTCTATTCCTCGTGCTATTGATGCAATGTGTCAGTTTTAACTGTTTATCTGTCTGACGTTTTGGCTTCGGTTTTACCCCGAAATTCCAGGCATCGGTTATCATATCTCTCGTGTTAGCCATGTCTTGGTCGCGTTATCTGCTCCTATAATCGGACACGATGCTCTTGAGTACGAACTGAAGGAATCAGACGGGATGTCACGAATTATGAATTCAAGCTACTGTCGTCCGTTAGAGGCGCTCATCAAAATAATTTTAAATGTTGATCATTATCCACTTTGGCTTGAAAAAATTAGGAAGCATCTATGAATACAATATATGAACGAGTAGATCAGAGAAAATAGAAGCAGGTGGTGCCAGCATTTGCATCGAGTGCCAGGAAATAAAATACCAGTAGCCACTCGCGAGTGTATATATGCCGAAAGGAAGGATAGTCGTGTGAAGATGGAGGAAAAGATGGTTTCCGGAACAGGCAAATATTAAGGCAGATGGGGCCACATCCACGAAGTGAAGGAGAGGAAGTTCCTTTTAGTTGACTACATTCCATTTGTTGATAGCTTTTCAATACATTAAATTTTATTTTAATATAACTTACGCCGAAATTCGTTTTCCAGTGTACGGAGATGTCTAATTTTCCTTCATTTAAAGTGAAAAACATCTTTCATTTTAACATGAAAGCTCTTTTTATTATTTCATCTTTTTTGGCTTGAAATTTTTCGCGTTCAAAGAACTCGAGATTTGCCTGATTCGATGGATGCGCAACCTTTTTTGTTCTCGAAATGTGATTCGATAAAATTTAGGATTCCCCTTACCTCTATAAATGTAAGCATTCTATTTGAAGTGGGAAGTGCATATATTCTCCATTCTTCTCGGGTTGTGGCTGTCTATCCAGAGATTCGACCGGACTGTTAGTTCTCTTACCTCCCTTTGATCCAGTTGCATTTTTTTAGCGCGTGCGGGCGCAGTGGCGCCACCCGACACTCCGGCCGGAAGGGAAAGTGACGATAAGGCGGGCGATAAAAAAAGGAAAAGACACAAAAGAGTGATCCCGCGTGACGAACGTCGTCAGTACTCGAGTTTCCTTCGAATTTCGTGCCACCGATTTTGGGTAAGAAAATACAATGCATGGGCGTCTTTGTATTTATGTAATACTCGATGCTTGTCTTAACGCTAAACCCGTTTCGTATGATGAATGACCCACCATTAAAACCAGTGTACTAGCCGGTAATCGGTATTGAGGACGAGATCCAGTATGATCGGAGCCGTCCTAGAAGGTTTCGCGCGATCGTTGAGCTTGTACTGGTGACGAAGTGTTATCTTATTTCGTATCTGATCGCATGTCTACGAAAATTCAAAACCAAGCAATCAATGACAGGAGGCGACCACGATCGCAATCGAGAGTGTAATTTCATGTTGGCGAGGCCGGCTGAAAATTACCTGCTGACGAAATGCTCAGTTGAAAGAAGTGCTTCCAAGTTGCAAGATTCAAACGATGCCGTTTGAGACGGGGATCACGTGGCCGAATAATATTTATTCATCCGTGGCGTAGTATCGGGTATGATGGAGAATCCGTGATGGCGACCTTTGCTCAAATCGTAGGACCGTGAAAAAATTGTTTACCTTTCATTTCTCCCTAAGCTAGATCAGTATGTTTCGTCAGCGCTATTACCTTGGACGGACTCAAACCCGAAAGCATTGCGTTGTATGGTTATTGAGGCGCAGTCGATGCGGAAGTGAGATGAGCGTTGACTCGCGAGCTTTCGGTATGTGAGGATAGAGGGATTGATCTGGGAGGAGAAGAAATCAAACGAGCGAGTGCTGGACCTGTGTTAGTTGGGGAGAGGAGACCGTCGGGAGTAATTCGAAGGAGGTGTCACGTTAGTAAATAGATGTGTGCTGTGATGTCACGATATGTGAGAAGAGTGGATCAGTATTTTAACATATTTTTAACGCCGTAACTGATAAAGCCTTATCATCTGAAGGTTGTTTTTTTTTAATTTCCATAAAAAGTATCACTGCGGAAAATTAATTTATTTTTGAAATAATCGAGTTTATATGGGAGCTGCACACAGTTACACCGCTGACGCTTTCTTTCTTCCTCGTTTTTTTTGTTTGTTTGGAGTGCAGTGCCATAGTTTGGTGTCATGTTCCATACCCATCCAATAGGAAAACGACTTCTATGTTTTGGAAAATGTCTCAAAAAGTAGTGTTGTGAGTGGCTGATATTTCAGGATAAAATTTGAAAGCTTTGAAAATAAAATGTAAGAATAAAATTTGAATATATTCTCAATAAGTTGTTTTGGCCATGTCGAGAGAATGGATGAGAGTAGAATTACGAAACAGATATATGAGAGTAGAATGAATGGTGCGAGAGGTAGAGGTAGGCCGAGAAAGTTGTGGTTGAATGTGTTTGAGGAAATTCTTAGGAGGAGGAATATTAGGAGTCTTAAAAACAGGAGTGCGTGTATGAAGCAGTGTATGGGGGTAAATGAAGCAAAAGAGGTTTGCTAGGATAGGTCAGTATGGAGGAAATTATTGAAGCAGAGTTAGGTGTACAAATGTGTATGTATGAGTGAAACTTAGTGACTCTGCCTACCCCGGAAGGGAACGGCGTGACTGGTATGTATGTATGTATATTCTCAATAATGATCAGGGAAAAACATCGCTGAAACTACCTTGTAATCCAACCCACTCTTAGTGAAGTCTGCCCGGGCGGGATTCCATCGCGCGGCCTTCGGCCCACGGAAGCCGGCCGGAGAGAAATGCCCTCGCGGCTGAGCCACAGATCCGCTCGGAATGGACCATATCGGAGAATGAGTTGGGAAACATCCAACTCCCACCCTTACCCCTCCACCCCTCCCCTCCCCGGCATTGTCGGGCGATGTGAGTCACGCGTGAAAGATACGCTTAATGCTGCGATCACTCGCTGCTTCAACTCCCTCGCTTGGACAGCTGAGGGTCGCGTCTGCACCGTTCGAGATAATCAGGGACACGTGACTTAGGGGCCACATGGTACATGATACATTCACGAAGGGCTCGAGATTCTGATGCATTTAAGCCACTCGATGTACCTAATCTTATGTAGCCTTCCCTATCCAGTGATTCTCTCGGGAGTATCGTTCCTGGAGTCGAATATCGCCATTTAATAAGTAATAGTAATTTAATAGTAAGTCGGCCCCGGTGGCGTCTGGGTAAAGTCCTCGCCTGCTAACTCGAGGGTCGCGGGTTCGAGTCCCGCCTGGGTAGAATTTTATCTGCCCAGGACATGGGTGTTTGTGTTTCGTCCGTTGTTACTGTTATTCACCCGATGTAAAATGGCCGAATGTGCTGTATTCGGGACAGTGAAAATAATTAAATAATAAATAATAATAAACTACATATCAGACACTTAGTTATCCTACCGTCCGGGTGAAACTCGCCTAAATCTCGAACCGTTTGTGTTCTATCACGTGACACAACTCGGGGTACAAGAACTCATTCTTTCCTCCCACAACAAGCGACTACAATAAAAAGACCCACTAAATACACCCCCATAATGCATGTCACCATTTCACCTCCCAAAACCTTACACCTTTACACGGCTAGTGATCTAACACCCCGTCACTTGCCCATGCGGCGACTCGCAGAGTATTACGTAGATTTAGATGTAGGTGCCTTAGTTACGTGATCGAGATTATCTCGTGCAGTTCAACCTCAAGGTCTCAGTGGTTATTTTGAGTTGATTTATCGAAAGAGCAAATCAGTTGGTTGTAGATCACCTCTTAAAAATGGTGTGCAAAGATCGCAACGAAGGAGCTCACTCGCTCGGACCGAGATGGAGAGAGAGAGGTGTGACTTCGCGGAATATGCACCCTAAGGAATTAAAAGTGGTGGGGTTTTCGCTTGTGTATAGAGTTGCTTGAAATTTGGCGTTTTATTAAAATTTGATTATATGGTTACCAGCTGCAGCGCCAATGCTGTAACTATTGTACTAGTTTCTGTGACAAGTCAGCATTATTTTCCTCTCATCCAGTCAGTTGACACGAGTCCTGATTTGTCCACCGCAGTTATAATGTACGCGACAATGTCCATCAAAATGCTGATGGGCTTAAGTCATTTGACAATTTTCTCGAATTCAATGCATTTCATGCTATTATTGTTATTTAAGGTAGATTGCGCGACATGAAATTTCACATGATTCAATGAATTAGGCTTCATTCAGATAAATATATCTCACCTTTACAAATATATGTACTTACACACGGCTTTAATTTTCGAGAAATTAGATGCAACTGACCATGGTACGCGTATGCCCACCAGAGAAACTTGATTTTTAAAATGGGGAATTTATTGCTCATAGATCTCGTCATAATTTTAACAGTTTTTATTTTGTATTAATTCCCTACTATTTCAAAAGGAGACCAATTGCTAGCCGCAGTAATTTTTACAGAAATGCGAAAAAACCTTTTGTTAAGGCGACATTGTCGTAGACTCGACGTCTCAGGCTCGACTAATCTAAAAAATTTTAATGTTAATTAATTTTGACCACTTAGTACGTATAACTATTTGTAATGGAAGATTGGCCTCTTCGTTGTATAAATGAATTCAAACCCCTCGCCTTGCCGCTAATTTGAACAATTCATTTATGCAACCGATACCAATCCTCCATAACAATTGCGTAAAAAAATTAAATGGCATTATGTGAAATTTTCGAAGCAATGGCGTGTAAATTCCTTCATTGTGGAGGCTTGATAATCTCTGGGCCTTCCTTAATTACTGGGGTACATGAGCCCATGATTTCGAGCCGTAGAAGTGATAAAGTTATTCGTGGTATTCGTTGTAAGGTTTGCCTGTGCTTCTACTCCATTTGATTCATTTTTTCTGCGACTTGGTACGAAAACAACGACTGTTAGAAATAGTTGTGTAATAGCGGTGAACCTAGCGTCTTTTTTGTCAAATATTTTTAAAGTCGAAAGCTGATGGGCGACGTACAATCATGCATCGCGGCTGAACAGCGTCATCTGTTTAGCATGCATCGCGTTCCAATGACAGCTGCTTCGGCCGCTGCTAGCGCTCATTCTGAAGCAGATGCCTCCTGCTGATTCAGATGCACCTCGGCGGCCACTCATCGTGTGCCGTCAAACCGTGGGGAGTCTTGGAGCGCGTCCTCCCCCCTTTGAGGAAACTGTGTTGCCGACTGCGAGACCCCCAACTCACATATTGCGCGAGGTCGTGTTGAATTGAACTCTTTTCTCTCTCCCGCTCCCTGAAAGGAGTAAATGGCGAACGATGTAGTATTATATTCCTTATTTTTACCTCTAAAGAATTCGGTTCTGTCGTCGCCGCGAATTTCCTTTCGCCGAGTTTTCACTCTCCCACCCATCCGGCATATTTTCATAGATCTGGCTCGCGTTTGACACTGCGTACCCTACATCTTATTCTACGGAGTATAGTTGCCGGTGTCTGCCTAAGACGAGGCCTGCTAAACAAAAATCCAGCACAAACTCCATGTTCGAATACATTCGAAGCAATAGTCAGGGGAAAATTTTTAAAAATAACTCTGCTTTAGCTTTTAACTGTGTTTATTCTGAATGAATTTAAGTTATTTGTTGCGGTGTAGCTCTTCAACGTACTTAAGAGATGCCTGCTTTTATAAACTCCTTGCACGTTTGGCTTTCGATATTTTATGTTATGTTTGAAGCGGACTGAATATGCTAATTTCACTGGTAGCTCCATGTATTTACAGATTTCACGGGCTGCTTTCACATTGTGATTCAATAAAATCGAGGATAAATGGGGTACATTTTCCTTGAAACTCATCCGCTTTATTCGACAACTGAGTCATGCGACGCGCATTTGAATTTTTCTTCGTTTTTTTTTTTGAGGTCTCAATCCTTGACCTTGGTGGTTTATGATCGACGCGATAAAAGTAGTCGTTCCTTTTTCACCGACTCTCTTTCATTCTTTCGCAGGAGGCAGCAAGTCTTCGTCGGGTCTGCTGGTCCCTAAGTGTCTTCGGCGCTACCGCGTGCGGAGCGAAGCGGCGAGAGCGAAGAGGCTCGGCGGTCGGTCCAAGTCGGACAACAGCCTCCAGCGATTCGCCGTCAATCCCCCCGCCGCGGCCCACAACAAAGCGGGCGGCCACCCGCTGCAGAGGCTCTTCAAGAACGGATCCGAGGACCACATCTTCTTGCCCGTCGGCCGCCCCTCCCTCCTCCTGCTCCCGCAGCAACACCAGCGCCCCCAGCACCTTCAGCTGCAGCTCACCTCTGACGCGGCGGCGGTCGAAGACGCCGAGGCCTTCCGCAAGCGGTTCGCCCGGCGCTCCCGCTCCCTCGAGAGGGCCAGCAACTTCCGGGTGTACCCGGCCACTCCCGGAGGGGCCACCGCCACGGTCCTCGTGTCCTCGCCCTGCGCGCCCACCATCTCCAACAATAATAACAACAACAACAATAACGGCGGGAGCGGTTGGCGTTCCCTCGAGCGCAACCACAAGTTTCGTGTGCGGCCGACGGAGGGCGGCGCTGAGGCGGAGGCGCTGAGGAGGGTGGCGCCGGTCCGGGCGCCGTCTCTACCGCACCACGCCTTCCCGCACTGCGACGCGTGTCCCCTGTCGGTGACGAACTGCGATCCCCTGCAACTCGTGGTCTCCTGCTCCGGCGCCGTGGTGTACGCCGGCATGCCCCGGTACTCGGACGGGCCCGGCCCGGCGGCCCCGCAGGCGGGGGCCGGAGGAGGTCCTCCACAGCATTCCCCTGCCGCCGCCGCCGCTGCGGCCACCACCGCCTCCGGAGGCGGCGGATGTTTCGTGAACAAACCGGCGAGGGGCTGGCTCCATCCCGACAGGACTATTGCCAAGGAAGGGGTCTGCTATGCAGTCAGGGTAAGTGCCCCTCGCATCTTCCCCCTTTTCACGCCCTGTGATGTTGCTAGCCCCGTGCTTTTGGGAGCCCTCGGGAGTGAATGGTGTCAGTGTTTACAGTGCGTGGTGGCAACCGTTTCAGGGTTACTGAGTGTGGTGCATTTCCTAGAAATGTTCGCATTCCCTGTTTGAGTTCACATGTAATCTGCCAAATTCCGGTTGGTGAGTGTTCTGTGTGAAATCTGGAGCCTAAGAATGTGGCCTTATCATTAATGAGTTTTTGTTGGTGGTTGATTTTAATGCTATGAAAGCTCTCATAATTTCCTAGCCAATTTCCACTATCACTTTGTTATTTTGATTGTATCACTTTGTTTGTATTCTTTCAGATAACTAAGAATTAATTCTAGAATCGCATACACTGCCATTGCTGCTCGCTATGCTTATATTTCATTCTGCATTTTTGCACATGAGTTTCGCCTGTCTTTTGTTCAACATCACTACGTTACTGGAAGAATAATACTAAGTTGGAGAGAGAACAAATGGGCTTTGCAAACGCTTCTGGAAATAGTTTTTTTAAATGTGAATGTATATTTGTGTACGATGTTTTCAATGATATATTTTCCCACCCTCTCTTTCCCTGTATGTAAAAATGTAATTATATCATCAGTGTATGACATGAATGGAATCCTGTCAGACAATTGTGAGACTGAGCTACTTGAGTACTCTTAGTTCTCAATTAGTTTACAGCACTTAACAATTTCGCAAATGGAAGACCTCAGAGCCAGTCACATCTTCACATCTCAGTAATGGACTCCTTTTTTCTAAAATTTACTTCTATGTCTCTCACATTTTTATGGTGACTCCTCTGCTTTCAAGTAACTTCAGTGGGAAGTATTTAGAGACATGACCATTCAAGTTTTCTGTTCTAAAACATGGAATGCCCATACAGTTTGTGTTTGTCAATGTGTGCATTATGTTATGGGTTTGTTAAATGTATTTTCAAAACGTGCTATTTCCTCATGTAGGGTATTGTCAAGTGGCTTACTCACATTCAAAGATGAGCAGAGGTCTTAAGTTAAACATACCCATTGGTAGTGTAAATGAATTGTTGGTGCATTATGTTTTTCTGTTAATATTTGGATGTTACACAGCTCATGACCCAATCAAACAAATATCAAAATTACTGAGTTTTGTGGCTGGTGAAGCTACTGTATATATACATAAGTCATTGTTAGAAAGAAACTGCTTTGGATTAGGTTTAAAGCCACCTCCTCACATCTTCATCATCTTAATGCTTCTCCCAGTTGTGCACAAAGGCTGAACAATGCTGAATTGACTGAATTTGTTGATTTCAATCAAATCAAAATAAATTGAAATTACATTTTGATTTTCATTCTCCACAGCTGATTATAAATCTATATTCAGTCTCTTACAATGGATAAAAGGCAGTTTTATTCAGCTCATTTCATTAATTAAAGTTGACTTTTTGAAATAACTGAGAGCTATTAGGGCTGGAATTTCTCCGTAGTTGGGTTCCCAGTTAAAATCAGTGCTGCATTGCCAACTGAATATTCTGGTTGGTCAATTATGAAACTCATGTACACTAAAGGAGACGCTCTGTCATTGATTGAGAGTCAGTACATGCCCTGTCATGAAGGCACTTGGCTGCTAATCTATTTATATGGGTGAACCTCTTTATTACGGCGCTAAATCTTTGAAATTATCTCTTTAAGTTGCCAATTAGTGCACTAAATGTCATTTCTAAAACATGAAATTGAGAATCCGTATTTGATCCATTTTTGCTCTTGGAAGCTTTGAAAACTCCATTTATGAGCAATGCATTGCACAAAATGTATTAATTCATGGAGTCTCTGGGCCACTATTTCATAAAGCCCTGGGGTATTGCTTATTGCATGAAAACTAACAATAAACGAGAAAAGAAGTTTAGAGAGATATGTGGAATGGAGCCTGATGTCTTGTACAACCAAGTTGGATTTGTTAGGAGTGGAGGAATGAAATCCCCTGTTCTCAATCTACAAATTCTTGCGGAAAAGATTATACATGTGGATATAGATTGAACATACCTCTGTAGGTGTTGTCAGTTTACTTGTAGAAGACCTTTGTGAATATTTAGTAGCATAAAAATTCAAAATACTTGAAAGAAAAACAATGATTACATTATCAAAAGAATAATCCATCTACTCTTTAAGAACCCAGTCACCATCATCAGAATGAAGTATGACAGATAATTAGATGGTAAAATGAACTTAGTGGTTTGACAAGGATGTATTGTTTCATGGTTACTTTCCACCATATTCTGTTAGAAGCTCATTAAATGGAAAGTCCATGTACCAGAGCTCAGTTATCCACATCATGCAGCCTCAGTAAACTGCAACAAACTATTTTCTGATATAAAATCCATCATATCTAAGCATAATTTTTAGAAATACTAAAAGCAACTACTACCATATGAAGATACTTCTATGTTAATTAATTTGTTAATAATTACTTTAGATGTTATAAAATAAGATTTTTATTTTGTAAGAGCCATGGTTAATGTATTTTAATGTTTACACAGGTATCATTGTCTCAATGTTTTCTGTGATGATTTCTATGTTATGTGCTAGCCAATAGAAATAAAATTGTATTATTGTGACCTTAACCCTTCAATGCCAGATCCTTGTCAAAGGAAATGCTTGCCCTGCCAATAGTGGCTTGGGCATTTCCTCTGCACGTAGCTCTCTCTAGACTATGAATTGCATGGACATGCCGTTGGCATGCTGCCTATGATGTTATTTCGTTCATTTACGTATTCTACATGGGAATCCTTCGTCTCCATGTAGGACCATCTTATTGATGTGTGATATAGCCTTGAGATACACATCCTCGTGAACCCCATGCAATGCATTTTCACTGTGCCATCAGTGGGGCTGTTCTCTGGGGCAGGTAAAGGAGGAGGAGAATGGAGGTGATGATCTATCTCAGGCTGTGACTGAAGGCAGAACAAAATTGAGCATTTTTGGCCAAAGTGTATAGCCTCTTTGTGCCACCTTATTGCTAAAAATTGCATGATGTCTGGTTTACATGCTAAACTTGGTCTGAATATAACCTCAAATGAGGCTTCTTATTCTTTTATTCTCAATTGTCTTCATGTAACAGGCTATAATAGTGTTTTGTTTAGCATTCTGTTACAATTGAATCTGTTGAGTGTTGTCTAAAAGTTGTGGTAGATGGTAAGCACTGTGGTCTCTACAAAGTTATTCAAAATCATGCTTTTTGAAGGTGAAAGAACAGGATCCATTCTAGTTATATTATTTAAGATATTCTCATCTGTATGTTGTGTCATGTTATTGCCCTTCAATTTTCTCTCGAGTAATGATTTTATTTTTCTTTTCCTCAGTACATAGGCTGTTTAGAAGTGAATACATCAATGAAGATACTTGATTTTGATACACGTTCACAAATAGCCAAGTGAGTGCTTTGTTCATTATACTTTCTTACTTGAATGTAGGCAGCATGCTGACTGAAATTGAGTACTGTTGTTCATTATGAGTGGACACATTGTTTCCTGCAGCAAAACTATTGATCAATATTGAGAGTAAATTGAGATCTCCACAATGTATAGCTTGACTGTTGTACATTGTTCAGGGGATATTATCTGTGTGCACCAAACCATAGGTTTTAAATTAACTGTTTTTATAAATCTTCTTGGGAAGCAAATAATACAATTTAAATTGACTGGCACTCATTCCTGATATGATATGTATATAAAGCATCAACAATAATAGTTTCCAAGGCATTGTGGTTGCAAAAATTCCATGGAATGCATTTGTGCACACAAGTGCTAGGATCTAAATCGAGTAGATGGAATTCACAAAGAGAAAACAACTCTGTAACGGTGGCTCATTGAGCACAGCCAGGTCTCCTGTGTTACGGTGTGAACTGGAGGCGAGAACAACTTGTCCTTAAAATGGCCTGGTGAAATTCCTCTTGAAGTGAGATGGTTTGGTGGTGTAACTGACAACATACCTGATAGGCCATTGGGAGATCCAGGTTGGAATCCCTGTCTAACCAAATGATTTTTTTGTAGTGAATTTCATCCATTAGGTTTACATATTGTAATCATCATCATTTAAGTTTCTTCCTCAGCAGGGTGACTCTTGATCTTCCATCTCTTTTGGTCTCCTCTGCTCGGCTCCTTTGCCAACAGCCTCCCATTCCATCCCTCCCACGTATTTTACACCATGTCCTCTTTCATCAGTGCTATTACAGGAATTCTCATTCCTTCATGTCTCATAATGTACCTCGACCATTGCAACTGTTTTCTTTTGATGGTTTCTTAAAGCCACTCCATACGCAGTGCTTCTCTAATAATTTTGAACCTGTAGGATATCTTGTATAGCTGTTGTACTAGAATTTGTTTGCTATTTTCTTTCAGTATCTAATACCTCAGAGTAATCCACTAATGGCCTATAAGTTGGTCCAAATTTGTCAAACACCTGATCCCTGACTCATTTTATCTAGTTTGATATTCTCTTACATTTCTTTGTACTGTGAACACAACTGAATGTATTTAGAATGACATCAAATGGATCTGTATGAGTTTGTCTTCCAAAAGTCACAAGTTCATGGCATTTCAGTTTGTGTGGTGATAGTCTGTATGCCATAATATAAAGGAGAGTATGTTCGTGAAATGCTGCATGTATATCCTCATGTTAGATACCCTCCATGACCCAAATGTTTAAAGTTAAAATGCAATAGGCCTCAATACATGTTGATATACTACTGTGTGTGTTCTGTGGTTTGAAGCAATCCAGTAATTGAGAATCTCGAGTATAGGCTTTCACAGCTTTGGTTCGTAACATACTGGTACTCACTGCAACTTGAGAGGAATTGAGAGAGAGAATCCAAATTTGCTCACAACATGGGCACACTTTGACTCATCATTATGTAATGATGTTTAAATTACCTCATAGTATAAATTGCTCTTTGAAACAGTCCTGCTCATGTTATGAATATTATTATTATGTTGTTTATTTATACTGGGCCAATTAAGGCAATACCTCCCCCTCTTCCCCAACCCAGTTTACACAAACATCCACACTCTTGAGTAGAGAAATATCCCAACCCAGGTGAGACTCAATCCCACAACCCTGGGATTAATACGATAGGACTTTCAGTCAGCCCTGTCACCACCAGACTGCCGACTGAACGTGGCAGAGTAGGTGCCTAGAAAGAATGGTTCAGTGGTTGTTTTTGAGAGTTTTTGCTGCAGGGAACTTTTGATTACTTTGCTGTTGGTGTGTATGTTGGCCATAGTTATTGGTGGACTAATAGACCTTAAGCATGTTTCAGAATATCAAAATAACATTTTACTCATTCTCAATACATAGTTTGTAATTTATTGATTTTAAACATTAATAGAAATGGATTTTTCACTTAGCTTATTGAAAGGCTACAGTTATTTGGATTCTAATATGAATGGTTTCACTTTTCTAGGGAATGTATAAACAGGGTATGTGAGGAGGCTGGTCTGAAAACTGCAGACAAGAAGAGAAAGGTGACTATCTCAAAATTATTTCCTATTTTTAATTTATGAATTGAAAAATATTATGAGGAGCTTATGCTCGATTCTGTGGCGTATTTGTTTTTGTCCATAGGTAGACCGAAAGATCCAGCGAATAATTGGTGACAAGCCAATTATGGAAAATGCAGGCTCTAATGTTAACCTCCTGATTACAAGTACTTGCCTAAAATTAACGCTGCTTGAGTCGGGGAAAGTAATTGCCGACCATGAAATGCCAACCATATCATTTGCTTCTGGAGGCGATCCCGTAAGTATTCAAGAATGGAGTTGTCTGTGCCCTGCCATCTTGCCTTGATCCACTACCCTCTGCCTTTGGATTCCCTTTACTCCCATTTACTTCTAGCAAACATTATTAAAATGTTGAATAAAACTACAGAATAACTCCTCCAGAACTTGCTGAATAGAAAGTTGAGTATTTCAGACAAAAAGCTCCACAAGTTTCAATTTTAGCTGAAAGTTTGCCTTAAGACTAATTGATCATGTGATGGTTATGTAACATCTATTTTCTGGCAAAGCTTTTTGGAAAAAAGGGTGTAAGTGCTTGCACTGCAAAAATTTGATGTTTTTTTTTGTGTATTCTTGGGCGCATCATCAGTGTTTCAAATAAGCTTTTGAGAACATGGAATACATTTCAAATCACAAGTTTCTATGATGATACACGATTTTTCAGATTTCCTTCATCTCTTATCGTGAAGTCTCAAGTATATTCCATATCACCACATGACCATTCTATGAATATTTTTAAAATCAATTTTGTACACATACCCCCCCATGAATTGACAGTTTAATTCTTCCTCTTTGGAAATTTTTAATCCTCCCTCATTTTCTTGTGCCAGCCATTTTTCCAGTATGGGGCCTGTGTAGTTTGCTTTGAAGTCTGATGTTTACTCTTTCTATAATATCTGAAGACTTAGTGGTGGTGGTAGAAGAAGATGCAGAATGAACTCAAATATGACTCAAATGAAAAACATTTTTCTCACTTATTTCTTCTCATCTTTTCACTGAAACATTGTTGAAATTGAAGTTGATGCTAACCTTAATTTCCCCAAAAATTAGTTGTGGTGAGAATATCCTTCTGAACAGGTGTAATAGTAAATTTCAAAGGTAACTCAATGGTTGATGTCTTTTATATGGGTCTTATATAGTTCATAGGTAACTCAGTGGTTGATGTCTTGTATATGAGCATCAGTGGTTGTTGAAGGACAAAAAAAGTGTCTGTGTATGATTCAAAATATCAGATCTTATAGCTCCTCAACAAGTATGATGAATATTTAAGATGTTGGCCATGGCTATTCTGTTATAATTTTGTTTTTGGCTTGTGCAATTATTGATATGTTTATTGTATCATTGGGCATATGTTGATTTATTTTCATGCACCTCTTTGCAGGACACCCTCGACTTTATTGCTTATGTTGCAAAAGACGTAAGGCATGGGCGTGCTTGCTTTGTCCTTGAATGTGGAGGTGGTCTGGCTCAGGATGTGATTGCCACCGTGGGACAGGCGTTTGAGCTGCGTTTTAAGGAGTTCGTGAAGAGATCCCAAAAAGTGATGTGCATATCTGGCAAGTAAGTGCCAACATGTCTTTTAATTCCCTTCATTTGCAATGGAAGGATTTGTCTTCGATTTGTGATTAAATAGAACAAAAGCTGAAACTGAGACTTCTTATTTTCTTATGTTTGTTATACCTCTTGCTGCTTCAGCCACATTAGAAAGTGATGGAGATTAAGATTCAACATCTTTTTCTACTAATCACATCTTGTTCAATTCACCTGTGTTGATTTTGAATATGATTCTTTTTTGCTGCCAGTGGGAGGTGGTGAGGTGTCTTACCCAATATTCCTGCTTCTCTACCATTTTCCCCTGCAGAATATAGAATATTAGTATCCACATGAAGGCTAGGGAAACAGCACGTAGACTAACAAGAGGATTTTATACTCCTGTCCAAAAAAAACTTACCACCTCAGAGCCGAAAAATTTCTAAGTCCCGAGTTGATGTCGATGTGACAACGCCAAACCACACCCCCTTGCACGGGAAAGCAATAAATGCACGGGAAAGCAATAAATGCACGGGATGGAAAAGAAGCCTTCGGAACGTACCTGACGAGAGGGAACACCCCTCGGCGAAAAATTTTGACCTGTAAGGGATTATTTCCGGGATTAGGGGGTGAGGGTGGGTTGGGTCTATTGTGTCGGTCCTATCCTGTCGGTGTCAGGGTGGAGAGGCATGGAGAGAAAGGTCGGTCGGGAGATAAAGTCGCAAAGTCGTCCTTGTTTTTGGAAGCTACAGGAATGAAAGACAGAACTCAAATATACATTTCATGTCTTCATCGGTACGCAGGAAGCCTTCACTGAACTGGATTGATCTTCCTCTTATTAAGCCACAGAAAGTCTATTACCATGGCGATAAGAGGTTGAATTGGGTCAAATCTAATGTAGAAATCGTTTTTTACGCTTACATTTCTGATAGCAACAAGTCGTTGTATAACAAACGATAGACGTTCCATTATCTAGGCATTAATCGCAGACTGTCATCGCTCGGAGGGTTTGAATTAAATTAAAGAGTTTTCATACCTTTGAGAAAGAGTTTGATTTGGGTTAAATATTTTATATGACACATCGTTGACATCTGAGATGCTAAAAACATGTTAACTGCACAATGTGGCCATCAAGGAAATCATTTGACAGTATTTCTTTGTCGTACTGGACAAAGTTTTTGTAAATTAGGATAAAGTAGCTTAAGATAGACACAATTAGAAATTCACTTTAATTTATCAATCAGCAATCCATTTTGTCTTGCCAAGCCCCCTGAATTGCCCTATACCTGCTTTTATGCTTTGAGCACGGAATTGAGAGGGTATTGGTTGTATCCTCCAATTCATGATCAATATTATATCCCTCCTCGCTGAATTTCAACGGGTACCCTCTGCTGATTAAACGTAGAATCAACACACACGACCACCCTTCGGGTGGTGGAAAGCCTGTGCTGGTTGTAATCACACATTCACCAACTTAATCGAGTGAACTGTAAACACACCAGAAAGAAAGGAAGCCCCTTCACCACCTTCGCTCGTCTTCCTAGCGAGACCTGCATGAGAATTGGAAGGGAAGGGGGCTGCGACATGGTTTTCAGACTGGAATGGGGGAGAAGGAGCGGTCTAGTGGTCGGTCGAGGTCTTTCACCTAAGGTTGGTGACAGCAAGGGGGACCGGGGTTGGGGGTTCTCAGTATTACCTCTGGCGTACCGAAGTGGAATTCTTAGACAAGCAGATATGGGAAAATATGCTATACGGTTCTATAATAGTGCTATACACTTTGCTATACACCTCTACGTTCATCATTACTATCTGAATTGCGTTGAGCTTTGGTCTCATCCTTACCATTTTCTGAGGAAAACATAACACTTTGCATTTATTGTTGACAAACTCACGGTAAAGTCCTAATTACAAGATTTTTATGGAGATATACTTTAAAAAATAGAATATAAAATTTCCAGCTTTTTCTTTAGGGTTTCCTGCATCAATGGTAAGGTAACAAGGGCATTAGCACAGTCTACCGAAGTTCCCAGCAGAGAACGTGAAACATTGGGGCCACGTAATTTTTATAATTGTGTCCCCTAAAAACTCGAGCAGCATTGCATAAATGAAGGGTGAAAGTTGAATTCATTTGAAAAATTGGACTGGATAAGGATTACGTCACTGTTCAACTTGTAGGAATCCTCAGCGGAAAGGTTTTCTACTTTTCCGCTGTGATCCTGTGAGAGATGTCAGCCTAATCAACGTTATTCATATTCTGAGCGCTTTTGTTGGTGCTTTTGGTGGTGTGACACAGGTCTTTCGAGTATCAAAATAAAATGCAGTATGTATTACATCAGCTCATAAATACTTTTTAACGTTTAAGAATACGATGAGAAAATTTATAGATATACGACGATAGAGACCAGAGATAGGCAACATGCTGTTAGAGAAAGTAGTATTCTATCACCTTCAATGGACATATCCTCTCAGCGCCTTCAAGCTGTTGCGAACGAGGCATCTTGACATTGTTTAACTTAGCAGATCCATCCCCTTTCTCCTTCACTAATGAGGAAACAGAAGTCCAAAACAACCCGAATGATTGGAAACAGCTTAAAAAAATAACACTTCTCCGACATGCCCACTCCTAGTTGAGAAAGAAATCGCAGCCTTGTTTAGGTCACTTTCAGAAGAGTGGAGCCTTTTCACAATCCAGGGTTGTGGGAAGGGCTTTCTTCTGTGCGGAATGTTTATTGCTCTCCCAGAAATGTATGTATGAGGTCGACAGGATGTTGCCTCAACACTCAGCACAATAGGTTTTGGATAATGGAGTTGAGGCTGAACTCACTAATTGAGAGAACTGAAGATAGTAATTACGGCACTTCAGAGTCAAACAAGTGATAGAGAGTTATTTTTAACTGTAGGGATTTAGTGTAAAGGCAATGTGTTTGTTCGATTTCAACAATTTTCATGAGAAATAAAATGGAGACATCATAACATTATTACAAACAAAGTTAAGCAACAAGAAATTACACTGAAACCTAGATTTTACACTCCCCTATTATACGTTTACCTTGATTTTGCACAGTTTTTATTAGGTCCCGACCAATACCTCGTATAAACAATGTTAATTTTTTCCCGATTTTACACTTCTTCGAATTTATGTTTTCCCCGAATTTATTAATTTATTTTGGAGTCCCAATTTCAATATGTCATACGATTTTATGTTTTACAATTTTTTTATTTTTAGTATTGCTTATATTAACTGGTGTGAAGCGGCACTTCTGATTTGTTCTGGTCACTTCTGATTTGTTCTGGTCTTCTGGTCACGAAATAATTGCTTAATTGATTGGTTAATTGGTCACGAAATGATGCCATTTCACTGGAACTTTTTTCCAAACCATTAAATTTTGGTCATTATGGAGGAGAGGTTTTGGTGCTGTTCTTTCTTTTTTTTTGGGTGTTTGCTCACTCCAATGCTTTAGGGTTCAAATCCCTGCAGAGGTGGATATTTTTCAGAGGACGCCAGACCCTACTTCAATTACTTGCGGAGGGCATTTCAAGTGCAGAACTCAGTCTGTCGGATTAGACGATAAACTATGTTCCTCTTGGCACTTTTCATTAAGATCAGGCTAATGCTGACGCCGAGTTTCTCTACGCCTTGCCTCCCTCCCTGTCCCTTAAGGCGCAATTTACCATAGTTGTTGGTTACTTTCCCAAATATCCAATCCAACCAATGGTATAAAAGCTACTCTTTGATTCTAATGATATGTTATGGGCCTTTTTCACCATGTTTCCATATGAGGATCGGCATCAGCAATGCTATCGGTCGTTTAGGAGACAGAGCCAAAAAAGCTGAATTTTCAGCAATTATATGAATGTTTGTTCAAAATTTACAGTAAATCAGTTGGAAAACAAAAATTAATTGCATGAAAAAGAATTTTCATTTAACTCTCTTTCCAATGGTCTTTGTTGCAACTCTGTGCAGCCATTGTTTCTAATTGAAATATGCAAAAGAAAAAAAGGTCTGCAAAAGCAATAAAAATGAACTTTACTTGTATTTCTTATGGAAAAGCATTTACTCAAAAGCACTTTCAGTTTTTTTCCAAATTTTCCATTTTTTTCTTTTTTAAAAAACCTTATTCGGATCGTTACGAATATTTAAAAAAGCAATCAGCCAAATCGGTCCAGCCATTCTCAAGTGATGCGCTTACCAACGAACAGCATTTCATTTTTATTTATATAGATAAACATGCACGTATGAGATGGGATACCAAGTTTATAATTATTATGGTATGGCCAGTTGAGCATAATCTTAATTTCCTCAATTTTACACTCCTCGATTTTGCATGTTTTTGAGTGATCCCTTCAAAAGTGTTAAATAGAGGTTTCGCTGTATATGTTTTTGGAAATGTATGGTGATTGAATCAATATGACTTATTTAAATAAAACCAGTAATTATTGAGGTTTTTCTAGCCAATCATTTCCATTGGTAAATATTTCCCGTTTATAATTACTTTGAACATGAATGTTCTGTTTCGATAAGATGCCGAAGTAGTTGGTCTCCTTTGACATACCCTTTTTATAAAGATTACAAAAGGAATTTTACCAATATTCAAAGCTGACTGCCATATATTCCTACGTCAGCAGCTATTTCATTTTTACTCATACTCATCTAGACGATAAGTGTCATTGAATTTAGGGAGTGTTAGTTAGAATGTTCATAGAATAATGAAGTTTTTCCAGTGTCGTTGTAGTTCTTTAAGTGAATTAAATGCAAATAATCGACGAATTTGGTAGAAGGGAAAATTTACGAATGCATTTACCCTGCCTTAATCACTTCTTCCTCGAATGACCACGGCAGAAAATGTGGGAAGTGAACCCCGGTGGCCAATGCCGTTTTCCAAATGCGTTGTGAACAACATACTCAACCCAATGACTCTGATAAGCTAAGGAGTTGATATTTGAAAGCGACCCATGGAAATCATTGTGATAGAGTCCCTACCTGAACTTCCATTACACATGACGAAGACGAAGGTCTCTCTCCACATCGTCCAGCAGTAGTCGTCAACGAGAGGTCGTGGTCTCTTGGAGCGACCGAAATGGGCTATCCCCCTTTCATTCTTGCTCACACATTAAGCGAACAGAAACCTACTAGTAGGCCCTCCTCTGAACAATAAAGAATTTCCTTTCGCAGGTCAAAATTTTCCCGTCTTCCATCTTTTCCCTCTCCAACTGCGGCGAGGAAGGTCTTTGTCTCCTTCCGTCTGTTTATAGCCTTCCCGTGGCGGGGACGTGGTTCGACCGTGTTGTCACATTGACAGCAACTCGGGACTTAGAAATTTTTCAGCTTCGAGGTGGTAAGTTGTTTTGGGACCGGAGTATACATCTAGATTTGAGCAAAGCCCACCAATGCTTAATTAAGGTGACTCAGCGAAAAACCAGTGTTTCTGCTGTGGCAGATCATTGCCTGGCAAGGAAGTTATGCATACATAGTAGTGTTTGTTCTCAGCAGCCCAGTTGAGAGCAAGTAATTAGTAAAAAAAATGAGAACCACCCAATGTCCCTTGTTATCACATGTAAATAAAAATGTTATTGAAAATTCCTCCTCCTCCAAGATGTGAAAACACCAGATTTTTCTATTTGAGTTGAGTTTGTGCTGATCATCACTGTAAAAATCAAGTTTCGAGTCAAGTTCAAGCATCCATGCTGTATTTTATGTTTTTAAGAGAAAATAAAATCCTTCAAAGCCTTTTTTCATCCAACATTAATTTCCTAATTGTCCTCAATTCATTAAATAGAACAAAAGACTCAATTTCGATTGAAAACTTGCCTGAATCAAAACAAAAGACTTAAATCATTTGAGAAAGAAGCAGTTACAATGATTTTTTATCTTTTTTAGCCCTTTTCTTTGTCACATTTACTTAGTACAATATGCCCGCATTAGGAAATATACTTCCACTACAGTTTTTGTAGTGCACTATAATACTATGAGCAAAAAATGAACCTCCAGGGAAAGGCAGGAAAATCATTTCTTCAGTGAAACCAAACCTTTGAGAAATTATATGAAAAGAACAGAGCTGCTGATGGACACTCATTGTTTCAAGAGGTGCTTGTTACTGTCTGCGTGTGTGACAAGAAGATCATAGCTTACCGAACTTATAATACTAGACTAATTGTTCAGAGCACTTGCAATTTGGCTTCACCTCCTCTACAACTGAGTTGCAGATCTCCAACTTGAGATATTTTTCGCTGTGACAGAAACATGGACAAAACAGAGGCAAGATGGCATTAATGCTTTTCTCAATCCAGTTTAGGTTAATTGTTACCATAATGTTGTGATCATCACAGAATTGATGTATGTCATTGGCAGAAAACTTAGACACAGTTGTAACATTGTTTTGAATCCAAAGTGCCTGTTTCCATTGCTAGACCAACCCAATTTACTAAGAGGTCCAGAAGGGTCAAATCATCTTTAGCCCTTAAATGGTCACACTCAAATACATAAGTGGTTGCGTCTGGTCAGTATGACCCAACATATGTGGTCTTAGTTTTCAAAGACTTATACTGTGTAAATTCTATGTATATGACAATAATTAATCAGAAAGTACTGCATTTTAATTAATACAATTTTTTCCTTTGATATTGTTCAGTAATAATACCTTCCTCTAATAGCTTCCTTGATAAATGAGTCTCTTGAAACTCCATAGAAAAATATGTCTTCAAAGTAAATCTTATTTTTTACTGTTAAATAATGAAACACTAGAAAAAAACACTTAAGTTTTTTATTATTCCTCTGTTCACAATATATTTAAGCTTGGTTTCATCTACCATCTTTCATTTCGGTGAATCAGATCTATCTTTTTGGTGTCTCTAAGGGGATAATGCCTCAATTTTCTCTCCAAAACAACTATCTTTCGGTTTCCATAATACTAGAAATGCATGTTTCAGGTTATTGGAAGAGCATACTTTTTTGTAATTCTCACCACACACTATTTTTGTTTGTTACCTACATGGTGGCTTGTTTGGATTGTAAATGAGTGTTATTACCCATGGATTTTGTCAAAAAATGTAATTTTTCAGCTCCAAGTTCCACATCAGACATTATAAATTTTTTAGCACTGTGGATAATTTGGGAGGATTCCTATATTATAGTCAAGGTATCAAGTGCTACTATTTCTTTATGATTTTCTCCATTCATTACACCTATCTATGAGTTTTAGTGAAAAATCAAAATATGTTAATATTCCTGGAAGTAAAGATAAGGAATGTAAACTTTTATGAGAGATGCTTTGCTACATAAGCTTGGGTGCTTATACATATGGCTCCTGCAAGTGCCAGGAATGTAAGCTACAGTGAAACCCCTCTTTTACACTTTGAGGAGGCCAAAGGAAAAAAAAGTGTAAATTGTGGAAAATGTAAATTATGGGAAATCTTAATTTGCAACAAATTGAAGAAAATCATGACCAATCATAATTTTTTTTTAAATCGAGTGAATTATACCTATAATGTAGTGGCTTGCAGCTGGGAGGTGCAGTTGGTGGGGAAAAATAATTGTTTTTTCGTAATAATGATAATAATAATTTTATTAACCTTCAATTTTACAAGGCAAGTCAGTACAAAAATAGATTATTGGTGTTACTCATAAAAATTGACATAAATATACATATAGGTGGATTAGAATACTGAGGCTAACAAAAATGCCTATAATGTGAAAGCACTTTTGTCATTTACAAATTCATTTAATGGGTAGAATGCTTTTTTACATAGAACTTGTTTTACCAAAGAATAGAATTTTTTATTATCTTTTATTGTTTTGATTGAATCAGGTGCCTTATTAAAATATTGAATTTCAGTATACAATACACTTTTTTTCATAAAATTATTTTTTGTAGAATATACTATTAAAACTATTAGGATGTCAGGTTTGGTATTTGTGACAACTCAGATAGGGTGTGTATAAATGAGGGTTATTTTTAACAAACATGATTATATTTAGTATATAAATACATGGAAGAGTCATTATTCTATCTTTGATGAAATAATTTTTACAAGATTCGTAGGATTTCAGGTCATTTAAGACCCTTATTGCTCTCTTCTGGATCCTGAATAATCTCTCTACATGTACAATTGGGGCTTGTCCCCAATAGATGACACCATATTGCAGTAGGTTGTGCATGTTAGCATAATACAGTGCTAAAGCTGCTGCCTTTGAACAGGTTTCCATGATAATCCTGATAGCAAATACAGTACTTACAGTATTACTATTTACTTATCCCAAAATGCCAATTTTACTCAGCATCTTTAATCAAACATATTTTGAGGTAAGTTGAGCAAAACCTTTGTGCGAACTCTTGAAAATTATGGTAATTTTCATAAATTAGCATGCTAATTTTCAGAATGGTTCATCTCTTGTGCCAATATGATATTTCATTTTTCTTCTTCTTCTTTTCCTTTAGATCTTTTTCATCAGAAATACTTTCTCCTATACCTGGTCCTCAGGTGGAGAGCGAGAGGCTTAGCTGGTCTTCCTGGTAGATGGTGACCCTCTGGAATTCTGCCTAATACAATCTTGGGAATCCTTGAGTCATTAATTCCGCTTGGCCTCCAGAAGCATCTTCTCTTTCTATCCTAACTTGTAATATCAGAAAACAACATTACTTTATGGAGATATTTCTCACTAATAATTATACCCTTGGTGGTGTCCAAAATGCTACATCATTGACATTCTGGTGGATGACATCACAATCCTTCACACTTTCCATAATATCTACATCTACAAACCACCCTGCAAGAAGTTACATTGGTGTGCAGTGGGGGATGTTAGGACACCAGCTGTGTTAAGGGGTAAAGGAGAAGGTTATAGGGAGATGAAATGATGTGTATTATAAGAGTTTATTTGCTGCTTCAATGTATTCACTCACACAAGAGAATAACACTTATAGAAATACCCTAGGAATCACGAAACTATGGCCACAATCACTGTTAAATCACTATTTGAAGGGCTGAAGCTTCTAGGTGCTTTCAAAACATTGACAGTCAGTGACAAAACCAGTTCAGGAAGCACTCCAAAAATACAACTTCATCCTTTGAGAGCAAGTAGAAGAACATGATGCATTTACGTGTTTAATTGAGTTGGCTTCTTCCAATTGGATGATGATAATTGTTTTATTTCAATCATAGAGTACAGTGAACTTGTAAGATATGATCTTTGCGTTTGAAATTCACGTAGAGCTATGGAGTGATACCATGTTGTGACAGTATCCATTGAGATGCTGTTTCAGATCAAGTGACTTTTTCCAATTTGTATTAACTTTTTGAAGGCTGACCTCCAGTAGATGTACATATAGTCAACTTGAATGCATATTTTGGGTCCTTAGAAAATTAGCTGTTTTTTACACCATACTCAATATACAGTTTTTTGCTCCACTCATGGCCATGATTAAACAAGAGGAATTACTTTCTCTCTCCATTAGGCCTGAATCTCATGGTAGTGGAGAACCGTCAACGGTGCCAATGTCCTTGCTGAGCAGAGCAGGTGGAGGTGGTGCTTCTCCAAATGCTGGGGGTGGTGCTTGGGAAGCAAGCAGTTATGATCCTGAGTACTATAACGACCTCCCTGGGAAAGTGCCACCAGACATTGGCCCGCCTCCCGTCCCCCCACTACCACACTACCACGGTTCGGGAGGGGCTGGCCCCCACCTGTCTAGTCGTGATGTGGATTCTCAGCCCCCTCCTCACCCTCCCCCTTTCTCAGCAGCCGATGCAAGAGCAACAACAATAGTGACTACTACGGGTGATGGCCACAGCAAGGGTGAGTGATGGCCAAAGAGCCTTCAGAGGTCAATGCTCTCCTTTCACCCACTGTGTAAGCGCTCTAGTGATAGATAGATCAGGATCATTTGGGAATGCATGGCTAATTATATACATACTCTTACTTACTCTTACTTCCAGGGCCATATATATCCATGTTGATATTTAGCCACGCCAGCATATCCCCTCCATCTCTTTCGGTCCATTGCATCCTCCTCTGCAGCTCCAACCCTCTCCAAATCTAACTTTACTTGGTTTCACCATCTTTGTCTCGGTCTTCCCGTCTGCATCCTGCAGTCATCTGCACTCTGGGTTTCCTCTCATAACCTCCTTGATCACTCTTTTATTAGCAGATGTCCTGCCCATCTCATTCTTCTGCATTTGATCTCACTTATGATGTCTGCATTCTTGTAAAGGTCCCTTGTTTCCTTACTGTACTTTCTTCTCCACCTTCCTTGTTCATTTGTAGGCCCGTAGATCTTTCTTAACATCTTGTTTTCAAATGCAATCAATTTTTTCTCCTCTCTCTTATTGAGTTTCCACGTTTCGGATCCATAGAGCAGTACTGGGCAGATTATCATTTTGTACAGTCTAATTTTTGTTTTATTTGACGGGGATTTTGAAGCTAGAAGTCTGTGTCATGCATGCGAGCATCTATTGGCTACATTTAATCTGTTTTGTATCTCTAATGCTTCTCTATCGTCATTTGACAGAATGACTGCTAATTATTTAAAATAGTCTACTTTTGCAAATTCGTGCCCATCTATGTGTAGGGAACCAATATTTTCCTTTGGCGCTCTTGAGAAATGCATATACTTTGTTTTCGAGTCATTTATCTTTAATCCTATTTTTTCTGTTTCTTCCATAAATATTTTGGTTAGCCTTGTCACTTCTTCTAAACTTTCTACAAAAATCACAATGTCATCTGCAAACGCTAAAATGTTTATTTTGGCTCCAATTCTGATACCAAGGTCCATCTCTGCTACTTTTTCTAGCGCTTCTTCTACTGGTATATTAAATAGAATTGGGAAGAGCTCGTCTCCCTGCCTAACACCAGAATTTATTTCAAATGGTTCCGAAGTGATTCCACTAACCCGCACTGAGCTTTTTGATTCTGTTATGCTCATCTTGGCAAGGTTTATCAATTTTTTTGGGATTCCAAACTTGTCCATATGTACCCATAGTTTCTCTGTTTATACTGTCATACACTTTTTGGAAATCGAGAAAGATTGCATAGAAATCTTTATTATATTCCCAGTATTTGGATATAATTTCTTGTACTGTAAATATCTGATTTGTTGTCGACCTGCCCTTCATAAATTCTGCCTGGTGGCCTTGAATTATTTCATTTGAGTAGCATTCTATGTGATTACAGATTATCTTTGAGAGGACTTTATAAGGAATGCTCAGCAGTGCAATGCTTCTAAAGTTCTGCATTCTTCATTATCACCCTTCTTATGTATGGGTATCAATATTGCTTCTTGTCATTCACTAGGCATTTCTTCCTTCTTCTATATGTTTAATATTAGCTCCCATAATCTGTCTGTTATTATATCACCACTATTAATTTCAGGGTTTGTTCCGAATGTACCCCAACTTGACGTAGTGTGGCGCGAAAAGCAAAACAACTTTTAAAACTCTCCTTTTTATTGAACCTTAAAACATTTACAGTTAATATTCTTGAATGTAGGCACCTTGAGCCACAACACAATGATTATAGTGGGGTTTCCATTGTTTGAAGCACTTCTTGAAGTCCTGGAGTGGGATCCCCTTCAAGGCGTCGGTTGTAGCTTTTTGAACTGTCTCAATTGATGCGAAACGCGTTCCTTTCAGCTCCCTTTTTATTTAGGGGGACAAGAAGAAGTCGGGTGGCGACAAATCCGGTCTGTAGTGGGGGGTGAGGCAGTATTGCTACGCGCGTCCTGGCCAGGTTCTGTGTGAACAACAATGCTGTGTGAGCTGGCACGTTGTCATGGTGAAGCACCCAGTTGTCAGCGATGTCTGGACGGACGTGCCAAACCCTCAGTTGAAGACACTGGAGCACTGTCTTGTAGTAGGCAGCAGTTACAGTGGTTCCAGTAGGCACAAACTCTTTGTGTACAATCACTTTTGAATCGAAGAAGACAATCGGCATCGATTTCACTTTGGATTTTGACATTTGGGTCTTCTTTGGGCGAGGGGACACAGATGTGTGCCATTTGGAACTTGGTATCATGCTTTCGGGGTCGTATTCAAAAACCCAGGTTTCATCCCCAGTTACTACATTATCTAAAAAATGTTCGTCACTTTCAAAACTTTGGGAAATTTTGCGGGAAATTTGCACACGACACTCCTTTTGATTGTCCATCAGAATTTTTGGAACCATTTTTGCACAGACTTTGCGCATGTTCAAGTTTCCAGTCAGAATTTCAAAAGCTTGAGTCTTTGTCATTTCTACCTCATACGCAATCAACTGGAGACTTAATTGTCTGTCAGAGTCCTACACAGCTTTAACGCAAGCCACAGTCATGTACATTTTTTATGTGGACAGCCTCCCTGAGCGCTGTTTGTACCCTGGTGCCTCCGGCCCGTCTTAGAAGGCCTTGTGCCATGTGTAAAACTGCATCCGGGACATCACTTCCTCGCCATAGGCCTTCCGTAACATGGATAAAGTCTCTGTGAAAGATTTGTTCAATTTCACGCAGAATTTCACAGCGTAACGCTGTTCTAGAGTATGCTCCATTTTCAGAAACTCAAAACTCCGACGGACCTCCAATACTACTTCACTTTCCAGGCGATTGTGACACTACCACTGCCAGCAGGCAACTGAGCGATGGCGCGTTTGAAGGTGAAGGTCACCCCCACCTCGCACAACCATTGCTCCCACCGCACGAGTGCTTCCTGTGCCACACTACAACTAGTTCGGGTACTTTCAGAACAAACCCTGTATATACATATAATTATATACCGTAAACCTGGGTTACTTGGACCCAATTTTTACCTGTTTTTTATATACTGTATTTTTTGATAGAAACGCACGCTTTATCTATACAAAAAAGTTAAATTTTGATAAAATATGAACCTGCGCATTATACATTAGAAAGCGACATGAAGTAGGTAAATCAAATTTAATAATAAAACTATGGTGGAAATTTAACTAATCATTTATTAAACATAAGATTAATCAAATCCATGAAATTCTTCGTCTGACACAACATTGGAAGAATCTATTGCGTTTAATATTTCTTTGGGCACTTCCTCTGATTTGATTTCAGATAATGTACCTTCATCAACATTCTCATTTTCATCATACAATTCATCTCCTTTGGCCTTAAGGAAACCTTTTCTTACACAATTGTCACTCACAGCAGCCCAACTTTTAGCAATCAACGTCACAATATCCTTATAAGACACTCTCTTCATCTGCCCTATTTTATTGTATCCGTGGATGCCGCCCAGCATCCAATTTTCCCACTTAGCACGCAACTTATCTTTAAATGGTTTATTAACTGCAATGTCAAGAGGCTGTAGTTTTTTCGTTAACCCACCTGGGATGAAGGCCATTTGAGAATATTTGCTGACAATGCTTTTAATTTCTGGCGTTATATGAGCCCTACAAGAATCCAGAAGTAACACAGATTTAGGGTTGAAAAATGCCATTTTCCTATTCCCCCACACATTATTTAAACTTCATCACCTTGGAATCCATCCAACCTTTCTCATTCGCAGTTACGATGACATCATTCGAATCACATCCCTTAGGAATGGTCTTTCTTTTAAAAATCACCATTGGCGGTAACTTTGAACAACATGCTGTGATGCAGATAACCACAGTGAAGTTCGACCTTTCATGACCTGTCGTGGCTACTGACACCTCTTTTGCTCCCTTTAAATTCATGGTCCTAGAACCAGGCATGTCGAAACTTACGGGAACCTCATCCATATTCCCGAAGATGATGAAAGTCAACACCACACAGAATTTCCTTTAAGTATAAACGAAATTTCACTACTTTAGCTTCCCAGTCGGAAGGCAATTTTTGTCCTACACTAGTTGAAGAGCGAACACTTAAATTGTTCTTTTTCATAAATCCAAACTCCCAAGATGGGTAAGCTTTAAAATCCTCAATACTATCTTCCTGAGTGATTCTCTTAGACTCTTGCAGAACACAAACTGTTGATATTCTCATACATGTCTCTCTCTCATTCACGACCCAATCATACAATTTTTTTTCAATAGTTGGCCACAAGCATTTCCTGAACCGCATAGCCCGTTTCCTTTTATGTAAACATTTTAGCACTGTTTCGGCCTTTCGCCATTCCCGCACACTACTCTCGCCAACATCAAACTGTCGAGCAGCTTCACGATTTCCTTTCTCCTTCGCATCTTCTATAACATCCACTTTGAATTGGGCTGTATAAGATTTCCTCCGGGAAATACTTCCTGTTGCCATGGGTAATTCAATTTCTAATTCAAAAAAGTAATGAAAATCACAAGTTACTTAAGGATACAATTACTAAGTATTGAGACGATTCAACATCATTACGAACAAACATATGACTTACCTTTCAACCAATTCGCATAAACCACTCGGCTCCTCCAGGGCCAGCAATCACCAAAAATTATTCGCAGTTCAAGCTATTAATACGAAAATAGGGAAAATTTTGGAAATTTTACCACCAATAACCCACACTTTCATAAATCACGCCTTCTCCTCTGGCAGTAACGGTTCATACTTCTTAACTCTACCACTAGTACGCGCCATGCGCGTTATCTATTCATAAAAAAGAATGCCGAAAAAGTTAAAGTTAAACAATAATTTTTTTATTTTGAGCAAATTCGTTTTTTTATTTTGAGCACGTTTGAGCTAATCTTGCCAGTCTAGGGGACATATCCCAGCTTTTTTTGAAACCTGCTTGCAAATTACCAGCCATTGAAGGTTCCAACTCTTGCAGCACTGTTTTCAGCAGTGATGGAAACTGGTCTTTTGGGAGTGCTGTTACCTTTTTACCAGCATCAGATTCCTTCCATCTGGTAAGAACATCCCTCCATTTGGACTTCTAAAGGCTGTGTCAGATGGCTTGAATTTGGAGTCAAACACACAAATTTTATATTGTTATCTTCACACAATTTCACAACATTTACACTTAGATGAGAAGTTAAGTTGTCCCCGATAATGAGCTTTGGACCCTCTTGCTTTTTAATCATCGGCAGAACATGAGATGTAAACCAGTCTTTGAAAATTCCCTGATCAATCCATCCATTTTTGCTTCTGTTATACCTGGTGCCTTCCCGTCCATTTTCTGTCCATGTGGTCCAGAGATGTTCTGCCTTGTAAATTATGTAAGGAGGAATAGAATTCCCAGCAGCATTTCCACAAAACATGACAGATATGTTACTTTTCGTAGAATTGACTACCCTTTCTGAATATTTACAACCTCTACGACAAATAACCTTTTTCCTTCCAGGGTCATCTGACATAGCAGTTTCATCGTAGTTATAGATGTTTTCTGGGGGACCTTCAGTTGAGAGACTTAAATTATCCATGTATGCATTAAGTACCTTGTCATCAACAGCAGCTCTAACTCTTTTTATGTTGCTGGCAAATCTTACTGATAACTGAGGGTGTCTACTCATAAAAGACTTAACCCAGTCTCTTCCTGGGAGATTTTTCTCAAAAATATTTAGTCCTCCCGTGCAGTTCTAGATATGATTTTACAATAAATCAATTCAGCTCATCAACTGGGAATCCATACTCGCAAATCTTGTCTAGGTGGCTTGAAAATGCTAGTTCTTCCTCCATGGTGAAAACTTTTGGATGACCGGGATTGTTAGGAATAACATTTTTTAGCCTATGTTTTATGGTTGACCTGCTGATTTTAGAAACATCTTCTGCTTGCCTTTGGGATATTGCACCTAATCTAATGGCGTTTAGGTATTGTTCAAGATGGTCATTGGCAAAATCCTTGTACTTTCAGCTCCCTGACAATCTTTTGTATTTAGACGACATAGTGAGTCTTAAACCTGTAAATAAAAAATCTTCATTAGACAAGAAGAAGTCGGGTGGCGACAAATCCGGTCTGTAGTGGGGGGTGAGGCAGTATTGCTACGCGCGTCCTGGCCAGGTTCTGTGTGAACAACAATGCTGTGTGAGCTGGCACGTTGTCATGGTGAAGCACCCAGTTGTCAGCGATGTCTGGACGGACGTGCCAAACCCTCAGTTGAAGACACTGGAGCACTGTCTTGTAGTAGGCAGCAGTTACAGTGGTTCCAGTAGGCACAAACTCTTTGTGTACAATCACTTTTGAATCGAAGAAGACAATCGGCATCGATTTCACTTTGGATTTTGACATTTGGGTCTTCTTTGGGCGAGGGGACACAGATGTGTGCCATTTGGAACTTGGTATCATGCTTTCGGGGTCGTATTCAAAAACCCAGGTTTCATCCCCAGTTACTACATTATCTAAAAAATGTTCGTCACTTTCAAAACTTTGGGAAATTTTGCGGGAAATTTGCACACGACACTCCTTTTGATTGTCCATCAGAATTTTTGGAACCATTTTTGCACAGACTTTGCGCATGTTCAAGTTTCCAGTCAGAATTTCAAAAGCTTGAGTCTTTGTCATTTCTACCTCATACGCAATCAACTGGAGACTTAATTGTCTGTCAGAGTCCTACACAGCTTTAACGCAAGCCACAGTCATGTACATTTTTTATGTGGACAGCCTCCCTGAGCGCTGTTTGTACCCTGGTGCCTCCGGCCCGTCTTAGAAGGCCTTGTGCCATGTGTAAAACTGCATCCGGGACATCACTTCCTCGCCATAGGCCTTCCGTAACATGGATAAAGTCTCTGTGAAAGATTTGTTCAATTTCACGCAGAATTTCACAGCGTAACGCTGTTCTAGAGTATGCTCCATTTTCAGAAACTCAAAACTCCGACGGACCTCCAATACTACTTCACTTTCCAGGCGATTGTGACACTACCACTGCCAGCAGGCAACTGAGCGATGGCGCGTTTGAAGGTGAAGGTCACCCCCACCTCGCACAACCATTGCTCCCACCGCACGAGTGCTTCCTGTGCCACACTACAACTAGTTCGGGTACTTTCAGAACAAACCCTGTATATACATATAATTATATACCGTAAACCTGGGTTACTTGGACCCAATTTTTACCTGTTTTTTATATACTGTATTTTTTGATAGAAACGCACGCTTTATCTATACAAAAAAGTTAAATTTTGATAAAATATGAACCTGCGCATTATACATTAGAAAGCGACATGAAGTAGGTAAATCAAATTTAATAATAAAACTATGGTGGAAATTTAACTAATCATTTATTAAACATAAGATTAATCAAATCCATGAAATTCTTCGTCTGACACAACATTGGAAGAATCTATTGCGTTTAATATTTCTTTGGGCACTTCCTCTGATTTGATTTCAGATAATGTACCTTCATCAACATTCTCATTTTCATCATACAATTCATCTCCTTTGGCCTTAAGGAAACCTTTTCTTACACAATTGTCACTCACAGCAGCCCAACTTTTAGCAATCAACGTCACAATATCCTTATAAGACACTCTCTTCATCTGCCCTATTTTATTGTATCCGTGGATGCCGCCCAGCATCCAATTTTCCCACTTAGCACGCAACTTATCTTTAAATGGTTTATTAACTGCAATGTCAAGAGGCTGTAGTTTTTTCGTTAACCCACCTGGGATGAAGGCCATTTGAGAATATTTGCTGACAATGCTTTTAATTTCTGGCGTTATATGAGCCCTACAAGAATCCAGAAGTAACACAGATTTAGGGTTGAAAAATGCCATTTTCCTATTCCCCCACACATTATTTAAACTTCATCACCTTGGAATCCATCCAACCTTTCTCATTCGCAGTTACGATGACATCATTCGAATCACATCCCTTAGGAATGGTCTTTCTTTTAAAAATCACCATTGGCGGTAACTTTGAACAACATGCTGTGATGCAGATAACCACAGTGAAGTTCGACCTTTCATGACCTGTCGTGGCTACTGACACCTCTTTTGCTCCCTTTAAATTCATGGTCCTAGAACCAGGCATGTCGAAACTTACGGGAACCTCATCCATATTCCCGAAGATGATGAAAGTCAACACCACACAGAATTTCCTTTAAGTATAAACGAAATTTCACTACTTTAGCTTCCCAGTCGGAAGGCAATTTTTGTCCTACACTAGTTGAAGAGCGAACACTTAAATTGTTCTTTTTCATAAATCCAAACTCCCAAGATGGGTAAGCTTTAAAATCCTCAATACTATCTTCCTGAGTGATTCTCTTAGACTCTTGCAGAACACAAACTGTTGATATTCTCATACATGTCTCTCTCTCATTCACGACCCAATCATACAATTTTTTTTCAATAGTTGGCCACAAGCATTTCCTGAACCGCATAGCCCGTTTCCTTTTATGTAAACATTTTAGCACTGTTTCGGCCTTTCGCCATTCCCGCACACTACTCTCGCCAACATCAAACTGTCGAGCAGCTTCACGATTTCCTTTCTCCTTCGCATCTTCTATAACATCCACTTTGAATTGGGCTGTATAAGATTTCCTCCGGGAAATACTTCCTGTTGCCATGGGTAATTCAATTTCTAATTCAAAAAAGTAATGAAAATCACAAGTTACTTAAGGATACAATTACTAAGTATTGAGACGATTCAACATCATTACGAACAAACATATGACTTACCTTTCAACCAATTCGCATAAACCACTCGGCTCCTCCAGGGCCAGCAATCACCAAAAATTATTCGCAGTTCAAGCTATTAATACGAAAATAGGGAAAATTTTGGAAATTTTACCACCAATAACCCACACTTTCATAAATCACGCCTTCTCCTCTGGCAGTAACGGTTCATACTTCTTAACTCTACCACTAGTACGCGCCATGCGCGTTATCTATTCATAAAAAAGAATGCCGAAAAAGTTAAAGTTAAACAATAATTTTTTTATTTTGAGCAAATTCGTTTTTTTATTTTGAGCACGTTTGAGCTAATCTTGCCAGTCTAGGGGACATATCCCAGCTTTTTTTGAAACCTGCTTGCAAATTACCAGCCATTGAAGGTTCCAACTCTTGCAGCACTGTTTTCAGCAGTGATGGAAACTGGTCTTTTGGGAGTGCTGTTACCTTTTTACCAGCATCAGATTCCTTCCATCTGGTAAGAACATCCCTCCATTTGGACTTCTAAAGGCTGTGTCAGATGGCTTGAATTTGGAGTCAAACACACAAATTTTATATTGTTATCTTCACACAATTTCACAACATTTACACTTAGATGAGAAGTTAAGTTGTCCCCGATAATGAGCTTTGGACCCTCTTGCTTTTTAATCATCGGCAGAACATGAGATGTAAACCAGTCTTTGAAAATTCCCTGATCAATCCAGCCATTTTTGCTTCTGTTATACCTGGTGCCTTCCCGTCCATTTTCTGTCCATGTGGTCCAGAGATGTTCTGCCTTGTAAATTATGTAAGGAGGAATAGAATTCCCAGCAGCATTTCCACAAAACATGACAGATATGTTACTTTTCGTAGAATTGACTACCCTTTCTGAATATTTACAACCTCTACGACAAATAACCTTTTTCCTTCCAGGGTCATCTGACATAGCAGTTTCATCGTAGTTATAGATGTTTTCTGGGGGACCTTCAGTTGAGAGACTTAAATTATCCATGTATGCATTAAGTACCTTGTCATCAACAGCAGCTCTAACTCTTTTTATGTTGCTGGCAAATCTTACTGATAACTGAGGGTGTCTACTCATAAAAGACTTAACCCAGTCTCTTCCTGGGAGATTTTTCTCAAAAATATTTAGTCCTCCCGTGCAGTTCTAGATATGATTTTACAATAAATCAATTCAGCTCATCAACTGGGAATCCATACTCGCAAATCTTGTCTAGGTGGCTTGAAAATGCTAGTTCTTCCTCCATGGTGAAAACTTTTGGATGACCGGGATTGTTAGGAATAACATTTTTTAGCCTATGTTTTATGGTTGACCTGCTGATTTTAGAAACATCTTCTGCTTGCCTTTGGGATATTGCACCTAATCTAATGGCGTTTAGGTATTGTTCAAGATGGTCATTGGCAAAATCCTTGTACTTTCAGCTCCCTGACAATCTTTTGTATTTAGACGACATAGTGAGTCTTAAACCTGTAAATAAAAAATCTTCATTAGACAAGAAGAAGTCGGGTGGCGACAAATCCGGTCTGTAGTGGGGGGTGAGGCAGTATTGCTACGCGCGTCCTGGCCAGGTTCTGTGTGAACAACAATGCTGTGTGAGCTGGCACGTTGTCATGGTGAAGCACCCAGTTGTCAGCGATGTCTGGACGGACGTGCCAAACCCTCAGTTGAAGACACTGGAGCACTGTCTTGTAGTAGGCAGCAGTTACAGTGGTTCCAGTAGGCACAAACTCTTTGTGTACAATCACTTTTGAATCGAAGAAGACAATCGGCATCGATTTCACTTTGGATTTTGACATTTGGGTCTTCTTTGGGCGAGGGGACACAGATGTGTGCCATTTGGAACTTGGTATCATGCTTTCGGGGTCGTATTCAAAAACCCAGGTTTCATCCCCAGTTACTACATTATCTAAAAAATGTTCGTCACTTTCAAAACTTTGGGAAATTTTGCGGGAAATTTGCACACGACACTCCTTTTGATTGTCCATCAGAATTTTTGGAACCATTTTTGCACAGACTTTGCGCATGTTCAAGTTTCCAGTCAGAATTTCAAAAGCTTGAGTCTTTGTCATTTCTACCTCATACGCAATCAACTGGAGACTTAATTGTCTGTCAGAGTCCTACACAGCTTTAACGCAAGCCACAGTCATGTACATTTTTTATGTGGACAGCCTCCCTGAGCGCTGTTTGTACCCTGGTGCCTCCGGCCCGTCTTAGAAGGCCTTGTGCCATGTGTAAAACTGCATCCGGGACATCACTTCCTCGCCATAGGCCTTCCGTAACATGGATAAAGTCTCTGTGAAAGATTTGTTCAATTTCACGCAGAATTTCACAGCGTAACGCTGTTCTAGAGTATGCTCCATTTTCAGAAACTCAAAACTCCGACGGACCTCCAATACTACTTCACTTTCCAGGCGATTGTGACACTACCACTGCCAGCAGGCAACTGAGCGATGGCGCGTTTGAAGGTGAAGGTCACCCCCACCTCGCACAACCATTGCTCCCACCGCACGAGTGCTTCCTGTGCCACACTACAACTAGTTCGGGTACTTTCAGAACAAACCCTGTATATACATATAATTATATACCGTAAACCTGGGTTACTTGGACCCAATTTTTACCTGTTTTTTATATACTGTATTTTTTGATAGAAACGCACGCTTTATCTATACAAAAAAGTTAAATTTTGATAAAATATGAACCTGCGCATTATACATTAGAAAGCGACATGAAGTAGGTAAATCAAATTTAATAATAAAACTATGGTGGAAATTTAACTAATCATTTATTAAACATAAGATTAATCAAATCCATGAAATTCTTCGTCTGACACAACATTGGAAGAATCTATTGCGTTTAATATTTCTTTGGGCACTTCCTCTGATTTGATTTCAGATAATGTACCTTCATCAACATTCTCATTTTCATCATACAATTCATCTCCTTTGGCCTTAAGGAAACCTTTTCTTACACAATTGTCACTCACAGCAGCCCAACTTTTAGCAATCAACGTCACAATATCCTTATAAGACACTCTCTTCATCTGCCCTATTTTATTGTATCCGTGGATGCCGCCCAGCATCCAATTTTCCCACTTAGCACGCAACTTATCTTTAAATGGTTTATTAACTGCAATGTCAAGAGGCTGTAGTTTTTTCGTTAACCCACCTGGGATGAAGGCCATTTGAGAATATTTGCTGACAATGCTTTTAATTTCTGGCGTTATATGAGCCCTACAAGAATCCAGAAGTAACACAGATTTAGGGTTGAAAAATGCCATTTTCCTATTCCCCCACACATTATTTAAACTTCATCACCTTGGAATCCATCCAACCTTTCTCATTCGCAGTTACGATGACATCATTCGAATCACATCCCTTAGGAATGGTCTTTCTTTTAAAAATCACCATTGGCGGTAACTTTGAACAACATGCTGTGATGCAGATAACCACAGTGAAGTTCGACCTTTCATGACCTGTCGTGGCTACTGACACCTCTTTTGCTCCCTTTAAATTCATGGTCCTAGAACCAGGCATGTCGAAACTTACGGGAACCTCATCCATATTCCCGAAGATGATGAAAGTCAACACCACACAGAATTTCCTTTAAGTATAAACGAAATTTCACTACTTTAGCTTCCCAGTCGGAAGGCAATTTTTGTCCTACACTAGTTGAAGAGCGAACACTTAAATTGTTCTTTTTCATAAATCCAAACTCCCAAGATGGGTAAGCTTTAAAATCCTCAATACTATCTTCCTGAGTGATTCTCTTAGACTCTTGCAGAACACAAACTGTTGATATTCTCATACATGTCTCTCTCTCATTCACGACCCAATCATACAATTTTTTTTCAATAGTTGGCCACAAGCATTTCCTGAACCGCATAGCCCGTTTCCTTTTATGTAAACATTTTAGCACTGTTTCGGCCTTTCGCCATTCCCGCACACTACTCTCGCCAACATCAAACTGTCGAGCAGCTTCACGATTTCCTTTCTCCTTCGCATCTTCTATAACATCCACTTTGAATTGGGCTGTATAAGATTTCCTCCGGGAAATACTTCCTGTTGCCATGGGTAATTCAATTTCTAATTCAAAAAAGTAATGAAAATCACAAGTTACTTAAGGATACAATTACTAAGTATTGAGACGATTCAACATCATTACGAACAAACATATGACTTACCTTTCAACCAATTCGCATAAACCACTCGGCTCCTCCAGGGCCAGCAATCACCAAAAATTATTCGCAGTTCAAGCTATTAATACGAAAATAGGGAAAATTTTGGAAATTTTACCACCAATAACCCACACTTTCATAAATCACGCCTTCTCCTCTGGCAGTAACGGTTCATACTTCTTAACTCTACCACTAGTACGCGCCATGCGCGTTATCTATTCATAAAAAAGAATGCCGAAAAAGTTAAAGTTAAACAATAATTTTTTTATTTTGAGCAAATTCGTTTTTTTATTTTGAGCACGTTTGAGCTAATCTTGCCAGTCTAGGGGACATATCCCAGCTTTTTTTGAAACCTGCTTGCAAATTACCAGCCATTGAAGGTTCCAACTCTTGCAGCACTGTTTTCAGCAGTGATGGAAACTGGTCTTTTGGGAGTGCTGTTACCTTTTTACCAGCATCAGATTCCTTCCATCTGGTAAGAACATCCCTCCATTTGGACTTCTAAAGGCTGTGTCAGATGGCTTGAATTTGGAGTCAAACACACAAATTTTATATTGTTATCTTCACACAATTTCACAACATTTACACTTAGATGAGAAGTTAAGTTGTCCCCGATAATGAGCTTTGGACCCTCTTGCTTTTTAATCATCGGCAGAACATGAGATGTAAACCAGTCTTTGAAAATTCCCTGATCAATCCAGCCATTTTTGCTTCTGTTATACCTGGTGCCTTCCCGTCCATTTTCTGTCCATGTGGTCCAGAGATGTTCTGCCTTGTAAATTATGTAAGGAGGAATAGAATTCCCAGCAGCATTTCCACAAAACATGACAGATATGTTACTTTTCGTAGAATTGACTACCCTTTCTGAATATTTACAACCTCTACGACAAATAACCTTTTTCCTTCCAGGGTCATCTGACATAGCAGTTTCATCGTAGTTATAGATGTTTTCTGGGGGACCTTCAGTTGAGAGACTTAAATTATCCATGTATGCATTAAGTACCTTGTCATCAACAGCAGCTCTAACTCTTTTTATGTTGCTGGCAAATCTTACTGATAACTGAGGGTGTCTACTCATAAAAGACTTAACCCAGTCTCTTCCTGGGAGATTTTTCTCAAAAATATTTAGTCCTCCCGTGCAGTTCTAGATATGATTTTACAATAAATCAATTCAGCTCATCAACTGGGAATCCATACTCGCAAATCTTGTCTAGGTGGCTTGAAAATGCTAGTTCTTCCTCCATGGTGAAAACTTTTGGATGACCGGGATTGTTAGGAATAACATTTTTTAGCCTATGTTTTATGGTTGACCTGCTGATTTTAGAAACATCTTCTGCTTGCCTTTGGGATATTGCACCTAATCTAATGGCGTTTAGGTATTGTTCAAGATGGTCATTGGCAAAATCCTTGTACTTTCAGCTCCCTGACAATCTTTTGTATTTAGACGACATAGTGAGTCTTAAACCTGTAAATAAAAAATCTAAATAGTTTCAAACATACTTTGTGTTGGGTAAAAATGTAAAATAACTTGTTACAATCTGTAGCAGTTGTTTTATTTTGGTTTATTATAAGAATATATGTATCTAGGGGTTACTTGGACCAAGCAGGTCGTGGGTCCAAGTAACCCTTGTATTTGTTTATCAGTAGACCAGCCTGCACTTTGATGATTTCCATTTTTAACCTAATTTATAGGTAAAAATTTACATTGAAATGAAGTAAAATAGTGTTTAAGGAATACAAATGTGCACTTACTTCATTCAAATAATTGATTTTCCGCACGTTGTAGACAGAAGTTGTAGAGCGAGAAAAATGGAACATGTGTAATAACATTACAATAACCTCCACTATACCCTAGAGGCTACTCGTGGAACCACTAGGGGTGTGCCAGGGACTGCACCTAATGGATCACCTAATAACTACGTCGACTTTTGCAATAAAGCAGTAACAGGAATGACTTCAATCACTTAATCAGTTTGGGTTCAAGTAACCCCTCAGGGTCCAAGTAACCCTGATTTACGGTACATAGTTGACCTTATATATTGCAATGTTTTTGGGATGTTTTTATGTGTAGGGCTTGATATATTATTCTCATTTGAGAAAGTTGTCTCCTTGGAAATTCTTAGGTTTGTGATGTCTGATGTGGAGAGACAGGCCATAAAACCGAGAAGGCTTATGTATAATTGTTATGTTCCTGCCTTAAATGATGTGTATCCCTTGGCTTTATCTTGCAACTGAATACATATGTCTCAAAGAAGAGAAAAATATTTCATTTTAGTATGCGTGCCTCATTTATACCGGGCAGTCAAACAAAAAATCTACTGTTTTGTTGTCAAACTGCTGTGCTGTTGTAGTACCTCTACCAATCATCTCTGATTCATAGTGTCATTTTTCAAGATCACTTGGGACTCCTTTAACTCCAAGGATCGTTTGAGCTAGAAAGCTTTTTTATGAAAAGGGAAAATGATGGCTTTAGCTAAGGCATTCATTTTTGGAGCAATTACGACAATTGTATCTGTAATCGTTTACGAATTTAAATTGATGAAAACTCACTTGTGTTGCCGTATTCCCCCATTTGCTGATTTGGCTGCAGTTCAGATATACGTATGTGTTCATGGATGGAAAAATTAGGACATGCTCTAATGATGGATTAATCATAGAAATCCCTATCATTATCTCAGACCCCATAATTGATTGACCAAGCCATCATTTGAGCTATGATTGCCATTTTCCCCAAAGCTAATTGTGAAAAATAGCCATGTGAGTTAAGCTTTACAAATTGTGTATGTTAATTTGATTATTAATGAATACTTTCATGTAAAAATCTAAATTCTCCAGAATTAGTGTTCTTTGCTTGATTTTTGAATAAGTTCTTCATCTGGCTAGGTTTACTGACCATGTGTTTAATTTTCTTTAAATTTTTTACTATTTATTAAAATAGGATATATATTTGTTTCTGTGGCTTATTCTTTGTCTGCCCAGCCGCTGCAAATTCCATCCTGCTGGTACAATTTTCTGTGTGTTGCAGGTGTGATTCAGGACGTGAGCCTTATTGCTGTAACTGCACATCAATACAAGCTGTACTTTTACCTAATGATGATGAACGATAGAGTTCGTTTCTTTTGACTTGCTCTAATTGTGACAAAGTAGATTAAATGTTCTATTTATTCAGCCCCCATAATGCTTTTCAGCTGCTGGGTACTCGTAGCTTCTCAAAATTTCAATATCCCTGCTTGGATTGGCTTGGGAGTCCTTTAAGTTATTTCTCCGTAGAGTTTTTTTCATGTATATAATTAACTGTAATTTAAGCTCTGTGTGCCTATTCAAATATGTGTGTTCCTGTAGCAAAAATTATTACTGTCATTTTTAATTTAATAAATATACCTAGTTTTCTTGTCGTTATGGCTGCAAAGATTTTCGCATCATTAAGTGTCTTATGAAATCTTTGATTCTCCACAAAAAATCTCTTCAACAGCCACATCATTATTTTTCCTGCTACTATTGTTTTAAAGGTTAACCACTCTACCAAGAAGTATTCCCAAAATGTGAGTTATCTAGGAGGCTGAACTATTAAACATTACAAAGAAAGGAGATCATGTAAATGTAATGGGAGAACAAGCAATCACACACTTTTATGCCTTCCAAACTTAGCTTTTTCCAACATGAATTTTTTTCCAGAAGAAATGAATCGCATCATTAATGCAATTATTAACATTAATTTGAAGCAAAAGAAAATGTATTACATGGTGTTGATCGCTTTGTGTTGTATCTTCTCCTCTTTGTTTTTTTTCAATATCAACATAGATTGTTTTCTAGCATTGATTAAGATTAGCTGACCTGGGTAGAGGTGGAGATAGTGATGAAGCATAAAATGAAAGGGTGTTTCTCTTGCCATGAGAATAATTTAAAGACAAAGTATAGTATTGTCTTTCAAGCTAAGTCCAGATTTGATTAATTTTTTTGCTTTGCAAGAAGAAATAGTGAATGGCATATTTTTTTCAGTTTATTCTTTATAGGCAATAAATCAACAGTTTGGTTGCTGAGAGTATTCTAGTATTTGTTATAAAATACCTACATAGTTTAATAATACACATCATGAGAAGCAAAACTAATTTTTTACAAATTGCAATTGTCATGTGCAGGGCAAGAGATTTCTGGCAGTACAAACAACTTGATAGATTTCCACTGTGAAGTTCCTGTACCCCATCCTGAGCATGACTACGAGAATGATCTTGTGGTGGGGTGGGGCTGGCCCCATTCGGGAAACAGTAGCAGTGGTGCCACCCTCCCAACCAGGCCCAGAACTGATGCAACGGGCAGTGCGGCACCAACACGGGATGTCTTTGACATGCGTGAGCATTTTCATTCTTTTGAGGAACAGTTGCAGTCTCTCTCGATTATTTGACCCTTCACGCCCTGTGCTGTGAATTCCCCTTTTAAGGGTCGCACTGGACTCTTCAATTTGGCTCTGCCCAGCCTGTGGGCCCAAGTTGAGGTGTGCTCCCATGGTGAGGCACCCACATAAGGCTGCTGCATAACAAAGTATCTTTTACATGAGACAGGCTCAGCTAAACAGCCTCTCAAGGCAGCCTTATGTGTGGTGGCTCAATGAACTGCTTTCTGTGCCAGTGGTTGAACTAAAATGAACTTTTCCCATCTGTGTGTGATTTATTTTATTTTGATAATAATAATAATTTTATTTATCCAACGATTTGTAGAAACAAATATAGGACTCGTCAAAATGATACACATGTAGACATAAAAATACATAAGATATAAAAAATAAAAATTTATAAATATACAAAGATAAAACAGCTGACTAAAGAATAGATGACTATTTGCAAAATGCGTCAAAATGATATACATGTAAATTATTAACAAATTATTTTATGCACTTTTATTTCTTTCATGCTATGAAAAATAATATATAACCTCTTAAAATTCATGCAAATTTAATCGATAACTTAGTTGCTTCTTGTTTAAGTGGGATTATCTTATAATGTCATAATTTTAGCATGTTTTTCACAACCTCAACTTCTGCTAGTTTTACTGTGTATTGCCTGTCACTTTGTTTCTTGAACAATGTAAAGTATCAATTAGTGGATGAGGAGGTACATAATTACTGCTGCTCACTTCTTAAGTCTTTGATTATTATGTTAGGTTTATTAATGGCTAAGGTATTCACTTGCTTCCAACAGAGCCATTTGGTACATCTCTGACACTGGCAACGCAAGGTAGGATGGATGGTGGTGCTAGGAGTGGTGTGCCTCTGAACCCAGCCAGCCAGAAGGCCCAACTTCATGGCGAGTCTTGGTTCCATGGGCCCATTAGTCGAAAGGAAGCCGAAGCCATACTCCTTAAGGTATTTCCTCAAATAGTGGATGGGTAACTGAGCGTGTGGACGTTTTTTGAGTGAGTCAGGTCCAGTAGAATAGAATAGATTTATTTGCCTAATAGATACATTACAAAAGGTAAAATACATTACAAATGTAAGTACATAAGGCACGTCATTAAAAAAAGATAAAAAAAAGTAAGCTGATACATATTAATGAAGGGAAGTCAAATAGTCACTAACTTTGTAAAAACAATTCTTCTCAAGGTAACAAAAAACCAACCTTTTAAATGCCATCAATCTTTTTTGTTTTTATAGTTAGTGGCAAATGATTATATAATTTTGCACATATTAAATAAGGTCCTTTCATAGTTGTACTTAGGTTAGATGTAAGCATGTGTACATCATCACAACTTCTAGTTTTATAAGAATGGTAGCAGTTATTTGACTTAAACTCTGACAAATGTTTTCTTACATACGGAACAGCATGGTATATATACACAGATGGAAAAGTCAAGATCCCTAACTTTCGGAAAAGAGGTTTACAGTGAGCTGGATAAGACTCATTACACATGGTCCTCATCAACTTTTTTTGGATTAAGAACACATTGTTTGATAATGTGGAGTTACCCCAAAACATAACACCATATGAAATCTGGGAATAAAATAGACCGTAATAAAGAGTTTTAAGTACATTTATGCTTACAGTATGTTTTAGAACAGATACCAGAAAATTAATTGAATTTAACTTTTTACACAAGTGTGTTACGTGTATATCCCATTTGAGATGTTGATCAATATGTATTCCAAGGAATTTTATGTCTTCCACAGCATTTAAACCATTATTTACAAATAGTTGGCAGTAGTTCTCACATTTATTACTCTTAACTGAAAAGAATACTGCTTGCGTTTTCTGACAGTTTAATATGAGATCATTGCTATTGCACCAGCTTAACATTTTTTGTATAACCACTTTACCAGAAGTAATCAAATCATTTACTGTTTTGCCATAAGTTACAACACTCACATCAGCAGCAAAGATCACACAATTTTTTTCTACACTTGACTTCAGGCTCAAAGGTAGGTCATTTATGAAAATCAGAAAGAGTATTGGACCGAGAACAGATCCTTGTGGTACTCCTTTTATGACTTCTTTAGAGGAAGACAGATAGGTGTCACCATCTTGTTTATAGGCCAACTTCTGATAACGCTGAGATAGATATGTCTTCAGCCAATTTAGTGCAACACCTCTTATGCCCAACAGCTGGCATTTTAAGAGTAGTTTTTCATGATTTATAGCATCAAAAGCTTTACTCAGGTCAAAATAAATGCCCATAACAAAATATCTCTCAACAAATTTTAAGCTATCCGGGACTAGCCACGGAGTTCCACTTTACGGAGTCACCCGCAATGCACAAATGTGTGAATTTGCACACAGAAAAAATCATCCGCCTTGACCAGGATTCGAACACGGATACCTCGATATCCAGCCAAGTGCTTTAGCTAGTTAAGCTACCGAGGCGTCCTCTTCCCCTGTGGATTTTTGTGACCTTTACGGGACTAGATGTTCTCGACTGCGGGACATACAATGTAACAATCAGTCGCTACTGAGCGCTTAGTGCCACTGCCCACGAGGAAAGATCATACTTTGAACACAGAGAGGCGTTCACTCTTATTTGACACCATTTATATTTTGAAATTTATATCTCTCATTGATATGTTGTATGATGTGGTCGACCGTTTTAAACAAAGCTTGCTCAGTTGGCCTTGCCTTTCTGTAGCCAAATTGATTGGCAGAGAGGAGGCTGTGATTTTCAAGGTAATCAGCAAGTCTTCTGCAATAAACATATTCAAATATTTTGCCAAAATGAAGGATAATAGAAATTGGTCTGTAATTATTTAATTCACTTCTATCTCCCTTATTTTTATATGTATACTGGTACTACCTTGGAGACCTTAAGAGCATCAGGATATTCACCTTCACCCAGGGACTGGTTAACCAGAGGTAGTAGGGGATCAAGAATTATGTCCCCTCTCTGAAAAATTATTTGACCGCACAAGCCGTCAGTATCAGCTGATTTTTTACCTCCTACTTTAGTTAAATACTGTGTAGTTCAGTTTTATCTCAGGGTCTTAAATAAAATGACTTACATGATACAGAGTTGGATGGCAAGGTAAGGTAGACACAGTGTTCTGTAGGACTGGCTTTTGTAAAAAGGCATTGTTAAGTGCATTTGGTATCTCAATAGGGTCGATAATTACATTTCCATATTCATCTGCTATGAAATGAGAAGTCTCACATAATTTTGAGGTTGTGCTTTCTTTAATAATTTTCCATGCCTCTTTGAAGTAATTGGAAGCATTTTTTATGCATATGTCATTGTACTCCTTTTTGGCTTTCTTTATACAGTATTTATATTGTTTTTTAAAAATATTATATTAAGAATGCCACTGATGGTCATTAGAAGACAATATTTTAAGTGAAATGTTTTTAAAGTCATTAGACATACTTATAATTTCATAATTCAACCAATTTTTTCTGCCTGTTCCTTTGGATCTCACTGGCTCAAAAGGAAATGCAAAGTTAAAACAATGAGTGTAAATTTTGTAGCAATTGTTGAAATTATCATGTAAGCTATTCAACCCTCGTTCTCCATTCCAAGTTTTTTGTTTTGTTTTTTTTGTTTTGTTTTGAGCTAGCAAGAGACGAAAGTAATTCACATTAGTGTCATTGAAGAACCTCTGTTATTTGATTTTTTTGCCAGTAAAATGTTACTTTGTACTGCGAAAGTAGAGGTTATGGCTAGGTGGTCCGAGAGGGCAGTATCAAAAACAGTTATGTTTACCTTTTGTTCACAGTGGTTGGTGTATACATTGTCTAGTAACGTTTTTGAGCTCACAGGAATCCTGGTTGGAGTATTCACTAAAGGTTTCATATTATAACTGTAGAAGACTTGCAGAAGCTGTTTTTGATCATGGCCATCAATTATAAGATTACAATTTAAATCTCCAATCAATATAATAGTTGGTCTATTGAGGTGATCATTTGGTGAATACAGCAGGTTATCAAGATTCCCTATAAAGGACTTAAAACTACCCACTGGGGATCTATACTGTAGTAATATGATAAAAATCTGATTTTTGTACACACATTTCACAGCAGAGCACTCAAATGTTTGTTCTTCATTTAGACTTTCCGTATTGTTAGGGACATTACTAAAAGATAACATTTTTTTCACAAAAATGACGAAAATTATTCATTCAGATACTCTGATACAGAGTAAAAGCATTTCTCAATGAGGTATTCATATGTTTCTTTTTTAAATCTATTAACCATTATTACTATTTAAAACATTGATTTTTGCGACAGAAAGCATCACCAATTACATACCCAGGAATTGCTACATTAACATTTTTCATCCAATGTTGACATATACAGATAAAATCTGGATTTTCTCTTGCCGCCAAAGCTTCTAGTTCATTCATCTTAGCACTAATACTATGTATATTATGGACTAATACCTTTAATTGACTCTGATTTGAATAACATGGTTGGACATCACTTTGTTCCGATTTTCTTTCCCGTACTACCCTAGTGGGTTCGTTAGGCGTAAACACCGAAAAGAATAATTTCTAAAGAGAACATGTTTCGGCCAGAAATTGCGATTCATGAGTGAATCACGAAAATTGCAATCAATAGATATTCTAAACGAAGCATATTCGCCACGGGTTACCTTCAGCGTTTCCATTTCAATTTCTACGGCTGCTTCAATCGCAGGAATTAGTTTCCTCACATATTCTTTTACAGTTTTATCAGAATCATTTTTTCTAAAGTTCCACACATGTAGATGAGAACGTCGAGGTATTCCCAGAAGCGAACTCTCTTCTTCCGATGTACCTTGAATTGGTGGACTTCGTCGTTCATTCGTAACTCGTCTTCGTCTGTTGTTATTTTGCTGATATTCACCATCGCCATTGCTGGTTTGACCTAGATCACTTTCAGTCTTATTAATCGAGTCACTGAGACTATTTTCTTTGCTTGTTATATCATCACTCGTTAAGTTGTCACGCACTGACACAGATTGGATGCCGGAGGTAGAATTTGGTGGAGCTAACGGTATCTCATTTTCTTCTGGATTCAAAACAGTCGTCATTGGATCAGCAAATCTGACAGTCTTCCCTTTAAGAGCGATGGGTTTCCGAGAACTTTTTAAATCAATCACTTCACTAAAGGTTTCATATTATAACTGTAGAAGACCTGCAGAAGCTGTTTTTGATCATGGCCATCAATTATAAGATTACAATTTCCATATAAGATACAATCTCCATAAAATTTCTCGGCTTTCACTGAGAGCTTTTCTCAACAGATCATTAAGTCCTGTACATTTACAATGAAATTCGCGCGAGCATAGATCAGGTCATCAGATCAGATCATAATGTATTCGTCAGGAAGTGGGAAAGTGGGGGAGGAGTTAAAGTGGGAAGGATTGAGGGGTGGGGGGGGTACTCTATGGAGGTGGAGTGTCCTTATGTGGTTGCCAGCTAGAGGTGTGCTGCTTGTGGGTGATGGGAGTGGGGTGTGTTGGTGCCAATTGCTTCCTCATGGTGGTGGTGGCGGGGAAGGCACTACACTGGAGGAGGTCATGGGGGGATGGGGGTGGAGGGGCAATTGGTTCAGGGGAGGCAGTTACCAAAGGGGGAGTGGGAAATGTACGATTGCTCATTTATGATGTGCTTCCTCAAGGAAAGAAAAATTTTCAGATTCTCTTGGGCGTCAAGTCGGGGGCCTTTAACTTCCCATGGTAAAATCCTCGGGGTGAAGTCACTGTTGTGATGGCTTTCCGGGATATGCTTGGTGAAGAGGGGGGTGAGGTGGTTGTTCCTGAAGCAGGCTCAGTGTTCCTTGATTCTGCTCCCGGAATATCTGCCAGTCTGCCCCACATATGTTGTATCGAGAGCAGACTGATTATTGGGTGCTGCTCTGGAAAAGTGAATTAATGGGGTCTTTATTTTTGCACAGAAGGTTTTGTGAGTTGGAATTATTGTAGAAAGTGTCTCTTACTCTATTTCTGGAAAGGAGACGTTGAACTTTCAGGGAAATATTCCCAAAAATGCTCTGTGCCCCTTTAATGCTTCGATGATGTTGGGTTGATGGATGGTTTAAATAGCTGCTCTTTCACCTGGTGATTTCTTTCTGTCATAAAGTGTATCAATGAGTTTATCTGGGTAACTGTTGTTTGTACCGACATGTTTTATGATGATCAGTTCCTTCCATCTGTCTGCATCTGACATGGGGATATTGATTAATTTGTGACGCATAGAGTGGAAGGGTAAGAGCTTTTGGTAAAGGTGGTGCCTTGAACTGAAATGGATGATTTGATTTGTAAAGCAGTTTCCTGAAGATGGAGAAGTCAAGTTTTTTTATCATTAATGGTGATGGTCTGATTCAGGGAATTAAGGGTTCCCTTTCACCTCCAGTTTACTAATAACTTTCTGTTGCCACCTATGTAGTTCAGTACCTTTATGAAAACATCCAGCTGTCTAAGCGATCCTGTCCATGCAAAAAACACATCATAGATGTAGCAGTACCAATGAAGATTGTTTTCCAATGGTGGATAGTTTAAAGAAGATAGTATCATGTTGTTATGAAGGCTTCTGCAGTTTTCTTGTAATTTGGAGTTTTTCAGGATCTTCCTGCGTTGCAGCATATTGTTGGAGAAACATTTTGCCGGCACTCCAGTCAGCATCATCAAGTCCAAATGTTCAGGGGAACAGCGGCCAATAATTTCTCTGGAACATTTGGACCTTTTGATGTCAGCTGGAATGCCGACGAAACTGTCATCAACCAATATGCTGCAACATGGGAAGAACCTAGCAGATTCCAAAATAAAATAGTTTCTGCTCATAATTATCCATGTTAATGTCCGCCAGTAGTGGAGGAAGTGGTGCTCTCATTACCAAGCTGTCCAGTTGTTTGTTCCGTTTCATTTTGAACATGAAGCTATTTTGGTGCATGTACTTTTTGAGTCTGAAGCACCATTCACTTGTGTGCTTGATTTCATGACAGCAATTTCAGCTAGAGGGAGAGCATCTGAAATGGTAACACTGTGGAAGATGTGTGTGACATTAAAGGCCACCATGATGCAACTTGGGGCTAACACTTCCGTAGATAGCACTGTTGCTAGTTGGTTGAGTTCTTGATTCCATATTGTGGGGAAATGTAGAATATGTGGAATTTGAAAAGTTTATCTTATCGCTCGCCATGGAACAATTTGTAAAGTACAGCTGGAGACTGTGTCTTATCAGGTGTTGTTGATAAGTACTTATTTCATGTCCCTTGTATTGTTTTCTGTTTGTGTTACAGGATGGAGACTTCCTTGTGAGGGAGTCACAGGGTTCGCCAGGGCAGTACGTCCTCACAGGGATGCAGTCAGGAGTGAAGAAGCACCTCTTACTTGTGGATCCTGAGGGAGTGGTAAGACACCTCCACATTCTCATCTACAAATAATCCCTTTCCCTACATGAGCATCACAAACTCTGGAGCCAGCCATCATTCAATGACTTGATTTTGTGGTTTATAAGATTCCCTGTTTCGTGGAAACACCTTAGTTTTGGCCTTGTTCTTGGGTATAAATTGATCTGATAATAATAATGTACATTCAACCACTAGAAAAATTATGCATTTGTATTGGTTTTGTCACTAAGGGGCCAATTATGTAACTCATAACTCCGGAGTTACAGAGAGAATGGAGTTATAATGGCCGCCATAGCTCTTTCTGTAATTGCTAAAAGAGCTATGGCGGCCATTATAACTCCATTCTCTCCGTAACTCCAGAGTTATGAGTTACATGATTGGCCCCTAAGTGCGCTTCGTATGTATGTATTAACGATTGAAGGCAGAGTAGACCTCAACTTTACGTTAAAATTTGAAATATACAAACAAAAATATTTAGATGTACATAAAAATCAGTGCATTTATAACCTTAATGTCTGTACACTAGCTCAGGCCATCATTCCATTTCTAGCCATCCATTTACAACTTTTAAGAATCTTGGAACTGGCCATGAGTTAACTTTAGTGCAGTTACCCACTAGTTGTCACACAATTGGGTATTTTCCAAAATTTTAATTGTAAGAATACGGATCTTAATATGTTACTTTCACTCTTAAAAACATATGCAGAGAAAATATTTTTGAAATTCATTCAATAGTTACAGAGATATATAAGCTCAAAATAGTCAGAATTTCATTTTTTTTCATGTGACAGCAAAACGAAATCTAATTGGTGTGGCGTCATTTTCGCTGAGCGAAAGACGAGAGAGCACAAGAAGAACAGTAGAAAAGACCGTATTTGAAGAAGATTTTTATGGTAAACAACAGAAATGGTGTACAGGGGCTTAACTAAAACCATTTGCCAAAACATTGGACAATTTACCCGAAGTGGTTATGTACATGTATATGTTAGCGTTTTTATGAAGAAGGACGACTGGTTTTATTCTGCCAAAATTTTTGGAGCAAATGTCCATAACATTCAAGTACACATTTTGTTTGTTAAGACCTCATTTTATTGTTAATTATTTGTGGTATATATCACTTCGGGTACTGTTATCCACTATTTAGGTAGATTTGCTTCATAATTATGAACACGTGAAACTTTCCTGTAACTGTAGCAGAGAACATAGTGTTATGTAAATTAGCCAAATTCTGTCTGAATTCTCGCACACGTTTAAAGGTTTTTCATTTTACACTATTATGACTATTGTAATGATGTTTCATTTATTTGTACTACTTTATCTCCGTATTTTAAGTCATATTCACGATAAATTCCGCCCTCATTAATAATGCGTATATGTGAAGTTCATCAGAATTTTCAGCAATGGTATTAAATCTAAATAAACTTTCACAATTACTTACGACTTGCATATTCTTACATTTCAGTGATATGTCATTTGCATACATTTACTTATAAATATTTATGTATATGTAATCACAATTTTCATCTAGAGTTGGTACATACATTAAAATGGTCCTCACAACAGTAGAATTTTGTTTTGCATTGGACAAAATCCCGGCGTTCTGCTAGAAACCATAGTTTATTTCTTCTTCCGTCATTTGGCGGCTGAATAAATTTCTTGTTCTGTGTTTTTACTGATATATTTGAACACTGTGGCATAAAACACAATCTATATCCCTTAAATCTCATTGCAAAGGCACATCAAATAACAGGAAAATTTCCCAAAGGAATTTTACCACGCTTTATTCCACCATAAGCATGAGAAAACATTTGGGTCTGCATGGAAACAGTGGAAATGAAGTCACAGGTGACTCGGTTGTTTTTAGAGCGTACTTGGGAACATTCACAACCTTCAACTTTCTTTAACTTTTAAAAACAAAGTTACCATATTTTTCCATATATAGTACGCATTTTTTTCTGCGATAATTCGTCAAAAAAGTAGGGTACGTATTATACATGGTTACCAACATATCGCCTTTTTATTCCGGTCGTAGATCACATTTGAAGTAATCTCAGCGTACTTATAAGTATTCGATTTTACAATTTTTAATAAAAAAATTCAGGGAATCAATTTAATTTATTTTTCAAAACAAAAATTTACATGCAGTTCCTTTGGTCTTTAACACTGGTTGCAGTGAATCATAATGCTCGCTGACAGCATATATTGCATCACCTAAAACATCATATTTGTCGTCCTTATCGTCTACTATGCATTCTTCATTCTTAAGCAAATCGTTGCCAGACGCATGTTTGCACTCGTGAGGCAGCATTTTTTAAAACCTTGCTTAGTCACAGATGAATCGATGACATCCCAGGACTCTTTAATCCACTGACTACTTAGCGATAACTCCAGTTTCTTTTACTTTTCTGAAGATGTCAAAAAATGTGGTCCGGTATGAAGTAACTCATACCACTTTTTACGCATCTCTGTCTAAAATGGACGGTAGCAACTGGCATCCATCACCTGCAACTGGCTTGTCATCCCTCCAGGAATAATAACTAGATCTATGCCATTTTCATGCAATATATTCTTGATGTATGCATGTATAACCAACATATGACGTCAACAAACCGCATCTTTGCACCACACATTTCGCAGCCAATCTTTGGTCGAATTTTCATCCATCCAGCCTTTTTATTTGCAGGTATGAGCTTATTCTGCGGCCATATAACATTCTTAGGGAGAATTTTTCTTTTAAATGTTACACATAAATGTAACATCTTCAAATTAAAGAGTAACGTGTCATCTGCTAGTCGATCGGACGGAATTTGAAACGAACAGAGATAAAGTGAGGCAAACTGAATACAAACATTGGTACTTTTTAGCGACAGTGTAGCAAATCTATCATTTATTGACAAATATTTCCATAGGCAGGCATGGAAGTTTTGGAGGAGAAGAACCTTCTACAAATAGATCTTCACATTGAGAAACCAATGGGGTATGTAAAAGCAAGGGGAAAAGCCATCCATAGGCAGCATTACCGCTTGTGCAGTGATCTTTCAGGCGCTGAACGGCACGGCGGACAATGGCATAGAATGCCGTTCTCTAAATGCGGACTGCATATTATACGTGATAAGCAAATTCTTACACTGTGCTCGCCATAATGAGGGTGCATCTTATAATGGGTGCGTATTATAATCGGAAAATTATGTTAATACCATTTTATGAGAAAATTGTTAGCCGGTAGAATAATTTTAACCCTTTCGCTATGAACAAATTTTTAAACTGCATAGATTTTCCTACGCAAGTGAACGAACAGTATTTATAAACAGCATATATTTTTCTACGAATACGAACAAACGACATTTATAAAAGTTGCTGCCGCTCAGCTAGCCCTAAGCAGACCTAAAAGGTTCTGTGAACCATAGAAGACTTCTTCTCGGGTCACCTTACCCTTTCTTGGTCTGCAGGAGAAGATTATTTTGACCCTTCATCACAGCGTGAGCCCCTTTCACAGCATATGTCTGCGGGCAGTTGTTTGTTTATGTAGTGGAATAACAAACAAATAAGTTTTTGTGTAATTTGCAAATGGAGGGTTATAAGTACATTCCTCATGTTTTGCTCTACAACAACAAATTTTAAACAGAGCTCTACCATACTTTTGAACGTAGTTCGTGTGTTATGGAATCTCTGGACTAGTTTTTTGATAGTTCGGAGTTTTCTTAAATTGGTTGATTTGTCATTGAAAATATCAGTTCTGGCTTGCAGGGTACTATATTAATTTACATTTAAGTAAAACTTTTTACGAAACCTGATACATCGTGGTACAGTAGATTGGAGCATGAACTCATAAGTTATATTTAAGACTGTACAACAGATGGATAATGACAATGAATCACATTAGAAGTAATGGAGACTGTACAATTAGGATTCTTTGTTACACGTTATTAAGAGTTTTCATAATGTAGTGTATCTATTTTTTTATTTATTTTATAATTCATTAGTCTTCATTGCTAATTAGTACTAACAACACTTCTACGATGCTTCCTCTTTAACTGTATTATCTGTGTGTGTTAGCATTGATGCAAAGCAATCATCCGATCCAGTTTCCTAAAAATTTTTTTATTTTTATAAGGCATTTATCATGAGAAACATCAGATTTCTCTTAGGTCTTCTCCCTGTATTAGAAAATTCCCAAAGAATTTTTGAGTAATTCTCAGTTCCGAGTGCAATTCCCATAATATTCACATTATAGTTACACTATAAAATTGCTTTTGCTCAGCGAGGCGTAAGAAATGGGTTTCTGAGCCTATATTTCCTGAATATGCAACAAATATGTATGTGGCAAATGCATTGCAGCAAATATGTAATTGACCGTGGTCACACACACTGGGAGTGCAGCTACCAGTGCAATGAAGGGTCGAGGTAACCTCTGCCCATTGGTCGAGGAATGTGATCAGCTCTATTGTTTTGGCATTTTCTTGCTAAATCACCAGACCTTAGGAATAAAGAAAACCTTTCTCGTGGGTGAGCTGCATGGTGGTGTTCCCGGTAGGAGCAATATTCTCTATGATAATAAAGACAAAATTTGTGACTTCCACAATTTCAAAATTGTGGAAGTCACAAATTTTGTCTTTATTATCATGACGTTCTTCCACCACGTGAAATCTTTGAGTTTTCATTTTAATATTCTCTATGTCATGGCCAAGTTTCTCTTGAAACATTTACCAGGTTAATGTTTTCTAGGAAAAACTCATTTTATCCCGAAATGAATGCCCCGGACACGTTCTCTGTTGGGGGTAAATTTGTCTCGTTGAGGCTTCTGCTAAAATATTTACGAGCAGAAAATCTTACTCTTCTCAGAAGAGCATATTTTCTCTTTGGTCACATTCATCCTTATGGGTAAATGTTCTTCACGATGCACTGTTGCCCTCTTCATACGATGACTTCCCTAGAAATGAGGTATTCGTAGGTGATGAAGATGATCTGTGCATAGATTTGAAGATGTTGATTCTTGAACACTAACGAGACACCCATGATCGCACGTTATGATTCTACGTAAGGGATTTCCCATTTTAGAATATAATTGATTATGATAGCTGAATTACAAGGATCAAAAAACAAGAGCTCCATCGACGGTGCATATTATGAATCAACGGGGTGAACATTTCTAAGAACCTATTCCTTTATTCGTGCAATGATGATTCCTATAGGCTGAATAACTAAATTTGAAACTTAAAACAATTTCTATCGTTGACTAATGGACAAAATCATTTCCGTGAGCAAAATACAGGGTCCTCTTCTAAGTGGAATCTGTCTTCTGACTTGTTTAAACTGGATGCCCTCCATTGCAGTCTGTCCTGAGCATCTTCTTTCATTTGCCTGTCACTTCGGCCATTTTTTATGTCGTCGAGCATTCCCATTCTTCTTCTTCCTCTTCCTAGCTTTCCTTCTATTTTTCCTTCAATAATTCTTCTAAAAAGACACTTTGGGCGTAATATATGTCCCATTCAAGCTGTTTACCTCTTTTAGATTTCTCTCAACAGCTTTCTTTCTTCTCCTATTGTCATTAGTACTTCCTCATTTCTCATTCTATCCGTCCACTTCACCATAAGCATTTTTCTCCACAACCACATTTCTAAACTTTTTAAGTACGTACTTTTCTTCTTTCTTTTTGACCGTCCATGTTTCGCTGCCATAAGTCACCACACTCCATATAAAACATTTAGCAAATCTCTTTCTCAGTTCTATTGGAATGCTAAATGCTTTCAGAAGTTCTTTCACCTTTTCAAATGCTTTTTTCCCCATAGCTATCCTCTGTCTTACTTCCCGGGTACAGCTCCCATTCTCAGTCACTAAACTTCCCGAGTACTGAAATGATTTCACTTGCTCAACAATTTTTCCCTCTACAGATATATTAATGATTGCTTCATTCTTACTTACTCTCAACACTTTTGTCTTTCCAACATTTATTTCATCATTCCATATTCTTTCCCCACTCTTGCAATACTCTCCATTATATACTGTAGCTCCTCTTCTCATTCCGCCAGTACTGCTTGATCATCTGCGTACTTCACTGTCTTCATTTTTTCTCCTCCTATCACTACACCTCTTGCGCTTTCTCATGCTTTATTGGTTAGCTCTTCAGCATAAGTATTGATGAGAGATGGTGACATGCAACATCCTTGTCTGACTGCTTTTCCAATGTCCATCTCATCTGTCTCATCATTTCCTACTCTTATCACAACTTTCTGTTTTGTATACAACTCTTTTATTAATCTTCTATCCTTCCAGTCTATGCCAATATTTTTTAGAATCCTCAGTAACACAACCCAGTTGACTCTGTCGAATGCCTTCTCCCAGTCGACAAAACATATATACAGGTCCTGATTCAATCATCCTTTGGCATCCTATTGCATCTTGTGTTCCTTTATCTTTTCTGAATCCGAACCCATATTTTCATCACTTTTCCTTTCTATTCTTCGTAATAATAGTCTTGTTATCGCTTTGGTAAAATGACAAATAAAACTGCAGGGTGCAGCAGCATAATTTGCTGATTTGAAATGGACGCCTGGAAGCGAGGTTCAAATACGATCCTGTGATGAAAATATTTTTCCAATATTGACATGCCCAACACTTTAATGCCTGTAATGCATGTTGTAGAATGTGGAGAAAAAATAATTACAAGGATTCATATAATATATTTTGATTTATAGACCCTTAAAATCAGCAAATTATGCTGCCATACCCAGTACAATAGCGAAATTATTGATTGAACCATTGATATGAATTTTTTTCCCATAGAGCTTTAAATTAATGGTAGAATTTTGTTTATAAGCTGTAAAGGGACTATGTAACTAAAAGTATTGAGTTTTGATTAAATATATATTGAGGCAGCTGCAACTATTTTTTTAGTAAAACCATGGCATAAGCAAATAGTCAACCATGACCGCAAGTCGTAATGGGCTACCCAAGCGGAAAGAGGCTGGGATTATCTCCGGCCAGTGGCCAAGTAAAAGGTCCAGCTGCCCCCTGGGTCCGGTCCCAAGTTGAGGAAACTCGTACCTGAGCAAGTCCAACCAAGTGAAAGCTCCGTACTGGGACGTTGCAAAAGGGTTAAGTAACAGAATCCTAATATCGAAGGATTGAAATAGGTGGAAAATACCCAATGGAGTGAACTTTGCAATGGAAAAATCATTCCCCTGGACTGGAATTCAATTCAAGAGCCCTCAATTTTACACCAAGTGCTCTAATAATCGACTGAAATCAAGGGGTGATAAGGTTACTGAACAGCCAGTTTTTGAGTTCTTTGAATTTTTCCAAGTAAACACAGTTGTGATTGAAAATGCTACTTTGCAGTGGTTAGGCCGCACATCGAATATGCAGTGAGTATTTGGGGCATTGGACAGAGATTTAACTCAAAAAATAAATAAAATACCAAGGAAAGCTGTGTGCTTTATAAATGATTTTGGACTGCTGTATTTTGTTGCCGTGTGCTTTGTTCAAAGCAGCTAAGAATAAACATATAATATTACTAGTTGGCCCATCTGTCATCGCAAACTTTTGTGTATTCTTTAAACTAGCTGAATTACCCGGCATTGCTTGGGATCCTACTTCCTTCATAACTCATCATATAATGGGAGAGGGGTTAGTAAATAGTTGTGAAAACAGACTACAGTTTTATTTATTATTTTATTTATTTAAATAATTTGTTTCTGCAAGCATCCTACACAATTGAGACATTAGCAGGTAAACAATATGACAAAATCTCCCGTGAACAATATTAATAAAAAGTCAAATGACTCAAAAAGAGACCAAATTAGGAAAATTAACCTCTTCCCTGACATGCCCGAGAATACTCGGGCACTGAAGACCAGCAAATTCTGACGTGCCTGAGTATACTGGGACAAGCTCTAAAAGTCCGTATTTTTCTCCTCACGCCTGAATATTCTCGATAGCTACTAGTAGTTTGTTTTTCTGCCGCCAGTGGAACATGTTATGGTCCATAGCTCACTCTAGCCAAGTGGTGCGTTACTCAAAAGGAGATTTGATGGTTGTATACGTAATGGTATTTTCCTGATATTTTTCAATGTTTGCAAAGGTGTGAAACTGCTAGTAACTGTTTCAAAACTAATTTTACCCACAGTTTCTTCGATTTCTTTCGCATACCTTTGTAACACTTTATTGCAGCAAGTTATTTTTCACTTGTTATGATGTTTATATGATCGATTCGCAGTCTTTTTGACGACTACTACCCCTAATGCGTGGGCAATTTTTGGAAAGGATTTCTCTTGGTGCATCGTCACATATCAAGCCTTCTTGCTGGAAACCTCTCCTGTGTAGATTTACCGTCAACGGAAGGTTATCAACGGTCGCAGTCGCATGCGTTAGTCCCTTTTCCCTAGGATTGAAGAAAAGGAGGGACAGAATTTTTTTCGACGGGCAAGGATGGTAATCCCCATAGCCACGCCATGCCGAGGGGCAGACTTCACACGTAGGTGCATAGTCCGTTTCTTGTCACGGTGCCTTTGTTGGTCGCCGTGCATGTGCTCCAGATGCTTTTGGTACCCGTGATTCTACATGTGATGTTCAGAAGCTAGAGGGTATGGAAGCGACAATGTTTGTATTTAACAGCAAATTCTGTCCATTTCCATTAGATCACACTGAATCCGCCTCATTTTCTCCTTGATTTTCAAAGTGCACACATCGTCCTCACTAATTTGCCTGAATTCCACGTTTTCAAATATCTTGGTAGTCGCAATGCCATTTCTGTTGAAATATACATTTTGTCAAGTAGTGAGGGATATTTCAGCGATGGATTTTGGAGAAGAATCGGATTTCACCCACTTTGACTCGGAGGAAGTGGGCATGGAAGACTCCGGTTCTGATTCAAGCCTTTCCTGGGAAATAAGCCCTGACTCAGAAGATGGAGCGACACCGTTCCAAGTAGGAGCATTGGGTGAAATGTTGGCATCAAATCCTCCTCCATCATCGCTAAGGTTTCCTTTTGAAGGGAATCCCTCCTTGAACTTCGATCTGGAACCTAAGTAAGGTGTTTTGAAGTATTTTGAACTTTTTTTGATGATGAACTCATTGTGTTAGTAAGTGAAACCAATCATTATGCTAGTGCCTCATGGGAAAATAATGCGGGACCGAGCTCCTACATCTACAAAATACCGAGTACCGGTAACTATGTGCGGTCAGATCAGAAACAAAGAAGGGTTGATGCACAGTCAGACCAGAAACTGGGGGAGTAATGGTGGCGAAAGTCAGTGGCACATCAGGACTGCAGAGATTGGGGTATTTTTGGCTCCTGTAATATTATAGAGCTCTGTACGAAAGCCACGTACGGAGTATTATTGGTTGACGCGATCAATGCTTTCACCTCCATTGTTTGGCCAGACAATATCTTACTGGAGTTTGAAAAATAAGAGAGCATTTCATTTTGCTTATAATGCCGATAATGATCCTCAAACCCACCCGCACACCAAACTGGACAAAATCTGGAAGGTTCGCAAGAAATTTGAGGGGAAGTTCAAGGCGCTCTACACCCCAGTGAGGGATGTTACCATTGATGAATGACTTATCAAGGGTGTATTGTGATGGAATCAGTTCATGCTGGTGAAACAGACTCGCTTTGGCATCAAATTTTTTGTATTATGCAAGTCGGAGAGTAGATGTGTGTGGTCGAGTATGATATATATGGGAAGGGAACTGTTCTCGATCAGGACTCCGGCCATAATTACATGTCGTCACAAGTTGTGATGTCACTGATGAAGCCACTACTCAACAAAGGATATTGATTGACCACGGACAATTTTTATGTCTCCTGCGTAAGCAGAGTTGTTGGTTTCCCAATCCACAGATACCTACGGGACTGATGAAAACAAGGTGAGGAATACTAATGGCACTGAAAGGAAAAAAATGAAAAAGGGGGAAGTGGCAGCCTTCTCAAATGGAAAGCTAATGGAGATTTAGTGGAAAGATGAGGTGGTGGTGTCACTGCTGTCATCAGTGCATAACTGTGTCATGGAAAGTTAGGTGAAGAGAGGGAAGATAAATGAATACCAGTGGTCATTGTGGACTGTAATGACTCGATGGGAGGAGAGGACCAACACCGCCGATTACCTCATACTCCATAACAGGGGTAAAAAAAACACCAAAAAATTTTCACCTGCTAGAACTTTCCATATGGAACCATTTTGTTCTCTACTGTATTACTGGTGGGAGAAAAGTGCATTTAGACTTCCATCTTAGGCTAATTGAGCAGCAAATGGATGTGTATCACCCGAGTGTTGTAACCCCATGAGTGGTGAGGCCACCCTCGATGACTCACCCACGACGCGTTACATACAAATTTTTCTGAAGCAATTCCTCCAAACAGAAAGTAACCCCATAAACCAAACAGTGTTTCCAATGTTATTGAAAGAGAGACGCTTGAGGAAAAAACTCAGAAAGGAAACAAGCTATCACTGTCCCCATTGTGAACTGATTCCTTGCGTAGCTTCTTGTTTTAGGATTTTACATACGGCAAAAAACATTTGAGTACTTCATTTTTTGAAGTGCAGGTATTTTATTAGCATAAAATAAAAGCCTCACAATATTCTTTCTTGTAAAAATGAACAAAACATATTTATTTCAAAAAAATAAAGAGAGATTATGTCTACAGTACAAATAGTGCGTAAATTTTGGTAAAATAAAATAAATTTTAAAATTAAAAGAAAATAGTGAAAAAAAGGTTTCAGAGTGCCATTATTCACATAAGTTATTTTGTAAATGTATAAATAACAAGAATCTAAAATTAAAAAATGTTTTTTTGACCAGATACCCCAAATTAATTCGTCAGGGAAGTGGTTAAGGAGGTAAAATAAAAGAAAAGCAATGAAATTTGTTAACACTTTTATCCTTAATCGATGGCTTTTTTTTCTTGGTAGCAGGAGTTATCTGACCAACACATAATCTTTTCTTTGGTGGCATTTCAAAGAAGAAAATGAAATCCTTAAAATGAAAAGCTTAGATTGTGAATAGAGAAAGTATCTCCGTCTCTTTTTTATGTATTGAATGGCAAGAAATCGTTACATATAAATTAGATAAATCTCTGCGAAAAATACAGCCAGGCTAAAAGAATATTATTGTTTGGTACATAATTAGAGTACGTACTTGTTAAGTAGTTATTCAGAATTTGATTAAAGTTATTTAGGATTTGATCGAATGATATGCACTATCAATGATGTACATGTAGTCCAGATTATATCTGTAAAATACAAAGAAGTATGATGTTTATTCCAATGAGGAGTTTTCAATAATGATTATTATGATTATTTTTTGTGTATTTGGTTGTCAAGGAAAATACATAAAAGAAAATTGATTGAAAAAGTGAGAAACTTCATTCTTTTGGGCATGATAATACTTGTCATAGTAGTATCATGCCCAATACTGACTTACAAGAGAAGTATTATGCTTTCGGGTATCTGATAAAATAAATTCTAATTCTCTATCTTGAGTGAAAGTAGTTTTTAAAAGCAAAAAAAATAAAACAAAACCCAATGCTTAGCATTCTCAATCTTCTTATCTAAGCAAAATGAATTTTAAATGCATTAAATACTGAAATCTGGTTGTCAAGCGAAAATGGTAATGTTAATTTTGGAGAAAAATGTGTTTTTGCATCAAAAACTGCAATTTTCAGACAATTATGAAGTGGGAAAGATTGAAAGAATTAAAAACTTCATTCTAACAGCCATTTGATAGAAAAAATTTCAACCCTCTTATCTTGAGTGGAAGTAATTTTAAAAATCAAAAAAATAAAACCACAGTACAAAACCGAATGCATAGCGTAGACCATCAAATGGCCCCTTTTCGGGACCTTTTGGTGCCCTGAGATTTTTCACATTAGCCTACAATTTTCCTCCTGCCTTGAACTATTAGTCTGCATAATTTCAGCATAATTGGAATAAAACTGTAGATTTGTACCAAAGACAGACAAACAATCTTTTATATATATATATGTATATAGATGAGCAGAGTATATTATTAATATTTAGGATATGTTGCTAATATGAACTATTCAATTTACTTTGGTTTAAAGGTTAACTTTTTGATGGATCACGCAGAATACAATCAGTAAGTTGGTTAAATGATAGATGTGAAAGTTAAGGAACACGTAACTGTGACATTCGTGCTGCATATCCATTCATCCCCCCATGGGGGGAGACTACCATTAAATTATAGCAATTTTCAGTCATCCTAAAAAATACTATAAAACTGTTACATCATTATATCTATATAATAATGAGCCTAATAACTGTTATACTTTTCAGATCAGTGATCAGAGTGTTTAATGTTGTATTTGATAACTATGTCTAGTTGTTGAAATTGTTTTGTAAAACCCAAAATTTTCGGGGGTTTTATACGGGGGTTAATTTTCGTATTCCCTTTATCCCTCCCCTGGGATCTTCCCTGGATGGAAGAAAATGCTCTTTAACGCTTTTGCAAAACTTTCAAGCCATGGTTTCTTAGGCAGTAAATCCACATCATGTGTTATATTGCTACATTTTCCCTTCCCCAGGTATGAGGTATGAAATGAATATAAAACTTAGAAAAGTGTCTGGATAGAAATTTCCATCACATTGAATCCAGCCTCTCTGATTTTGACCCTTCTTTGATGATTTAAATCTAATCCTTCGAAACCCAACTGCCAGTATCCTGTGCCAAACTTGTACATATTTCTGGAGCTGTTGTTCAACCTGTCGATACCCTTATATTTTCGGTTTATCCCTGGAACATCCTTTGGGATGAAAGTTATGTGATGCAAAATTTGTTCTTGTTTCAGGTGAGAACTAAGGACCGAATGTTTGAAAGTGTGAGCCACCTTATAAACTACCACTGTGAAAACGAACTTCCAATAATATCTGCTGAAAGTGCATTAGTTTTGAGGCATCCTGTGCACAGGCCACGATGAGGTATCCAAAAAGGCTCGACCATCAGCAAACCTTCACTATCTGTCTGTCTCTGTGCAGGCCATCAATATCCTGTCATTGTGATGTACAATTCAGTGTTGACTCCACCTTTGAATTTATTTCTTGAATAATACGTGGTGTCATAGATCTAATATCCATAATACACTTTATTTTTGTCATGAAGTCTCACATCCCCATACCTTTATTTGTAAACTTGTGTAAATATTGTTAAAATTGTTGTATTGATATATTCAACCAGTTGAATGTGGAACTAAGAAAGAGATACACTTATTTTCTCTTGTTTGAATGGTGTCCTTTTTCAGCTAACAAATATAAAATGATTTTGTCCATCTCCATTTCATATTTGTATACATTATATCTCAGAATTTTCAATCCTGAAATATACTTTTATGAAATTATTGTTGTTATTTTTTACCAGTTTTTAACCATAGTTGTTGAGATTTTGTCCCAATTTCTAATTGGGCATAAAAAGTTATTTAATGAAAGATCTAAAAATTTTGTGACATAATAGTAGTAGTAGCTTTTAGTAGTCAATTTGCAAGGTCTGTGATATACAGTGAAAACTGCCTATGGCGGAATCGCACAGTGCCGAGAAAATTTTCCATTATGGACAAGTTTCCGTCATACACAGAGTAGAAGTACTTCGTACGAAACACACATACTTCAAGAGGAATAAACTTTTGCAGCTGTTTTTGAGACTTTAGTAATACACAGCGATATCATTGTCAACATTGCACTTAGAAATGACATTGAATATGTGGAGAACATTTTGTTCTTCATTTAATAATTCTCACTTACAGGATAAAGTAATGTAAAGTATTAAATGATGAATGCACTGTTTTTTGGTATTCATACATATTCATTTTATTAAGTTGCAACCGTACAAATGGGCCAGTCAAGATTTTTAAATACTATGAATTGAATTATTTGAGTTCACTCACACAAAATAATCTTTTATAAAAGACTGCTTAATTTTCTTATTTAACAAATTCTTTGTCTCTGCGTGATTCTTACAATCATTCATCAAACGTACGAGACCAACATCATTGTTTACTATACAAAGTTTTTTGATCTCTTCAATAGCTTGAATCACTTCTTTATAATTATTTAATTTTGTGGTCTCTTCGGTTTCACTTCCTTCGATGTCTTCCTCCCCATCATCCTCACCACATTCCTTTTCGCACACTAAAGAATCAATGTTAATATCACTGGAAGTGGTCGCTAGGTTTTAATCTATATTCGCAAAATATATTACCTTTGTCACTTCCAGTTGCGGATCCAGCCAGGGGGCACGTGCCCCCCCCCCTCTCAGGCTCAGAGAGAATTAAGAATTATTTTTCAAGCTGACATTCGAGGCTGAACCCATGTATATCTTTCATCCAAATGTGATATTGATGGCCAACTGCGATGCAATCCATCAGTTGTTTAAAACTTTAAAAATTTACTTTGAATTAAAAACTACGTAAGGCCTCAGTTCATTCATAAGAACCGCCTCGGCTAACAGTTCAGTGGAATGAGGATGAGTTCTTCTTCTGCACACTTCTCTTCTCAGGGAGTTATACTGTAAATCATGGCCGGGAGGCGCTAGTGAACACAGACCATTCTCAATGTGAACGCGTATGAACGGTGCGATTGAAACTTCATGGCCCTTGTGCAGACCCTTGTTATCGCATCGCCTCATGTTATATATATACAAATTTAGGAACGATGTATGTCTACCGCCCCTTCGCGTCTCCTATTATCTTTCAACATCTCTTGACAGGTCGCAACTATGTTTTCGCCCGCTGCCTTCCTGCCTGAGCTTTCCGAAGCTCCTCTTCTTTCCACAGTGCGTATTGTGGTCCCTGTTGTATTACAGTTTGCCGCTTGGAATTTTTAAAAATTTTGTGTGTGGAATGGTATCGCACCTGTGTTTGGATTTGCCACTGTGCAAGTGACTGGCCCTTTGAACTCTACAGTGGTGTACGGTCATTCCTTCGAAGATACGGAGGAAGTTCTTCTCCTTTTCAGATGGCCTGTAGGTGCGTATCAAAACCCTATCTCTTATGTTATACACGGTTTTTTTTGGGACATGTTTTCAGTGCTCCTTTTCCATGCTTCGTCTCTCTTTCATACACAGAACCAATCCCAAGTTCAGTTGTTTAAATCTGCATGTGAATTCCTTTCCCCATTTCCATCATCACTTTTCAACAGTCATATTCTATATTTGCTGGTAGTGCCGCCAGTGAATCGGTATCGATTATAATTGCTTTAATTCATTCAAATAGTACTGAGCAAGTCACCTTGCAGTTTATTTCCCCCACCACAAAGGTATGAAAAATTTGCTCTTTAACTCGTCCACTCCTATTTCCTTTCACTCGCACTATTTGTATCCCTTTCACCAGCAGCCAATTTAGGGTATCCCTCAACGGCTGATTATTTTCTTAGCAAAACTCTTTGCTCATGCATGTTAGATCGAACCCCGCATCTACCAGAGCTGTGGAATTCCGTCCCTCTATGTAAAATTTGATCTCTAGGGATTTTAGCTCATCTGGAGCATCCTTTTTCTCTCTCCATCATGGAGATTTTTGGCGACTCAAAGATTTTGAGCATTGTCCTTTTGGCCTCTCCACCAACGTCCTTCTTGCTCCTCTTTAATTCTGCTCAAGCCTTTGGCACCATGGGATGAGAAGAGTGCCAAGCTGGGTTCAGTTTTCCGGTGCCGTCTGGCTGCCTGGGTCAACTCCCTTTGTTTTCCATCTATAAGGAGTTCATCAGGAACTTCTGCTCCAGCTTGAATCCTCCTGGCTCTTCATTATAGTTTTGTCAACCAATGCGATGTTCGTTCTCTTCCTGCTCCCTCTCCTGTCTTGGGCAATCCCCACGCGTCCTGATTGGCCGCCCCTCATCTTGTCTCCTCGGACATCTTTCATACTACTGTTGCCAGTTGTTATTCTTCCACTTCCATAGTCCTGTCGGCTCAGTATTTATCTCACTCTCCTTCACAATTCTGTTTTAGTCCCTTAGCAGCGCTAAAATTGGTGGGAGTGTTTTAATATTATGGGAAATCATTCCCCTACTGACTTGCGATCCTAAGTGATGCCTCGCACTTGATGCGTTATACTAAACTTTCGATCACTTGGTATTTTTCCAACTTTAAAATGTATTTCATTGGCCTAACAACGCTTCTACCATCAAAAGTTGGCATTTTTAAGTGCACTATACCTGCTGCCTGCGATAGGCGGGGTACTCGAATGTAATTTTCTTTCACCTTCCTTGCCATATCTTTCTGAGCATCCTCATCAATTTCCAATTCCGCTATGTTGTGACGGTTGTAGCAACATGGCTGATAACTGCTCGATTAACCCTTAGTTCTTATTTACTTTTTTATTCTCCTTTTCTATTTTCTCTTCATTCTTCTCTTTATCATTCCTTAAAATTTCTTCGCTCAAATGCAAGTGTTCTACCGATTGCCCGCCTATTACATTTTTTAGTTTCTGGATTTCTCCTTTCACCCCGCACTGCATTCCCCATTTTCTTTACTCGTGCGGTGATTTTTTATTGTCACAATATTTCCAGGCCCTTTAGCACTATATTTATTCCCTACTTTAGCGGTTTGTCCCTCTTCTTCTGCCATTCTTCCGCTCTCCTTCCACTTGCCTTCCTTTCTCCCTTAATATGGTCTCAATGTCACCCTCAACTGGCTTTTCAGCCTGAATCTCAAATTCATGGACATCTATTCATATATCCTCCTTTTCCAATACCAGTCATGAAAGTAATTGTAATTACAATTTAGCAGTCTGTTGTCCTATCCTAGAACTCCTCAATCCCATTAAAGATTTTGAAGTCCCTCCTTTTTTAACTCTGCAAAACTTTTGAATACATCTGCCATTTTATCGATTCAGGCCAGTTGTGGTGTCTTTTTATTTGAGTAATTCGCCCCCTCCTTGGGTGCCACTTTTGTTTACACAACTTTGGTTTTGTAATGTTATACTTTTCTCTTTCACATATGTCATCCCCCCATTACCACGTTGCTGTTTACTCCCTTTTCCGCATCACTGTTTTCCATGTTTACAGCATCGCTGTTTTCAGAGTAAAAGAGCAGTATCATTAAATTAGATAAACTCTTTACATAGAGTGTGATTTGGGTTCACTGGCACCCTCTCGGCCGAACTTTACAGTATAACTTGCTAATTGCTTAGTGTGTTGAGGTTAATCTGCATGTATGAAGTACTTGCCGTGTATTAAACTTTAAAAATCGCACATGTCATTCAAAGCTTCCTTCCACTTTATGCATTGCGCTAGTCTCATATTATGCACTAGAGTGAATGTTCGGAACAGTTTTAAGTAAAATGGCTGGTAGTTCTCCACCCCAATGACAATGATAGCGTATCTCTAACCCCTAAATTCAGCAAGTTGAGTAACTCTGGCCTGCCCATAAAGATATTTTAACAGTTACAAAAAAGTGGCTGTTTTTGTCATTAGCAAGTTTGGGGAAATAACAAGTGTCCAATTGAACTAAAATCCAACGTATCTATTCCTTTATCTACGCCTGAAACTTTGTAGGATTTATGAATTAAATTTTAGGAAACAATCTAACCAATCGTCTGAGTGTAAACTGTTTTATTGAGCTCTGCAGCTTGAAAAAATCTTGAGTATTGTTTTGTATTATTTCAGAAGAGAATGATGGACATTAGGCAATTCTTCAAGTGCAAAAATGAAGTTCCCCCTAAAAGATCACGCCCAGACAATGAAAACACTCTATAAAATAATACTACCAAATCATCACCAGTAAAAGATCCTACCACGACTACTGCTCTACCAACGACAGTGCCAACACAACAACTGACTCCCTTGAGTGATGCTATCCTACCCACTTGTTCAACACGCTCTCCTGATGCCAGTGGAAGAACCTGTGCCATGCGTGATGTAGGAGTATATATCTGCAATATGGTAAAAGTGGTTGACCTTACAAAATTCAGGCTGTTGAATGACCCATGGGTACCAGGAAAGGATTATATTTTTCCTACATCGAGTCACATAAAAAGAGAGTAAATTTGAGCCATTTAGAGAAGTACGATTGGTTGGTATTTTCAGATGAAAAGAAAGGCCTTTTTTTGCAAATACTGCTGTATCTTGGCAAATAAAAAATAAGCTGGAGGTCAAAAGACTGTACCCCTCCATAAATTAGTGACAGAGCCGTTGCAAAAATTTGCAAAGCCAAGTGGGAAGGATGGTGACCTGGAAGCTCATGCTGCCCATTCATACCATAGGTTGCTGAAACTGATGCAAAATCATTTTAGTCCATTTTCAAAAATCCTGGCAGAGATATAATCAACAAATTGGACGAAAGAAGAAAATTTCAAGTACTACAAAACAGAACTCGTCTTGCACCAATCATAAAAACAATATTGTTGCATGGTCACCAGAACATACCACAGAGATGATGGAAATATGGTTGATGTCGACGAGGATCCAGTACAAAATGATGGAAACTTCCAAGCATTACTGAGAATCGATAGCAGTGATGCCCAGCTTAAGGACCGTCTAACGTCATCTAGGGCTAATGCTACATATATTAGCAAAACAACTACCAATGAATTGATAAAATGCTGTGGTGATGAAATCATTGAAGAACTGACAAGAAGGATAAGAGTAGCTAAATACTACTCGATTCTATTTGACGAGACTACTGGTATTTCGCATACTTCTCAGTATTTCGCTGCAATATGTCTACAAAGAAATCTCTGAAACAAATTCAACAGTAAGAGAAGATTTCATTGGGTTTATAGACCTTCACAAAGACAATTATGATTCTAGCCACTCAAATTGTGAACCAATTTTAACTGGAAAGACTCTAGGTCAGACTGTAGTAAAGGCTATTTAATTTTAATTTTATTTTGTCCAAAGATCTTACAAAGAACATGAACATAAGACATGTCAAAAAATACAATAGTTTAAAAAATATAGTAGATTCAAAAGAAGCTAAGTAGGTATATAAAAAACACATAAATCACATATATTCACATATAAATTATGCAACAGTTCACATATAAACAGTGCAATATCACACGTCTCAGGAAAGATATACTCACACAACATGGATACCATATTTTAGTGCCACATCTTCAATACTTGCATACTAGAGTAACAAAAAGTTATAAATTTTTTTTAGTCAAAAAGATATTCATTTCCTGAATAGTACTGTTTTTCATGTAGGAAATATGTTACATTTTTTAAGTGACTCATTAGATACAATGATTTTTAAATTTTGCGGGAGTTTGTTACATATTCCGAGACCCATTTCTCGTGGTCCCAACTTAGCTTTGTTAGTCCTTATAGAATTGGAGTGAAGACTTTTCATGCTTCTTGTTTCGTAACTATGCAGATCAGAATTTACGGCAAACATATTTAGATTTTGATGCACGAAATGTAAAATTGACAATAAGTATACTCATGGAAATGGGAGGATGTGTAGTTTTTTAAAAATGGGTTTGGAGGGAGCATCATAAGGCTTTCGTGACATTATTTGCATTGCACGTTTTTGCAATATAAAGATCTTAGAAGCATGAGATGAAGAGCCCCAAAAAATTATGTTATACGACATGAGTGAATAAAATGCACCATAATATAAAGTCAGTAGGATATTTGTGTCAACTGAGTTTCTTAGGTGGCGTAAAAGATAACATATAGAGCTTAGTTTATTGCCTAAGACTTCAATATTCATCTCCCAAGACAAGTTGATATGCAGGTAAGTTTCTAGAAATTTTGTATAAGGTACATTCTCAATGGACTTATTGTGAATTTTAATCAAAATGCTTTCCAATAAATTACTATTTCAACCAAATTGAACAATATGTGACTTTTGGATATTTAGATTCAAATCATTATCAATGCACCACTTTAAAATGTTTTCATTTGCTGTTGTGGAGTTTTTAATAACGCTTTTTTGCGATGGAGAGGAAAGTAGAACATTACTATCATCAGCATATAGTATAACTTTAGTATCAGGGATATTATTGAAAGATAGCACTAAGTCATTTATATAGATCAGAAATAAGACGGCCTAATATAGACCCTTGGGGAACCCCTATTGTGGTGTTAGTGCAATTAGAAGAATATCTGTTATCATTAACTGAGAGTGAAGCAGTTTGAGTTCGATTACTGAGGTATGAGTGAAGCCATTTGTTTGCAATACCTCTTATTCTCAGTTGGTTCATTTTGGTGAGGAGGCAGGAGTGATTTACATCATCAAACGCCTTGGAAAAATCATAAAATATTCCTATGGTTTTTAGTTTTTGGTCAAGTGAAGACAATATGAAATCAGTAGCTTGAAATAAAGCAGAGGTAGTAGATCGGCCTTTCCAGAAGCTATGCTGATTTGAAGTTAATAAGGCATATTTTTCGAATGACATTAATTGGATGCAGAACACTTTTTCAAGAACTTTGGACAAAACATTTTGCAGTGCAATTGGTCTATAATTATTCAAATTATTAGAGCAACCTTTGTTTTTATATAATGGGGTTATTTTGGAATGTTTCAGAAAAGAAGGGAAAATCCCTTGTTTATGTGATTCATTAATTAGAAACAGGAGAGGTTCTTTTACACATCTGTAGGAAAGATATAATATTTTCCCTGGGATGTCATCAGGGACTGAAAAATTTTTGTTAGCAAATGTTGATATTATGGCTTTTAATTCAGGTTCAATGCAAGGCCGAATAAAGAAAGAAGAATCAAAATGAGGCAGATTATGAAATGAGTTTGTAGAAGTTAAAGGAGTTATTAAGAGCATAGGGCTAAATATGGAAAACTGTGTTGGAAATGGATGTGACGGCTGCAGGGTCAACATCTCTGACGTCCATAGTGCTACTGTGGAAATAAAGAAATGAGCTTTAAATAGCACTCTTTGTGTTTGCAAGAATCACTCATTCAATTTAGCTTTATCAAGAAGTAGCAAAACACCAAATGTGAGAAATGCCTTAGGCACAATGTAAGAAGTGTCAACGTTTTTTAGTTGGTCAGCTAAACGTAATTATGTACTAAAAAGGGTGTTAAGACATCCAGTCAGGAGTTACTGCGAAACACGTTGGGTCGAATGGCACGAGACTATATTTGAATTGAAAACAGATCTACCCAAAATAGCTGAGACCCTCCATTTGATCTCCTCTTGGAACGATAGTTCCACGGCTAGTATGGCAAATTGCTTATACCATGGTGTTACCAACTGTGAATTTATTGTAACCATTCATTGTTTAGCAGATGTGTTGAGTAGCACTGTTATCCTAAGTAAGTACCTGCAAGAAGATAACATAGATATCATAGATAAAAGAATTTCCTGTGATGAAATTTTCCCCCTGATTTTCGAGGCTGCAAAAATTACTATGGACGAAATGAATGTTGAGTACGTCTACCTTGTATAGCAGGGAAACAATTTCACTGTCCAAACTGCAGTTCAGCTTCAGATGACCCTTCAACTTACTGGAAGAGGTCAATATACATTCCCATTATTGACCACATTGTTGCTGATATGGAAACAAGGTTCAAGGATGAGTCCATGAAATATTTTTCCTTGTACCTGTTAGTTCCTACCAACCTAGATCAAATAGGTGACATGACGGCGCTACAAAGATCACTGGAACCTATCTGTGACCAATACTCCTACACTGATTGCAAATGACTCAATGACGTCAAAAATCAAGCTTTTAAATGAAATTTTATTAATTAAGAAGAGTTCTAACCATGAAGACTTCAGGAAACTGAACCGAATTATAGTGGCATACGATAATTGTGATGAAAAATCCTATCTTTTGTTAATCCTAACTCTTTGTTAAAGCTGCTTTAACACTCCCAATTTCAGTTGCTACAGAGGAATGTAGTTTTTCTATGTTGTGGAGGTTTAAAACGTGGACAAAATCAAGGATGACTGAAGATAGATTGGTGGGTCTTGCTCTCCTCCATATTCATCGTGACATCAAAGTGAATGTTGATAATGTAATCAATCGTTTTGTAAAATCAAAAAATAGAAGACTAGAATTTGTTTTGTAAAAGTTACGTTTTGTAAAAACTCCTGTTAAATTGAATTCACGAAGACCTCTCAGCAGTAGATTCCGTTCTGCTAAGATCTAGAAAAATAACAAAGTTGTTATTTTTTTCCTATATTAAGAAAATGAATTCATAAAACTATAAATATTATTATATTTTGAAGGAATCAATCTGAATGTAATTGCAATTGTTCATCAATATGTGTTCAGCTTTCTGGACCATTAAAAAAAATAATGAATTTTAAAGATTATTCACCTGTAATACACTTAAATGGAGCTGAATTTATCCATAAGTGGTAAACTAAAATGAGGACGTGGAGATTTAAATTTCACTTTGATGAAGATTAATCTGTCTTTTTAATTACTCTGCTTGTGTGGTTGAGTAAATTAAATGCTTTAGTCTTGTAATTGCATAGAAACTGAACATTTTAGTTTTAACATTACATGGCATTTAAACAAAAGGAATTATATTTTAATTTTCCTTCCCTTGCCCTTTCCCCCTACTTTCTTTTATTTGTTCTATTTTGCATTTACTACTATCAAAGCATCTCAGCAGCTTGATACCCTCAACTTATCCATTATATGTAATCAGCCATACAGTAAGTAAGTAAGTAGTTTATTGGTCCCGGAGACATAAAAAACATATGGATAGGACAAGTCAAGGAGAAGAAAAAAAAAACAAATCCTCACCTCCAGAGGAAACAAAAACAGTGGCAAACAGTACAGTGGCAAACTCCCATGTAACAACGATGTATATCAATGCTACGTCAAATTGATTATGGAATCTGCTTTTAATTTCCTGAAGGGGAAATTGAAACCCTTCTTCATAGTTTGGTATGGTGCAGCAGGAAATGACTGGATGTTTTATGCAAGTGTTAAATAAAACATTGCAAAACTCCGAATAATTTCCTTTAAAAATTCGGGGAATTTTAGCCGGAGCGCCATTTTAGATGTCAAATTTCAAGGTAATTTTGCTTTTTCAAGACATATGGCTACCCTAACTCATCTTGTCCTCTTTTTCCCATTTTCAAAACATCCGCCAGACCGCGGCCACTACGCTCTGTACACACGCTCTTTTACTTAATACAAATATTTTCCATTTTATTGTGATGTTAATATGTATATACGTTGTTAAAAATTCACCAGAGAGACATTAAAATTAAAGGCACGGATAATCGCATGCTATACCGCAGATCAGTCAGTCCTCCACCCGCTTACTCCTCAAGCAGTCTTTTGAACATGATTATTCTGGCGCCATCTTCGCATCAAATCCGTTCCGATTTGCGCACACGCTTCAAAGCGTGTCAGCAATTCGGAACGATAGCTCCAACCACGGACTATAGAGATCTATTATCACGGACTATAGAGATTTCTATTATCCTTGGCTCCAACGCTCCAGCTTGATGCGCATCATGCGTGATTCGGAAGATTCGGAACGAACTCCCGTAGCGCCCGTAGCACTTCTCTGAATGACGTCACGAAGCTATGAGGCCTAGGTGGCTCTGCCACCACTCGATAGAGGCTCAATCGACTGCAATCGACGTCGTGAATCGATATTACCTACTACCCTTACGGAAGTCCGAGACGGAGAACGATTTCTTCTGTTTTTGTTTAGTGTGGTAACTCACGTGGAGGATTCGTAAATGAATTTCTAGTTTTCTCCATAAATAGTGCCCCATCAAGTAATTTATTTGTTCGCTGGCTGAGTTACTAAGCAGTTTTTAACGTGTCTTACTTGCATAAGATATCAAAATGACCAAAATCAGGAAGCAGAAAAAGAAGAAGACCTACAGACATTCCTCTAGCCGACGACGATTAAATCAGAGAATGCGGAAATTACCTCGTATCAAATGGTAAATATATTTTTTCTAGCTCTATATGTAACGGGACGATGATAGCATTCTTCCAATCCGCTGGAACAACAGAAACCTGTTCGTTCCGTTGTACAAAGGGAAGGGAGGAAAGACCGAATGTAATAATTATCGGGCCATTAGTTTATTGAGTATCCCGGGATAAGTGTTCAGCAAAATATTAATCGAAAGAGTGAGGAATATTACTTCCGACAGAATATGGGGAGTGCAGTGTGGCGTTTATGCCTGGGAGAGCGGGAGACTGTGGAGTGACCAGCTTTTTGCACTTCAGCAAGTGATAGAAAAATGTACGAGTGTCCGAAAGAAAGTGTACTGTGCGTTTGTCGACTTAGAGAAGGCATATGACAGAGTACATAGAAAGAAGTTGTGGAAGATTTTGAGAGACTATGGAGTGAATGGGCAGTTATTGAATGTTATGATGGCGATGTATGACAATAGTAAGGCAAGTGTACGAGTTAATGGAGCTCTGAGTGATTGGTTTGCAATAAATCGGGGTGTAAAAAAAGGATGCGTAATGTCTCCATGGCTGTTTAATGTATTTATGGATAAATGTGTTAGAGACGCATGTAGTGATAACAACGGTGTTTTGATTGGAAATGTAAACTTGTGAGTTCTTCTGTATGCGGATGATGTTGTTTTGATATCAGTCAACAGGGATTACAGAAGCTCCTAGATAAGTTTTGTGAATCAACGGAGAGAATGGAATTGAAGGTAAATGCGTGCAAGACTAAAGTAATAGTTTTTGATAAGGAAAATGAAGAATAACTGGATGATGAGGGCGAATGGTGAAGTAATAGAACAGGTGGATGATTTTGTGTACTTAGGTAAGATGTATGCGAAAGATGGAAGAACAGATGAGGAGATAAAGAGACGTGCGAATGCTGGAAGGAAAGTGGTAGGTAACATGTGGAGCATATCAAGGAATGAGTGCTTGTCTAAGGAAGCGAAAATTGCCGTGTACAAAAGTGTACTTCTTCCCACTTTGCTATATGGTAGTGAAACATGGGTATGTCAGGATAGACATAAGAGTAGACTAAACGCCGTGGGTATGAGTAATTGAGGAATATTTGCGGTAAAAGTAGGATGGATAGGGTTTGGAATGAGTGGGTCATGAATAAATGTGGGTTAAATGCTTCAGTAATGGACGTGTATGAAAGGAGTGTGCTTCGTTGGTTTGGCCATGTTGAGAGAATGGATGAGAGTAGAATAACGAAACATATATGAGAGTAGAATGAATGTTGTGAGAGGTAGAGGTAGGCCGAGAAAGTTGTGGTTGAATGTGGTTGAGGAAATTCTTAGGAGGAGGAATATTAGGAGTCTTAAAAACAGGAGGGCGTGTATGAAACAGTGTATGGGGGTAAATGAGGCAAAAGAGGTTTGCAAGGATAGGTCAGTATGGAGGAAATTATTCGAGCAGAGTTAGGTGTACAATTATGTATTAATGAGTGAAACATTTTGAATGTGCCTGCCTCGAAAGGGAACGGTGTGATGGGTATGTATGTAATGTATGTACTACATGTAACGGTTCCAATTTAAGTCATCATGAATTGTCGCTGTCAATTTTTGTGTGGACGGTTCGGTGTTTGTTGTGGATTTTTCCTTGTGTTTTTTCATTTTCATTTACATTTACATTTCACTCGTATGAGGTAATTTGCACATTTGACTATTTGTAGCATTGCGTTCATTGGGTACGAAGTCCTTCAGTGATGACCTCATAGGTTATACTTTAATGCAAATAATTTTCTTCGTTATAAGTATTGTACGTAGCAGTATATACACTCTTAATTATTACATGAGAGGCCTTCGTTTGATACTCATGGTTGGCTACTTAGTGAAAGCCAATTCAAGTTAGTCCATAAATTGTGGAGGTCTCGGAATAGTGTGGGCACCGACAGTAAACTTGTTATTTTTGTTTGAAGTTTCTGCTTCTGCTTAATGTCTTAGAACTTGCGAGTATTATTCACATTTCATTACCATTGTGGGACAGTTGTTGATGTTTACCCGGTCTGATTTTCGGTTGTATTGGCATAACTTACAAGCCCTTGTTGAAATTTTATAACTCTGAAGGCCGGTTTTCTCTTTCAGTCCAGAAATTAAGGAAGCATGGAGTGGAAGCAAGTCAGCCAGGCAGAATATGGAGGAAATGGGGTTAGTGTATGATGTAAAAGCTGCTTTCAGGATACCTACCACAAAGGTTTGTTATGTTTGGGTTGTAGTATTGAATATTTTTTTCCATTCGATACACCCAGAGTAATCGAGACTTAGATCTTTCACCAATGTTTGTGTGGATTTTGTGATTTAGTTATAGTGTTGGCTTTTCCTCCATTATGCAACGCTGACCAAACTCTAAGCAGAAGCAATGTATTCAGAATTCATTTCAGTGCCATGGCAATAGTATTTCAGAGTTATGTATTCTCATATTGTGCGCAGTAGAAATCATGGGTAATCTCCCCAATCTTCCATAATTGGCCAAATAAGGCCGTGCAGACTGGATGGGGTGACTAAAATGTAGAGAGAAATGCTAAATAAGATCGTAAATAAAAATCTGGGTTCATAGGAGAACCAATGAAGTTGTGTTAGAAATGGTGGGAAAGGTGATGGGTGTTCTTAAGAAGGTAGTGGCAAAAGTAGCTTGAGGATTTGAGTAAGTGTGCTCGAGAGAGAAGGAGAAATATAAATTACTGAAGTTGTTAAAGGAAGTAAAAGATATGAACAGTGTACGAGGGATTTGTTATCAGAACATGGATAGTTTATGGTGGTAACTTAAGAGAGTACATCACCTGGTCGAGGTAATCAATGACAGGACTATTGGTGTAAAATTTTCAGAAATCTTGAACGGCAGGAGTAAACAGGTTAATTCCATTTTTTCCCTGGGAAAAAACTGGAAGTTTTGGGACAAATACTCCAAGCATTTCTAAAAACAGTTATTATTATGCTGATTGAAAAATAATTATTAAAAGTGGTCCCAGAATTTGATAGAAATACCATTGCAGTGCTGCAAATATTATATTTACAATTGAGTTGGGTCAATAAGGCAGTCCTGAATAACTGCAGCAAAGGGAGACCAATATCGGATCCAGAAAATATTTATTCAGCATTGATAAAACTTTTTAGGCTAAGTCAACTCTTTTTTGCTTGCTTATTGGATTTTGAAAATGCGTTTGTCAGAGTTAATTGGGGAGAACTAATTTATACATGTATATACATTCCGACATGTAGTATTAGTTATAGTTAATACATGGCCTAAAGGAGGCAGATGAGGGTGGTTGACTGAGAATCTGGATGGACAGTTATCATAGTGTAAGGCAAGGGTATCCAATGTCGCCTTTGTTTTGAACAATACATGCCGAGGAAATGAAGGGAGGCTTGTGAGGAGCTAGGAGGGAATTAAAAGAGAACAGCTGATATAGTTAGTTAGATTCATGGTCGAGGCTTTGATTAATTAATTTTGAGTATACCAGGGCTTGCCATTGTTCAGACTTCACAGAGTCACCCACAGTGCAAACATGCGCAGAACTCCACAGAAGTAAAATCAGTGGCCCATGCATACAAATAATTAATCCAACAAATTAGGTATTTTGTATGAAATTCACTTTCGCTGGACTAGCCCTCCCACCATTCCTGACCTTGCTGAGAATGTGTTAACCCCTCAAGCGTGGAGGGCCTTTAATTAAATCCCATCCCACAGGCCAGAGGAGATTTAAACGAATTCGCCTTTTCGACGTGCTATCATTCAATAATTATTAACTTTCAAGATATTTTATCATTATTGTTAAAACTTTTTGTGAACCAGCATAAGATATTGTGATATTACCCTCTAACTTTTTAAACGCTTTGGATATATATTTATTTTTTATTTTTTCTCGTTCTCTGAAAAAAACGGATAATTTTCAGTGTTTTAAGTGAAAAATTTTTTTGTTAATATATAGTGATCTTTAATATTTAAAATGCATTTTTTAAATAATTAGGTACTTAATTTTGTAAAATGGTATTATGGATGTCATAATTATGAGGATACTTTCGATATGATAACCCGTCTCGATAACATGAAAAGTCATTACTTCGTCCATTTCATTCGCTCTGAGATATTGTTATCCAATAATTTCATGTAGAAACTAACTTTTTTGTTAAAACATTAGTATGGAAATATTCAAATGGCTTTACCTTAGTAATTCTGCTTCGTGTGATAAGGCTCGAAGCAATCCAAGCACAAACCCACTGCACATGTTTCACACCAATACACGCTGTCTCTCCTTTTCCCATGCTTGGAACACACTGCACATCTCTTTTGGGGCTTTGCTTTCTTCCCGGTTGCAGGAATCCTCTTCAGGAAATGTCTCTCAGTGAGTCGTGGCACTAAATTGACTAATGAGTGACGGCCTGTTACACATTTCCCGTATGCAGTTGCATATTTCAAAAATATTCCTTCGACAAGCTGCACACGAAATGAAAGGTGGTCCAATTTTTTATCTGTATTTTCCCTGTGAATGACATATGCATTTAGGATTGCTGTATTCAATAGTCTCCTAAATAACTTCATATACCACTTGTTGTGGCTTTTCCTCTCGATCAAGTACGTATGCAATAACTAGTCCTTGAGATCCACCCCACCCATGAATTTGTTGTAGTCTAACGCACAAAGAGGCTTTCGGGTCTCTCTTTTGCCTTTGGATACCGTTCTTACTTCGTCACTATGGAATGTAGAGATCATCGAGACAATTTTTTTTGTCCCTCCATTTGAAAACGGCAACGGGCCCAGAATTTTGTCCACATATTTCGTCCTTCTGCAGCTTCTTCTCCTTCACATACTTTGGGACATCCTTTCTATTCAACCTCAAAGTTCAAACACAATCAGTCTTGTATTTACTTTTCAGTAGTGTTGCAAGAGCAGGAGAATTATAAAATTTGTCCATCCAAATACAGCGTCCTTGATTTAGCAGTGGTTCTGCCAAGTGTAAAACTATTGCTCTTGTCTTGTTTGAGTTATCTGGAATGACTTTCGAGGGGAATACAGTATCTTTACCTGTGTACACAAGAAAGGATCATAAGTAGTCGGTATTTGCATCACAAAGCTCGTAAGTCTTGATTCCAAACTTTGATGCCTTCAGAGGAATATATTGTTTGAAGGATAGCCTGCCCTTCCACAATGTCAAAGACTTATCTATGGAAATGTTGTGATTTGGAAAAAAATGTGTATGAAATTTTTCATTTAGATGTTCAATTACAGAAAAGATTTTTTTTAACTTCTGAGGACTCCGTTGTTCTTTTTCTTCATTGTTGTGAAAATGAAGAAATTTACAAATTATCTCAAATCGGTCCCTTGAAATTACATCCCCGAAACCTGGAGTTGATATAACTCTCTTTGTTGAAAAGTAAGTTCGAAGTGTTGGCTTCTGCACAATACCCATGAGCATGAATAGTCCCAGTGTTACATATGTTTCTTCTGTTGTCACTGGTTTCCATGTGGTAATTCTTGACTTCCTTGAAAATGGGGGCTCACTTGAAGAAATCTGTTGCTGAGCATAACGATTTGTTTCTAGAACAATACTATGAATGAATTCTTCATCAAAAAATAACTGAAAAATATCTAGAGCATTGGACAAATTTTTGGCTTTGTCTTAAGGTCCAAAATTGCCAACAAATATTTCTCTATTACCTATATAATCTCTCATTCCCTCCCACTCAATGCTTTCTGCTTCATCATCATCCTCAAGTTCATCGTAAATAGGCTGCAGAGTGTCAATTTCCGAGCGATCATTGATGTAATTTTCTCCATCACTTTCCGAACTTACACTGTCGTCAGAATCACTTTCAAGTAATACTTCAGTAATTTCCTCGTCACTTGCAAATGGTAATCTTTTTCTACTTGTTGAAGCCATTATAGAGATACGTATTCATAAAAATAACTGAATGCAAAACGTACACGCGGATAAAATGACACCACACTGCATGAAAGATTCCAGTGGACTGAAACGCTTGGTTTGAAAACTCCTTCGAGGGATGAGGAAAGATTCCGAGGGGTCCCAGTTTATGTTGACTGTTTAGAGAGGGACTCTTATCTTCAATTATTACTGCCCATGCAAGATGGAGGGAAGAAATGCAGAGCGAAGCACATGGTCCCTTCCCTTTTGACAGAGAGACAAAGCAAACATTCATCGGGCTCAAGGTGATGATGCACTAGGAACAGACTGAGAGAGAACTAATGGGGAAGATATCGTATCTCATGCTAAAGGAGCTGACCCTTCTTGACGACTCACTAGCAGACTAGGCAGATGTGTTCAAGATAGTACGAAAGAAAGAACGTGAGAATTTTTAAGACCAAATTCATTTACTCACAGGTTTGGAAGTAAATATAATCGCAATATTAAAAACAAAATAAAAGTTTAAAAGTACTACGAATATTTTATTGTGGAGAAAAAAACCTTTCTTCACAAAATACAGTAAATTTACTGAATAAAATATGCAAGTTCTGACCAAGAAAAATTATTAGCTTCAGACGTACAGGGAGTGTACTGGGTACACATGACGGCAGCATACGGTGATTTAATCGTGCATACTGGGTACGCAGGACGGCGCTGAGGGGTTAAGTACTGAAATTAGGAAATAGAAGTATGAGAAAAACTTAGCTAATTAATTAATTTGAACCTTTGTTTTACCATTGGCAGTGGATTGAGTTATAGGCCAGTTCAAGTGAGGTACAATAGTCTGTTACGGGAGTGGTCCTAGGAAAGCAAGAGGTCAACTAATGTGCATACAGGTAGTCTAAATGAAGCAGTGGTTCAAATATATACCTATATATGATTAGTTTCCTTTAAAATTTACTACTATATCATTAAGCTGCTGAATAATGTGCTAACTAAAATCCTGGAAGTATACTACCTCTAAAACAATTATAATGAGCCATATAGGTAGAAAATAGAATTTCTGTTATGCTCCAGGCATCACTGAAACATGAGTGCAACTTGTACAAATCCATTGACCAAATGAGAACAGGTTCTTTTTTATCAACATGCACTTGTATAAGTTGGTGTGGTTACAGAGTGAATTTTTGCATTGATTCATGCATTAACTCACATGGGTTCATGTATTGTGTCACCAGGTATTAAGGAATTAGCCGGAGTAACTTCCCAAGACCTCTGCTCCAAAACCATGCATAGGAGTCCAGTTGTTTGAGGTCCAGTCTGATAGATGGAGCACTAAAGTGGTCTCTTCTTGACTTGCATTAATAATTCTAGACCATGCTAATAAATCACAATATTAGCCTCTTTTAATGTAAATATATATTGAGATACCTGTGTGGTTAGTTATTATTGTGTACCCTTGCAGGAAATTTTAAAAGGAGAGGAATTGTCATCCTCTTCTAACAATGAGACTGCTAAGAGGAGACGTCCAAGGAAGCAGCATGTTGCTGAAAAACTGGAGGAAGATGCGAACATGCCGAGGGAGAGGTTATTGAGGCTACCCAATGGACAGGCCAAATGGCTTGCATATCTAATTCACAAGTATGGGGAAGATTACAAGGTAATGGTTGACATTTGAAAAAACTTAACATATTCTGCATATTTTTTTATTTTCTTCAATTGTGAATTGCCTATCTTCATTCATTCACATAAAATGTGCCATTTTACATTCATATATTTTCTGAGGAACATGCCAGCATGGTTCAAATTTATACACTAGAAACTCTAAATTTCGAAGTCGATGGAACAGGAAAAATTGGCACTTCGCAATATCGAATTTCGTATGAATGAATATCTTTCAAGAGCATTGCGATGAAGCTATTTTTATGTTTCCTCTAATTATGATGTACTCTCGCATCGTACTCACATGATTTATGAAGTTATAATTTATGAAAGTTTATTGAAAATTGTATCCACACCAACAGGCTGTATGAAGTTGAACACAACTTGTCGGAGGTTGATGCTTCTGATTTTTGAGATTTCTGCCACGTCGGTCCGTCTCTCCACGGCGGAAATCCCAAAAATTGGAAGAATCAACCTCCATCCATGACCCGTGGAAATCTACGTATAAACAACTAACTTTTTGTTTTTTTCAATGAGTAAGAGATTGGGCAATAAAGCGTCTTCGCAAAATTTTCACGCAGTTTGAACTAAGCCTATGAAGCTTCATAGCGCATTTTTCTATGTCATTTCTTAACTTGCAATTCTGGTGTGAGCAATGTATTACGATACCGGTAATATTGATTAATGCATACAATAAGGAAGTATGCTACTTACGTGATCATTTACTGCTTTGGCGTAGAGGGAGGACATAACTCTGGCGAGTGGGGGCTTTTGTCATAAATCAAGATATGCCCAAAGAAATTTTTTTAGCTGTGTTAGTCCCATTGGCGTGCACAGATTCCTTGAAAGTGGGGAGAGGGACTTCTTAAAGGTCCCAAGAGTTGGTATAGGGGGGTCTGCAGAGTCAGATGGGCACATCGCATCCTTACCTAGAATTGAGCGGGTGGGAGGGGGGCCTGATCTTTTGGAGGGCTGGCACAGGGCTGGGGCTTTGGTGTGAGAAAGATGGCTCGTACCCACCCGTAGAGTGGTTGGGCTCAAGCAGGGAAGGGGGACATGGAGGGTCACTTGAGGGAGAAATATGACCAGTGTGGGAGGGAAGGGAAGCATTTGATAGGTTCGCCGCTAGTGAGAAAGAAAGGTGGTGAGGGGGAGTAAGCCAAGGTTTTGGAGCAACGGAGATGGAAAGCTGGGTGAATTTTCCTGGTGGGGAATGCCGGGTGGGGAAAAAGAATATGGGAATGGGTGGGCATTTCCATTTCGCATTTACTTATTTTCCAATCCATTCCGACAATCTCAGAAAAGGGAGTCAGTGAATAATGAGTCAAGAGGAAATACAAATGAATGCTTATTATATACTTCAGTTCTTCTGTCGACGGAATCACTTATTTAGCAAAAAAATCAGTTATTTCTGCGTTTTGCTACCCTCCATAGTGGCTTCCGCAATGGCCTCTAATTTGGATAAATGCAAACTGAACTAGGAGTCAACATCATTCATAATTTGAAATCAATGTATTGTAGCGAAAGCGAGCAAAACTTCATTCTTTTTGGGAGAGATCAGGACTGTCATTTTTGTCTTTGCTGCTGCTTTCCTTACTGGGCCCTGCCACAGGCTCTTCCATCGCTGCTACTAGTAATTTTGGAAATCACTTGCATGTAACCTCTTATCTCGATAGTCATTTCATCTTGTACATACCTCTTCCTAACATTAAAATTGTCTAATAAATATTCGTTTTTGGCACTAATGGGGAATTCATTCACAATTAAGTTAGTTTTATCAAAGACTAACCTCAGGAACAGGATAATCAGGTGCTGGGAAATGGAATCCTGCCACACTCCACCAATTAATACTGTATTTCACCGCATAATCATCGCATGTTAATACTGTTTGTCACGACAATTGCTGTAATAGGAAAAATTTGTCTAATTTTGCACTCTACCTGACATACATTTCTACCTGCCATTCACAAATACAGAGTAGGGGAGACTGGGGCTAGTGGGGTACACCTTTGTCTTATGAATTTTCTATTTTTATCTATTAATGTTTTCAATGAAATAACTATGCTAGCCCATTGAAACAGAGGCAACAGGCGCAATCAAGGCAGTTAAGTACGTAATAAATGACCTATGTATAACTAATGCCGGCGAAATTTTATTTTTTTTATTTCCCCTCATAATGGTCGCACCCTACTTTTTAGCGAAAAAAATTGGCATAAAATCTACGATGATTATGTGATGAAATACGGTAATTGTTTTTGAGGATAACTCATTCCATGACTCCCTTCTCCACATAAACATTATTCTCCCTTGGATTCAGCTTATTATTGCGTGGTTACTTTCCTTATTTATTTATTTCCTGGATTAATGTTTTGTCTAATAGAACTATAACCACGAGTCATCGAAAGGTTAGTTAAAAGTTAATAGGAACTTGATCATGAGTTAATGTTTCTTACTCGAACTTCAATTGAGCTGTGAAACTGTTTGGCCTGGAACGAAATAATATTTCTTCCCAATTTTGCATATCCAGCAGGCGATGAGGAAGAAACCACAAGGAAACCACCTGAGAAGGATTTTTTAAATGGACTGAGTCCTTTGCTCGTTTTTCCCTGTTATTGAGCGATTGAAAAGTGTGACTGGAAGCAAAGTCGGGCCAGCTACCATCTTAACTGCATAGGTGTTAGAAGCACCGATAAAAATTGGATTCGTGAAGCACCGGCATTGCCAGCGAAGGCATGTCCTGGGCGGCAGTTGAACCATTCGTTCTTTCTCCATAAACCGTGATCTGAGGTTCTATTTTCTTCGGTATCATTCTCCACGACCTCCACATAAATACTCCATCGGTACAAAAAATATCGCCATTTAGAACGGGAAACTTAGTGTACTCCGAGATGATTAAGATATAGAAAATGTCCGGATCATGCCCAATTTGTCGTCATTCGATTAGTAATTGGAACGAAATAATATTTCTTCTCAAGTTCGTATATCCAGCAGGCGATGGGAAAGAAACGATAAACAATGACCTGTGAAGGATTTTTAAAAATTGGAGTGAGTCTTTTGCTCATTTTATCTGTGATTGAGCAATAAAGAAAGGATGATTGGAAACGTGGTCGGGCGAGCTATCGTCTTAACTGCGTAATGTTCGAAACAAAGCCCGGTTGCACATCCTGATTAGCTGCAAATTAAGAAAGCTTAAGTCTCATAAAAAATGCAGAATTTGCCATATAAGTATACGTCTTCTAAACTGGATGAAAACTTTGCAAAGAAAATGATAGCTAACTAAAAATCATTTGCATAGGGAACTAAGAAGGGATAGTTATTTCAAGAACGTTTGTGATATTTAGCTTATGATGTATAGGAATTAATTCAAATGCTGACAAAGGTATAAAATTGGACTTTCGTGAACAGTTCGAGATTGTGAATACCCCAGAAAATATGCCCTTATGTAATGGCATTGTGTTCCCCACCCATTCTCCTCTCCTCAATATTCGCCTTCCTAAGTGACTCATACCCTTTTCATTGTCCCTATCCAAACCCCCTCCCAACTCTGGTTTCTCCCCCCCTCCCACCGCTTCGGAGTCATGGCTATGTAAACATCCACTATTTAAGGCTCTCGACCAATGCGACGAACTATCTTGATAATGACACACGGTGTGTCGAAACCTGGGTCAGTTTAAATAAATTTTGTGTGGAAGTTACCATTGGTTTATTCTTTAAAACGAAGTGAGGGATGACAAGCAAGCAAATAAGCAGATCATTTACCAGTTGCTCAATCACGTCAATCAGAATCATATCAATAAGACATAATTTGCATTAAATAATGTGTAATTTATTTGTACGTGGAATAAGATTTGGTGCAGTGGTCTCTTTGTTTGCATTTTTATTTAAAACTTGCCCTCGATTTTCGTATACGTGTCGCTGTTTCCTGTAATTGGATTTTTAAGCTTTTAAATCTTGAATTTTTGCACTACTTTCTCAATAGAATATTTTTTTCACTTGGAAACCGCAGTGTAGGCATGGAAATGAAACTCATGCCATCATTTGTACCTTACGTATTTGTGTGTAGATACAATTCATTGGACTAGGTCTCAAATTCTTTCAGGAACCGATTTTGAACCCAGAAAAAGGCATTGCAACGCATGCTGGGCACAGCTGGTACATTATGTACAATGTTATATTGTTCAGCCACTCTCCCGGTAGGGTCATCTGTTTCCAAATTTAAAATAATCCATTTTAAATGCAAAATTATATCAATCGCGGGGATGGCTATACCCTTGTACATTCTTGGAAACTGTTATTTTTTATTGTCTCATGAAATAAGGACAATGGCAGGAGTAAATGCGGGTTTATTATAGTGACTGCGACAGGTACACCAGTCCTATTTTCCATCATTTTATCGCCTCATTTTCAGTTAGAGCACTCAATACATTAAAATTTCCGCTTATAGCAAATGGCAGTGAGTTGGTACGTGGTGCCACACATGAGTTATAACCAAAAGAGAATTGTTTACACCATCGAAATGCAGCTGACAGTTAAAACAAAAATGAAATAAGGGGAAAATTGCCTCAAGCTACCATTTTCCCCATCACTCGAGAACTAAATTATCCACCACTAAAATTTGATAAATAACTGTGTGACTCAGGTACTTGTGAGAGATAAATGCACTGAAATTCGCACATTATACATAATTTATAGATAATATTTGGAAATGCTGATTTGTTAGGTGTCTACATCGGCAAATAGAAAGCTTTGCTGACACGATTTCCCCCCAAGGTTTGTAAAAACGAACTCAATTTCTCTATGGGGACTGGGTCCGAGGTTTTTAATTTTAAAAATTTTGTATTTTCAAATAGCGCCATGTATGTAGCATAGGCTTTACATCAGGACCAACATTTTCACTTCGTATTTTCGTGCTTCATATTATCGAGTTGCTACTGTAATAACTTTTTATGCCTAATCAAACTTCTAGACTTTAAGAAAGCTTTCGACACAGTACCTCACAGAAAACTCTTATACAAATTACAGTCATTCGGGTTAAACGAACAAGTAGTAAACTGGATACGTGGCTTTCTGAGTGATCGTAAGCAAAAAGTAGTTCTTGACGGAATTAGCTCTGATATAGTTAAAGTGACATCAGGTGTCCCGCAAGGAAGTGTTATTGGCCCACTTTTGTTAATTACATATATAAACGACCTCTGCTCCCGAATTAGCAGTAAAATGCGTTTATTTGCCGACGATGCTGTCATATACCGCGAAATTAGTGATCACTCTGACTTTGAAATTCTGTCATTGGGCTTAAACAACGTTCCTGCGTGGAGCAAAGAGTGGGGACTAGAACTTAATCTGAGCAAATGCACGGCGGTGCATTTCTTGCGTAGGTCGTCCAACTATCCCCATGTATATGTTGTGGATGGCGTTAGCATAAATGCGACAGATGAAGTGAAATACCTGGGAGTTACGATAACTTCGAACCTATCGTGGGGGACACATATAAGAAATATTTGTGGCAGAGCCCTGAAGATGCTAGGATTTGTCAAGCGTGTTGTGGGAAGATCTTCGGATGAGAAAGTGAAGGAGAGGTGCTATTTAGCACTCGTCCGGCCTCACCTTGAATATGTAGCGAGCATATGGGATCCGGCAGAGAAATACCTAGTCCATGAACTTAATAAAATACAAAGGAAAGCTGCGCAATTCGTCAAAAACTGCTACAGCTGTACAGAAAGCATTACACAGATATTGGACGATTTAGGATGGGGGCCACTAGAGACTCGGAGGCTACGCGCTAGGCTTATATTGCTTGAGCAATTGAGAATGAATATCTTTCAGAGTGACACGGAGAACATCATATTAGAGCCACATTATATTTCCAGGTCCGACAGAATCGATAAATTAAGAGAGATATTTTTGCCGAACGGATAGGTATAGGACTTTAATAAATGCTAGGCGGAACTTTGATTTTTTTTTCTTTTTTTTTGTTGATGGCTGGTGTCCTAACACACCCCCGCCACACACCTTGATTTATTCCATTGAGATTATTTTCCATTGATTATTAATTTATTTATTTATTAAATTAATTAAATTATTGATTCCATTGAGAAACAACTCGAAGTAATCATCTGCCCACTGCTGTTCTCATTCATATGTATAATCAAGCATCACTGTTTTTCCATATCCAATGGCATCAGGATATTTTCAGTCAGAAAGTTAAATACTACCACCATTTATTTCATATTCACATTCTTACTTGGCATGACTTCCTTTCTCACCTTCTGCTGCCCAGTCACGTGACTCTCTTCTTTCCTCCTAATTGGATGGAAAGATTTGAACAAGTGATGGGTCGAGTGGAGTGAATCTGAAATATAAGTTTTTCATACTTTTGGTAGCACCCCAATAACACTAACTTTGAGGGCTTCTACTAAAGATCCATAATTGCTCGGAATAAAGTTTTCCAGTTTTCCTACTTCTTTTATGTGCATTCTTGCGTTTATTGTTTATTTATTTAAATAAAACATAATCCGCATTCCCACTGAAAATGCGGTTAAAATAGAGCAGAATCCATTGGACTGAGTAACCAGTGTGTGTTTGATGAGTTACTTACCTTAAATTTCAAACAGATTTACGATATTCTTGCTTTACATCCGCTATTTCTTCCATTCTGTCACGCTATCTATAGGAAAGTAAAGAGAGAGCAGGGTTAAACAACATGGTTGTTACTTTGGTTGTCAGGCTTCAGTTTAATGATGTGTAGTGCCCTCTCCATTTACCTCAGTGGTTATCACCTTTGGTGCATCCAAATGATTCCAAAAAGAAAATGAGGGCAGGGAAACCCATAGAAATTCTGCTTCCTCAAAGAGATGCTACATGCCTCGGGAAGAAAGAATTGAATGAAAATATATAAATTTAATAATTGCAACAATTTTATTTGCTTAAATCGTTCTGGAATTTTGGTACTTACTGTGCAATTAAATAAAGGTGATCGCAATTAGATGCCAGAAAAAGGTAAATGTATGCCAAAGGAATGTGCATTACAGTGGCATTATTCATGTGCTTGACCCCATATACAACGTGTAATATTTTGGTGAAGAAATGATGCCCATTTAAAAAAATTATATTCTTGTGCATTTTCCGCTACTACATTGCACTAAATGGCTTCTTAGAGATGCTGCGTGACCTATTACATTTTTCATTTGTGACTAGCAAAAAGTTAAAAATAGAAAGTATTGGGCTGCTGACTCTTTTCCTTATGATTTATTTAATGACCAGAAGGAATAATATTTGCCTCTTTGTGGTTAAGCTACTGCTGGATGTGAGCTCCTTAGCTGTCTGGCAAGCATACAGCCGAAGAGGCCTTTCCTGCTAGTCACCAAGTAGAAGGGAAAGTCACTGGATAGTGCTTGCTATATCTTATTCTTTGCTTGGTTTTCTCTAACATATCTCCTTACATTCCAGGCAATGGCCAGGGATGATCACAATTATTATCAGGAGACATGGAGGCAGTTGAGGACCAAAATAAGGCTGTTGAAAAGTATTCCTGGACAACTTGAGGAAAATCTGAAGATGGAGTGAAAGCAGAGTTGATTTAACCTGTAGAGAACACATTTTCTTCTACAAACAAATTTCTGGGATATTAATCATATGTAAACATTTCTAAAAATAAATGTATTTGCTGTTTTTGGTTTCATGAGTTATTATTATCCTCTCGTGCTGTTAGGGCATATGCGTAAGATTATTAAAATACAGATAATTTGTTAAATTTACACTCAGTTTTCACTCAGCACACTGACCTTGGTTTTGGCAGTCTTTCTGGCACCTTGAGATGAATGAGCCTTGTCAATACTAGGAGTGTTGAAGTAGAAGTTGCGTGGAAATTTACCAAAGTACCTGTCATTGTGAGATAGTGATATATCTGCTTCATTTCTACACAGTATTGCTGGATATGATAAAATGTATCCAAGAATTTGAGAGCCATAGACCAAACAGAAGTGGCTTCATGTAGGCACCATTCCATAATCAATTTTTTTGTTGGAATTTAGTGCTTTCCTTACGTAGGTAATAGTCCTAATACATGTCAAATTCCATTTATGCTGATCTATTTTCCTTGGCCTTCATCAACAGTGAAAACGTGGATTATTCCGGCAGAACATCCTCGGATGAAACAGTCTCCAGACATTTTCATCCGAGGCTACATGGAGTTAATGATGGGTGCTGGTCTGATGACTGAAGAAAAACCCTGAAGGATATTCACTGTTGAGAATACCATGACATTTAAGAAGTTATATTGTTTTATTTTACATGTTCATTCGAAGTAGCTCATTCTTTATGAATCACCGTTTGCCGAAGTTTCATCAGATATTTCATAGTAGGCACACACATGTTCGTCATATTTCAATACTCATCATGGAAAACTTCAGTGCTCGAGTGGAACCTGTGTAATGATTGAGGCATGTGAAAACGGGAGTGGAAAACATTTCACCAGAAATTTTGTAAAAATTTGTGAAATTGTCAAGTACAAGAGGTTGAAGAAAAACTTTTTCACGAGGAGACGGCAAAGAATTGGGATCAAATTGCCGCCCGCTTGTGTTCCGATTGGTACTACATGACCATTCCGAGTTTCTGTTGTTTCAAATAGACAAAACACACCCGTCTCAGCGCAAGAAATGAAATTTGCGGTTTTGTGTAGTGCTCACGAATATTACGCTCGCTCACGCGTTCTCATTAGTCCGTGGCAGTGTTGTTCAGTGTGGTTAGAAAAGCCTATGTGATAGCTGGTTACCCGCAAGTCACCTTCACAAAGTAGCTGCTGGTGCGTGCATTATTATTTGGCATTTCATTTTGGCTTGAGCGTAATAACTGAAGTGTAACGGTGAAAAATAATCTCTTTGTTTAATCTTCTGACTCGAAGTAAGAATTCAAAGGCTGTAGGAATTTTCTTTGATCATCAGGGAAATGGGAGAGTGTTTTGCTGATTGATCAGTGAGTGGTTATATTCGTACAAATGGCTTGCAAAACTACAGTCCCGATTTACGATGCTCATTCTGAGCAAGGATTCAAAGATCATGTGAGGTCTCAGAGAATGCCAGCTATATTGAGGGGGGCACACATAGGGGAATGTGTTAAAAGTTGGTCTTCCGAATATCTCGCGCAAAAAGTTGGAAAACTTCCTGTTAAAATTCACGTTAGTCCAAGTCCAAAGATGGACTTTGTAAAAAAGAACTTTTTGTACAAAACGCTTCCATTCGATGAGCTGGTAGCGAGAGCTTCGAGAGAGGAGCAGGAGTTCTACTTTATTCATCCCCAGGAACTATACTATCTCAGATCTCTTGGAACTGAACCAAGGGGCACTGACATTGCTCATTTTTCTAAACATTATCCAACCCTATCTAATGACTTAAGGCTACCAGACATTTTTGAGGAGAGTAGGTATTTCTCAAGTGTACTCCGTGTGAGCTCTGCTGGGCTATCATTGTGGACGCACTACGATGTCATGGACAATATTTTAGTCCAAGTTCGTGGGAGGAAGATTGCTATTCTGTTTAACCCTAACGATTCTCTCAATCTGTATCTAATTGGAGACAAGTCACGAATTGTCGATATTGATGATGTAGATAATCCCGAATTTCCCCGATTCAAAGAGGCTACTAGATATGAATGCCAGCTTAATCCCGGGGATATCCTCTTCATTCCAGCCCTTTGGCTGCATAATGTTCGACCCCTGGATTTCAGTGTTGCCGTCAATGTTTTCTGGAAAAATTTAGATGCTGAACTTTATGACAAAAAGGACATCTATGGAAACAAAGACGTCATTCCTGCAGCTCGGGTGAGCCTCATGTTAACTTGGCGTATTTGCTTGCATTTTTTGAGTCGTGGATGCTAGTATTCATCAATAGTTGACGTCTAACCTTAATTCAAATTGGGTGGATTATACCTTTTTCAATTTTCTTGTAGGCTCTTCAAACCCTTCAGAATGCCACAAAGTTGCTAAGTTCACTTCCTGCGGAGTACAAAGACTTTTACTATCGAAGAATGATTTCCGAGATTGAGAACAAACTGGAATATGTTGTGAAAAGTGAATCACAGAGTTGATTCTTTGTATTTACCTCAAAACACTTCAGTTTTTTAGCCCACTAAGTCTGTGCATATTAAGAGACTCGAGAATAATTACCAGTTTCTTATTTGTCTACGCTCAGAATCGTTGTGTTAAGTTGGGACATTGTGTATAGGTTCATCAGGCATTCCTTTATGCATATTCCGTGCATGTTATTGCTTCTTCCTTGCTTTATCCATCTCATTCATTGGCAAAACTCTTCGATAATTTTAAACATATGATGGAGGAAAGTCAAATTTTATCAGTGTAACATTGAGAAAAATAAATGTTGGATACATTAATGTGGTTCTATTTTAAATAAAGTGCCCGCATCTGCGTCAGTGCTTTCCTCTTTCAGAATGTTGTGTTGAAGATTGCAATTTCTGAAATCATTGGTGGATGAGATGTAGTCTCAGAAAAATAGGGACTATACACATTTAATGGGTAGAATCAGTTTGGGTTGGCTGCTACTATTGCTGAGGCTAAGGTCCTGCTAAAGACTCAGTGTGGGTAATTAACCATGTTACATGTAATCTTTTGAGTGGACCAATAATTCTCTTCTAATTGAGATTTGGTACATTACAAATAATACTGCCTCCATATAGATTGGCAACAATGCATGCAGTCGCTGGCATGCATGTAGAATAGATGGAATAGTACTAATTCCCTCGAAGTTACTATTGCTGGATCTAATGAGAATGGTTGCATCCAAGTCAATGCTGTCAATCAAATATAAATTTGAGTGACATTGATGTGTGAAAATGTCACCAATGGCCAAACTGTGGGAAATATGTAGCTTTTTCTACAGTGCCAATGGATTGTGTAGCACTGATGTCTGCAACTGAAAATGGCAAGAAAAGAGTTTGACATTTCCATGCTTCGGAATTGTTCACCAGCAGATGCCTACAAGCTTTACGGGAGGACATTCACAATTATGTGTTTGGCCAAAGTGCAGAATTTCATTTGCCATAATCCATGAGGTTGTAGCTATGGATCAAAGTTTCTTTTGGTCACTCGTTTATTTCTGAATTAAAATGTGAGAGAAATTAGTTAACTTCATGTTGGCTATTTTGTGTGGGTTTTGGAATGCTATCCTTAGTCAATTCGGGAAGAGTTAGCTATTTCAATATGCAGATGGAAGTTTTATGATAACTTATATTTATCGTCTTATTTATAAGAGAACTGCTAGCATTGGGCCAGGGAGAGAAATCTTGTTCCTTTGGAGAAAATCCAAAAAGCTTTTTGGACCAAGAAACTTACATATTCTCAATTTTGTGAGATCAAGTCGAAGAAATTTAGCTGGTAGGTTATTTTATAGCAATATTCTCAGTGTTGCTTGGTGCTACGACTTAAGTTCATCCCTACTGCTTTTTTTATAGAGAAAGTAAAAGCTCTGGGGTACGGGGTTTGCTCTCAATGCATGCTGTCATTGAAGTGTTGAATAACAGCTTTATTGGAGTTGGAGGATTAAACAAAATCTACTTGACCTGAGTTTTTAACATCAAACGTGTGAATATGAGGTATAGGTTTCTTCCACCTTAATAGTTTATAAGGTACATACCATGGATTCTGAGGATCCAATTTAGCTCCCTCGTAAAACTTGCCCCCATGCTATGTGCTGTGATTTGCATGATGAAATGAGATCACCACTGACCACAAATTGTTTGGAGAACCTTTGTATTGTGTGATCTATTGTTTTTTTTATCATTATTTTCATATGAAGGAAACCATATGCTGCCATTAACTGTTGTTTGAGTTTTGGTGAAAGTAAACCTATTTATGTATTTGCAGGGAATAGGTGTGCATCGAATCTGTCGAGTTTCAATGTTTGTTGTAGCCCTTACCAGACGCGTATCAAATGCATTCATTAATTGTAAGGCTAGGGATGTGGGTTGAAATCAGGTAAAATTTTGTCTCTCAATTGATCACTTGGTTGGATTTGAGTTTTGCAAATTGACTTTGCATTGCAACTTGATAGAAGGTTAGACTCTTTGCTGTTTTATTGGCAATTATTTGTCCAGTAGAGAGGCTTCAGCGTGTCTTCGGTTATGAAGGATCTCAGATTTTCCCGGCGTATCTGATGGATAAAGGTTTCTCGGGTCTTCCACCGGGTGAGCAGGTCCATGAGGCCCAACGTTTCGGAGAACGACTTGTCCACCATCATCAGGGGGGGTTCAGCTTCCGAATGCCATTTCCTCAATTTTGGCTGGTATATTACTCTCTCCTCCTGGATCAGGTGTCACCTGATTGGCTGTGGCGTCTGCGAGTTTTCCCGTCTTCCCTGACGCATTTAATGGTGACCAATCGTGCAAAATTGAGGAAACTGCATTCAGAAGCTGAACCCCCCCTGATGATGGAGGACAAGTCGTTCTCCGAAACGTTGGGCCCCATGGACCTGCTCACCCTGTGGAAGACCCGAGAAACCTTTATCCGTCATGTCTTAGGCTTGTTATTAGGACTTTTTGCAGATTGTTGTAGAATTATTCTTATCATTGCCTTAAAGGATTTAGTTTATTTTCTTTGTGAACATGGCTGATGACGTCCGGGTTTCCAGGTGGGTAAGGGTGCTGCCAATGTTTCCATGGCTTTCTCAACCATCGTCTTCAGGGCTCATAAGCCCTAATAGTGATGGCAGTAATGGCCATTCTTGACCTGGCTGGAAATCCAATAAGAATATCAGTTATCATTGCCTTGTTTACCCAATTCTATTCATCATGTGAATGTCTGAAATATTGTAGCATAACTGTACATGACTTTCGCTCACCTGTTTAAGGTCTCTTGGAATGGTAATGCTATGGAATCAGCACTCCTGGACACATCTTTTCAACCTGGATTGGTGAATAAGCAGAGGACTGCCTGCCCCATTGCGTACAAAGCCTTGGGTGCAATCATTGACGGTGTTCACTGTGACATTTTCATTAGCAACTACAGGTAAGATTGTCACTCCAATCTGCTGAATTGGACCAAGGACCCCTTTCTCTTCACTACGTGTTGATTGAAAACATTCTGTGATGCATTTAGAAGTGATGGCATTAATTTGTCATAATTAGAGGGTCTGTCAATTTTAGCCACTCTACCACATGGACAGTTCAGTACCTGGGGGTGGACTTAATGCAAACTGGTCAGCATTAAGTATGAGGTCAATAGCCCACCATGATGGAAGCAGTGATTCACAATCAGTTTCTGAAGTTTAGCACTGTTGGGCTCACCTTGAATTTGGAGCTGGGTGATCCTCTAATTAGTCCTTGTGCCTTTTACCCCATCTGCAAGTGGCTGACTCTGCATGGGATAACTTAAGTTGTGAAAGTGCAGTAGACTAAAATACAGTAGATCTCTGCTTGTGTCACACACCTTTAGAAGAATTTGTTTTTGACCCTTCCCACCTCACACATCGCCACGAAATTTGCGTCACATTAACTGCCAACCTTCCTGTATCTTTTGGTATTTTTACTTTGCGAATATTATTATCCTACGAGAAGTAGGAAAATTTCAAACCTTTGAGGTGAGGTATTTCCTGGCTGCCATTACACAGTTTCCCCTTCTGACCCCTGTGTAATGCTCCCGATGATGAGTGGCCTTTTCACTCTAGCTTTTCCCATTCCATGTTATTCCTTACTGTGCAATATGTCGTTGGTTGAATGCTGGAACACTCGAATTTTCAAGCACTACATTGGTGCCCACGTATAACAAACCCGCTTATAATTAAGTCCCGCTTTTAACGTAGTGAAAGCCGTTCCCCGTCAAAAAAACGCCCTTTCGCCATGTAAAAAATCCCACTTTTAACGAAGGCTACTGAAATGAGACCTGCTAATAACGATGTTAGTCATGCGGCAAGATATCCTTTATATTTTAAACCTCTTCTCGGCTGTTCAAAACGCTGTGGCAATATCACCTTTCATGTTAAAACCTTGAGAGCTCTATCAATATCTGATAATTTACGCACACGAACGCTTGTCCAGAAATCTACCCTAAGCACCTGAACTCCTCTTTTCAGACTAGAAGAACACAGCAACTCCCACCCGCTCTCGCTAGTCACCTCTCCCCTTCTCTGCCGTCGGCTCCTCCTGTGCTCGTCGATTAGTCTCTGGCGGTTGGCTGCTGCGTCTAGTGCTGCGTTACACTTATTTGCACAATTGTGTAGACAGTCTTGTAACATTGATCACTACGGAGAGCGATAAAATAAGAAGAAAAGTGTTAAGTTTAAATACAAAATTACAAATTTTTAAGGACATAGACGACAAAATGACTAACACCAATGTCGCAAAAAAGTGCAATGTTTCACTTAGTACTTTGACAGCAAATTAAATTGAAAAATCTAGTGAGTGTGTGTGTGACTGACACTTTTGTGACTTAGTGTGACTTTTGGAGTTCATCACAAAAAAATCCGCCGCTCCAAATATGTAGATTGAGGATGCTGTGTTAAAGGCATTATGGTACTGATGGCCGAGGGGAGCATTTCAGGCCACATTTTCACTCGACCCGTGTTTACATATCACTCAACTACGGGTTAACTATTAAAGATATTGACTTAGGGTTTTATTTATTTGGTTTGAAAGATATCATTTCAAAAGACAATGTGAAAGAAAAATTTTTATCCCTCTGGGTTAGTGAGGAAGCTTACCTGAACTTTGGCTAACAAGAACTTACTTCTTAGCCAGAAATTTGAAAATCGAAGAGACTCAACCTCTGGCGACATCTTGTTTGTATGCGATACGTAAAGGACATCCATCATTACTGGTTTTTGAGGTCGCAATCGTTAAACGGTGGACCCTTGCTCCCTTAAAATCCATTTTCCTACACTATGAAGGCAAACTGTGCTGTGACGAATTTATTTCCCCCCTGAGGAACTCATTCCACTGCCTCTCAAGCAACGTTGAGTCACCCTTCTTTCTCAATTCTAGTATAATGTTTCAACCTGCCCCCCACTCTTCTTAAGCGAATGTAAGATGATCCCAACCTTCTCCCCCAAAAACGTCTTACGTAATACTTGGTTGGCGCCTTGGAAGTCTGACTAGAGTGATCTTGGGAGTAGATTACAAAAGTGTCAGGCACAGCCTCCCATTTTATGTTTCACTCCCTCCCGTTCCATGTTTCACTCCCCCTCAGTCAAACCTTGTCCCTTCTTCCCCTCCTTCACCTCTTGGAATCCTTTCCCCTCCCTCAGAATCCCCTCCTCCTCCCCTCGGAATTGAATCGCACGCTTATGATTATTTCTGAAATATAAATGTAATATTGCATAGTAAGAAATACATTCCTTTGAGTTCGACCCTCAGAAAATATGACTAAAGAATTACCCCATCACTCTTTTCTATGAATATGACCGATCGTTGTATTACTAGGTTGAAATATACTGCGTAAAGAAAAAATGCATCTACTGTGTGCCTTACATATTTTCCCGGAGAGTATTAATTAAAAAAGATGGCAGAATGAAATTTCCAGCAGTAACCTTCTTAAACTGGCATATCCATTTACCCACATTTTATTCACTTGCATTAATCAACTGCCCCCTTCCACGTCGAGGACCTTCCCATTCCACCCAAATTCCGGAGGTGGGACGCCAGTCGAGGAAATTCTGAAACGGAGCTTACTGATGTCGCACATCGGCGGTTAGCCTTGATGCTGATGATTTAAATACGATGCGATCATAAATGATAGTCCTCATGGAAATTGATACCCTTCAGGAAACATACTCTTTCCTTTCGTGAAAATTTCGTCATGTAAATAGGTGAATTTATGAATACGAGACGACAGAATAACCCCTCCTCTGTTTACTATCTTTACTGTGCGAAAGATAGTTGAATTAGTGTGATCGTTTGAGCGTCTCTGGTAAAACGTTCTATAGAAGTTGGCAAAGGCGACATACTCTGAAATGGAGAAAAAAAGCAGTTTTTTCAGTCGATTTGGATGGTAGCCTTTTTCCCTAAATGCTTTCATCTAGACACTTCTTTTCCTTTCCTGTGCAAGGTTATAAAATAATAGCCGCGATATTACAGCAGTTTGCTTGGTTCAAAGTTCAATTTTAAGTTCACAAGAGGGGGCCCACATATAACGAAGTAAAGTGCTGGCCCCCTCAACTTCGTTATTAACGGGCTCCACTCTATATTACTCCTGCTTTTTCGTTACTTCACAACTCATTCCACTACCCTTATTATGCCATTTTATACATTTTGGGGAAACTTGAGTTATGTAGCTTGTAAAATAAGCCCTTATTTTCACTAGCCAACAAGGTTGCCGGCCTGTGGAGTGAAACCTTGTTTGCTGGAGAAAATAAGGCCATGATTTCCACGTTAAATATCTCAGTTTCCATCTACAAGGGTATTTTTCCTAAGATATCCCATTCAGCCCGCCTACCATCCCACCCCAGCACCCATTTCACTCCACAGGCTTACAATCTTGTTGGTTGTGAAAATAAAGTGCATTTTGTAGAGGTGAAATTAGTGAGATCCCTCTCTGGAGCTTCGGTGAAACTGGAAAAATGGCGTAGAAAAAGTTGGGAATAATGATAAAAATTGGTCTTTTCTCTCTAGTGCTTCCACAGCTTTCCTCCAAAAATTTTCTAATAGTGTATCTTATAGAAGTAAACTATGTCACTGTCATTTTCCCGAAATACAGGAGTTTCTCGAAAAAAATTTTGAAATGTGTGTGACGCAAGCAGAGATTTTCCACAAATACAACTACTATGTCAGTACGACTTGAACTAATCGGAAGCTGTCGTAGAGAGGTAGTTTTTGTGGCATACTTAGGACCTTACTGTAGAGAGCCCTAACATCCACTCTTTATTCTGTGGGGAAGATTCTCCTTTCTTTGTTGAATGTGAATGATTGAACCCAGAGGTACCGTCTACTTTATTGTTACAAGTGCCAGGATGGTCTTGACTCGCAAGGGTTCACAGGCAGAAAACATCTTCTCAGCCATGACACCTGACTGCCTTTTTTTATATTTCACTAGTTAAATGTAGGTTTTTTAGAAAGTCTGAGAAACTCTCCCCAATTTGCTATGGGCCATTCCACGTCAGATCAGCAGTGAGTTGAGCCTTGGTGTCTCCAATTCGAACTAAAATTTTTGTGTGGAATCCATCTGGCGTTAAAAGAAAAAGTGTTGTAGCGTTTTTGGAAAAAAAAACTTTTGGCAGATCTAGAGACAATCAAAGTTTCGACCATTTTGCGCTTACACCTTGTATCTTTTCGCTATATCTCCTAAACAAAAATATCTAGAGAAACAGTTAACATCTTAATTTGTTTGCAAAAGAATGTACAGCATCAGTGTGTTATCATTTTTTGAAATAAACTTAATTTTATTGAAACTGTTTAAATTTTAATATCAAAAATACAGACATTTTTATTTTTACATTTTTATTCTAGTTTGACACTTTAGTCTTTTGTCTTACGTCAGAAATAAACCTTGTCGTGGGCAGTTCATAAACTACGGGGACATTTAACTTCAAAGATTGGACTACGCCCTCATTCGCCACGAGGGTCGGCATTAATATGATGTGCCGCTGTACTTTGAGAATTTATATCTTGGACCGTGTAAATGATGTAAAGAAACATGAGCGTCACACTGGAAGGTATTTAACTGCGATGAAACTTGGTGTGGTGCTAACCATACAGTAAATACGCATGGCAGGAGAAAGTCAACGACAGGAACAGAGGAATTGACATCGAACATGGAATTATTCAAGAGGTAAAGAGTTGCTATTTTTTTCAAAATTAACTTCATAGAATAATGGAGAATTTTCCAATGTTATATTTCGTGTTATTAACATGTATGAGGATACATTCAATACTTATCAATGAAACAGGTAAATATGTGGAATGCGTGAAATGACACAAATCTGAGAAAAAACTTTTTCTACATGTATCATGGTTTTAAATTCAATGTATGAAACAAACGCGAGTATCACAATTACAGACAGAGTTGGTTTTGTCCATTATATTTGCTTGTGCTGCTGCAATATGACAGGTGAAGTCGCCGGGCTTTGTCGTCTTCCCCCCGCTGAACGGCCTTTCCTCTGTCAGATCGTTCGCCATGCAGCGCCGTACCGTTTGGCAACGCGGCATCAATTGAACTTATTAACATTAACAAAGAATAACATTTTTACCTATTATGCATCACAGAAAAATTACAAATAAATTAAGTTTTAACTCAAGTATTTCCTTGGCTTTAATTTTTTGATTATGTGCAAATTGTAGAACTGGATAATGTTTAAACATTTTCATTCATTAACAACAAAAGATGCATTTTAAAAATTTTGCTTGCCACTTTGTAACTTTTTCAAATCTCGTAACCTTTGGTGAGAAGTCAATGCTGTAGATTTCGAAGTTTTTACTCGGCTGAGTTACAAAGTTCATGAAGTTGACAAAACTGCTAAGTTGAGGTAGTTCGATGTCGCTTATTGCAGTAACATGTCTCCATTTTTTGTAATATTATGTAATAAAAAATATTGATGAAATAGAAATAAAATTATCTTAAAATTGGTGTTTAAAGTACTGCAATAGCATTTATACGGTCCAAAATATAAATTCTCAAAGTACAGCGGCACATCATTTTAATGCTGACCCTCGTGACGAACGAGGGCATAGTCCAATTTTTGAAGTTAAATATCTCCGTTGTTTATGAACTACCAAACTGGTTTCTGAGGTAAGACAAAAGACTAAAGTGTCAAACTAGAACAAAAATTCAAAAATAAAAATGGCTGTATTTTTGTTGTTAAAATTTAAAGTTTCAATAAGATTAAGTTTATTTACAAAAATGATAACACACTGATTCTGTGCATTCTTTTGCCAACAAATTAAGATGTCAACTGTTTCTCTAGCTATTTTCATTTATGAGATATAGCAAATAGATAAATGGTCTAAGCGCAAAAGGGTCGAAACTTTGATCGTCTCTAGATCTGCCAAAAGTTTTTTTTCCAAAAACGCTTGTACAATTTTTCATTTCATGCCAGATGGAACCCAAACAAAAATTTTGGTTCGAATCGGAGACACCAAGGGTGAACTCACTGCTGATTTGACGTGGAATGACCCATATGCTTTCAGGGCCCTATCTACCTCTTGTATTCCCCTTTTTGCCTCTGTATACGATCTACCCTGCTTGATGAATAAAGAAAACACTTAGTAATCTTCCACGGATTGAGTGGAATCTGTGGAAGATTACGTAGTAATCTTGTTTTTCTGCATCTTTGGCATCCATTTTCACTTGCCTGATAGTGATAACAAACACTTCGTAATCTTCCACAGATTCCACTCAATCCTTTTTCTTTTTGGTGCCTCTCCCTCTGCTCCAACAAGTCTTGGAGCATTCTTTCTTTGTCTCCTCTTTAGTCTTTTCTTTTTTTTCTCACATTCATCTTCCCAGGATGCCTTTTCTTTGTCAAGTTTTTCCAGGTATCCCTGCAGTATGTAATTTATCTTTTGTTCTTTTACTGGCTGCGTACTTACATCTGATGCCATAGATGGTCCTGCCTCGGTCGCAATGGCTCTGGGATTAGCCCAGCCTTTCTGGCTAAATATTTCCTCCGTTCTCTGGCAATTTGGAAGAGTAAAGATCGAAGCTTGAAATTACTTTAACAATTAATTTTACAGACATTCTTCCCTAAAAAATCTACTTCAAAATGTATTGTATCTCATTAGGTTAAAAAATTGCCAAGATCTCATACTGTTCCCAGATACTGCTAATAATAATAATAAATTTATTGATCCCAGGACAATTGTACATGTATGGGAAAAGTCATAAACAATACAATACATTACAGAGCCAGAAATTCATTTACAGAATAGAAGGCATTAGAAAGTAAATACCTTTTCAGTTTAGCTTTAAATGCTAAGAGGCAGTGAACACCTTTAATATTGGCAGGCAAGTGGTTATAGAATTTGCACCCAACATAGGATGGCCCTTTTGCATACAAAGAGAGAGTGTGTGACACAGTTGTGAAGTCCCTGCTTCTCCTGGTGTTGTACGCATGTACATCATTATTAACAATTAAACCTAAGGATAGGTGCTGTTCCTTGACATATATAATAGCATAGTAAATTTAAATACAAGGAAGAGTCAAAATGTTAAGCTCTTTGAAAAACTGCCTACAACTGGTATATTTGTTAATACCCATCAAAATCCTGAGTGCCCATTTCTGAAGCTTAAATAGCTTAGAGGAACAACTGGCATGACCCCTGGCCACCACACCGTATTTTAGGCTACTAAAAATAAATGCGTAGTATACAGACAAAGCAATATTAATATTGGTGATTGGAAGGATCCTCCTGAGAAGGTAATGCCCTGAAGCCACACGAGAACATAAGAAATCAATGTTTTTCCCAATTAAGGCATTCATCCATATGAAAACCCAAACATTTATAAGAGGAGGAGAAAATAAGCACCTTGCCCTCTAACCTCAAAAGGGGAGAAGGCAAGATTTTCCTCTGATACATATGGAAGAATATGTACATAGATTTATTACTATTGACTGACATCCTGTTCACAATACACCAAGCGGCAATGTTGCTCAGCTCAATCTGAGCCACCTCAGATAAATCCTTATCACGCGAGATTAGTTGGTTGGTATCATTGGCATACATAATAAGTTCCCCATTCAAAGTACAGTTAGGGAGATCAATCACATACAATAAGAAAAGCAGGGGCCCTAATATAGAGCCCTGTGGAACACCCGTGATAACCCTCACAGAAGAAACCTTCATGGTTATGGTCCATTATACTTTTATATGTGTGCTTTAAGCCACTCAATTTTGACTGACATTGGCCTCCACTTATGTCATACTTGGCATTAATTCCCTTCATTTCCTTTGATATCTCATCCCAAACTTAGTTATGCCTCTTGTGCCCTAATTCAAAATCTTTTTGATGCTCTTCATATCTTTCAAGAAGGAAATTTGTTATTTCTGTAGTCCAAATGTAAACTCCTTTTTTTCTCCTATTGAGAAAATGTATAACATACAAATCTCACTCTGATTGGTATAAATGAGTAAACGTACATGGAAATGGCTATTCATTATAATATTGGAGACTATTCAGAGATGATATATTGTTACCATCAATCTTATTATCCTCATTCACAGCTGAAGGGGCAGTATTTATTTCTGGATCACAAGGGTTTCCTCCTAAATTGGTGGGCATATTTGATTTCTCTGGCTGAGAAACCGGCTCATCCACAATGGCTATTCATTATAATATTGGAGACTATTCAGAGATGATATATTGTTACCATCAATCTTATTATCCTCATTCACAGCTGAAGGGGCAGTATTTATTTCTGGATCACAAGGGTTTCCTCCTAAATTGGAGGGCATATTTGATTTCTCTGGCTGAGAAACCGGCTCATCCACTTCATTTATTGTTCTTGTAAGCATAGCCTTATCAACAAGATTTTGTAGGAAGTTGTAATCTGGATGATTTAGAGAAATACTACATCATCATGAATATTTGTGGCACAAGGTAGAGCGCATCATAAGAATAATTTTATGATATGATAATAAAATGGCAAGAACTGAGAATAATTTTAGATTAAATTCTTTCAGTCTGTAGTGCATTTGTCAACACATGTTAAAATGGTAAATTTGTGATTTGGGCCCATCAGCAGCAATTATATTTCAAGAAACATAAAACTAGCAGGAGTTAAAGAATCACCTAATGAAAAATTAAGGGATATTCATTTAGAAATAGTGAAATACATACACGAACGACTTGATTTTTCAAAAGGACACATTTACTATAAATAGGTTTTCAGGATTTGAAAATACTTTTCAATTAAGTGAAAAGGTACAAATGTGTAATAAATAAATTTTTTGAGTTTAAGAAAATTATTTCAATCTCCCTCTATGGAGCGAAATGTCTTTAAAAAGTCTTTAAAAAGTCTTTAAAAAGATTTAAAATCTTTAAAGTGAGAGTTTGACCACTACTAACCAGTTTTCACTTTCTCTGCATCCTCGGGAGACACCTTAATTTCAATTGTGCCTCCTTAACTTTCTAGGAAAACTTTTAGAAGCACCTAAATTACTTTGTAATGCACCGTAAACACTCTGATGCTCTCAGTTCAGCTCAAAGATATAAACAGTTTTCCCGCACGTTGCTGTGGATTTTACTAAGTGCTCTCAAAGCCCTACCTCTAATCTGTGAGCGTTCTGAGCGAGAAGTTCATGACGTCATTTGATGAAAAGTCTCTGCTCCCAAGCGCATTGAGCGCCATTCGGAATGTCTGTTAGCTTGCTGCCAGCGCCAGAAGCTCAATTCGGACCACAGCATAGGGTGCAGGAACTTGTTGGATGGCATGTGGGGTGATTAGCTAATGAAAAGTGTGAACCTGTTAACCCTTTCAATGCTAAGGCATAAATTGTGATTCCTTCTCAGTGATGAAGTTCAGTTTTTTGAATATTTACATTCAGCACGATGAAAGAAGACACATGTCTCTAAAATTTTTTATTTTTGAAGCCTATTTTTGTAATTATAACTGTTTAAACTTTGGCACCACCGGCAAGATTGTTGTGCGGGTCGCATGCATTTTCAGTATTTCCCCATCGTCAATTTTATGCCTAGTAAATGAATAACAAACCTTAATTGCCGTTAAAGTCATAATTTCATGAGTATATCCAGTTTGTAAACTCTTCTTGCACTTTGCACTCATTCGATCCTCTCGGTTATAAAATATTGGGCTGATATCAATCAAATTTTATAGAATGCGATTTATTTTGAAAACTTCAAAAGAAAATTCTTCATTTGGAAGTACAACTGTCTTTTCGCTCGGTATTTTGATCATGAAAATATCGAATACCAAATTTTCGTTCAGGAGATGGATTGCTAGCGTCTTTAATTGAGAATTACCTTAGTAAGCCATTGGCTGTGTTCATAAAAGTACACAATTCATGTAGTCATTTTTACAACTTGAAATCACCGACGAAAATCATAATCATAAAAATACATGTGCATAGAAATTTTTTTGTGAAACAACAATCAATATTTACATAATTTCAGCATTTGATGTTCCTGTGATAATTGATGAAGCAATGGAAAATGCATAATGACGGGTTTCCCTCACTAGCCACGCAATTTGTGGGGTTTTCCGTCCTAATCCCTCGCTTGGCACTCTTGTCATTTTCGATCTTGCGTTGTCTATTTCATATTTATGTGGATAATGTCACCAAATTTGCAGTGTTCTACAATTGACAAAGGTATTCCAATATATGTACACCGCAGAAAAATTGTCTTCAAGGAAATAAATCGTTAGATCCATCGATATATCGGTGTAGGGGTGGTTGGCAATAATTATTTGGGTATTTTTGGGTAGAAAGGAAAAGTGGACGGAAGGGGGAGAGAGAAGTTGGGTTTGAAGGGCTTAAGGATGCAGGCAGTTGTGTGAACTCCCCATGGGGCGAGGGACGGGGGAAGGGCTCAAAGCATTGACCACGCACTGGTCACAGATCGAGTTGGCCGATGGTGGGGGTGTATGGTGGGTTTCCATATAGAGTGGAGCGAGAGGTGGGATTAGCTCAGGAGAGGCCTTCGGGCAGGTTTTACAATGACTGAATCACTAGGGCTGGCCTGAAGAAAGGCTGGGTGTGGATGAACGGCTAGAGCAGAGACGGAGGGTAGGGATCCCTTGGTGAAGGGTAAGCGAGGGTAACAAGGAGGAAAGTGCATGGCAGAACAATGTCACGGTCGGGGGTGAAAGGCATCTAGCTTGCAAGACAGCTGAGACAACAGAGTGGTTAACGGTTTTGAACAAAATAATCATGGCATTGATTCATTCATTCATAGATTTGCATTCGGACTGATTGATGAACTGTCCTTATCAGCTGTTGTAGAGTATCAATAGTACATACTAGTGAGAAGAGAAATGTCAAACACAGAAATGCATTTATGAGTTTAAAAGGGAAGTTGAAGTTTCCCATCAAAGTGCGCCCCAATTTTTTGATTATCAATGGACACTATGGAACTATCTGAGGGATGACACGTTTCTAAAGTTACATACAATGGCAGTTCTACAATAAAATTAATATTTATAAAATACAACAGAGTACATGGAGTTGACTAGATTCACTTTTACAGGGAAGGGTTTGCCCTGTATTTGATACATGGGTAACTTAAAATGAAGGGATTATTGTACTGTGTGCATTAGTTTTTTTTGTCTCACAAAGACTTTTTCACTCCACCATTAGGGTTAATTCTTTTGCGTTTAAGTTTTAATGTAAAACAGGTAATTTAGCATTTTTAGGGGTTGTGAAATTGGAGGTTCACCACTATTGAGTTCATTAAATCAAAATATCAATATTTTAGAAGAATAATAAAATCCCCAATAAATGTACTAACGAATAGTTCAACCTCGACCCTCTTTATCAAAAAAGTTTTTATACACTGACAAATGGATCACCAAAATGCTACGAGACCACGGTGAAAAAGGGCTTTACGATTGCAAAGACGAAGAAAATACAATACACGGAAGACTTAGAGGTACAAATTTAGTTACATTTAACTGTAATATCCACATTATAAATACAAAACGAAATCGCCATCTGGGAAGCTAAAAAATTATAACTGGTAATAGAAAAGTGGCATTGTAATACATTGGACACTAGGGAGCAACTGACAATCAACCATCAAAAGAAAATTTTTTTACATTTTATTATTTGCTATTATTAATTATACATTATATATCATTCATTATATTGTGACTATTTGCTTTTCTTCATTACTGTATGGATTCCGTTAATTAGGAATATGTGTGAATAGATAGAATAAAAATTGTGGACATAGAAAAATATGTATATGAGCAGATGCTATAGCACTCCCTACCAAACACCTCAACAGTGGTTCCGAGTGTTGTAGAAACGGTATATCCAAGTATTGTGGAATGGTGTAGATTTAGCTGCAGATTCAAGAATCTCAATTAATTTTATAGATTGATTTATATGCATCAACGATATAAGTTACATCGAACTACGTCATCTATGGGTAACATTACAGCTACAATATATACACTGGCAATGTGATTCGAACCCACGGTGTGTCAGTTCATGGCCAATATTTTATTTATCTGAATCCCGCATTTGTCGAATAGGTATTGTTAAATCAAATCTGATGAACTAAAATGAAAGAAAAGTGATAAAAACAACTGAGATATTTTTCTAATCAAACGATTCAAACCATAAAAATTGAAATAGTTGAAAACATTGCCATTATGTAACTAAAAACCGCATTCCAGAATGCAGCACACCGAAGAAAAGGTCGAAGCCTAAGCTAAGACTAGAGTGAAATTGCAACCACCTTACAAGTGACTTGAGTCTGCTGGCTGGCCGTAAAGAATGGCTCGAACGTGGACGTTCTAGTACGTCCTGCGTCACCCGAAAGCACCCAAAGGACGTTCCTAATTGTCCTTGAGTGCTGAACTTGTTGAAGTTGAACCTGAACCTGTTGAATATACATGTTGTGAATTACAGAGTAGATTGCTCAGGAGATTTGACGAGGTCATATCTGTGACGACATCCTTAACCTAATGTGTTCCTTATATTCATCAGGTCATTAGAAGAAAAATCTGGAATTAATGTTAATGGGATGTATTGCATCTGAACAATGCGTGGCATCTGAAAATGTTCTTCTCATTAATTCTTCAGGGAGATGGATCTATTTACTCACTGCTCCTAATCTACATTTTACCCTGCCATTAGAGGCAAGCATATGTTTCCAGAGTGTATGTTTCATACCTGGCACCAAATACCAACAGTAGAGAGAGGAATGGAGAATGTGGAAATGGAAAGAAATATAGATTCAAATTGTGAGGTCTTCACTTGGTAGAAGGTTGACATTGCATTAAGCAAAACTTTGTTTCTCCCACAGATTTATTATTACAAACACAACCGGTTTCGGCAGTTGCCCCATTATCAGGTACACTGACCCAGTGTACTTGATGATGGCATAACTGCCGAAACTGGTCGTGTTTGTAATAATAAATCTATGGAAGAAACAAAGTTTTATTTAATACAATAGGAAGACATGTGCCAATATGGTCTCTGTGTCAGTTTTTTTGTTTCTTTATAACCTATAATGAGACATGAGTATTACATTGGCTGTTTTATTTTCAGAGACAAAGTCCTGATTGTAATATCACAATTCAAGAAAATTGGAGCATTGGTCTTAGTAAACAAGGATGAAGTTCAGCACAGTTTCTCAGGTTCTGTTTACCACACCAGGTAATATGATATTTTGCTTTTTTTGTTGATGTAGCTGTATCAGTGAGTGTGTTTTGCATTTGAGTAATTGGTATTGATATTTACTTACTTAAAGTATTTTAGACATTACCTAGGACCCACAAAAGGTGAGATTGTTTTTCGATGAAAATTGGTGTTATTATTTTAGGTAAGTAGTGCTACTTTATATCTTTATGCTAAAACATTTTAAAGAATTAATATTTTTTAAATGTACCAATAATTATGCGAACAAAATGAGAGAACAAAAGAAAACTATTAGTCAATTTGAAAACATATTTAGAATTTTTGGTGATTGTATTAGTTACCAGACAGTGAGGTTAGAGCCGAAATCTAGGATAAGATATTGGTAGAAAGAAAACTTGAAGACCCTTTTCAAACCATTGAAAAATGAAAAAATGATATGGTATGGAGTCCCGATATAGCGAGGGAACTGGAATGGACATGAGAATGATAGATATGTGTAACAGTAAATAACCCTCAAAATATACTCAACAATAATGTAGCAGTAAATTTTCTAATCTTCTTAAGGAAAAAGTAGTCACGTTGGCCAAATTACTCTTTTTCTTTTTCATTCCGTGGTGAGTTAGAGCACAAACAAAGGTGAAATTAACCTCATTGAATGTACATCAGAGCATGGTTGCCAGAATATGTATTTTGAAATAATGAGCTGAGTTAATGCACCCTAAATAGTAAAAGAACTTGAAAAATGGCATTAGTTTTTTTCACTGAAACATTGATTTCCTGTATATGTATCAAACATGAATAGTGGTAAGTTTATAATTCTTTAATGGTTTTTTGAAAATAATAACCTTTCATTTTTCTCAATCCGCGTGCCTCCTTGTTTTACCTGTAATGCCAACCCTGTACACGTTCCAAAATTCCATCTCTCTGTATGCCAACACACTCTTTTCTATAGGCTACCTCCATGTTCAATTCCCTTGCAGTGAAAAATCCCTCCATCGACCTTTTCTCTTCACCTCCCTGCTTTCACTCTGTTGTTTTGTAAGCACGCTTTGTTCCCTAAGAACCTTAGTCTTTTGTTAATATTTGTGCGACTTTTTTTGTAAATTCTGTAAATGTTTTATATTTATGTGTTATAACAACCAATGTAAAAGGCCATTGTGCTGTTTTTGGGGTTATAATAAATAAATAAATATGTATCTCTGTGGTTCAATACTTGGGTTTTTAAACACATTTTTTGAAAGAATTTGATTACTAGTCTCAAAGCATTAAGCTGTGGCTATTGTGAATCTACTGAATATTATCAATCGGCTGATCACCAGATGTTTTACCTGCACTTATTCCATTCATTTTGAGTAGTGTGCGCTAGTGTTCCAATCTTGAATACGAATTTCTGATGGTTACAAAAAAAATAAATCAGATCATATGAAATTTTCAATGATTTCTCCTTAGTTTCCTTGTCTAGTTACATACCCAAGTTTCATCTCCTGTTGTGATGGCTTTCATGAAGTCTTTGTCAGTGTTGGCATCTCCTTGCAGCTCTTGCCTGCTGTTAACCTAGTTCCCTTTCTGGTTGTCAGTCAGCAGATATGGCACAAGTTTTGCAATGATGCAATGCCTGTCAAGTTTTTCCATAATTATATTGTGGCACAGCCCAATGCAGATTCAGGCTTCCTCAGTGACCTTTCACAAATTCAAACAATGATTTACAGAATTATCAGAAGGGATGTTACCTTCATTTGTTAGAGTAGATAGTTGTCTCATTTAGAATAGTCCACAGTTCTGCCAGTTTAAATAGTGTTAAACAACTCATGGCACTGAGCATGGCTCATGCAGTCCTCCTTATATGCATGCTGAAGCAATGGCTGTTTCAATAAAAGTTCTCCCAATTTTAAAGCATAATTTCTCATAAAGTCATTGCTCCGTGAGGTCCTTTAGCTCTTGCTTTGTCCAGTCTTCTGGTGGTCGTCTTCTCTTCCTCCTCCCGAGTGGTTGCCAATTTTATATCTTTTTTTGCCAACGTTTCTCCTCCATTCTTTATGAATGTCCATACCATTTTTGCCGTCTTTTCTCTATTTCCTGTATGATGTTTTCTTTTACCTGCATAGTTTTTCTTATATTTTCATTTCTTATTTTTTATAGTTTTGATTTTCTGCTGCTTCTTCTTAGAAACTCCATTTCTACGACCTCCAGTCTCTGCCTATCCCTTTTGGTCATTTCCCATGTCTCTGCTCCGTAAAGGAGTATACTCTGAATAATTGTTTTATATATTTGCAGTTTTGTTTTCCTACTTATGTCTTTTGACCACAATATGCTATTCATTTCATTTATTGCTAGTTTTGACTGATGTATTCTGTTTGTTCACTCTTTTTTCTGGTTCCTTCTTTTCCAATCGTTACACATAAGTATTTATACTCACTACAGACTTCAATGGCATTTCCAGATTCCTTGCCTTCTTATTTATTACCATATATTTTGTTTTGTTGAAATTTACTTTCAGGCCCGCCTTTTTGTATGTTTCTATCAGTTTCCTCGTCATATATTCCACACCGTACTTATCTCCTGCAATAACTATTTGATCGTCAGCAATAAGTAATGTATATATTAGTGAGTCTCCGTCCCTTCTTATTCCCATGTCAGCACATTTGTTCTTCCAATCCTTCAGAGCTTTGTTAATATAAATTTTAAAAATATTGGGTGATAGGCAAGACCCTTGTCTTAGTCCTTTATTGGGTTTAATTGATGGAGATAATTTACTTTCTATTTTTACTTTTGTTTCTAGGTTTTTATTGCTATAATGTATTTTCCATTATATTACTTTCATCTAGAATGCGGTGAAGATTTTTGATATGAACTGTGGTGTAGGCCTTTTCTAAATCTATGAATACCAGATGCGTTTCTCCGTTTCTTATTCTTATTTTTTCTGTTAGTTGTGTTAATGTAAATATGTTATCTACACAGGATCGTCCTGCTGTGAATCCACTTTGCTCTTCCCCGATAGTTATTTCATGCTCTAACCTCTCTTTAATAATTTGTCCATACAGTCTTCCACAAGTGGCTGTCACACTAATGCCCCCATAATTTTTACATTCCTTTTTTGAACCTTTTTTATGTATTGATGTCAAGTAAGCCAACTTCCACTCATTTGGTGGGTCCTCTCCATGAATTAAACACCTATTGAAGATTGTCCTCAATATTTCTAATACTATTTCAGGAACATTTTTTAACAACTCTACTGGAATACCTCCCAGACCTGGGGATTTACCATTTTTCATTTTATTAAGTGATTATTTAACTTCTTGTATCTTTATTTCTGGTATTTCTACGTTTCCTAAAATTGTTTCAGTTTGTATATCCATAAATTCTGTTCTATCATCTAAGAACATATTTTGGTAATATTTTACCCATTCATCCATTCTTATGTACCCGTATTGTAATCATATATCAATGTTAATTTTTGTTTTATTTTCCTTTTTTTAATTCGCTTATGGTTTTCCAGGCCATTTTGGTCCTTGTCCCACCTTTAAAGCGTTCGATTTCCAGGCATTTGCTTTCCCATGCTTCATTTTTTGCTTTGCTTATTTCCTTTTTTACTTCGTATCTTTTTCTTGCATATTCCTTACGATCTTCAGGACCATTGGTTGATAACCACTTTTTATATAAATCCTTCTTTTGTTCCACCAGTTTTGCTAGGCCATCTGTCCACCAAAAACCAAAGTAAGCTAATTTTTTACAATTGAACAAATGTGTTACTGCTGGTTGCTACAAAGTGACATAGCTGGCCGAAACCTGATTGATGCAATGGTTTGCACACACTGTCATGGAAGACCAGTTTCTTTTTGAAGAAACCTTGAATATGTATACATTCTGCGTATCGAATATGTATACATCAGTATTTTAGTTAGTATATGCCAATTACACTGAGTAAGAAAAACAGTAATTGGTGGCTATTAGATGGTTTATCATATTTAATATATTTTTAATTTATTATGACACAATGTAAATGCATAAAATCTACATGTCTACCTCACCTTACATCGTTTATTGGTTCTGTAAGGCACGGTTTCAGTTGATTTTTGACCTAAGTCAGTCTAGTAACCATATAAACCACTGCAATGTGCACTACTTTACTCCATAATGAAAGTATAATGGTGTATAAAAGAGTATAAATGGCAGATTTTGTTAAAAAATCTTTTAACACGAGTAAAAAAAAACAAATGTTACAGTATACTGAGGTAAAATAATATTAGCCTGAAAGATGACGAATATAATTGCAATTCCATGCAGTAAAATTTATTGCAAACTTATTCCCATTTGCTCTTGTGCATTGCTTACTACTCAGTGCAACAGTGCACTTGCTTTCCATTTGCCTCAGTCCCTGCACACTAGGCAGGGCCCTTCAAAATGGATTAGGAGCACACTTGATGAGTACTAGACCATAGAAGAACTTCAATAATTGCACATGCGATGGCTATGGATATGGATGGATGTTTTTCACATTAGGGGTAGCAGTACCAGAGTGTAATTGAAAGTATTTGATATTTAGTTAAATGCAACTTTTCTTTCGCATTTGACCCTTTCAGCAAGTTAATGTATATACCTATTATTGACTCGTTTCAGGTCGCTCTTAGGGAGTGACAGTGATGAAATTCATGTCTCAGCCAGATATCTTTTTGAACACCTTGATATTAACAAACCAGCTATCTTTGGGATCTCCCTTAAAAATTACAGTCTGAAAACTCTTGTTCTTTTGAAGGAAATTCTCCTGCAGAACAAGTTGTGGTAAGTTGATTTTCAGTTGAGAGTAAATGATGTGTTGGGCTCTTTGATGGCTGTTAGTTGGAAGTGCTTGCTTTGAATCGTAATGTTTAATCCCTGTACAGGTTGGTCCAAAATGACTAGCATTTTTGGACAATTAGTGATCGGTCCCCCGGGAAGTGGGAAAACAACTTACTGCCATGAGATGAGCAAGTTTTTGCAGCAAATTGGGAGGAAAGTGGCCGTTGTGAACATTGGTGAGTGGTACAGGTTTTATTTAATTTACATGCTGCTATTGAGTGAAGAAGGATAATGATTATTCTTTACTCAACAATACTACCAACCTTCCCAGCCAGTGGAGGTGTGGGGGTGAGAAAGGGGACCCCTCTCTTCCTCCTCCAACCTCAAGGTGGGGAGGTTAGGGAATGGGGAGGTTAGGGGATGGGGAGAGTTGACACTCCTAAGTGAACATACACTAAGTGAACTACAATATTATATTATCGGGGTTTGATCTCTTTTCACTCATAATAAGGAGAAGTTTCTAAATAAAATAATTTTCAAACAGTTTTTACATGTATATGGGATATTAATCCTAAAATTATCAAGTCTGTTGGATGCAAGTGGGCAAAGAGAGCTCGTTTCACATTTGAAACACATGATAAACAAACAAGCAAGCATGCTAGATGTATGATTGGTGAATATCTTGAAATCGAGATATTATTAATGGAATTAATTTTCAGTTAAAAGAAGTTATTTTAAAATATCCCATATATTTCCGATTACGAAGAGTCCAAAAAATTTTAATGTCAAATATTACACTCGTTGCCATCTCTGAAATTATTATGTTTTATATTGTTTCTAATTGTTACAAGTTCCTGATGCTGAAGTTAGTAAGCCACCTGTTGTTGAAATGCATAAGATGTTCGCTGTAATGATATTCTAATAGTTCCATTCTTGCACTGTTTCCAAGCCTACTTTGTGGGTATACCATAAGGATTCCCCTTGTTTACCCTGTTGCTGTGCAAATAGTGACTATGATTCCCTGACATAAGACCCGATCGGGCCTGGAACCATGACTGCGAACCAAAAGTCCATCCGCCACTTCACTTGAACTGAAACTATTCAAAAGAAGGAATGGTTCTAGAACGTTATATTTAGTTCAAAATTCTACTTTCATTTTGGTAATGGAACTAAAGTCAAGCCGTACATAAAGTTTCATTCCGAACCGAAACTAGAGTCAAAAAGAAAGCATATAGTTTTGTTCCGAAATGAAACTATATGCTTGGTTCCGGTTTCGTTTAACATCCCTGGTCCTAACATCCCCTGCCACATGTGGCTGCAATGACTCACAGGGTCAAATTTACATTTATTGATGGGGAAAGGCAATACCGAGAGGAATTGCCATAATATTTTCACCTGTGAACTTTAATGAACCTTTGTGCATAGTAATTGGGAGGAACACTGCCATAAGTGATAAAACTGGCTTTTGAATTGAAGCTTTTCTTGTATTTTTAACGTCATGTGTACGTGTAGGAAGACTATCCATATGTTTGTGTAAAGGAGTTGATCCTTAGCTAAAAGCTTGCCATTAACAGTCATTAGTCCTGTCAAGCTTTTAGTTTCAGTATCTAGTTTCGAATAACTTTGTGAAAGTCGGATGGCAATTGAGTATGGTGGGAGGCTGTTTCTATTTGGTGAAACATACTCTTGTTCTTACTTTATTTACTCTGTGAATTAACCTGGGTAAGACTGCCAACCATTCTCATTATCCTGGATGTGCCCTCTGATTTTACTCAGTATTTGCTCTGTGGGAGGAATGCGTTTATTTCCAGAATTTTACCTCTTCAAATATTAAACCTCTTTATCATAAGAGTCATAGGAATGAGGGTGTAGTTAAATTTGCTGAGGTAGCCAGGATAGCATGTAACCATCTTTGGGTGGTACAGATGGTGGCATGCCATCCTAGCTACCTAATTATTGGAGGCAGGCCTCTCAACACCTCCAGTTCTTCTGAATTGCCTTGGGTAGCTGGGAGCTTCACCAAATATGCTCTTCCACTGGGCTTTGGGATATTATGTTCTTGTATTATTCACTCATAGTTCACTCACTTGGATATGTTGAGAGAAGGTACTAAGTTTTGTTTTGTGTCAAAGCAGTGATTGTTTTTAAAGTGATGTTGGTAATACATGCATTCCTCGAAGAAGTGGAATTATTGTGCCACCCATGGTGCAGTAAATGGGTGGATTTAAAATTTGGGTGTACCTCATTTTTTTAGCTATCCTGAAGAGAAATTGGGAAGGCTAGACAATGTTTGTTTGCCATCAGTGGAAAAATTCCTCAACTTAACATGTAATTCATTATCCATATTGAAAGAACAAGCTTCATAGCTGCCACACTTTTATTTATGCTTTTATTATTAGTATGGAAGCCACTCTTGCTGGAGAATATTCTGAAAAATAGCTGATATTTGTACAGTCCTGGACAAAAAATTCTTACCACCGCGGAGCGAAAAATTTTCAAAGTACCGAGTTGACGCCGATTTGGCAACCGCGCCCCCGCACGAGAAATAAATGCACGGACCGGAACGAGGACCATATCAACCCGCCACTGGTGAGAGGAGGGACCCATTGAAGAATGATTTGACTGGCAAAGGGATTTTTTGAACGGGATGGGGTGCAGGCTGGGTTTCGGACTCCTTTCGTAAGGGTTGGATGAGAGAGAAGGAGAAAGTGTTTTGAGTCAGCTCTTCGAACGTTGGTTGAGCCTAGAATCGTAGTATACTACGACTGCTAGAAAGGCGCAAAAAAAAATACATTCTTCAGTTTCCGCTCTGGCAGTTCGTTATCGTTTTAACTGCACCAGTCAGTAAGTGGACAATTGTTTATAAACACTTAGCGATTACGCGAAATGGCAGATATTTTGCATGATGTAACTGTCTCTCTTTGTTGAGAACATATAAATACTCAAGTGAGCCCGCATATTTTATGTAATGACCATTTGTTCCAGACGCATTCCCCCCTCCTTAAAATAGACCTACCCCAAACCGTTAACCGCCCTGGTCACCTTACCCGTCCTTCACTGCGCGATCATTCCTTTCACTTTGTCTCAACTTCCCCCCCCCCCCCTCCACTTCGTCCTTCCCAACCTTCAACCATATATTTACCCGGCCACCTGTGATATTTGTTACCTAATGATGGCACGAAGTTGCTGAAACCCGGAAAGGAGTCCAAAACCCAGCCTGCACCCCATCCCCTGTTCAAAAAATCCCTTCGCAAGTCAAATCATTCTTCAGTGGATACCTCCTCTCACCAGTGGTGGGTTGAAATGGTCCTCGTTCCGGTCCATGTGTATATTTCTCGCGCGGGGGCGCGGTTGCCAAATCGGTGTCAACTCGGACTTAGAAAACTTTTCACTCCGGGGTGGTAAGAATTTTTGTCCAGGACTGTACATTTAAGTTGCTTAAAAAAACCTATTTTGTATTAATGTCAGCATGTTTTTTCTCTACTAAACAAAACTTGCTTTCTGAAACGTCATCATAAATTGTTAAGTTTCCACTGCTTAGTGCTCCTGTCGTATTTCTTTCATCAGTATTTGCTTTCCTCCTGAAGTTTTAAGTTGCTTGCTGATAAGGAACCAAGGAAACAGGCCACAGCTTCCTAGCCTGCTCTGTTGGCTTCATCTTATGTGCTCATTTAACATGAGATTTTAATAACTCAAAGCCTTAGAGTGTGGATTAGTTCTGATGAGAAGATTTTGATTACTTACAGATCCTGCTAATGATGGGATGTCCTACGAGCCATCAATTGACATATCCAGTCTGGTAACTCTCGAAGATGTGATGGACACTTATCATCTGGGACCCAATGGAGGGCTTATGTACTGCATGGAATTTTTGGAGAAAAACATAGACTGGCTGTTTGAGCAACTCAGCTGCTTCAAGGGGCACTATTTCATTTTTGATTGTCCTGGCCAAGTGAGAAATTTTACATTTCCATGTATTTCTGGTTGAGGCTGTCATGGTAGACTACCCTTTTGTCGCAACTTAAATCTTAATTCAGTGTCTGCAGTATTGTTTCAGTTCTTAAGTTTTCTTTGGAGTCTCCCTCATAGACATTTGGTTCTGCCTACAGGTGGAGTTATATACTCATCACAATTCAGTGAAAAATGTTACCGAGAAGTTGGTGAAGTTCGGTTTGCATCTCTGTGCAATCAATGTTGTTGATTCTCATTACTGCAGTGATCCAGGTACATAGATTTTAATCCGTTGAGGCTCTTTGCTGACTTCTGCAAGTGTGTCAGATGCCTGCTACAGTTTATCTTCTTCCTCTTCAGGTAAATTCATATCAGCGCTGTTGATGTCCTTGACGACAATGTTGAACATGGGCTTACCCCACGTCAATGTCTTGTCCAAGACTGATTTAACTGAACGATATGGGAAACTTATGTTCCACCCATCATACTACACAGACGTCCTTGATTTGGAGTATTTGTTGGATGCCCTCAATGATGATCCTTTTGCGACGAAAAGAGGAACAAAGTTGAACAAGGCAATGGTGGAGTTGATTGAAGGCTATAGTTTGGTTTCTTTCCTCCCATTGTGCATCAATAACAAGGAGATGTTGGGGAAGGTAAGGGCTGCTGTTGACACTGCCAATGGATATATATTTGGCAGTGGAGAGGAACGCAGTGTCAGTGCTCTCTTGTCCAGTGCTGTTGGGGCAAACTTTGCCGGCGATAGGGATTTAGGCTTTGGAGAATGATGGTGGTGTGACATTCCTTGGTAAAATTTTCCTCAAATTGACAATAACTTGTGCAGCAGTTTATTTGTTGATATTTGGATAATTTACTCAGCCTCATAACACATCAGTGGATGGAATGCCCATAATTTACATGGCAAGGAATTCCTTTGCTCATTTTAATTCCCTTTGTAAACAAAAAGAGTAATTGGAATTGAGAATAAAAACTTGAAAGAAGTCCAATTGATTGGGAAATTTATTTATTTTTGTTGTCACATGCAAGGCATAACAATTTTATGTACAAAAAATAACTCATTCAGGATTAAATATGAAGTATGATAAGTGTTGGAGAAATTAATCGTGTCATCATTAACACGAATCACTGATATGGCACTAAGGCATTTTCATTTAGTTTCATTTTGGGGTGGAGATGCATTCATGCTTGGGAGTCGCTGGAAAGTGTGCTCATTTGCATATTAGGTGTAATTGTTTACTCCCAATGATGAACACCCAAACTCCCTGAAGAACACCCCATACATCATGGAGTTGGGCCAACCTGTCAAGGACTTTGCTTCCAAAATTTGCTCATCTCCCACAAAATCCTGGGTAAAATTTCAGAGTTACATCCTATATTGGCAATATTTGTTGAGGGAAATGACTCGGATGCATGGAGGGATGAAGATTGGATGAGGTTCTGAACACACCCGGGATTGCCAGACCATGGGCATTGCAAAGGGTCAAATCATACACACATGGACTAAATCAAGAATTTTGCTTCTTGATTGCCACTTGGGGAATAAAATAACCCAATTACCTATGCAATTCCATCAGCAATTTAGGTACAATATAAAGCAAGAAAAAAAGGAACATTCTATTAGTCGTGTAATATCACTTAATCTTCGTAGATTCTTTCACTTGGTTACTGCCATTTGCAGCCATATCATGGGATTGTTTCAAAAAAGTAGTGAACTAAATCTTTGAGAGAAAAAATGAATTTAAATAGAATTCTCTTCTAGAAAAATCATGTTATATCTGACGAAGCCGTCCTCTTCTTATAGTTACTCTTCCGTTCATGATTCCCCAGTATGTGAACAAGTCTGGGGTAAACCAACGGTAGTAGTCAGACTAAATAGGTATGCATTTATTTATCCCTTAACTCTAGCATTAAATGGTATCTTGCTTGACATTTTTGTTCTTTGGCCCAGGAGCAGCTTCATGAGCATTGCCCTGGAAACCCAATTCAAAGTAGGCATTCAGAGAGTACTCAGGGTAATTTAACCGAAGAATTTCCACTGGTTGATCATAGTAACACTTAGGGAAACAGCAACTTCTCACATTCATTATTCATTACGTAGGTAAAAAAAGATTTTAACAAATACTGCTGGTGAAAGAATGACTAATTCTGTTGAATGAAGAAGAAAGAAAAAATGTTTTGCTTCATTTCAGAGATGACTTTCCTTTCAATGGATTAATTTTTTCAAAGGGTCTAACTTCCTTCATGATATTTTGATTGTCAGATCTTGCGTGGGAAATTGATGATGAAGTAGAGCCAAAAACATAAAAATTAACACTTGCCAATAATCACTGAACCACAATACAATGTAAATACTAGAGCTTTATTTAGAAATCTGCAAAAAACATTCATGCTTTCGACGAGAATAACCTATGCTTGAGAATTCATTCTTGTCATTGCTGCAATGTAGCTTTTGAAATAAATTTATTATGAAAACAGAATAAACAATATCAACAATACAACACAATGTCGATTTGTGGATAACTTCAGCTGGCTTGAGAACAACTCACAACAAGCATGGTTTTCAGCTCTCTATAAATATCTTTTATCAAAGTCCATTGGGGAGCACATTGGCCAAAAATTAAATCCCACACCAGGCCCGCACAAAAGGAAGAATCCATTCTCGACCAGTCCTGCACCACCCCCACCCACCTGACGCCCCACACAGCACTTGCAGAACGAGGCAGTTGTTATTGGCATTTGCACCCTCCAGTGAGCATTGTGCAAAGCAGAGAATTTATTAGAGGTAGGACCGACTTAAAAGTGTCATTGAGTCACCATAAGAGCAACATTTCGCATACATGTTCACGTACACCCCTCGTTCAGTACTTCTTGAGTGCTTTGCGAATAAGAGCAAGGCGTTGCTTGTGGGCCTCCGTCACCACAGCACGCTTGTACGGTCGAAGTTCATCCGTGCCAAACCCTGGAATCCACATGTTCCAATTTCGTTCTGTTGAGAGAATGGTGGGAGTTCATTAGAGGAGGAGCACTAAACAATAGTGGGAGTACACTGATGGAATAGACATCAATTAGGAACTAAAATATAAAATCACGTAATAGACACCAGCCATAACCAGCACCTCATTGATAGTCATTTCCCAAATGTATCCAAATTTTTCTAATGAGTAGAAAATACAGAAGACCCACAAAATTAAGCAAGGGGTTGTCGAGATTATCTGAGATTTAAGTACCCTATAGTATCAACAAATTTACCCACTTTCCCTTGGGCTTATATATGACATTCATTCATAAAATATGTGATATTTCTTAAAAGGAAAACATTAAATTTTCAATAGTAGTGGTGTGTTAGGTGCTGGTAGGCTTTAGTCCTCCCCCATTATCCAAGTCTTGTGGGTTCAAGTTCCACCTGAGTAAGTTTCCCCTGCTCAGGACGGGTATTTTTAAGTTCTGGTGGTTCGTCAGGTTTTTTCATGGTTGTACAGCCCATGAAAAAACCTGACGACGGATCAAAAGTGGCTCATCAGGATCTCAGGGACGTATGGACCACCAGAACTGTCTGGGATGGCAAAAAATAATATAATCATCAGCTTTGCAAATTTTGAACTTGCAACACCATTACAGCATCCACAAAACACCTGTACTGCCCCACTGCACCCCTGGTGATTTCGATCCATTGCGGAGAACATTAAATGCACAATCTGGTAGAGTTACTCCCTCACCAGACAGTTGGAGGAAACCTATCCTCATAATGTTCCCCTCAACCACTTTATATGTTGCTTGTGACTAAGTTTTCTGCTCCAGCTAATAAAAACAAGGATGCTAAAGAGGAGGAAAAATGACAATACATCAAGAATTCCTGAGGGTACAGCAACTGATTCTAACACTTTCCCTCTTGGTCTAAACATCAAAACACATAATGAGCAGATTTTACATTCATCAAAGTCGAAGTTGCTTTGACATCATTGGCATTAGGACACCGGCAGACTAAAAATTTTAGAAAATATAAATAAATCACATAGTCTGCCTTGCTATGAACTACCCTTGATTTGACTACAGAGGAGGGGCCCCAAGAATCATTTCAAATATTACATGCCCTCCGATATTCTCATGGGAAGTCACCAACTGCTCCGAGTCCCTCAAAATGACTTCACACATTACCCACCTAGATGGAGCTGGACGTCTCGAACATCAACGGTTGTGGCACGTCTGTGCTTGGCAAGAAGGCAGGCGGCACCCACAGCTGATTCAACGAAGTCATCAGCCAGCTGGAGGAGAACCTCTTCAACTTCCTCATCCAACTGCTCTGAGGGGTCGACCTCCCGCACCAAGTCCTGCAGCCTTGATCGCGTCAGCATCTGGAACAGAGGTGTTTATCTTCAAAACTATATTCACCTACAACTTGATGGGTACATTGCTCTCAGGTTAGTTTCTTGCATCTGCTTTGATTATTTCTCTTCACCATATTTTCCAGCAGAATAAGACACCCATTTTAAACAAATAAATTTTATGTAAGCTCACCCTGTGTCTCATCATCCCTGGTCAATTGTGAGGTGAGATTTGGACTAATGACAATGAGCTTTTAGTTAAGCAGAGCTGGTTATCTAGATTCTGGTAAATTTTGATATTCATGCCTATTTATCCTATATTTCAGAAAATATCGTTTCAACACTTATTAGCGGTTACAATGTATGGTTAGAATATTTGGTGCGTGATCAAATACAAGCTGAGATATATTTTTCCTTTGCTGTCAGAATAAAACTAACTAATTACTTGACATAAGGACATGAAAAAAGTGACATTACTGAGTCATTGCTTCGATATATTGCAGTCATCTCACCATTATGCATTAACTTCACTGTTTAATGTCTCACTATGAAGAAGTTCTAACAATAGGTATACAAATGAATAAAGCACTTTTTGTTTTCTACGATGTATTACTTTTTCATTATGAAATGGGAATGGAGAATATTTGTTGAGAAATCAGCAAAATCTTTGTCCCGTGTTTTGTAATTGGGCCAACAGCAGCCAAATCAATTATTCTGGGTAGCGATATTTATTTGTTCCACAAGTTTGATTTTTCAAGAAAAAAATGCAAAATGAAGTAAAAAATATGATGATTCATGGAGTTGTTGATAGTGATTCTGGGGCCATGAATCTAGGAATATGAAATGTTTTCTTCTCAAGCTTTAGGAGAAAGTAACTTTTAATATCCTTTGATATTGCCGAGTGAATAACTCAACACTCAGAGAGAACAAACACATGACTTTCACAGCGAATCCTAGTACCATATGGATCCTATGCATCTTGACATACTACGAACCTACAATGTGTATTGGGACGCATAATGAGCAGCCTACTATGAACAGAATAAATGCCACCTGAATGATATACAATTGACTCACTAGCGTCATGAATACCATTATGCAAATGTTTTCCTTCCCATGACTGGTAGACTGGATTTATTCTTCTGAATCCTTGACAGCGTTAACAGAGGCAACTTATTGGAGTTGATTTTGAGAGAAATTCAAGAGAGTCACCCATACACTCAATAATATTGCCTTTCTCCTCATCACCACATCTAAGGATGTTGACTTATTCCTCAAGCACACTAAGAATGGGTTAATATTTCAGCTCAAGGCACAATCTTATGCTGAATTCACACAGCGTACAACTTCTCATCACTAAGCAACCTCAAAGCCTCCAGTTGTCTTAAATTCAACACAGGGTGCAATAGCAAAAGCTTCAGAATATATTTGTCGTGGGTATGCAAGTATAAGCTCACCTCCCCAATAGTCTCACCCATGATTTTTCAATCAAAAAATTGTACTTTTTCCTAAAACTTAATGCATATTCTGATCTGGAATACAGGCACTAGTAACACCCGCTCAAAAAACGCTTGAACTAATGAAGGAAAAAGCTTCCGCAACCAAATAACACCTACCTTTTCTGCACATCATGCTCATTCTTAACTCTCACTAAGGTAATTAAGCTATTGTTAGAATTGATGATGCATTAACCTGGCAGTTGCATTTCCGTGCTACAACTTTCTCAAAACAAAATACACCAGAATCCTGTTGGGCTGAGAGAGACAAACAAAAAGGTCACTTTAGCATGTTTGTGGGCACATGAAATTGACCGCCAAAAAACTGGCTGACAGAACTAATAATTCTAATATACAAGGTAGAATGTATGTATCTAAGTAAATATATATGTGTTCGCTAACTCCTCAAGAACCAGTACAATGTACTGCACTAAGTATATTTAAGTGTCTTTCCTGTGGAGATAATAGGCTACTTTTCGTGTCACTAATTGTCTCTGGTTTGACCCCAGATGAGTAAAAGCATTTTCACAAGAAAGTCGCGATGAAGACCATTGCAAAGACAACGGAAATAATTTCTTTATTCTTGTAATTGAATTTTGTTTTCCACCTGATTTATTGTAAATTTTGGAAAAACATTCATAAAATAGAATAGAATTCTGAAAAGAATTCAGAACGTTGGAGCTAAGTCCCCGCTGGTCAACGGTCCTCCACCACAACAATCGGGGCTCGACCAATCCCGCCCCACCTAGCGCCCAAATTAAACTGTCTTTTCAAGCTGGCATTAGTAGCCTTGAGAATGGGTAACGAGTTGGAACCCGAAACGTTGGCTGCTGATAAATTTCTTACCCGGAGGCGAGCCCGAGAGAATTACACAAATTCACAAAATAGCTGAAAGTTCTGTGTTTTTCATATGCTGTCCCCTTGACGAACAATAGCATTGTTGAAGCAGACGCTCATATGGATGTATGGTGAAAAAGGACAGTAATGTATCATTTGAAATGCAGAGTAGTCTTGATACCAGTCGAATAGTTTGGGAAAGAGCCAGATCCTGAAAAAAACTGAAAGAACAGTACAAAAAGTCTCCCATAGTGAGGGAATTTAACTGGTTCAGAAAAAAAAGAATTCAGGGAAAAGGCTTATTAATATGCATCATTTAGTGACTAATGGGTCAAATTCCACTGAGTAAAAAAATCCTCAAGTAAGACATCGTGAGTAAATTTGTTCATTTTATGAATAGAACTATCAAAATGCCGAAAGTACTATGATGCAAAACATCTTTTTCTGGACCAAATTGCCAATTAGTTTTCAATTATTTACCTTTCTGATGTAAACTTAATGGAATTTTATTTTTATTTTCCAACGAAATTGTTCGAAATTAAAATTAGTAAGATGCCATAGGATTTTATTTAGCCAAAAACAGGTTCTCAGTCGCTACCTTTTAATAGCTGATTAATTAAAAGCTCATCATAGTATTGTAACTGCTATTAGCATTATCTGCATCACCAATGTTAAGTTAGTAATAAGTTGACGTGGCAAATAGTCACTAAATGGACAGCAATTTTGAAGTGGAACTGTTGAAGCTATAATTAATCCATTTATGTTTGACTATCAAATCAGTCGCCAATAAGATTATAAATGGGAAGTGGGAGTCTTTTCTGTATTTTGTGCAGAGCGATCTTCCATGTATATATACATTCTTTCTTACTTTTATCCCTTCCATTAAGAATCAAAGGGCATTATGGCTAGTTATCAAATAAAAGTTACAAATGTCAAGTAAAGATGATGCAATCAATTTACTGCTCCAGGGATGCTTCTGCTAGATTCAAAGATCAGTATATTGCAATGTAGTGTTACCCAGTGGCCTGGGTAAGATTTATCTTATACTTTGTGAAATAAATTTCAAGACATTAAAATTTATCGACAAATCAGCTACATCTATGTATATAAAAATTGATGTGGAATTATATGTACCAGCATAACTCAATATTGCCTGAATCAATTTAAACAAAACTTGGTATGCATAAGACTTACTATCTGGAAAAAAAATTCTTTGGGGGTAAGACACTCCAACAATTTATGCATGGTGGTTGGCAGGGGGTGACACATAAATACATTAAAATCATTAGAAGCAGTGCAGGAGTTTCTTTTTTCACTTTTTGAAATTGCTTGCAATCAAGATACAGGGTTTAAATTTTCAACGCTGGATGTCACAAAAAATGATTCTTGCTATTGATTTATGCTTTGTTTTTACTTAAAAACTGTTTCAATTAAAACATTATCAATTTATCTCCAATTGCTACAATAGCAAGTTTCCTTGGCGACCTGAGCAATGGCTATGATTGGGAAATTCCAACTGGACCTTTTACATTACGTTACATTGACATTGGTTTAAATAAAGTTACGTGATCAATATTAGCAAAATTCAGTGAGAATTCAGTAAGGGTATTTTGTACCCCATCCTCTCAGAGTGAGCTTAATGTCCTTCATTTAGTACATCTACATAATACCCTGCGTGCTGCCGCATGGGCGTGTGGCAGGGGGTGTTAGGTCACCAGCCGTGTAATCATCGATTCTTATTATTTGGTCCCCTTTGCGTTCATATAATGCTAACTACTTAGAATTTGCACACTGCTGGAGATCTGCAGTACACTCCTAATGAACCTCAATACAGTCCTAGAGCTCTAGAGGGATGGATGGGTTTCCAAAGGGCTAGAAGTCACAAAATCATTGCAGTCGCTGTAGGAAAACCCCTCTGCATCTCTTACTGTGATGATCACCACAGTCACTCCTTGGAAAACATGTTTACAAACAGCATGGACAGCTGTGCCAGGCCACAGATTACCGCTCTGAGGACAGATACATTTCCCCTCCCCTTACCATGCTCCTTGGTGCTCAGCTCACACCTCAGCACAGTCGAACAAGTCACAAGAGACGGAGTAAAACATAGGTAATATTTTCCAGACCAAAAGTAAAATTCACTGACTTTCAGAACAATTCATCAGTTTCCTGACTTTCAAGGCTTGTACCAACCCTGCATTATTATCAGTTTGTTAACTACACTATAGAAATCAGAAATGGTTAATTTCAGGTAATCAATACAAGCCATTTATGTCCTACATTAAACATTAACTAACAGCCTTACTAGATCTAATCTCATTTCATCAACTCTATATACAATTTATGGCATGTGTAACTTTCTCTAGTGCAACTTAAAGAATAGTTTAAATCTATGCAACTCAGACTTTCCACATCATATGAGGTAGAAGAAATTCTTATGCTAGCCTGATTTCATTTAAAACCCCAGTATTTTCTCTAATTCTCTTCAGTGTATCTGAGAGTCCCACAAGAATACCAATCACCATGACCATAATACAAAGTGTTGTGCTGCCACAGAAATTAAATCAGCTCTAATGCACCTCACAAGAACCAAAATCCCTAAAGCTAAGCATTGCTGACATGGAACCATATCCCCTCAGGATTTAATGCATGCCCCTATAAGAGCAAAGGAGGCTACGCTACCAATCTTCAAGACATGAAACAAATAGAACCCCCATTTTTTAACTAAATCCTTCAATTACCATCAGTTGATTTGAATATTCGGAGGCTTTTAATAAATTTGTACACCAAATATTCAAGCACACCCAAAGACATTAATTCCAATATTACTGCAACATACGAATTTCTACAGCAGTCATTAACACTTAGGTAGTTTTTTGAAGATAAAATAAAAAAAGCAAAGGCTGGGATATTTAACCTGTGTTTCATTTCCTGTATTAGAAGAGGAGGACACTTGGGCAGAGGCAGCAGGAGAGGACTGTGGCAACTTCACGTGCGGTATCTGCCCAGTGCCTGATGTTCCTACGTTGATAGGGTGGTGCAAGTGTAAGGGCGTCGACTGGCTCCCACCCCCGACTAAGGGAGAAACGTTGTGAGTCTGTCCAAGATTTCCTGTCAAGTTGGATGTCATCTTGGGCTGGAAAATACATCTGAATTTGAGATAAATGCACATACAACATGATCTTAACAATTCTCACGAATACACAAAACACTCATCGAGCGTCAAATTCATTGAATTGCTTCCAGTAACTATTGACTACTCTTCTAATACTACACAAGAAACTAATGCAATTAACTTTTTGGAAAATCACACCGATTTTGGAGGATTTCAACATCTTTAGGAAAGTCGATGAACGATATAGTCGACTATATGCAAGGTAACGTTCGTATGAACATGGTAAATAAGCCTATAATGATATTCTGGGATGATTAACATGACATAGTATTTATTTTTTAAAAAGAGACGGAGCCACGCATAAAAATGCGACCAATTGATAACTCATATTGAAAATTTTCTTTCCAATAAGTTTAATTCAGGCCATCCATTCAGTTTTTTGAACTAATATTATCATGAACGTATTCTGCTGGTAACCGATTTCTCAAGAAATTAAGGCAAAATGGTTGCTCGTCGCCTTTCTTACGTTGCATATTCACCACGGGAATGCTGGGTCGCTGTTCAGTCAATGACGTTACCTTAAAAGTATCCTTTATAAGCCCAATTTATATGCCCATAAGAATGGATGTTCAAACATATTCTGAGCTCCCAGATTTAGTGTAGTTCCTTCCTCTTTCGCTTTCCGAGACCGACTGCGGCCACTGTTAACTTCCAAATTGTTTTGGACAAATGCTGGTTTCTCCACCGTCAGCGCGAAGGCGCTGCAATCTATCGATTGAAATGACGCTATCGCAAAACGAGGTAATCGAGTTGTACTGTACTTTCACAGCATCTAAGCACCGTCATCAACATTCACGGACCTTTGTTAACTTGTATAGTTTCCTGACTGACCTGAGGGGTACTACTGCTGTAACTTTCAGAGAAATGATAAGAAATGGCATTCTTTAGGAGGGTAAAATGCATTCGAACGTCACATACTAACCGCGCTCCCGTTGACGTTTTCAACCGTACTCCTCAGTGGTAGTGGTATATTTTCTGCCATTGGTGATGATAATATTTTCTTAATTATTTCTCTGGGAAATATTGTTCTTAGAGTGGTCGGATAACTCGTCATGGTAAAAGACCTCAGAAATTATGCCAGCATAATTGTTGAGCTGTGTTTTTACTTTCCGGTAAATTATCCTGTGTCACTTCTGAGAAAAACTTGCTTCGCATGACAACCTCCTGGTGATTCTCCGACTTCTCTGCCTAAGAGTCCCAGACACGACAGTTCTTTGCGCCTCTGCCCTTAGCTTGCATTTTTTCAAGAACACTGTGCTTAACAGTGTTCTTGCATTTTTTAGTGGTCTTCGGTCTGCTAGCTGTGGTGTTAAGCACCTGTGAAACATACGCGATATCAACAACGCCCCTACATTTCGACTTGAGCTTAGGCTTCCGTGGTGGAGCGGAGATCAGTGGTTTGGGTTCATAGATCGTTTAACTGGGGTTAAAAATGAATTTAGACGAAAGAACGATTTTTGCTAAGCTTGAAGCAATAAAGGATATAAGGTTTGTGAATATTGTTTGTGCCTCAAATTTATAACAAGGTTTATTGATCTTCCACCATCGCTGTGTTTTGAGTTTGTGTACGGTTGAATTTGCAGGATTAAAACTCTACAGCTGGAGAAAATGAAAAATAACATAATGCATGAAGTGGAAGCTAAGGAGCAGGAAGAAAAATGTTTATCCGAGTACAAACAAGAAATGGATCTTTTAATGCAGGAGAAGATGGCTCATGTAGAAGAACTCCGTCAAATTCACGCGGACATAAATGCCGTTCGTATCTTAAAATAAAACTCTTAGTGGGTGTGTAATCTAGGTGTCATAATTACAAATTATATTCTTTCTAGATGGAGAACGTCATAAAGCAGGCGGAAGAGTCCCGAAATCGAGCCCTGGAAACTGCCAAGAGATTGCATGATGAATATCGGCCTTTGAAGCACGACATTGACCGCATGCGAAGAGAATATTTAGGGCTCGAGCGATTACCAGAGCTGCACGAAGAAGAAGCAGACCTAATCACCCCGGAGTGAGTACCCGAGTAATGACGCCGTCGCCATCCAATTCAGAAGGATCATTGCAATGCACCACGTCCTGTGGTTAAGTTTTAATGCCCATCCGATATTCCCGTTCGCAGCTACTTCGATCGCCACTCGAAGCCTGAGTGGGGCCTGGATCGCATTGAGGAGCAAGTGGGGTCCCTTCCCGGCTTGGGCGCCTTGGCCCACCCTCACCCGCACCACTCGCACCACCATCCCCATGCACACCATCCGCCATCGTCAGCATTTTTGGCTCCTCCTCAGCCGCAACCTCTGCAGCTGGGGCCACCGGGGGGTTCCAAGGCCGACCAAAGGCCCCTGCCACCCGCTCCGGGCCCTGCACCAACATTCCGGTAATCTATAGCCATTCTTGTTGTCGATTTTCCAAGCATTAATGTTTGATGAGCGGGTAATGATTGTTGTAGCCCGTAGCAGAACAATTCATTCTATTGATTTCTTGTGAATAGGTCATTAACCTTCGGGGTTCAGCACAGTTGAAAGAGCTTAATTCATGGTGTTAGGCCTAGGGCAGTGGTGCTGTACTAATGTCTTCCACCTCTCAATCTTTGCATTCCGTCTCATCTTCTACCTGTTGATGCATTGCCTAATTTACACTCGAGACTCCAGATATTCGTAATTTTAATATACCTCTGCTGTAATACCTCTCTACCTGTATTCTTCGGCTGAAAACACCCATTTAATTCTGGCTTTTGCTGCAACCTGGGAGAGAGCTTCTTCCCCACCATGCACCACCCCAGATATCAGTATCACTGATGGCACGGTGGAAAATTTGTTGCATGACTTCACAAGAATGTTCACTGTGATATTATGACATACAATTTGCTGCAATATGATATGATGGGCCAACATGAAGATGACAGATTCCCATTTAGAGTTATTGCTAAGATGTTAAGAAATAAGTACATGCCATATACATCATGGTGGTCACCTGATTTTAAACAAATTTATGTTTCTTCCATGGTTGAATTAATTATGTGGGAAGTAACAAGCGACTAGTTAAACATTTTATCTCTACATTAATATTTATTCCAGAGGTCTGCTCAATTAGATTCATTCTAAGGAGCAAAGACAAGTCTTAAGAAAAGCATTTAGGGGTTTTTGGATGTGGTATTCAGCCCCCTTCATCTTCTCTACTATCACAGCCCATGACTTTCTTAGTCTACTACCGGAAATAAAAATATTCTAGTATTGGTCCACTAAATTGATTTATTCTTTAAGACCAGGGTTTTGTCACATACTTAATGACATCTTCAGAATAAATCAATTTAGTGGACCAATACTAGAATATTTTTATTTCTGATATGGAGAGGTTCCACTAAGTGAAACCTGAATTTATTAGTTATATTTTGGTCTCCTACTTTCTTTCCCATAATTCAGTCGTATTAAATCACGTATCTGTTAAGATGTTCAATTCTCATCTGTTCTTTTCACTCAGTCAAATCAACATATTACACTTCTTTCATATCTGTGTATCCATACAAGAGTATTGATTCCACATTCTTACTCATTCTCTCTCATTCTTACTCTAACCTCTGGCTAATTTTAGAGCAAACTCTTAGTTAATCCTTTATGTGTACTTTTCAGATACTCTATACCCTCTTTAACTTATCAGAGTATACCCAAGTCTCACTCATGCATTTAAGCAACTCTTATGTTTTTTGTGACTTATGCATCCTTAGGCAAATAATCACCCCTTTATTTGCTGTTCACTACCTACGACTCCCTTTCTAGCATTTTCATGCCTGATAACCTCCTTATCTGATCTTCTGTCTTTTGCCAACATTTGGCCAAGGTTAATAAAATTATCCTCTTGTTGTGTCTTTTCACCATTCATTCCTTTTTCATTATGCTGCCATTCTTCCCAATCTCCTTGTAGATAATCACCACTTTGGTCTTTGAAACTTTCAATGTCGTTTCCATTTTCTGTTGCTTCTCATTATATAATTATCCTAGCACTTCTGTGATCCCCCTGGGCTGTCTGACTGCAACATGGAATCACCAGTTGATAATTTTTATGGAACTGAAAAAATTTAATAAATTAAAACTGGATAGTTTTCATCAACCTAAAATTTATAGAAGCGGGAATAAAATCTTAAAAAAGAGTATCAGTGCATAGTTTCTGAAGTGATTGCACTGTTTACCTCTTTTGCACTGGATTACGTATCATTAAAGCAAATGATAGGTATATCCTCTGAAACTTATCTTTGGTTGGCTTCCACTGAATCACATTTCAAGCATTTAAAGGTGTGTAATTAGCAGAAGTTATGCCTTGCATCACTACAGTTTGTCTCAAATGTTCCATATATTCCTAGGAAAAAACTTCATATTTAAGTTTAAGTAAGTAGTTGAAAGAATTCCACTATTTTTGCCCTACAGTCTTTTACAAACTACACTTCAGTTCAATTTAAAAAGGAAGGACGGATGCCTCCTAAGCCTTTGGCTAAGGCTACCATATGACCCACTTTTAGGGGTCGGAATAAGGTCCAGGCAGCTTTAATGAAAATCCTGTACTCAATATAAATGCATTTTACAGTAACATTATATCATTTCCACTATGAAATAGATTTGAAACTTCTGCCTCCGCCCTCATATTACAAATTTTATAATTATTAATCAGATAGAAACATAACTACTATTGCTTTGGTTCATCTTATGAAAAGTATGCTTGGTATATGAAAAACTAAGAATGAAAGTTTAAGTTTGTGAAATTCTTAATGAGGTGTGAAAAATCATAATACATAAAAATTCCATACCAAAGTGTGATTGTGGTTCTATCGAGTTCTTTAAAAGTCAATCAAAATACTGACGTACATTGTATTGACTCTATACTGTCTTAAATGAGGTATGACTCATAGTAACTTAACCTAACGCCTTTGTCATGGTTTAATTGGAAGTAATCATGATAACCCTACCTTAGGGTGAAAATAGTGAATATGTTAATTGTTTTCGCAGGAAAAAAGCTTGATTGATTACAATGGTCAGGTGCTGGGTTCCCATCCCCTGGTATAGTATAGAATCCTCTGGTGGTGGAGAATTTTTAGTTCTGACCTTTACTTGGGAGTCAAGTAGGGAACACTTCAAGCATTATGTCCATCAAATGAGAATTTTAGCTATGGTCCTCTTGGTGCATTTCATTAAGAGTAGGTTAATGCTGATGCTGGGTTTCTCCCTGCCCTTCCTCCATTTCCCAAATACTTTCCTTACCTACCCACCCGCATGTCCTTTCTGGCATAACTGTATTTAGTTATTGGTTTCCCACCCAAAGTAACCCCTTACCAATTCTGAAAGGTATCCAATAATAACTGGAACCATTTGGCAGACTTAGTAATCATTGCCTGTTCATCAGCTGTTTATTGGAAAAGAACAAATTTGTGTAAATGACAAAGTTAGTTCATTTTCTTTATGCATATTCATAGTTTCCTCCAAGTCAGGCCTGTTTCCTTCAATTTATTAATTCATCAGCATGCCTGACTTATTTTTTAACTCTCCTTTTATACTCCTGTCCAAAAAAACTTACCCCAAAATTTCTAAGTCCCGAGTTGGCATCAATGTGACAGCACCGAACTATGCCCCCTTGCAAAGGAAAACAATAAATGCATTGAATGGAAAAGGAACCTTCTTCGGAACTCACTTGCTGAGAAGGGACACTCCTTGACAAAAGATTTTGACCTGCGATGGGATTATTTCTGTGGATGAGGGGTGGATTGGGTCTGTTGTGTCGGTCCGATTCTTTGTCGGCATGCTTAAGGGTAGGGAAGCATGGGGATAAGAGGGGTCAGTTGGTGAACGACGTCACGAAATACACTTTGTCGCATACTTCATTTCGTGCCTCACTTCCCAATTTCTCTTTTACTGTTTCTTCTCTATACACAAGCCCTGGGGGAGTCCCTACTGTAAAATCATATATTTATTTTGGGTGGTTCAAACATGAATATATATTATGGATTGTTATCTCGTCGCCAAAAACTGTTGTCTAGAATTCTGTAAAAAAACAACTTTTTGGAATGTGGTGCCACCTAGTGTTGAAAGACGGAAGTTCAAATGTAAATACAGTTGATAGTTTGTAAATAAGAACGTCTAACTGGTTTTACTTACAAGTAATCATAATGCAGTGGATAAAAAACTACATCCGGGACAATTATACACTTTTTAAATATAGTTTTAATGTGGTATCTTCATGAGTATTCCCAATGGCCATCATTGCAGTGTAGGTAAAAAAGGAATGTACAGTGGCGGAAGAAATTAAGGCAAAATTTTTCACGCGCCAAAATGCGGCATTTTTGGGAACTTCTAGGAGCAGTACACACTCGAAGACTGGCAACACTGAGGAAAACATCCTCTACCACAAATATTTGAAATTCGCAATGGAACTCACATTTGTCGGAGCCTAGAACTTAGTCATCAATCGCCTCATTTTTGAGCTTTCGTCTCATATTATTTGCACATTCAGTCGCAGCGCATCGCTGTTTGTTTCAGCATGGCTCTTACGTCGAATGATATCATTTATACAGAAAGACTGATGATAAAAAATATTCACTATCCTCCCCAATTCAGTATACTATATGCTAAAACCTTCATCTTCTACCACCAAGGGATATTTATTGTGGTCGACTTTCCGAGGATCTTTTTGAATGATGCGTACTGTGTCTGTTTCAACGAAATAATATAAATTGAGATTTATCCGCACCACATGTTGTAAAAAAAAGATTTAATTAAAATAAGTATTGTCTACGTAATGTAATTTTTCACGATTTTCCATTTGTAGATTGACGAAGTTCCTTAAACGGATATTTATTAAATTCAAAACGGATATTTATTAATGAATCATTCTTGACCCAATATAAATCCGTCTTTAGTTCGTCAGAATGGGATTGAACTATGAAAACATACGCAAACATATATAATTTCACGAAATAAAAATAAATGTGCTCTCATCGATACCGAATAATCTAGGCATATTTTCCCGATATTTCTTTCATCTTTTCACAGGAAGCTTGGTGACGAGCTGTCCACTGTTAAGTTTTATCTAGTAAATATAGGATATACGAATAAACATTCAGAAAAGTTTACTCTAATTAGGTGTAGTTACGGATAAACAACTCTATTACGTCTGATTGCATACTATCTTATATGCTTAGCTATAAATTCGCCGCACGTATAAAATTAACAAAAACCCTTTTAAATGACTTCAGTTTGGAGTAAAATATCATTGATAAGATAAATTAATAGGTAACGGTTAATGTTTTAGCTGTCAGATGTATTTGGCTAGCTAAAGAGTGGTCTGTGTTACATTTTTAATGAGCGCAAATGAGTGTTTATATAAATTTCCTCATATTGGCGATATGAATGAATGTAGTGTGTAGCTGGTATGACTGGCTGATAATATGAAATTTTTAAAATACAAAAGAGATAAAATTTGCCGAATAAAAATAATTTTACTCGACCAGAAATAGAATGAAAAACTCAAAAATGTCTCGACCAGGGGTGGGATTTTGGTTCTTTTCTTCTTATGGTCGTTATTGTCATCCAAAAGGCAAGCCGCATTGGTAGGGCAATGCACAAGGTCCTGGGAGCGCACTCCATTGCTATGTAGCACCCGATCTTTCTTGATGACGATCATGTTTTCGAAATCATGAGCGTACTCGAACAATGTTATTATGAAGAACCATGATTGCGATTCAGGTTTGCTACCCAGTAACAACTACTGAGCTTTCTTATGACAAGGCGAATTTATGATGATGTTTCGTATCCTTTCGGTGAATTTATTTGCGTGTGAATGCATTACTGTGAACTAAGTTACTTTTAAAATGAGTGGTGGTATTGTCTACGAACGTTTAAAACGACTAAAGATTAGGAAAAAGTATACTACTCTCCCGGGAATACAAACAGAAAGAAGTAGTTCTCGGATTTCACCTCATCAGCCCAGACCATTCCAATCAAACGCCATAAGTTCCCCTCATGCATGGGTTTGGAGGCCAGCTACCTTAAGTCTGTGTTAAAGCAACGAGCAATCTTGGAGGACTCTTGAGGATCCCTAGAGTTTTCCCCGCGTCTATACAAAGCTTCACCAATACTAATCCATTCAAAATCGGAATGTATGAAGGGCGCATTATATTGATTTGGGAAAGAGTGTGCCTTTAATAAGAGCTTACTTTCCCCTTGTGTTGCGGGGGATACCTTTTTTGCCATAGATAATGTTTTGAACGCCAGGCGTGTAACTCACAGGAAAGAAGTGGTATTTGACTTCTCTTACGCCCTTAAAAGTATTCGACGGGGGCTTCCAATTTTTTCGAAGCGCGACGAGCCTTTTCTTTCTGGTGCAGCAAGTATTTGAAACCTGTGCATTATTCTCAACAACAAACCACCCCGACCATCACCACCCGGAACTTGGCCAAGGTTTACCGATGACTACTTCATTGAGACGAGCGTCGATAGATGAACAAGCAGAGCGGACAGCGCAAGCAGACATACTGTTCAAAGTTTTAGCGGCCTCTCCCAAAATTCTTGGAGGAAAAAAAGATCCTATTAGCCTTTAAATATGCCTCATTTTTCTCCCAGGCGGAGGAATCGGATAGTAGGTTTGGAAAAGGCAAAAACATCTGTCGAAAAATTACCCGAAGAGGTGTTCCGCCTTTGACTTTCACCCACTGAACTTTTATTTGGTGTTTAAAAGTTAAAAAATAAAACAATTTCTTACTACTATCAAACGAAATTCATTAAATTCATGTCCGCTATAATAAGACCTATGTTTAATCAAATGTTTATCAATATTCATTTTTCGTCCGCAACTAGGAATACTTATGAGTTCACAAATGTCAAAATTCTAGGCGATGGTTCAAAATCAATCATGTAACATAGATGGAGCGGGCTGTACGGAGCGCAGCGTTCATTATGAGAAAAATGTGAGAAACAAACGTTTTTCTAACCCCTCAAACGAAACAACCCCAAATTAAGATGCATTGAGGAAAATCGTGGAGGAAGAATGGGAAATGAACACAGTAAGATGATACCAAAATGTGGGCAACTCCATGTCACAAAGACTTGGTCAGGAAATCGAGAATGGAGGGGGATTGATTGATTATAAGGCTAATAAACATCCACATTCTTTATGTAAATACCAGCATATTTCTCAATGATCCTTTGCTGTGATTATGTGCACACATAGCTCAAATTGAGATAATTACGCTTTCATTTTAACCTTTTCCACTCGTTCTAAATAAAGCATTATAGTGTCCCTTTTCAACATCCGTTAAAATACATTACCACTAAGAGATGAAATTTATGACCCTGTAAAAGTCTGTTAATATCTTCATGTGGGGGCACTCACAACTTTAACTTCCATTGAAGCAATAATATTACGACGCATTTGAAGAGGAATAGATTCTTTAGGAACGTAGCAATAATATAATCTTTGATGGTGCACATTCCTAATTTGCACTCCATTGACTACTCTGCGGATTTATGAGGAGTATACAAATGACCATAGGGAAAATATCTAATTACTGCTTAGTCACTACATGGAAAAGATGATTTTGAGTATTTTATCACTTTCACAGGGGAAGATAGCCGATGCATTTTTGTCAGAGTATTACTAATGCGTGGGTATAAAAATGCTCCTCATAAAATTTAACTGCGTAATTTTAGCCAAACATTTTTCACTGCGAATATGTCAAAAGGTATTTGAGTGATTCATTAATTTACGTTATCCTCTAAGTATTATCCTCCATCTTCTAAGTTGAACTGTTGAACTACACGGTTAATGTATTGCTCATAGCAAACCTAGAAAACAATGCTGGGAAAGCTTCAAATACCGTTTTAAAGATATTTTGAAGAAAATTCCACCCTGGTTCGGTCTCTCACTCAGATAAGTAATCGGTATTTACAAGTTCGGCAGATAGAACCAAACTCTAATTCCTAGTAAAAATAATTGCCCTCTTTACTAAATCATTTCAAAGTAATTTAAAGGTGAATGTAGAATCAGGTAAGGTCACTAAATCGTGTAACTGACACAATCAGAGATCCGGTCTATTCCCTCCTTCATGAGTAGCTTTTCATTGAGTGGTAAATTGGCGAATGAGTGGGTATGAGCATCACACGACAGACAGGACGTAGAAATCAAGTGGGGCCGAGTACTCGAGAATGGGATGTAAACGTCTCATTCGACGACCAAGGAGACCGCTCTGATTCTTTTACAAAGCCCGAATATGCGTAAAACTCACACACTCATGGTTGAGGTCAATATCCATTCCCTGGGCCTACCGTGGATTCCTGCGAAGTTTTGGCTGCAATAAATTTACATTGCGTAGATTAATTCTAAAGGCACTAAAAGAGGCCACGCCAGGATTTGAACCCCAGACATTCTTGGCTGCAGACGAACACTCTCCCTCTAGGCTACTTCATCGATCAAGCGAAATCCGCGTCCAGTGGCTCTTACTATACAACGAAAAAAGGGAATACTAATGTTTCCTTTAAAAGCTGGACCAAATAAAATGTTCTGGATTTTTGAAAGTAGTTTTCAGAAAGTAAATAATATTACGTTAGGAGTAATTAAGAAATTTAAGTGTTTGAGATGAACCTGTATGCACGAGGGCGGAAACTTACGTAGGGTTTCAAGGTATTGGAAATTCTTGTAAAGAAAACTATTCTCCACATGGAAACCATTCTGTTCAACCAGATTTCCCATACTTCAACTTGAAATTCACAGTATAATACGCCAAAATGTTAATTGTAATGCATCATATTTCTTGGAAGTAGTTTGAGGCCTATTAAAACGATGTCAGTGAATTTGATCTGGAGAGTAAAAATTTTTTATGTCCCAACAAATAATGCTTTCATCGTATTGTTTCTTAAGTTTAAATCAAGAAATTTTTTTTAAACGGTCCAAAGCTAAAAAAAATATGGCAAGCATCTCTACATAATCAACTATGACTTCGGAACTTCGACTGGGTGCGGGTCGAAGCAAGCTCATCACATTTATAACTCCCAGACGATCTCGCGAACCTAAACCTTATTAGTATGACTATTTACATGACGCGTAAAATCGATATCCATTCATAGAGAGTTTGAATATTCCCGGTTTCCATATGCTGTCTCATTGTTGTCAAGTTGTCGAAGGAAAAGCGATTTCAATTACTTCCCGTGTACGCCACATTCAAACGCCAATGAGTTTTGCGTTAATTTTTTCCGCCACTGTACTTGAACAGCCGCCTTGAACAGATTCTTCAATCCAAGATCAATCAATTCAGATCAATCCAAGTCTCCTATTTTGGGTCCTCGTAGACGCATACCCTGTCTTGCAGCCTGGTACAAAGCAAGTTCTGTTTAAACAAGGCATTCTAAATTCTTTATTTAAGCTAAACGGGCTTAATGCATTCAAATTAGAGTCAAGAGTATGGCAAATATCGTCGTCGGCACACGATGGACGTTTCATAAACCTCTTACAAATTTCCTGTAATAGATATTTCCTCTCTAGCATTTACAAATTAAACGTTAACAACAATTAACTACGTCTATTTACAATTCATCTGATAAGACTTTTTTTGAAGTGGCGCCAAGGACTGGGTGAACTGAAAGTGGAAATTTGGGCAACACGTAGCCTATGCAACTATTCCAAACATTTAAATCCATAATATATATTCATGGGTTCAAATTTTAACTACTTCAGAAATTTACCATTTTAAATAACACTCAGGTCTAGATGTGTTTTCCTCTATTCTACTTGGAACAAATACAAAAAAAGACTAGCAAAAAAAACACTCAACTAAGGTAAACTGGAGATACCGTTTAAGTTTCTTACTCTCTAAGTTCATTGGTTATTTACGGAAAGATGTGGTGTGGCCAAGTTGGTGAATTATTTTAGCGGTAGAGAAAAGGGAGCGATATCAGTCTGGAGTGACTTTATTAGGGAATAGTGATGGAAGAAGAACGAATGTTTAATTAGTGATAATGTGAAATTTTGCATGTGTAGTAATGTGCTAACACTGATAGGCTGCTAAGGCACTCTGATATTGATGAACGAAGTAAGTTCATAACTGTCAATGTAAGAGTTAAAAGGTATTGTAAATGAGTTTAATGAGTTTAAGTTGGGATTCAGTCAGTGATGGGAGAAACTACAAATGGATAGGGACGATAGTATTTCGTCTGTGGATGGATCAGGGAAATTAGGAATTCTGTATTTCACTGTATGAGCGAAGATAGTTGTGACAATGTTGAGGGTGACAAGATTTGAGGCTGCTGACATGGACCATATTGGGGAGCAATAAGTGGGTATCCAAAGAACAGTGGATGAGAAGTAGGACTGTATTGCTGGTGTATTTGAGATATGTGTGAATTGGTGGAGAAGACCTAATAGAGACATGGCCTTCTATTTTATCGACTTTATGGTCACTCATATGAAGCTTGTGGTCTACTCTAATACCCAGATCTTTGATGGAGGACGCATGACTCAGTAATGTTGAATTAATGGTGTAGTTAAAATAAATGAGGTTTTTCTTCATGGTTATTGTCATGGGGCTGCATTTTTTGTTATTTCACTTAAGCTCACAGGTAACTGCACCATCAAGAGGTCCTAGGTAAGGCCTCCTCTAGGTGATGGCAGTGGGAATCATTATTTATATGTTAAAATATTTTGAAGCCATCTGCATAGAGGGATTGGGAGGATAGAACCATTGAGGTGAAATTGTCGATTTAAGGTTGAAGGGGTATGGTCCTAGCATGCTGCCGTGAGGAGCTAAGGAGGGAACGGTAGACTAACTGGATGAAAAACCAGACATTATCACTCGCTGGGTTCTAACAGTGAGGAAGCAGGACAAGAGGTTGAGGAAGGTGCCTTGGATATAATATCACTGGCTGTGTTCATGAAGGAAGAGTTAGTGGCTTAGGGTGTCTTACGGCTTTAGAAACATCAAGAAAGATGGCATCAAGTTGAGATTTTACTGCTATTAATTCAACAGCATGGTGTCGAAAAACTGCTAAATTGGGTCAGCAGGTTTGGCCTGGAAGGAAGCCTTGTTGATTTGTGCAGAGAGGGGGAGTGGTAAGATAAGGATATAATAAAAGGTGCTAGACATACAGAAAAATTTTTCAGAAATAGATATGACCTATCTGGTCGAACGGCATTCAAGTTACCACAGAACACAACATCAGGAATCCACTGGCAACTGCAACATTGACTAACAAAGAACAAGATTTTTTTGCAGCCAGAGATTATGAAATATGATAGGTCCAACAGTCCAATATTCTCTTAATAGTCACACCATACGAGTGTTTTTGAGTAGAGATAGAGAGATGTAAATTGGTGAATGTACATTTTGAGTCTATTCATGAATGTACATACATGAGTTTTCTTTTTGCGAAAGTCTCTATAATTGTACCAAGCTCTGTTCTTGTTCCTAAGGATATGAATTGTGTCAGACTTGGGCCAGGACAGGTATTTTTTAGTCATTAGTGTCACAATAGGAACAAATTCTTTTATGGCACTTCCGATGATGGTGTAGAGAAAGTCGACTGCTTCTTCTGGAGCAGTGAGTTGAGGATGCTCCAAGGGATGAGTGTGAGAGAGCAGCTGAAGTCATACCAAAAAACCTTTGATCAGGCAAGGAAGGGTTTGCTCGGGTGGGGGAACTCGATGGTGCTTCCAAGAGAGCTTTCAAATATTACGGTGAGATGCACTAGTATCAACCATTTGTGGGTATACTGCTGCGTGGTGAACTTGAAGGGCTCAACGTTTCGTTCCTCCTGCTGGGAACGTCATCAGATGACTCGTCTCCTGAAATTTTATTTAATATCAGTAAGGCTTTGCTGGCATATGATATTCTTAAAGGTTATTTGGGCTTTCCACTGGGTCAAACTCTCCATCTTGGCCGATGTTTCGATGGACGGCTGACGGATGGACAACTGGTTCATTGAAATGTTGGCCAGGATGGAGAGTTTGACCCAGTGGAAAGCCCAAATAACCCAAAGAGAGATGCTACTTTGTTCTGGTTAGGCCACACCTTGAATATGCCGCGAGCATTTGGGACCCTGGTCATAAAGATTTTGTTAAAGTAATAAATGAAATACAGAGAAAAGCAGCATGCTTCATTAACAACTGCCACTAGCATAAATATAGTGTCTCACAACTTTTAGAGGAAAGAAGGTGGGCACCCCTAGAGACTCAGAGGATACACGTTAGGCTTAGGTTGCTTGATAAATTCAGAACTGATATTTTTCAGAGCGACACAGAGAATATTATCATGACACCCCACTACATTTCTAGGTCTGACAGATGCGATAAAATAAGAGAGATACTCTGCCGAACAGATAGGTACAGAAACTCGTTCTTTCCGTGCATGATAAGCGACCACAATAAAAACAAAGCTCCACTAACTACACTCCTATAATACATGTCACCATTTCATCTCCAAAAAAACGTACACCTTTACACGGCTAGTGACCTAACACCCCCTGCCACACGCCCAAGTGGTGGCTCGCGGGGTATTGTGTAGATCCCACTGAATTAAGTAGTTTCATTTTTTTTTAATTTTAACGTGATGCTAGTAAGCTCATCCTTTTACTAGCCTGTACTAGTCCTTTTATGATTGTGAAGTTGGTGGAAAGGCTGACATTTTGATAGCACTTCCTGAATTTGAAACAAATTAAGTATGTATAGCTCATGTACACCTTTATATGGAAGGATACTCATAGGCATTGAGTAACTTGTAGAGACTACTTACAAGAGTTACGAAAATAACCAGTCGTAGAATGGTACGTGCTGACATAGAACTGGGGTTCTAATGTTTAATATTATGCTGCAAATATTATATTACTGCTCTTGTATAGCGATGTGCCAGGTACTCGTGTATAAAATTGAATGACATCGAAAAATTTATCACTTCCTCAGCTTCAATATGTTGAGGTCTGTTATATGGAAGGCAAGCATGCTAGGTACGATAACAATCTTATCCCTCTGTTTATTAAACTTTGCAAGTAAAAATAAACTGCTGTTTATGTTTTCTAAACTCTAGGTCAGCAGCCAAAGTGTTGTTTTGTCAGGTTATAAAGTCAGTTTTGCCTATTATTGGACAGGGTATTGTAAAAATCACAATTTTAGGGCCGTAAGAACCACGGGTTCGCCGAAGAGTGCAGAGGGAATGCGATGAAGGAGATAAAGGAATTAACAATCTTCCCATTTCCATAAACTTATTTTATTCAAACTTCGTACATAGCGTCACAGGTCCCAGTCATCTCACACACCGTCAACTGCCTACAGTCCCCTTTGTGACTCACCAGATGAAAGGGGTGGGAGAAGTTTGTTATCTCCATGCTTCGGAATGTGAGAATTGGAGTCGGCCTTAAGTCATGTGGGAATTGGGGTCAGCATTAAGTTGTTGGTTATCTTAGTGCTGGTTTGGAGTGTGGGAATGCAAGTCAGCATTAAGCATTGGTCATCTGGGAGGCTTCGGAGTGTTGGAATGCAAGTTGGCTTTTGTGCACCCTTACATCACTCCCCCCCATGAAAGAAAAATTGAACATCGGGAAATTTTTCTACTCTAAGTCTAGTAGGTTATGTCATTACCACAATAATAAAAATATGTAATAAAAAAATAAGTACATTCCTTTATTGAAAGCTAAAAAAAAGAGTAAAAAAATGCATCAATCACAGGCAAAAAAATAAGAAAATACATTGATTCCAATTAAGGAATTTAAACAACATATGGAAAATGCAACCTAAAATAAGAATGGACGACCAATCTTAGGGAACTATGTCATCATTGTTATGACCTTGAGCTTTGCACACGAGTGACAGCAACACCTTCACGTCCGTAGCATTAATCATTTGTTTCACTGGGGGACGGGGGGAGTTTCCTTTTTCATTGGTTGTTTCACTCCTTCTTTGAATAGATAACCAAAAGAATTCACTAATCCATGAGAATATCATCAGCATTCCACCTCAACCACCGCCAAGATAGTACACCACTTCATAACAAATTTTTCTCTGGGTTTAGTCTTACTTATCATGTTATGTCAGCCCTCCCATTAAAATAGTTACAATCATTTTCAATTCATTTCTTAATTCATTAAAATTAACCTCAAGGTCCTTCCACATTGGCGGGTCAATGCTATTCATCAAAACATTTGGCACTAAACATACAAATAGGTATGTAAATATATTCTGGTGGTACTTTTAGGAATTATGGAATTTTTAAATTAATTCTAATCCTTTCCTAAATTATTAATTACAAATCGGTTTGGAATCAAAACACTAGTCAAATCTACCATTAACATTACTATTTGCGCATTGACCAAAGCATGCCTACTCTGTATCAAATGTCCCTCATTCACCAGTGTACGCCCGATCTCCCCACGCTGAAGTTTTATTCCTTGGTTTGATTTTGAAATTTCATCAAGTCAGTAAGCGATGCCCAAGCAATCCTGATATTATTTCCAACCACACCATCTTTTATCTATTTAGCTCAACAACACTTCCAATTCACCCTTAACCTTTTCATACTCAACAAACATCTGATTGCCTCTCAAATAGGATTCCATTGCCAGACTGGAAGACACGGGGCACCACGGAGCTCATAACAATAAATGCACTTAAATCACTTGCAGCCCTTAGGGCAATACACACTGCCAACATAATGATGGCCTCTCTTCATTCTAACTCGGCTGCGGCCTCAGATTATAAGGGTAAGCAGCCGGCGTCACCCGGGTGCTATTCTTTACATCGCTGTCTCTCTCTTCACAAACGCTGGGGTCCACATTCTTAGGGTAAGCAGGGGGAATGGGAGGGCCGTGGAGGGCAAGGTCGTTGTGGATGTTTCGGCTACGGTCTCCTTCGTCACCGCCCCAGTCTCAACTGTTTCCATGTGGTGGCCTTCCTTATCTCTTTGGCTGCCTGGCCACCGACTACACACCTCACCCTTGTCCTCAGCACCCTTACAGGACTGCTATTTTTGAAGCTTTTCATTTCCAAATTCCTCACTCAATCAGGATTTCCCATGCCCTATGCCATCAATTCACATTTTCTTTGTTCATTTCTATATTTCTAGATAATATCTCAAGCTTCCAAGGCTTTCAATGAACATTAAGATGTTTGAGTGATTGAATATTCCGATTGCATTTTTCTGAACTGTAGCCTCTAATTTTTGCTTTACTGGTACATTTTTATGTATAACCTACCTAAACATTTGATCAGCCATTCCAAATTCATTACCCACTGATACATAATTACCCACATTGTCGTTTTTAGGTGGTATTTTCATCATATTACGTACCTATTTTACCCATCTTCATTGTTAATATGTAAAAGGTTTTTTCCTTTTCTATTTTTGAAACTATTGCAGAGTATCGAAGAAGATGAAACAAATACTTACAAATGTGATGAAACAGCTGAACTGATGTTCCTTAAATAAGTCATAAGATTTGTTCATTGTTATAGTTATCTAACACTTTGCATTCATTTTTATTAATTTTTTACTCTTGCCTAATTGTTTTTAAGGTATTTTAACCTACATTTTGGCCTGGTTTTTTTCACTTTCTGGCAACTTAATTAACTGGCAGATCTAGCTTTTGCAGTAAAACTTATACCTTGATATTTTTCTATCCTAGGACTCGGCATATTTAGCCAAAAAATTTCTCATTAACTTATCTGACCCATTTACCGAGTGATAGGATACTGTCTGTTGGATAAGTAATGGCAATGTTGATCCAATATTTACATGGAAAGCACATAGGCATCCATCACCCCAAATTCAGCCACAAATGTTTCTCAAGAATAGTCATTCACTGCTAAATGAAGACTGTATATGCTTACCTGAGTACTGGATCATTAGCAATCACTGTTTGCTATTTCTCTGTCACTCATAAATGTAAATGATATAGCTATTGGACGAGTGAATATCGGCAGGATAGATGTCTTGCCAACAATAAAGGGAGAAAAAATGCTTTAGTGGTTTTGTCGGCTAGATATTGCTATGAGCAAAACTATTGTTGGCAGCAATATAGGGAGATGGAAAAAACCAGGCTTATATATTTAATGTTGTCCTTTATACCCCTACCAAAGACGCATTTGTAAATATCTCTGATTATATGTATGTTAAGTGGTCATCCCACAATAAATCGTACTAATGTACATTTTTGGAAATTTGAAATCTAGACAACTGCTAATTTTGGTCAATTTATTTCCAAGTTCTTGTTTTAATTCTGGAAATTTGAAGCATAATTTTGAGATTCTTTGTCCCTGGCTGAATGGTCTTTTGCCTGAGGTTTGAAATGGAAGTACAGGTATCCCTCATCAACCACGGGGATTAGGTTTTTGAAAAACCCCGCAGTTGGCAAGCCATTACGCATATGGGGAATCAGGGGTTTGGTTTCATGAGCAGCCATACAGTGTGTAAAATTTAGCATAACTCTATTTTCACTATAGTAATGCACGTATTCATTTACGTAGACATGTTTCCCCCCACTTTTTGACGCGATCTCTCATACGGAATCCCGATAGCACCAATAACTGCTTCGAAAAAGATGAGCTGAGCGAATAGAGCCCTCTGTACTAGAACTTTTGTTCTAAATGGAGTGTCTCCATCGCTGTCCTGTTACGTAAATTATACTGGGCGAATGATATAAGGATAAGGCGAAGGATAATGATGCAGCAATTCATCTAAGCCTCTCTTGAAATGCAAACCACGATTTATTTGGGGATCACTGTCAATGACACAATTTGATAATTCCGTGGGCATATCAAACATTTTGTTGCAATTTGACACTGTTATTTCTGTCGGAGGCTCTACTTCCTCCTTTTCTTCAGCCGCTTACTACTAATTGTCTGCTACGAGAAGTTTCTCCAGCTCGTCCTCACTTAACTCTTCATGTGAGCCTTAAAGTTCTTCAACATCCGTCAGCTGCATGTCTTCTAACCCTTCCCCTTCCAGTTTCCGTGCAAGGGAAACGATGTGATTAACTTCACCATCAATTTGGGGAAATTCTTGAATATCATTGACAGCCTCCGGCCAGCATGAATTTAATGTTGATGGCCTCAGCTCTTCAAGTGATTCTTTAATTGTATTTATGCACTCGGCATTGCTGAACTTTTTCCAGCGATCCATTACAGAGAGAGAATTGTTTTTCACCATCATTTCTATTAACCTTTTAATGCTGAAAGTGCCATTATTGGCTATTCATGACAGGAAAATGTCACAAGGGGCAATTTAAATTCAGCCGGGAGGGACTTCAAAGTACATTTAAATCCGGCGTTTAAAGGTTAAGAAAGAGAAGTTTCACTGAATATAATAACGTTTGAAGGTAGAAATGGTACTCTGATCTTAGAGGCTGGAGGAGGGATGTCATGTTTGGTGGGAGGAATAAAACTTCTACCTTTGGATGAGCAGATTTTAGTTCCTGAGGATGACTTGAAACATTGTCCAAAACAAGAAGCACTTTGAAAGTCAATTTTTTTGAGGCTATGTACTTTTCGACTACGTCAACAAAACAATTCTGAAACTAGTCCATCAAAATATTGTGACTTACCCACTCCTTTCGGTGTGACCACCAATACACATGCAAGTGATTTTTTATTTTCTCTGACTGCTCAAGGGTTTTATGAGCAGTGGTAGCAGCGATCAGGGTATCATTTCTACCTTCTGACAGAGCGTGGGTTCTTTAAATCAGCATAGGTTTTACACGAAAATCGCCAGCTGCATTTGAACATAAAAGAAGGGTAATGCGGTCTTTGTTGACCTTGAATCCTTGAGCAGTTTTTTTGGACTTTGAGATAAAAGTCCGCGAAGGCATTCTCTTTCAAAAAAGTCCAGTTTCATCGGCATTGAAGACTTGCTCCCTTGGGTAATCAATGAGCTTCCTAAAATTATCAGGATACTAATTTGCAGCAATGTGGTCTGCCAAGACGACTTCACCGGAAATATTAACATTATGGAGATTATATTCCTTCTTAAAATTCTCGAACCCAGCTTCACTTTCTGTAAATTCTCTGTTACCACTTCGTTTTCCAGATGACACAAAATATTTGTGTAATTGCTTGGCTTTTTCACGGATTATTAGAGTGCTTAATGGCACTCTGTTTTGTGTCTGAGACTCAATCCAAATATTCAATGCTTTTTCTGTTTTTGCACCTTACAATCTCGCGGCAAGTAGGACACTTTCACGCTTGCACTAGTACCACTTTCAGCACTAGTTCGGATTTGTTGACTCACATATTTTAATTGTTTTAATAGTGGATTCGTTCACTCTCAGCGACCTGGCAACAGAAGCGCAGGATTCTCCACGAGTCAAATACTTCCAATTTTTTATGCAGTGTCATTACACGTCTCCCCCATCTGACGAAACTGCTTTTCTCCTCACTCGATTTACACTTCAACTCCATCACATCTCATGTAAAATGAAAAGGCGTCGCTCAGAAAACGACTGGGACTTCAGTATGCACACTCAAGTTTCAACTGAGTTAGCTTGAGCCTGAGTTTCAACCTGAGCCTGAGTTAGGAATTGCCCTCTGGAGATACAAAAGTAAATAGCACAGTTGAGATAATAGGCCTTTCGGTGAGGCAAATATGACAAAGTCGCAGTGTTGGATTAGCAGTCGATGCGAATCTCAACTTCTAAATTATTCCATTTGTTTATTATATATTTAGATGAAATTCGCTCTCAAGTATCTATTGTTTCATAACATGATATTATAAAACTGGACTCAAAATTAAAAAACTATTCCTTTCTCATATTCTACTATTAATGCAATATGATACGACGTATATCAACGTTAATAATGTAGTGGCACATTAGTGTATGGCAACATTTGGCGCAAGGGACATGTTCAATGGGAGTCTGGTTTTGAAACATTGAAAGGAAATTCTATCATGTATAATCCTGGATACCATTCTTAAGCCCTAGGAATAACTGTATTTAAGCAAGTGTTCATGTGTAAATTCTCACTTGATGTACAAAACTTTATTAAAAGCGTGTTATATTTTCACAGCGTGGGAAAATAATGGCTTTAAATTGGTGAGTTTTTTGTGAAAGACTTTGATTTTTGAAGGAAAATAGTTTTAAATAGCCGCAGAAGACAACAGCACAAAATTAAATTACATTCCGCGATCGGCAAAGCTTGGTAAAAATTTTGATGCCATGTAAATTTGTTCTGTGTTGTGGGCAGCCTCGTTGGGCAACTCGAAGACTGCGGTTAACGAGGGAAACCCCCACAGTTTAGAAGGCTGGTCCTCAAAAAACAAACTGCGGATACTCGAGGGCCACGGTAGACAAGGGATACCTGTATGCTCGACCTATTGAGGATCCCTGGGTTTATTATATAAATATTTGGGCTTACTTTGTTTATTGTGAGCCAAGCACTTAATTTGTTCTTTTCCTCCACTTTGAGCAGGCAGCAGCCACCGCCCATGAAGTCATGTCTTTCCTGCCACCAGCAGATTCATCGAAATGCACCCATCTGCCCGCTGTGCAAGGCCAAATCCCGCAGCAGGAATCCTAAGAAGCCCAAAAAGAAAGACTGAAAGAAATGAATACCATAAGGTAAACATACATCCTTATCAATGCTGGTGTTGGAATATTTTTTAATGATCCTCTATCTTAGCCGTCTCACATTAATTTCATTCCGTTATCCATTTTCTTTTGGATTGCTACCTCGAGGTAACCCAATAAAACCCAGCCTTGGCATATCCCTTAACTTTGGGTCATTATTTTATTTCCTAAAAAATTTCAAACCCCTGAAAAGAAATTTTTTTTCCAATGACAAAACGATTTGATATCACCTGTGAAGTGAACTCTCGGAGAGGTGTGTTTGTTTTCAATAATATGTATCAAACCCACCACCTGCCAGAGAAGGCTGGCACTGTGAATTAAATCTCAAGAGCTGATTTAAATGCAATACTTGCTCAGAATTTCTGTTAAGATAGGAAGAACATAGGTAGAGTAAATTAAGCAGATTTACTCTTGAAAATATTTTGTTTACATATTTCAATATGGAGAACATTTGTACAGTTTTACCTAACAGACCCAAATTAATACAAATTTTTTATTATAATGATACATACATTTTTTTAGATTCCCTGAGGGCCAACTTAATGACACTCTCCATATATAAGAATGATTTCCTTGATACTTTCAATCAGCTGATTAATTTGAAGGAACATTCCTCCCTATGATCATTGCAGAGAAAAGGAAAAGTTATTGAATTTCTGGTCGACTGTTCACCTGTCCCAGTGAGCCTATGCCACCCCTCCCAACTGTCTCCCCCTCCTGTGTCCCTTCTATTGATGGCTATGTCCTTGGCAGTCATGGTGATGGAGACAATCTTAGGAGGTGTATATGAGGAGGAAGGATGAGGAAGAGTGGTGGGGATGAGTTGGTGTGTCGCCCTCCATGTGATGAACATGCTTTGACTACTATCTGTTGCAAAATTCCGTCACGTGAATTTGAAGACTAATATCTCAAAGACGGCTCAATCTATTTTAAAATGAAGTACATCAAATCTAAGCTTTTTACAAAACAACAACAACAAAACTTTTTACCGTTTGTATTGATTTCAGTGTGTGCTTATTAACAGAATTTTAGCTCATTTTTCCGGGTACTGGACGGATGCATTGCATTTATGGCTTCGTAATAACAACGGGGATCAAGATATCGAAACTACCTTTTCACATACTGTAGCAAAGATCTTTCTTAACAATCTTACGAAGTTTCAGATTATTTAGTGCTTTAGTATTTTAGTTATTGATGAAATTGCAAGATTGCATTATTTTCCGTTCCGCGCATCCCTGAAAACTACCGTTTGAACCTTCTTCAAGCTATCAAGTTCATCATCATGAATCCACTTATAACATCTTAAAGGAATTCGTTGGTTAATCAATATTGATTAACATTTATTTTGGAAAAAGAGCGCCGTGAACTGCCAGAAGTAAGCCCGGAAGAGAATGGGAGAGGCGCACGCTGTTGCCGAGTCAAAGGGTCGCCCGTAAGGCGCGCGAGGAATTGCCTACAAAACACACTATATTGTACTGCAAGCATTTACTGGCAGGGAAAACCAGTTGTCCTATTTTTTAACAATAGTCATCAGTGTCATTGTAGATGTGTGTGGAAACATACCTACTATTTGCTATGCCTCCTCGTGCCAAATTTTCGGAGATAGAGGTGAGGATGGTTTGAAGGGCTATTTGTTTCTTTCATCGAGAAATGTGGTGACCAAACATATCCCGCATATTATAATGTTTCTGAGTGCCTTGGCATAACCCTTGAAGCTGTGAAGGAAATAGAGTCTGGGAATCGGGAAAACATCCCCGACGATGCAACAGGAAGCACACCGTCCCCAAAGAGTCAGCAACTTCATCGAAGAGGCCGCTAGAAGATTGAGATTGTAGGTAATTCCTCGCGCGCCTTACGGGCAACCCTCTGACTGGAAATTGAAACTTATTTCCGAGGCTTTTACAGCTCATTTTTATAAATCAATGTATCAGAAGTACATCCAGATTTTACATGGGAATATATTTCACCCCAAACTCTCCATGTGTGGTTAAAGGCTGCTGCAGAGTAAATACATTTGATGTGTCCTTTTCTAAGTGTTTATGTTATTCCTCTGAGGGCTTTAGAAAATTGCTAATTTAGAATTTCAAAAAAAATCACGTAAACCTATATGCTTGAATTGAACCTCTGGTGCCATGATTTGGACTTTGAGGTCAATATTAAAATTGGGGCCCTAATCGGTCCTGGAGTCCCAAACTGGTGCTAATCATGTTACTTCACAATGATAGGTTTTGAATCATGCAACATTCTTGTATTATGCATAATTGAACATAATACAACAGGAAAGGACTTGTACTATACTTGAAATGCCCTTGGGGGCCCTAAAGACCCCTCGGTGGGCTATGAGGTGGTTTAAACATTTCGCTTAAATCTTCTTGTATTTATCACATACATCAGCTTAGAAAAAACCCACTCCTGAATTTTGACCGACAAGTATTATGCTTGAAATAACCTTAGATGTTGAAGATAGTTAAACTGAAGTACTTCTACTATGAGTTGTTGACCCATTTGCATAGTAACTTACAATCACATTGATGGTAAAAGTTACAAATGCCACAAAATGAATACAACTTCATTTTAAGTCCAATAGCTGCAATGTGAAGATTAATTGAATATGACGGAATAAAATTTTAGTGAACATTGTCATTTAAGGTGATAGAAGATTATTAATTTATGGTAATGTAGAGTGTTTGATAGAATGATATTCTGAATCCCAAGAATTTATCACACTATATTTTCCCAAGGAACTGGGCGTAGCCTCGTCTTAGGAACTCTTATAGCATGAACTAATGGATTAGCTTAGTTGACCATTCCATCCTGCACCAGAGGAAAGGGCAGTCCATTCAACTACATCTATCCTGTCCAAAGACTTTATCTTTAGGTTCAACAAGAGTTGTTTTGTAATTGACTGATGACTCATTGTATCTTGTCCGTGCTGCCTGGAGCATTACGACGTGCTCCAGAGCGATAGTTGCATGGGGCTCGGAAAGCCATCACAAAGATGGGGTGAGCTTCATACGGCTAGACAATGAAAATAAAACCAAGAAAGTCTCCAAAAGCCGTAAACAATTGGCATCCTTTGTCAACAAACACCAAACTTACTGTGTTGGTATGCTGGGAAACCACAGCAGCGACCAACCACAGCCTCTCAACCAAGAATACCCCCCTGTGATGCTTTACGGGAATCTTACCCTCACTCCAACCTTGCGTTGACGTGACGCATTACCTTCGGTTCGCTGAAGAGGGCTACTTTGTAGCCGAAATACGTGTATTCGACCCCCACCCTCGTCCTGTTGTGTTGATTTGACCACGCTCTTTTTGAGCTGATTCTCCCAGAAGTTGGGCCCATTTGTGTGTGAGAGTGAGTGATTTTGTGTGCTTGTGAGTGTGCTTGCGTAAATAACTGGGCATCCGTAGCGGGCCTCAATAGCCCTGCGAGGGATCCCAGGTTATAACCCGAACATCCTTAGCAGGGTCTCATTAGCCCTTGCAAAGGATCCTATTTGGGTTGTGTGTGTGCGTCTGTGTTTGGTCCCTGGCGAGGAAGTAACATTCCCGTAAACCATCACAGGGGGGGCTGTGGTTGGTCGCTGCTGTGGTTTCCCAGCATACCAACACAGTAAGTTTGGTGTTTGTTGACGAAGGATGCTAATTGTTTACGGCTTTTGGAGACTTTCTCTGTTTTATTTTAATTGCATGGGGCTCCATGAGGGGTTCGGAGCGGAGAGATGAGTACTAACACTTTACTCCGATGGCGCTCCGACAGCGCTCCAACAATCGCTCTGCTCCGACCTTTGCTCCACTCTGAAACAGAGCACTCCACAGTTTTTTCCGCTCTGTTCGAAACCGCCGCCGAAAATGGTGGTTCACCATTCAAACCAGTGTAGAAAAAAACCTCTGGAGCGGTTCATTTTTTCACCAGTTCAGCACCGGTTTGGTTCCCTGATTTCAATGTACATTTATTTGAAAAACTTTAAGTACTTTATATTTCAGATACATATTTGTGGTATTCTCAGTGTTTTGAATGCTTAAAATATGTCTGAAAAATTAATGTCAGAGCCTGAATACCAGAACGTGAATTTGGCACCAATGGATGCTCAGTTGACTCAGAGTGAATTTATCTTAATTTTGAACTATGAAATATTCTCATTATAGTTGTTAAAAAAAAAAGAATTTTTTGTCACAAATGGGCGAGAAGCAGGAGGAGGAAGTGTGCTGTGGGGCAGAAATCAAGAGGAAGAGTAATGCTCACGCCTCCAAAATGGAAGCAAGTATCTCCCTGAGCCCCTATTGTCCGAAGAAATTTAACAGACTTTGAAGGAAAGGAATTTTTATTCCCCTTGTAAACATATTGACAATTTATGTTTATCTTCATAAAATTATTGTTGAGTTTTTGGTTGATAGATCAAAAGTGTTTATTTGAGAAAATAGTTTCATAATATCATGAGATTTTAAATTGCTGTTCTCTACAGCATTCATTTCATCATTCATGCTCATCAGCTGTAAAGTCATGAATGTAAGTTGTTATTCTGTGATAACCAGTCTGCTGAATGCCTGTAAGCTCTGCTCCGAGGATTTTCAGCCTCCCAAAAGTGCACAAACCAGGAATCCCGATTAGGCCAGTTGTTTTAAATGTGTCAGCCCCCAATCATCTCCTTGCCAGGAAACTCAACCAAGTGTACAGACAACACTCCAAAATATGGTGTCATCAACTCAGCTGATTTAGCAGTTTGACTATCCCGACTAGTGTTCCCTCCCAAGTGCACCCTTGTCTCTTTCGACGTAACCAACTTGTTCCCTGACGTACCCACCAAAAAAGCTGTGCAGTTAGCTGAAGAGATTCTCCTACAGAAATGTGTCTCCGTCCTGATAGTGCTAGATCTGTACTCCGCTCTTAAAACATGTGTCTCACAGAATTATTTTGAAGTCAAAGAACAAATATTTGAACAATCAGAAGGGTTGGCTATGGGTTCACCCTTATCCCCATTACTTGCGGACATTTATATGGACAACTTGGAAAATGAACTGTTCTCATCTGTGAACCCTTTATTGAAAAATGTCTGTGCTTGGTATCAATATGTGGATGATAATTTGTGTGTGTAGTCAGGAGAGAGATAATTTGTGTGTGTAGATCCACGGGGCAACTTGACACATTCTTGCACCTTTGAAATTCCTTCCTCGACCTCCCCCTGTTCCATTAATTAACATTCCACTTACTATCTTCGCATACCCTCAGTTTTTCACCTTATTCCTAATCCATCAACCTTTGCACACTCTTCACTACGGCAGGTAGTCAGCATGGGAGGCGCAAGCTCTGCCCACCTCTCACCCCCACATTCCAGACCCTTGGCTCACCCTCTTGGGAAGCCCCCACCCAACCCTACTCACCCACTCCCCCCCCCCCCTTCCACCTTCCTTCCCCCACACCTCTACAGTCCCCTCCCCACTCTCTCTAGTATATATGTTGTTGCACCAAAATTTAATTGTCGAAACTTGTCTTAAGTCATTTAATTCATCGTGGAAAAACAAAGTTTACCCCATTCATTCAAAATCTTTTTGTTTAATCGCTATCAGTTTAGGATATGGTATGCTTTTCGTTCTAGATGGCATGGCTTTTTAAATGGTTAGAATAATGATGCGGAGTAGTGGAGAGTGATGCCAGATAAATATCCCGTTCACTGTTTGTGGAAATCAATTATGTCATCTACACCAAGCCTACAGTTTGCGTAGACTGTGATGTACCTCTCACCCAGGAAATGCCTTCGCCCTCAATGACTGAGTTCCCCAATTCAGTTCATATCGATAATGCATCGCCCATTGAAGCTTGTGAATGAATCATACATACGTACTCAAGTCACTTTTCACTTTAATGATTTGTGCTTATAATATTGTTCAGTTAAAAAATTTACTCCATTATGAAGTAAAATTATTATTTTTTATCTTTACATGCTTAATCTTTTCACCATCATATCGCTTTGTAGGTGTCTGGAGGCAAGTTGAACACCCATTTCATCAATTGGTTACCTTATTGACCCACTTAAATGAGCTAAAATATAGAGCTCATGTAATGACATCATATTTAAACATGATTACCAATTCAATCCATGATTTCAGGAACTTCTCATCAACTGGAAGAGATATGAAAGAGGAACTCTTTTTCCAATGGGAATCGCGGAGATTATCCTGATCAAGCGTTATCCATTCCATTTATTGGATATATTCTTTCCCTGGTCTGACACAGCTAATTTTTCGATGATGTTACAACTTTGTGCTTAAAAATCTTCCTTCTCAATCACAGTGCGCCTCTGAATTCAGTTCAACGCAGGGTGTAGACATTAGATGAGGCTACCTAGGCCGGGCCCCTAAAGTCCTTAGGCTCATGAAATGGTCTTGGTAGAGGGGAGGGGAAGAGGCCAAAGGTCTTGCCTGCAACCAAGTCAGAGTTTTCATACCTATTATTTGTTACAACCTGTTATTTTTTTATAATGACTCATGTAGGTGCCTATGCCAGATAAGGGGGATAACTGACAATGTTAACAGGGAGGGGATGTGTATTTTGGGGACAAAGGAAAAAGAGGAAAGGCCGAATAAAATGTTAAAGGGGTTTTGGAAGAAGACATCTCCCAGGCTGGGATGCGGGGCAGGGAAAGGTTGGAGGGAAGGTTATGGTTGTAGTTGATGGTTGCTTCTCTTCATTAGTGCAAGTTCATGCATGACAAAACTAGGCTTTTAGGGTTGCGACTTTTTAGAATTAGTGACCCCGACAGGTATCTCTGTCCTATTTCCCTCAGATTTATTACATCATTTTTCTGTCCTCAAAGACGCGTGAAGGTTTGAACTGCCACCAATCCATGTGTACAGCAGCAAGTCCTAGGGGTAGGAATCTTTGGCAGTGAGTATTTGTGGTGCAGAATGTGTGTTTCAACCAAACAAGAATTAATTGTTTACAGCATTATGGCAATGCTGCTCAGTCAAAACAAAAATAACCGCTTGATGGGAGAAATTATGGCTTAAGCTTCCTTTTTCCACGTCACCTGAGGTGTTACTGATATTAGGAGTTATTTGTGGAAAGTACCTGGGTGACTCTGGTATGTGTGATTGAAGAATGCGCTATCATTCAGGAATTTCTCTCATTTGATACATCATAGCTAGCAGCTTTGATATTCAAGTTTTTTTCCTTGAATAATTTCTCATTTTATTTCTTAATGTTTTTATCATTTTTACTAGCCTCTGTGTGTGAGCTGTGTATCAGACCTCCGCATTTTTTGCCCAAGATGAAAAAGGCAAAATCCCGACACATCGCTCTGAGAAGATGATGCTTGGACATCAAAGAGTAGTAACTCGTTCACTGGAGGACTGATCAAAGCCCCTCACGGCGTGGCGTGGCCCACCGGTGGGTCACACTCAGCCTTTTGTATGGGTGGCATGGCCCACCAGTGGGTCACAGTCCTCCTCGATTCCTAATACTCTCCCAATACTCCACGCAAGCTGGGATAATTCAATGAATTTAATGGCAGCGTCACTTGTTGGATTTGCATGACCCACCGGTGGGCCACACCTAAGTGAATGTGTTAAAGTGATTTTTCAAAAAATAATTTCATCTATTCTGAAAGTTTATAATTTTACTCTGAGTATGTGTATACATTCTTTGCTATCAATGGAGTGCTATTTCATATCCTTCTCTTGTACATTTTCCACCTCTCTCTAAGTTTCTCAATGATCATCCTACCTACCACTCCATGTGCTCCTCTGAATCTGACAATTTTGAGGGACATCCTTGCCTACACTTGTATGGTTACCATATTAGCCCAAATGAGGACACCTTTGGAATCCACAGCCAAACTATTTATGTGCGCTTATAAATTAAAGGAGACAAAACTGAGTACATTTTGGGCCGAGAGCTGCCCCAGGTGGAATGATGATCCATTCTACTATTGACAAAAATAATTCTATTCTGGGGGAAGCCATCATGCTCTGTTTACTCAAAGTCTTACCAGTGGAGGCTTTAGTGGGATTGACAATTGCACAATGTCCCCTGTTGTAAATGAACAATGACCCTCACTTTTGTTTTAATATACATACTACCTTTGAATAGCTTTTAGAAGTGATTTACAGTTGCCTTGACAATTTTTGTCATTGTACACTGGAATGTCCACTTCTTTTAATTTATCAAGTTGGTAATCAAGTGGTTATTCATCAGATTCTCAAGACTTTGCCTTATCGCAATAGTCATGTGAAAAACTGGAGTTTTTTGGGTCTAATCATGCCTGGACTCTAGTTATACCGAATAATTTTTGCCATTCTATTTCTTCTTCTTAATATCTCTGTTTTATTCTACTTCTTCTAAAACTTGGTTCTTACCTTTTTCTACCAACCCAACATTTTTTAGTAACTTAAATAAAACTTTGTATACTCCACTATAGGTTTAAGGTGTATAGGAAGTGGAGTATACAGTTTTATTTAAGTTACTATGAATTACTTCCACAAAGTCAAGCCTGGAACCATTTCCTTTGCCAACATTTTTTCTTCAGTCTCCCATTCATCTATTCTTCTGTTCCCTAAGAATAATTCTTTCTACTTTCCTGAAGGTGTTTTCTACACTGTGGTGCATGTTGGTGATAAGTCACCCCCTGCCAAACACACTTGAGGTGACTTGTAGGGTAATATGTAGATGTAATTAACCATAGTGCCGTATTTGGTTGGGTGGAATAATAAATAAATGAAAATCCTTCTTAGCAAACATGTGGATTACATTCTACCTGGTCTCCTCAAATATACTGTGTAATCATTAAGGATTGTTTTATTTACTTGTGGATTGCTTGTTCCACCAGGGGTATTCATTCGTAACCTCTGACTCTGATTGATCTTCATTACATAAGATTTTCTTTATGTTGCAATAATTATCTGGTTGACCCTAAATATGATGCAAACGCAAGGGTTTGAGTAGCTGCCCCGAGGGAAAACGTGGCTGGAAACTTGGCTTCTTTAAGGTTTATTGACGAACTACGTGGTGGCTACTTTAACTTACGCATCCACACTAATTGTGCCTCCATTAATTTCCTTGAGGTCATTTGTCCACAAGTATTTGCGGGCTGATTGTGGCTATCTGGGAAGGGGAGAGAAATCCACCTTTCTCATTCTCAATGGAAGGTACAGTGTCAAACAAGGGTACGAAATAACAAACAAAAAGGTACAAATCCCACCAGGGTGCCTAATGTAATGCTCTCCACAGAGCACTCAAGTAAGGATCAGTAATCCTAGGGCTGGGCGGTGCACGAAATACTGAACCAGTTCTCGGTTCGGAAGAAAACTGTTTGCGATGGCAGTGCCACGGTTCAATAGATCGAACCGGTTTTTCTCCTGAACCGGTGTTTTCTCCTGTACCGGTGTTTTCTACCTAACTGTTGTTTTCTCTTGAACCGGTGTTTTCTACTGAACTGTTGTTTTCTACTGAACTGGTGTTTTCTACTGAACTGTTGGTATCTCCTGAACTGGTATTTTAATAAACCGTTTTTTCTACTGAACTGTTTTTTTCTAGTGATTCACGTTTTTTAGTCATCCAAAAGGTTTTTTGCCGAAGTTTTTATTTAACCTGTTTTTTTGAAAATGTGCTTTCTTCCTTAAAGAAGATACTGCTTAATAATGCAGATATGCTTTCCTAAACTGAACAGTATAAAGTGAGAATGATTGGGAGAACCAATGGTTTTTATGCGAAGCCTGGGCGTGCATTGGCTTTTTTTAAGTGGCAAAAAATGCACCTTAATGTTTTGATCTTCCGCATTCGAACCTGCTGCGTGAACAGAACTGATGAAATACCCATCATTGTATATGGAAGACATTGCAAAATTTCCACAGATATTTATTTACTTAGCATGACACATTTTGTTGTTAAAACAACATTATCAAGTGCCTTGATCAGTCTTGATGATAATGCTGTTGTTACAACAAAACACGTTGTGCTAAGTTAATAACACGTGTCTGGTGAATGAAAAGCTCCCTTGAGGCAGGGCCACTGGTGACTGCATGCGAAGGAGATCTTTCCACTTAAGATCTGATTTACGTGCTTCCAGAGAGCTGATATGTGTGGAGAGGCTGATTGCTTTGTCTGTGGTTCATAGTTTTCTGCCTTACTTAGACGTTTCCTTTCTCTTTCATCTTGGCAAGGGTCTGACTCTGATGCCTTGTGTTTGCTTTGATGGCTTTACGTGCTTTGATGGTCTCTTGGCTGAATCACTCTTTAGTTGGCTATGACTTCTAGCTCGTATGAGTTGTCCAACAAGCAACTGCAAGACGCTCTGGTAGAGAGGAGTCAAGTCAGTTCAGATACAAGTTCCAAGAATTCAATTGGATACGCTCGGGATTCCTGTTCCTATGAGGAAAAGGAAAACTTGCTCAGTTAATTTTTAATATCAAGAAAATTATTAGGAATAGATCGATAGTCTCTTCATTCTTTGCCTCTCAAGTGTGATTTAGTGGGTAAATAAATAGTGCCGGTACAGTGCCCTGAAATATTCTTTCGAGTTCTTTTTTTATGACGGTTTTATTTCAATTAAGGTTGCTGAAATAAACGGATAGGAACGGTGGGTATTAGAAATGCTCAAAGGACAACCCTCAAATATGCGACATTTCACACTTGTTTCCGCGCGTCCCAAGTTCGCGCGGCGACCGCGAACCTACCGCGCTCCCTCGAGAACTCGCGGCGACCGCGCGGAGCCCGATAGGCATAAAATTGTTTATCGATCTTGTCCAAAAGAGGCCCGTGCTGTGGGACAAGTCATTAGAAGAGTATAAGGACAGAAATGCGACAAGAGATGCATGGCGTGAGATTTGAGTCATATTGGATGAATATTTGAAAAACAAAAGTGACGCTGAAAGAAAACAATTTGGTAAGTGTGATTGCAATTTATTTCAATTTGGAAACCATTTTTAGTATTCATTTTACATTTAAAATATGAAAATAACAATTCTCTTTCTTATCCGAATCCAACTCCACTCGATCGCTCGTTCGCGCGGTGTCCGCGCGTCTAAAGTTCGCCCAGTGTGAAAATCTCCAGGCGGTTGCTCGATCGCGCGAATTCCGCGCGTCCAAAATTCGCCTAATGTGAAAGAGACCTTGATTCTCGAAGAAAAATGAGAGCGGGCGCTAATTTGGAAATTTGGTCGTGTTTGAGCCTCTGTATCTAAGTATAGGGTAAGACCTATGAAAAATGACTTACCATTCCATAATTACCAATCATTTTTGTGTATATGTGCCAAGTTTCAAGACGTTATCTAAAAAAAGCAATTTTGGATATTTGTCCGGCGATCTTCGATTTGAGCGCACTGTGCGGCGGCGTGAAAGACAAGCAGCGAACGCTCATCGGTATTTCAGGACTGCTTCCCCGGTGCATCGGTTCAGACTGATTCCTCGGTGCGCCAGTTCAGAACCGATGCCCCAGTGCCCCAGTTCAGGACCGCTTCCCCGGTGCACCGGTTCAGAATTGCTTCCTCGGTGCACCGGTTTAGAACCGCTTCTCCGGTGCACCGATTTTTTTTTACAAAATCTGAACCGACCTGCCGGTTCTGAAATAAACCGAACCGGTGCACCGGAAATCCGCCCAGCCGTAGGTAATCCTGTGAATGATCTCCGCCCATCTGTTGGGATTCCAACCGGGCCCAAAAGAATGGGACGCTGATCTCTTGCCAGCAGAGGTGTGGCCCACCGCATCAACATCATCCCCTCCTCGTAGAGATACTGTCTTAGGGCTTTTGGCGTCGTCGACTTATCGGTCCTCCGAACTCCAGCCCCGGTCTTCGCCTCCTCCCCTCCTTACCTCATGAATGTGCCTGACCCTCTGGCGCCAGCGAAAGGTAGTTAAGATTGCAGCAAAGGTTTCTGAAATGTGATTAGAGCTGTTGGCCGGGGTAATTAAAAGAGTGCTAACCCATCTTATCGCGACGACTAATGAAGGCCATATCGTTGATGAAGTGTTTCTGAGATCATGCTTACGACTGCGCGATGGAAGCCAAACGTAGGCTTGCTTGCGCTCAGTGAAGAGAGCACTTTTGAGAAGACCACTTATGACTCTCTTCATAGAGTCTGTATATTTATTTTCATTACTGTCACTGTCGTTCCAAAAGGTATACAGATGAACTTGAGTAAAATGTTATCCCCAAATTATTTTCAACTTCCTTGAAAATTTGTTAAAAAATGAGCCCTCAATGGCCCTCGAATACAGCTTCTTCCACTTAAATAAATGTTATCTACCGATAGGTGACTGAACTATACGACCGCGCATATCACTCAATTTGCCGTTGATCGTGTGCAATGAATTGCACCTATGTTTTCAGATGCATGCAAACGTCTACTAATTCCTCTCAAATGTAGGTGATCGGCGTCATTGTGACTGGCCATAGACCACAAATACCACCGATAAGGAATAGTTTGTTCCACAAATAATTCGATAAGGAATAGTTTGAGCCACAAATAATCCCATAAGGAATAGTGTGTTATTAATGTCATGTCACAACTTATCTAATCGAATCTTTGAAGTCAATTGTGTTTATTTCCTGTTGCCGTCTTCAAATCTGACGTTGACGTGATATCTCCTTAAGTAGGATCTGGTGCTTTCCCTGAGTCTCATATTTCTCTAAGATCTCTCGGGATTCCTTCGGTGCGGGAGGGTCCATGGCGGATGACGTTTCGACACTCGAATTGAGCATCGTCCTCAAGTCGAGTGTCGAAACTTCGGCCGCAAAAGAACCTCTCACCCCGAAGGAAACCTGAGAGAATGTGTCGAAGTTGATGACTTCGTATCTGAAGAAAACTGTGGTCCTCAGATTACCAATGCATCAGACGCATTATTCCCATAATCTATTCCATCTCATCTTATGTGCATAATTGGCCGGCGAGTATAAACTTCGGAGTACGTATTCATCGCGAGGATCTCGTGCTTGGATCTTCAATAACGGTGCCTCTTTTCGCCTTAATTTTGGTCCGTCTCGAGTTCGCTTGGTGTGGATTTAGCTTTCTCTTGCAGCAACTTCATGTTAAATACCAAAGCATTGCTTTTTTGTCAAAGTTGCCGTGGATGAAACGTTTTATTGTGGTGGTATCCTTGTGGAAAACCGGTTTGAGGTTCCTCAGTATAATGGCGTTTTCCTTTATTGTAAGGATATCATTAATTTCCTTTCACCAACTTCATTGTGGAAATTTTGACTTCAGTGTGAAAGTGCACGACCACAGCGAACCAAATGTGTAGTCTAATCCCTAATCTGTTGTACCGTAACGGCGGTTCGATATACGAGCGCAGTTGAAATATACTGATGTAACTCAAAAAGAAATGGAGAGTAAACCATTTTTCCATATCTTATGATTTTAACTAAGGATCAAGATGGACTCTTCGGTCTCTTAAATTCCCTTCCCCGAACTACATTGAACGCGTTTACTCGATGGCTTCATTTCCGTCTACTTGCGTGTGTCAAACTGCGTCAACGTCGTCAGAGAATAAATTGGGTTAGAACTTGACACAAAGGATCAATATAACTAATAAATTCAGTCTTCACTTTGTGGTACCTCTCCTGTATCGGAAATCAAAATATTTAATCTATTTAGTGGACCATTACTAGAATATTTTGATTTCCGATAAAAGATCAAGTCGTGATGTTAATCGACGGTCTGAATGCTATTCCCATCCCAAAAACATTTATCATTATGTGTGCGAACAGTGAATGAAAGCTTTCCACTTTTACTGAGAATATGACATACCTATATAGTGAGGTGTAATTGTATTTCATGATAATAATTTTAAGTTCATAAAGAACGAAATGAATGGGTCAAACGGGCGGTTTTGTTCCCTTATTCGTGTGTTACAAATTATCAGTTAATAATTAAGAGTCGATCAGAATAGCTAATGTTTTGTTTCGATGGTGGGCAATTTCGACGGTTTCCTCACCCAATATTTGAAGTAGGTACCACCTGGTTCTTGTCCCAAGGCGCTCTCCCTTCCTATTTTCCAGTCTTATCTGCCGATTTCATTGTTTCGCCTCTATTTCGTGGCGAAATGTCCACATTTGTTCTTAATCGATGCCTCGAACTAGGGCAGCGTGCTGTCGTGAAGGAAACATGGCTCCCACTCAGTCAACGAAGTATTGCATCGTTTGACTCGGCAAGGAAGAATTAATCTTCGTTTTCGTCCACTATGATATTGCCCCTGGTGTGCCAAGCCGAGACCGTATTGCGGAGCGTCATTGGCCGTTGAAGCACATTCCTCTTGACTATTCTGCAACCAGTGTTATCTTAATATGTTGGTCGCTTTATTTATTAGAGGTTTGTTTCTAACTCATATGTATATTTCGTGCGCCTTGTAGGAAATTCAGTATTTTTGTTGTTTTGATGTTGGGTATTAACTACATGTACATGCTTCTAGTTAGTAAGTGAAATCTCATTAATAAGGTGGTGCCGATGTAGTTCTTGCCCTTCGCGCGTGCACTTGAAACGAGTGGTGCTCGGTGAATTCTGAGTAGATGACTTTATAAAACTATCGAGGGTATTTTTGTTTTTCATACTGGTTTCTCACTTGGGGGAAAGAAGAGGTTCGCCTCTCTTTTTTGTCACTTCAACCGGTATCGATTTTTCTGCTTTATGCCTTTGCTTCATATGGTGATGGTGACTGCGTACTAGAGCATGATTGCTACCGCCTGGAATACCTGGAAAAGTCGTTGAAATCGAATGCGGGTCATAAATACATGGAGTAGTCATGGAAAACGGTAAATTAGTGTGTAAATTTGCTATTATAAGGTAATATATGATTGTTTTCAATGAGTGAGGTGCACCTTTTATAGGCACTGTTTGCTGGTGTGTGGAGTTAAGGTTTTTATTTTCTTGCCTAAATGAGGTATTTGAACTTTTATTAGGCGTTTATCGAGTAATAATACCCCTAAAATAAACTTTCTGGCCCTATTTTTTAACGTGATGGAGAGGAAGGTTAACTATTTGGTCGTTTTTTTGATTGTGCACTGTTATTTCGTGGCCCCGGTCACGGCGGAGACCGAAGGGTAATTGAATCTAGAAAAAGAAACCGATATATTTCCCCCAAAGCGACATTGGTGGTGCTGTGTTCGTTTGGGAGACTTTATTCCCCCACATTACGTTTGTTAATATGTTGTGATTCCATTCATGCTCCCTCTTTAAAGTACACTCCTGAGAGTGGAATTTTCACTTGAAAAAAGAAAAATTGTGGCCGGGAAAACCGAGAAAATTGCTGGAATTTCGTAATGTCTGGTCTGTGGCAACCCTGTGTGAGGATCCTTGTTGGTCTCGAGTGTTTTTGAATAAAAACGGAGCGCGCAGTTCTCAATCCTCCGCGAGGCGAAACTCACAGGTGTGACGCGAATCCTTGTTTCATGCCTCGGGTTGAATCAGAATGATGTGCCGTATTAGGCTCCGCCTTTCAAGTCACGCGCCGCTTATTCCAGTTGAGGAATGTTTCCACTGACGTGTTTACTCCCTCAAAGGTATCCGTTTACGCTTAGGTGTCCAGATATTTTGCGCAGCTGTGTACACCAGCCCTGAGTATTCAGATCATCGTTTTCTCATTCTTATCCACAGAAATTCCCTTAATCTAGAATGCCATTCCACAAATTCGACGTTTTTGATTGACCCAAAGATAAAACAACTATGTACATTTATTTATTTTGGAATACTGCGCCGAAAGCCGATGTCGTAGCATGCTTTAATTATGGCAAAAAATGTAAAATATAGTTTTGTGTATTTTCGTTACTGCATGTGTGATGAGTTCCGACGCACTAACTCTTACAGGTAGTTAAATTCCAAATCATCCTAAAATTTTACTTCCAAGGATTACGCAGATTCCTTCTGAAGCATCTCTTGTATCGATAATGTGAAGAAAAGGTGGGCCTTTGACACTCCCCTGTCGGATTAGATCCCGTGTAACTTCATTGGTCATATAGGCGTGTGCCAGTAATTTATAATACTCGAGAGGGATGGGAGGTGGGGGGTGGAGGCGAATGGAACGGGAAGGGGATTGGCCGTCGAAGGAAGGTGGGGAATGTGCGAAGGGGTGGATTTGAGAGGAGGGGTAGTGGTGAAGTACGGGACGACCAGGAAAAGAGCGCCTCGTTTGGCCAAGGCCAAGGAGTTGGCAGGACTCCAACACCACCTCGGCACGTCGCCCTCTGTGATGTTTCCCGACACGATGCGTTCTTTTTGTATACACATACGAGGGGGTTAATGCACCAGGGAGGCAAGATTTACTCCACTTAGGCCGGTGGTAGATATCTCGGGTTGCCATCCGGGTCAGAGGAGTTATCTCCGACATGTTTCGGCAGCATACTCCGCTACCGTCTTCAGGGATGAAGTGGAACCTGAAATCTTTCATCCACTTAGGCCGTTTTCGAACTTGGCAAATCAAGCTATCTTCCCTTGAAACCTAGTACGCATTGGGCGGATATGACGTCAAATTCAAGTGGCCGCTGACGCCATATTGTCTAGATACCAAGTAAATGAAAAAGCAGACTTGTTATGCTTGCTAGGTTTAAGTTAGAACTCGGGGTGTGATAATATGGGGTTGTATGGAAAATAGAAGTGAAGAAACTTTCAAATGGATACTATTTTATCATTACTACATGTATTTGTGTGATGTTTATTAATTTTTTGCGGAAATATCGATGAATTCGCTGTATTTAAAGACTTTTCAAATGTGAATATACTGATAAAACATTTGGTAACTAATATTTGTGTAAACAATTCCATATATTGTAGATGTTCCGTCCTTGTTTACTTCATTGAACCTACTAATTCTATCTTCCTTGCTCTGGAAGAAAAAAAAAATTATTTCGTTGAAAGAGTTATGGTCCGATGGAAAGCACTCTCATGTGGCCATAATTTCATTGGCAGCATTATTTTTAGCTAACGAACATCATAATTGTTAATAACGTTGACGCTTTGGAGAGGTTTTCACTGCATTCATCAAAGAAGGGGGACAATAAACCATTAGAGTAAATGTAATTTGTTTTCAACTTAATTTCCTATGTTAGTTACAAGGTGCGTATTTATTAGTAATCGTCGAAGATCATAGGTAGTTTGTTCGAAGTGTAATACATTAATATATTGTTACGTGTTTTTTCATATAGGCAAAAAAATATTATAATGCCTTTTTGTGCATAAAGACGTTGACTGTGGTGAAATACAGTGAGCGATATGTCGTCCACTTTAGCAGCCCTTAGCAATCGAAGCATAATAGTTATTCACCATATTATGGTATGTGAGAATCAAAGATTACTACCCTTACGGAAAGATTGGTAACTCAATGCTAAGAATCGGTTCCGAGGTTTCGACTCCAGCGCTACCGGGGCCCCTACGTCAGAAAATATAAACACGTAGCGGGAGTCGTGACGTCAACGTCCTTTTTCTGAACTTCCTATCTCCTCTTTTCTTGGACTCGCTACTTCAATTTCACAGAGCTATTAAGTCGCGGCTTCTTTTTAAGTTGTCGCAGTTATCAAGCTATCGGAACTTTTCAAAATGAATCTAATGTTTAATTCAGCATTTTTACACCGATAAGAAATTCCAGGTTACTTTTAAAAAATTATCATATATATATGTGCCTTATTACAATGTTAGCTGGAATTCTGAAAAGTTTACATAAAACAGGCTGATTAATCACGGCCATTATGCGGGTTTTGGGCATAACTACTGTTATCAGTGGGGCGAAAGGTGCAACCGGAGCAATAAGTAGAGTCAAAAGAATTCTGAACAATTGAAAATATATTCATCAACATAAAGAAGAGTACAGGAAATCAATTTCATGTTCTACCCACTGAAGAAATACAGTTAAATATACTTAATATTTCATGTACAATTTTAATGCTGACAGTTACCAGTGTTGCAAAAAAGCTGAAAGGGAGTTAAATGCAACTTGGTAAGTCTTTCACTTTTCAACAGGACATTTGTAACACAGCAATTTATAAAACAGTGAATTAACTGACATCCAATACCTTCGTAAAATATGCCAATGGATGGCAAAATAATTAAAATTATATTGACTGTTTTCAAGGTACTGCAGAGTGTTTTACAAATATAAAAAAAATATTAAGTTTACAAGAACAGTTTAACAAGATTGTACAGAGATATTAGATGCCTCGGGTGTGTTTCAGTGAATACTCCTCATGCTCTGTAGCACTTGTAGTATGAGAATAGCCACACATGAATGAGGCATTAAATTACAAATCTGCCAGTGAAGAAATACAGTTAAATAAATTAAATATTTCATGCATAATTGACGAGGTTGTTGACTCAAAAAGGAATAGCATTTCCTTTCAAAGTGCAGACTACACAAGAAAAATCGGCCGCACGATGCCGGCATTTCTGCAAATGCAGCCCATTGGTCATGCCTGTAATGAAATGGAATACATTTTCATATTTGCAATCTAGAAAACTAAAATTCTTGGTAATCGTCCAAGTTAACCGATGAGTAATAATAATTTCAATATCGTATGCATGTGACTCCGAGGAATATAACGTTGAGGTGAAGATAATAAATAGGATTGGAACCATTCTGCACACACTCTATAAGCAAATTACTTCCTTTAACATCAATGAACGTCAAAAGCGTACAGGGGTGTAATGACAGGAAGGGTGATGAGCAAGGACACGCCCCTTTCCGCCCTGAAGCATTTAGAACGACACCTAATGAAGACGAGGCTATTTTGGAGGGATTGTTTTAAAGGTCGACAAAATTTGTTGAAATGGTTTAGGAGGGTTGGCGCCTTATCACCTCTTAACCACCCCTCCCCCAGTCCACAACATTGTTACGCCGCCGCCAGCGCATGTTACATTATAAAATACAGATGGGTTATTTTTCTCGTGTGAACAAGAACAGGCAAGCAATTACATTTAATTTTAATAAAAAATAGTACCCCATACATCGAGATTATTCTTCTGCAAAAACGTGTTTGATAATAGTTTAGTGATGGGGGATTCAAACGTGATTCTCTCACTAGGCAAATGGAACATTATTTTCTTGTCGACGGTGCGTGATTAAAATTAAGAGAGTGGGATTCATAGCATGACAAATTGGCATTTTAATGATTCCTCTGAAGCTAATATGTTGCCGCAGGTCCCCGAAATCGCGCTAAGACGGAGAAATACCATGAGCGTAAAGGAGAGAAAAATATCGGCCGGAATGCGGGTCGCCTCCCGCCCCCGCTCGCAAATTTTGACCTGCTCTGGAGTGGGTCGCTTGGCCGCGTGAGTGAGGGAGTTTACGGTCTTTGGGTGAGGGTGGGGGGGGGGGGGGGAGGGTTGCGTTAAATCCTTACCAGATGTTGTTCGGCGAAAGGGACTACCCAGATTTTGGAGAAAGACTTTCTCTGGCTTTTCTCGAACCCTCGGAACGAAATTGACAAATTATTTTCCAAATGAAAGCGGTTATTCATCACTCGCGCTAGCAATCAGCAATAATTGACGGTTAGCGGTCGAGGCAGTATTAGTAAAGGCCTGATTAGATTCAACCGTCTTGTATGCAGTAATATTATTCGAGGCAAAAGAAATATAAAATTACACGAGGTCGAACTTTCATTTCCTCCAGGCACATATACAGCATCACATCAACAAATACCATGTACATCAATCAAATAAAATTATTTCTACATAAATTAACTAGAATTTATCTCAACATTGCTATGAATTAGGTCCTGAATTAGTCTTCATTCATTTTATATGAATTTGTGTACATACCTCTCTTTATCCACAGGTGAGCGATGTAGAAGTGAATCCTTTCCTCTGCTCTCGCAGCCTGGAAAAGCACACTTGGAATATGCTTTCTGAGGCATTCTCTTTTGATGCACAATGGAAATCTCTCAGAAGTGAATCTCTCAGGAAAGTGAAATATCGAAGAAGAGAGAAGTTACGCCACACTTCGTCTTCCGTCCCTTCTGTGGTTTTGAATGGCCTGAGATCGGCGGGGCAAATAGGTAGTGAGCATTTCGTCCGCAAAGACAGCGCCAGTCTTGGGCTAGCGATCATGCGACACATAGGACAACACGGTGATTTTGGAACTATAACTTGGGGCCTGAGGCTCCCATAAGGCTTTCATACCGATGGTGAGAATTATTTTATTCATAAGCAATAAGATTTTAAAAATTACATTCCCTTTTAATTTGTTGCATACGGATGGGAAGCATTTTAAAGAAGTAATTGACTTCAATCACCCACAAAAATTATGGACACGGATTGCGCTTTTCGTATGTTTTACGAGATGAAGGCCGAAAGTTGTCTCTTCCATCGTATAAGGGCTACGAAAGCGTAAAGTAAGACTTTCACTTTGCTTGCCTAGGTATCAAGATATCTTGATATCAAGTTACCTATGCGTTTGCCAAGTTCGAAAACGGCCCCAGCCTTTTGTCACGTGGACTGCACCATCGTCTTAAATCTAATATGTCAGCGATTTAATCTACGCGGTACCGTGCTAGCCACCCATCGGGAGCGTGGCTGGGGGCACCTCCATTTTCTTCAGACCGTGCGCTGTCTTATAATCATCATCCAGTGCAACATATTCCAATTACCAAAATTATCAAAAGAGCATGGTTATTTTAGGGCCAAGGAAACTAACCCTTGTAATTATCTCTTCCATACTGCCTTCACCTCTGCCACACTCATGCGATGTTTCGTGCACGCTCCCTTGTTCTTAAGACCCCCAAGCATTCCGCCCCCTAAGTTATAAGATGCTGTTAAATATTTATAAACTATGAGTTTTAATGGATGTTGCCAATGAATTCGTACATGGCTAAATAAAACATCCAGAAGATAGTTATGATAAGGGTCGTACTGTATGTAAGCAAAGGAACGAACTTAAATTAGCTAACTCGGCTGCCCAACGAACAACTTAAATATACCTACAGCCTTAGTGGCGTCTGTCATGATCTCGATTCATTTGCGGATATAACTAATAAGGAACCAGTCCGTTTGGTAGTCCTATTCCCCAATTTCCTGCTTATGGTGTTATCGACCCTAACTACGTCCCAGTTTTCTTAATATTTTTGGCTCCTGAAATTAGATCATATTGCGAACTTACTTAAAAGATAAGGTCGAAATATGAACCGAAAGTCTGTTTGAAGGCGGCTTTAAACGTGTACGCTGACTTCTCTGGAAGTAGAGAGTATAGCGATATCTCGAATCGTATTTCCACTCGCAGACCATCGCTCTGCTCACTGTGTACTTCCGGTTTTATCCGAAGAAATGGATTACCGAAGTAAACAATCAATACGGTAATTTTGAAAATTGCCCAAATTTGGCGATAATTGTGTTCGTACAGTGCTCTATTCGAGTCGCGCGGGCATTCGTGGACTCAATAAATTAATTGTGCATTATTTCAGCGTATCAGGTATGAGAATTGTGATAATTATTATTATCTTATACTGGGAAAGTCACAAATATTATCTTTGCGTTCTTTGGCATTTAAGGTAGTTTGAGCGAAATATCATTTTATCTAGAAATCAATGAATTTGGTCTCATTTTAAAGAAAACTATCTCACCCTTCCTATGACACCAAAAATGTAACCTCTTACCACTTTACTTTCCGAGATATTTGACGAAAAATACTAGACCTTTTACATGGGAAATGGTACGTGTATGCACTCCAGAAAGACAGTATTTACAAAATGAGATATTTCTAACACTTAAATGCCGTAGCAGCGTGTAGTTTGTGTGTCTTCTCAACTATTTTTGAAAATTAATCATATTGTCATCGCAGTAGGTTCTTGGGTATCACAAAAAGCCTTATGTTGTGAAGGAGTTTCAAACGCTCCGCGCGAAAAAAAATGAGTCCAGTTAAAGACTTATTTAAATATTTTCATTTAATTACTTACAATTTCTGTCATGTAAAGCTATATTATTGCACCATTAACAATGCAGTAATTAATTCATGTGTCCTGCAGCTGTTAAAATTAAAACGTATAGTTCGAATATGTTCTCTATTATGACTAGGGAACTATCTCGCTCGGACTACCTTCAAACACGAATAAATATTTGCTCTTGCGGCAGTGAGCCCCTTCTCCTGCCAATGTATTTGTTGTTTACATTTTTAATATTCCTTTGCACACATGTGACCGATATTTCACTAGATACGATGCGATTTTATCGCCGAATTGATGTGCTACTCGCAGGAGAAATAGAAGCCATTTTATTTTCCTTGCAAGTGCGAACCTCGATCGATAACTTCCTTTTTCGACCCCTTAATACTGCCATTGAAGTCCGTGCTTGCTTATCGAAGTGTCGCTTGCTAGGTTCTCCCTGGGTCATGGCAGTGGGAGTAACTTCGATGTGTGGAGCTTCCATGAGATTTCCGTCGTTGACGAGTCAGTTTGGTAGCACTGAGAAAATTATATCCGGTTTAGTCTCATGTGTTTAGTTGCTCCGCACAAGAAATCCGTGCTGAAGTTCGGAGTCGATTCAGAGATTCGTATGTGCACGCATCGCATAAGGATAAAACAGCCCATTCGAGCCACATCTTGCAATATGGAGGAGTTACTTTGACCTCTTCCGAGAAGATGAGAAATGGTTGCAGCGCCGTTATACTCGCGTGGCCGATACTCGCCGTCGCAGACTCTAGAAAGATGTTTCTCGCGCACTCGCCTCTTCAATATTACGCACTTCCGACATCTGATGAAATGGCCTTGGGCTGCAGACGGGAGAGGAAGCCTCGCTCCCCATCACGGAAGATTAAAGCGAATGTTGCTTCGTAATTCGCTTTCGTAAATATTGCGCTTCCCGCGGACATGGTGGGAGCACAGATCTGCGTGAAAATTTGCATATTTGTCCATTTGTGATATTTATAGATGTTAAATGGATAATTACATTGTATCGATCTGTTTATCTTTCAGGAATTCAATGATATTTAACTCGTGGCCATTCTGGATCAAGAGATAAATTTCGTGATCATTCAATGCCATATGTACAACTTTTCCTCTAAACTCGAAGCTGTGCATTTCTTATTGGTATAATTGTTGCCAACAAATATTGAGGTGTTACGGCGAGCACAATATTAAAAAAAAAAAATAAAATACTATTTTTTTATCATGTCCATTACTGCCTGCATGGTGCCTTTTGAGCGTATAAACAGGTGCACACAAATTGAATGTGGTCCTATAATGTCTATTAACTTACTTAAAAATTAATTACAATTAGCACTGAATAACCCACGACAACCATTCGTGTCACTCGATCGTTTTCATTAGCTTTTCTTATAATTACCAATCTGACGATCGTGTTATCTCCTAAAGCCCACATAATTGTTCGTATTGCGCTCGTAAATTTGCACCTCTAACTTTAGGTTGTACTAATGCAATATTTTTCCATAGGATTTTTGTCAAATACGAGGTATTCGGAATCATGCGACCATAGTCCCGACGCGTTAAGACTCATCACACAGCCGCCTCCCTCGGCAGCCTGGTCTTAGCGTTTGCCTCGTGGCTTCATTGCTTGGTAAGCAAGGCACGTGAGCGAAGCAAGAGGTTATTGTGAGATGACTTTTCTTTCTATTATTATATGTGTCAATACGAGGCCTACATCATTACTCTCTGATGGATACAAACGGATACATTACGGATCGTGTGATGCTCATTTCGTTCTGGTTTGTAAATGTTCCGACGAAAAGTTTATTTAAAGCAGCATCACGAGTTTTAATGGCAGTTCTAATGTGTCAGGCTTACGATCTTTACGAAATTTTTTTCATGTTGAAAAATTCTGCGTGATCGAACGCCCATGTTTGCATCCCTGGCATCGGGTTATCATATATCTTCTCAACTCTCTATACACGTTCGTAAACAACGCAAAAACTGCGTCCTTGTCGTTGAAGTATTTATTTCGTTGAGTGTGTCATGTTGAATGGGTGCCAGAACGTTGCTTCAGGAACTTGAGATTTGTGAGATGCGTCTTAACCGGCCGAGTTTCCTCGTATTTCCTCACGTTGAGCATCGCTGTCGCCTCGTCGCATGGCAGTCTCCCCTTCATTCCATCCAGAGCGAGATGTTTCTTTCGTATGTTACCAGTACTATGAAAAGTATGGCATATACAAAAAATTATATACATCTCTCGAGTTTCCTTAGAAATTCTCGAGGAATATACAAATGGACAGTCGCTTTGATCGTAACGTTTCCTTATGGTCTGTTTTTGGTGATCTATGCAAGTGAAAATTATTTTCAATTTAACACGTTTACTTAAAGCACTGGATTCTCTACCCGTGGCTAGTAAAAAATTGCGTTGAAAAACGTTTTCAATTAAATGTGCTCCATGGGAAGTTGTGTGTGAAAATCTTAATGACTGCCATCCATCGACGAGTGAATAATGTAAGAAAAGAGTTTTATCTCACCTGCTGAAATAAGGCGTAGGCTGGTCATTGATGTTTTAATAATAGTTAAATATTACATTGGCTATATTGACAGAACGAGCTGGTTGAAAGTACAAGTTCACTGTCTTTCATGACCAACATCAGTCGGTCCTAGTCCGAAATTTTCGTCAAAACATCCACCAGCAATTCGGATGATTTTTTTTGCGAGAAAAGTCGTGCAGTGAATAAAAAGCGTACCAGGGGAAAATGTCGATTTATTTTTTTTGTTCCTTTAATTGCACCGCACGCTTACATTTGTCCTGGCGGGGGAGTTCACTTGTTTCCTTGTGACATGGCAGTGTGTGCGGATGATTCTGTATGACTGACTAAGTGGCGCGTGCCTTGCCTCAAAATTCAGCGAAGAAATTCGGAAGAATAGGAATCCTCGTTATTTTTCTACCATTACTTTTATCGGCCACGGTCTTTCCCGCTCTTTATTTCACCAACTGAAACTAACATCCGTCGCTGACGTGCATGGAATAAGCACCATCAATTCGTGGAGTATTCAGTGGTGAATCTTATTAGTTGTGAATCTTGTTTGTTTAGTTGTGAATCAGACGTACAATATATCCCTTTTGTATGTCCTTTTGCGATATTTGCCAAGTTGTGTTAATAATCATGGTCACAATGTATTACGCTCATCACAAGGAATCCGAGGCTATGTTGTTCGGAAAATTTTACCTCGCGTTTTATTTTAACTTCCGAAACTCGGGTCGAGAAGTAGCAGGAGCACACTAGCTTATAGTAAATGAACGCTTGCAGTTCTAAAAACACGAGATGATGATAGAATATTTAGAAAATTCAAAGCTGCCGTAGAAAATTTAATTCAACAGAAAAAAATGTTCGATAATAGATGACCTTTTGGCGATCAGTCAGGGAAATTGGTAAATCCGTCAGAGAAAAGTCAGGGAAAGGTCAGGGAATTTGAAAGTTGGATATCAGTAGCCACCCTGTTTGGCCACAGGTCGTACCCGGAATGAAATGGCAGTTTAATCTGCCCATCTCTCTCTCTTTCTCACTCTAGTTCCGTTCATATGATGGAACATATCGTAATTATATGCCGCTCCGGGACGTGAAACTTATTTGCGGAAATAGGGTGCGTAATCGCTGCTGTTATTTTTTTACTAACCTTTCCCAGTTAACCAAAAAAGTTGCCTTATTGGTCACAAAACATGTTTTGTGTGCTAATTAAGGTAAAAACGTTATCAGTACTCTTATTTGAGTGGGATACTATTTGTACATTGCCGCAATAAACAATCAACCCCGACTGGAGATCGAACCCTGGACCTTTGGCTTGTCCGACATGTGCGCTGCCCGTATTTTTCCCTGTTAATTCTAGTGTGCAGTGTAGGCATATTTTTGACGGAGATGAAATTCCATTTGTGGATTGCTAGTTTTCGACACATCCGAAACCTTGAACCAAAATGGACCAGTATGCTAGTTTCTAAACGTCATGAAATAATTTCAAGATGTTTCGGAAACCCTTCGGCTTTGAAAAAGAATTTGCGTGCGTGTCGTGGTTTCAATCTTTGCAACGACCTGGAACTTTTCAGCTTGCTTAATACAGCCCTGGCGAAATGTGGTTGTTTGCTTCCGTTGCTGAGGACTTTGAAAATTCCTCAAGAGCAGTTTTTTTATCCCACCCATCGCCTTAAAGCATTTTCGGCTTGATTACTGTATTTCCGTTCTTCCTGCTTGTCTCGTCATCTGCTTGTGACATATTTGCTTCCTTTATTTACATTGACAAAGTACTGTGTAAGTCGCGGTTAGGGTGTGTGGTGCGGGGTGATTCCACTCCAGGCTTGCATCACTCGTCCCAGGTCAAATCGCACGTTCCCCCGGCCGCTTCGAGCTGACCAAAAGCATTGCGGAGAACAGTGCGCGGTCAAACCGGAAACTATGAAAGTGCTCCACAGACGTGCATACTATCTCGCAGTACACTTGTTTTGCTACTACATCTGGGTATTATTATTAATAATATTAATGTCTGAATATTACAAGCTGATAGATACAATGCAGAAAAGAGTTATTGGCTGCGGCTTCCATGGCTTCTCGAGGCAATTTCCGGTCGACTTTTCCGTGTAAAATATTGCGGATTTTTCTACGATAATCTTACGGTGGCGTTTCCTTTATATCCTGGCCAGACGGTAACTTACTCGTCAACACGAACTTCCTTGTTCCCGGGTCGAATGGCAGAATGCTTCTCCCTGGAGAGAGAGGATTTTGGCTGACATCCGTTTCCAAGACATACGAAAGTTGGCTCTCGCTCCCTCGGCTAGGTCCCCCGGAAGTATTGCCCACGGCCTGTTCATATTCCGCCCATAAGTATGGGATAGCTCTAGAGGGCAGGAGGAAAGTAGAGTCCCTCGGAAAAGGCTTTGGAAGTTGTCTCGTCTAATCTTTCGTTCGTTTAATCGATTGCAAGCCGTTTGCGTCCTAGGAATGGGCGTCAGTCTTAGATGTCATCCAACAATCCCACTTCCGCTACTGTCTTTCCGTCTCCTTGTTTTTAGTAGTATCTCCCATGGCAGCACTAGATCGGTGGACGAATTTCCAATCCAAGAAAGAAATGATGCGAGTCGAAGATGGAGCGCCCTCAACTTCCTTTTCTTTCAATCCTATAATCTCAGTTGTTCATGCATTCGTTTATAAAAGAATACCCGTGGCATTTCAGGCTTGGAAAACCTATGAAAGCATATTTTGTCGAACCCGGCATTAGTCTTGGCCACTAGAGAAAGTGGGATAGCCCCAAGGTAATTTGTTGCTCCGACAGTTGATGGGATGGACCTCCAAAAGAAGCCATTTAGACCTGGATGGAAAGGGATAATTTTGATCTTGACGCTGGATTTATTCTCTGTTATATTTGGAGTCCCATATCAAAGATCATTTGGCAAATTGAAACGAATTATCCTTCTTTCCGTTGCCTTCCTTTCAAATTTCACCATCCGATCAATCAGGAGTCACCTGCTTGTTGGACCCGGATCATAAGCCTGCCGTATTATCTACATCTACGTCATACCCTGCAAGCCACCCAAAGGGTGTGTGGCAGGGGGTGCTTTCGCACCAGGCATGCATGAATGATATGGCAGAACGCCGACATTACATTAAAACCCGCGTACCACACATGCAAAGCGCCAACCAAAAATCTAATACCCAAGAAACATTCTATCTTCAATCGTTCCAACATGCAAGGGATACAAAGACTACTACTACAGATTCAAAATATCATGCATAAATAAGAACATCAATATTTACATCATGCATAAATAAGAGAGTAGAGAATATAATGAGAAAGATTTACTGCCTGCCTATTGTCAATACTCGAACTATTCATGACGACGATCACAGCTGTTATGGTCCCGAATGGTACGCGGAAAAAATGACATTTTATACCTATCGGTTCTACAATCTAGCTCTCTAATTTTATTGGCGCGATCTAATCTGCCGTAGTACGAAGGGGTTAATAGTATGTTTTTTACGTCGTCAGTAAAATGATTTTCCTGAAATTTATTTAGGAGGTTAAGCCTATAATTTAATCTACGCTGTGATAGCGATTCCCATCCTATTTCTTCTAACAGTCCAGACACACTAGCCAACTTATCGTAGCATCGTTTCACAAACCTAGCTCCTCTTCGCTGTACGCGATCTAACTCTGATATCAACACCGTTTCGTATGGATCCCATACACTAACAGCATATTCCAGATGAGGCCTAACGATTGAAAAATAACAACGTTCTTTCACTTTCCCATCACATTTTCCGAGTACTCTCTTGATAAAGCCTAGCTTCCTATATGCTTGACCGCATATTTCCCTAATATTTTTTCCCCAAGATAGGTCGTGAGTAATTGTGACCCCTAAGTACTTTTTTTCGCGCGGTGCGTTTGAAACTCCTTCTAAACGTAAGTTTTTTGTGATATCCAAGAACCTACTGCGGTGACAATATGAATAATTTTCAAAAGTAGTTGAGAAAACAGCCAAACTACACGCTGTTAGTTTTTTTACGACATCTAAGCGTGAGAAAGTCCTCATTTTGCAAATAAGCTCTCTCTGTAGTGCATACACGTACCATTTCCCATATCGAAGGGCTGGAATTCTTTGGCAAATATCTCGGAAAGTAATGTGGTAAGGGGTTGAATTTTTGTTGTCATAGTATAGGTGAGATATTTTTCTTTAAAACGAGACCAAATTCATTGATTTCTAAGTAAAATGATATTTCGCCCAAACTACCTCAAGTCTTCCTAATGAGGATCCCAAACACTGGCACCGCATTCCAAGTCTTTTATCGGCCGCAATTTGACGATGGTAAGTCCAAAGACCCTCACGGCTTGAGTCAAACACACACGCACGCACTCATGCCAGTGGGTGACTGTTATCACGCAACGTTGAATGTGCGCACGCGTGACCGGAGAGCGGATCGGTCGCATCGACCGGAGACCGAACTCGGTCCCGTCGCGGTCATTTCTCGAGACCACTAGATGATTCTTTCACCAAAGTTTGATGCAGACTATTTTTTGCTCGACGTTGAAAATATTTTGCTAGAGCCAAACTATCATGGAAGAAACAATCACAGGAATAAGATTAAGGAAATAGACTGCAGAACCGATAGATTTAAGATGTAATTTTTTCCACGTACAATAAGGGACCATAACAGTGGCGATAGATGAGTTCTAGGATACTGACTAGGTTAAATAGGTTCTTTTCATTAGTGCTAAATATCTTACAATGAATTTTAGATACTAACTTCTCATGCAATCTCCGGCATGGTTTACTCCTGCATGTCTTAGTACCTTGTAGTGCTATTTTTTTGTCGCATTAATAATACTAGCCAGTAGTTATATCTTGAGTAGTATGCTGCAGGGTAGCATGTTTTTCTTCGTATCACTCTCCTAGTTTGCGGTCTGACTGCGTACCTTTGTCCTGACAGCTTTTGGCCTGCGACCGGCATTCGGGGGAACGCGTGCGGTTCTGCTTTGAGGGGGGATGAGTGCTGCATGTCTGGTGTGGAATCACACCGTGCAACACACCCTAGTGGTGGCTTGCACGGTACTTCGTAGATGTAGATATAGATGAACAGACAGCGTTAATTGTTTCCGTATTATCGATTCTGCAAGCCCTACCTGGCCCATTTTTCTTTTTCCAAAAGCTGACTGCTACGCACTTTTTTATGTTTAGTTCCATCTGCCACTTTTCGCACCAAGCATGAATAGCAAGTAGGTCGATTGTTAACGAGTCGCTATCTTCGGAATTGGTAATATCCCTATTCACAACCGCGTCGTCTGCGAAGAGTCTAAGCTTACTTTTAACGACGTTGCTGATATCATTTATGTACAAGAGAAATGAAAGTGGACCAATGACACTTCCCTGAGGAACTCCCGATGTGACGTTGTGTTTGACATGATACCATCTATGACAACCCTTTGTCCCCGCCCATGTAAGAACTGATTAATCCAACTAATAATGTTAAACGTAGTTAAACGTTATACAAGTGTAAGTTTGAATTAGGCTGTCCTGGTTACTCGTGGTTATTACTGTGTGCATCTCTCCCATTGTCGGAAAGAGACAAGCTTTTTTATCTCCCCCTTTGTTTGCCGCCAGGCGGGGGGGGGGGGAGGGGTGGGTCCACGTGATTCTGAGTCCCATGCTCCGGAGAGGGAACGAGGGAAGTGGAAGAGAAAGAAAGAGAAATCAGTGTATCGGAGGGTCTTCCTCTTGGGTCAATCGGCGGTCGTGTGGGAGGCCGCACGAATGGGTGGCTGCTGACCCCCCGAGGTAGTTCTCTCCTGACGAAGGAGGAGGGGTGTGCCGTCCACGGAGGTCGTTGGAAGGAAGAGTCACACAGGACAATCATGCTCTCCCTTTGTGGTCGAGAGGGGAAAAGAGGGGGGGAGGGGGCTTCCGCGGGCGAACCGCTTCCAGGCAGCAGCAGTCCGTGTCCATTGGGGATAACGTGGCTCATGACTCTTGTATGTTCTTGGGACTCCGAGAGGTAGTGCTCGTGACGTAACACCCCCTTCCTCACCCGCTCTGTTATTTAGCAGCCATGCGAAAAGGGCGGGAAATACGCTTGCTGTGGTTTCCTGTGGAAATATTCTGAAAAGTTATGCTCTAGTATCTAGCCGTATGCCGCATTGTAATGGCCTTTTCACTTTTTTTTAGACAGTATAATATATAATGTGCTTTAGGAAAAACATTTGCTCTATTTTAGCGCGGAATCAAAGGCAATTATTGGGGAAACTTTTCGGAAATCGATAACTGTTTGTCGATAACCACTTTCTTGATCGATAAACACGCCCTGACACCAGGTACGTTTTTCTGATAAGACAATTTGACTCAAAGTAGTATAAGTGATGATAAAGACTTCAGCTTATCGTTGTCCTGTGGTCTACGAGTAGGTAGTAGTTATTGGTCCTTTCAGGGTATGACGTAGATGTAGATTGGTCGAAATAGTGCGAGTCAATCGCTACCTAATTGACAATGTGTTACATGCCTCTTATAGTGATATCCCTCGCAAAACAACCAGATGCCGATTTCATGATACATCTACGTCATACCCTGCAAGCCACCCAAAGGGTGTGTGGCAGGGGGTGCTTCCACACCAGGCATGCTTGAATGATACGGTAGAACACCGAAATTACATTGAAACCCGCGTACCACACATGCAAAGCGCCAATTAAAAATCTAATAACCAAGAAACATTGTATCGTCAATCGTTCCAACATGCAAAGGATACAAAGACTACTACTATATATTCAAAATCTCATTCGCAATTTGTTATTCATTTGATAGGCATCTGATCGACATAGGTGGCAAAAAATATTTTCCCCTGAAATAGGAGTCTTCAGGTTTCATGTCGTTGTACTTTAATAACAGTGCATTTCAGCGGTTCAAGAATTTGTTCTGCTATCAGTGACGAGTCATTATCCTATTTTAAGAAACTTGACGCGACTGACCAAGTCTTAAATGGCGTAATGACCTCTCTATTCGATTGCCTCCACTTAGCTCTAAAAGGTAATTGAACAATGTATGTAGGACTACTATTAACAAAAAGATGAAGATGGACATAATGGTATCAATGTTCGGTATCTGTGTTCTGCCCCATACATCTCCGTAGGTCGTGAGACCGAGAAGAATGAGATCTTCCGGTTGAACCGCTTCCTGGCAGCCAGCAGCCTTTGACCCGTGAGGGTGACGTGACGTATTACTCGGAATCCTCTCAGCCCTCCTGCTTACGTCAAGGGCACCGCTCTGGGTTTCGTTTGCTGCGGGCATTTGTGTAAAAATGATGGGGCATGGGCACTTTGCTTCCACCTCTTCCCGTAAGGGCTTTTCTGTAGGTTTCTCACTCTTCTCGCTGAATATTAAACGAATGGGGAAATATGTAGTCATTTTGTGTATAAAGTGCACCAGGCAATAATGCTTAAGCATTGAAACATGGGTCGTGCATTTTTTATCGCTGTGGTTTGTGGAAGTTTCCGTATCCGAATGAATTCCGTGTGATAACCCACCGAATCACATAGTCACTGTATTGAAGGCACCTCTTCTCCCTCACATCTTCAGTGCACCCGACAATCCTTCCTCATATCCCCGTGACTCATTGTCATGCATCGAGAGGGCTCTTTTATCTTCGGAACTGAAACCACACTCATATTCTCTGTTTTTCAGATCTTTTCCTTGTTTTTCTGTCTCCAGGCTGCAGTCAATTTCAGTTGGGAATTTGCTCTAATGCCGTGCAGAATAACCTAACAGCCTATTATGACGCCCGAAATCGAAACCCGGGTCGTGAATCCAAATAAAACCCCCTGAAATCCCAAATTTTTTCAGTGATTCATCTCGTATATGAATAGGTTTTACCAAGTTAGTCCCTGGACCACGAATTACGAGCATGTTATGTAGTTACCAACTTCAGTAATAGTCGTGATTTCCATGGCATTGGTGGCATGTGGTCCGTTGCTTTTCAGTGAAATTTTAATCCGACATGTATTTTCAGGTTTTTGTCAGAGCCTCCGAGTCTCTAGGGGCTCCCACCTTAATCCCTCTAAAAGTCGTGAGACAGTATATGTACGCTTGTAGCAGTTTTTAACGAAGCGCGTAGCTTTCCTTTGTATTTTATTGATTCTTTTGGTTAAAACTTTATGACTAGGTTCCCAAATGCTCGCGGCGTATTCGAGGTGTAGCCTAACCAGAGCGAAGTAGCACCTCTCTTTGACTTAGTCATCCGAGGACCTTCCTATTATGCGTTTAACAACACCTAGTTTCTTTTATGCCGTGCCACTTATGTGTTGTATGTGTGTTCCCCAGGATATATCAGAAGTTAAGGTAATTCCAAGATATTTTACTGTATCTGAAGATTTGATGTTTATTTTACCCTCAGTATAGGTATGGCATTTGTGTGATAACTTTCGCAGGAAGTGACCTGTGGTGCATTTGCTGATATTTTATCTGACCCCCACTCCTGGCACCACGAATGAACGTTTTAAGGTCCGATGACAGAGCTTTAAAGTCCGCGTCTTCGCTCATTTCACGGTAGATAACTGTATCGTCTGCAAATAATTTTTATTTACTGCTAACTCTAGAACTTAGGTCATTAATATAAGTAATGAATTAAAGAGGGCCGATCACGCTTCCTTGAGGAACACCGGATGTGACTTCAACCATATCAGAGCTAAAACCATCAATAACTACTTTTTGTTTTCGATCACTGAGAAAGTCACTTATCCAATTCACTATATTTTTATTAACTCCGCAGAAATGTTCTTTATATATGAGTATTTTGTGAGGAACCTTGTCGATATGCCTTCTTGAAATCGAGGAACGATTCGCGTAGACTTGCTTAATCGATTCACCTGATTTTAGAATATCGTGAAGGAAGAGCACAAGTATTGTTTCGCTGGACCTGCCCTTACGGAAGCCGTGCTGACTGCTATGTATGAAGTTACGATTATCCAGGAATGTCATAATATTGCTAACGAAAGTGTGTTCCAGAATCTTGCATAAAAGGGATGTTAGCGATATAGGCCGGTAATTTCCTGGGTCACTTTCATTTCCTTTTTAAAATATTGGAGTGACGTTGGCTATTTTCCGGTCTTGAGGCTCCTTGCCTTCGGATAATGATTTGTTAAATATAATTTCCAAGAATGTTGCAATCTGTGGCGCTAACTCCTTGAGGACGCGTGCAGGTATTCCTTCTGGACCCGGGGACTTGTTACTTTTAATCGAACGCAGTTGTTTAATTATTCCATCACTTTCAATTGTTATGTCAGCCATCGGCTCGTCAAAGTTAGGAATGTCTCAGTTATGTATTGTGTCATTCTTAGTGAATACACTTTCAAAGTAGTGGTTTAATAAGTTGGCTTTTTCGATGCTGTTGGTGACCACTTTGTCGTTTGTATCCAATAAAGACTACTGTCGACGATTCGCCCTGGAGCTCTCTCGCGTAACACCAGAATGACAATAAAATATGTAAATAGGTGTTATTAATTCGAAGATATATATTAGAGACTATTATAATAGTATGAAACGTATGTTTTTGCGTTTAGGAGAAGATCTCTACCTGGAGAATCGAATTATTTCGAAATTCGTGTCTAGTGATAAAAGGCTACGCTTTAAAATAGCATTAAATTGTCAGGAAATCAAATCGGTAACATACATTGTTCGCTCCTGTCTCTACATATAATTAAAAAAAAACTAGTGTCTATCCGTGATAGTGCGAATACAGTAACCCATTTTTAACCTCCGCACTTTTCTATGTGGAGTGTTGCAATCTCCACACACACAAAAGAATGCGGATATTACAACCGAGTTATTTCATTCGCACCGTCATGGATATAGAAAATGTCCACCAATTAACGCTTGGAACTCTTTCGTACGTGTGTGTGCAAATTTTCACCCAAATCTTTTGATAATAGAAAGTCGCTCCAACCACTCACTGCTGGTAAATCGCGACGGTGAAACGGTTTCTTCGCAGAGAAAGTCCCCCTCCCCCTCCCCGCCTATTCCTTTCGTCCGGTTCCCTTCGTCCCAGCGAGGCGGAAAGTGGTGTCGTCAATTCCACAACTCCTGCGAAAAGATCGATTCGATCGACACAAGGGTTTCCTCCTTCCCTTAAATTCGACACGTAGACGCTTTTCAATTGCCTTTCCTCGCAGTGTGCGTCCTTGGCCTTCGTCTGCGTCCCATTGCCCTTCCGTCGGCACGTTGTTACATCCTTCGATACTCGTCCGTGCCTTTTATTCCACAGGTATGAGTGTCCTCCTTTCACGAGCCCGTGAAAGGTATGCGTGAATGATTCGGCGTTACCGTCGCTATTTATCCTCGATTGTATTCTGGATCGTTGAATGGCGGAAAAGAATATTCATGGGATTATCCTCCGAGATTGTCGTTTTCTAAAACGTCTCTCCTGAATAGTTATTTTTTTCTCGGATGGCAAATGACTATGTGACATGGCAATGCAAATTTTGGTTGTATCTTCATTATATTGTGGCTTATTTTTATCTCGGCTTTTCAATTTTAACCTCTCAAATTATTCTATGGGATAAGGAATTGATATATTTTTTTAAAATTCGTGTCAATTAGTTAATGTTTAGAGGTCACTCAATAGGTATAAATGCAGTGATGTCTTATCCTCCCGATCGGAGGATAAAGTATCTACTAGGAGTAACGCACGCAGTTTTCAGCGTCTTTATATTGGGCCAAAATTCGCTCCATTTTTACGCATGTACCACCCTTTCCCTTAAATGTTGTTTCTTTGCGGTGGCTGCTGTCGGGCGCCCGAAATAGGACGCCCCCGACCCCCTCCCCTGGTGCACGCGGACCGGAGTCCCGGTCAGCTGATTCCTCCTGCATCTCACTTCGTATCCTTTAAGGTAGTCTGAGCGAGATAGGTTCCTAATCATAAATAGACCATATTCGAATTATACGTTTTAATTTCACCTGCTGTAGGACACATCAATTAAATATTGCATTATTAATGGTGCAATTATATAGTTTTAAGTGACAGAAATTGTAAGTAATTAAATATCCAAATAACTCTTTAACTTGACTGATTTTTTCCTGCGGTGCGTTTGAAAGTCCTTCAAAACTGAAGGTTTTTGTGATACCCCAGAACCTACTGTGGCGGCAATATGATTAACTTTCAAATATATATATTTTCGATACATGATCCTAAAGAAGTTAGTGGGCACGTGTGGTATCTTAGCAAGCAACTGTCCACTGCACTCCCAACTTTTTGTGACAACTTAAGTCCAGCGGACTAAGGATTAGTAACAACCTAAGGATTGTAAATTTGTGTTTGTCATCTGCAGACTTGGAGAGTTACGTTGAGGAAATGGCTCCCTCCACCAATACAATCCTGACCAATCAATCCCTTACATCAAATAGGCCGACGTATCCGCTGCATCCTCATTCACATAGGAATCTTAATAGTACCGTGCTCCAAGGTTCTGTGGCGCCGGACGTGTCCTCTTGAGACATCAGTATTCATCCTAGTTCAATGTCAGACCCAGCATGCTCTCTTGCACCTTGTCAGTGCTGTAGTTAAAAAGCGGTGTATTTCAAACTGCTTTCTTGAATGGATTTATGTGATAGTGGGATTTCTCGTCGAAATTGAATTGAAGAATTATATTGCATGTAAAGAATTGAAGGAAAAAATTCTTTCCCGTTGCAATGTTTACGTATTTCGTCGTCGCATTTGCAGCAGGTATGAATTTCTTCACTGAATTAAACAATATTTTACCCGTTGAAAGGGGCCTGGGTGATGTTTTAATTGCTGCGCCGCAGAAACTATGGGCCAAGTGATCGAAGTGTAGGAATCAGGTGTCGGGAATGGAAAAGTTTTCTCCCCTGGGTAACTTGAGTCATCAGCCCCGGATGCTGACATTTGGATGGATGGTGATAGAAGAACCCGCTCGATGACGGAGGGAGTATTTGCGGAGAACGGCCATGCTGTCTATCTCTTTGGACTATAACTTCACATTGGTGCGCAAATATTGACTATATTTTCCTGGTTTGCGAGTACATTGCGCAAGGCGACAGAAATGAGAGTTTTCAACGGATGGACGGCGTATTGGAAGAGTCAGGAAATTTCAGACATATTGCTGCTTGCGAAACCATGAACCAGAAGATTCAGCCTTATTGAGGACAAAACGATGTCTAGGAGGATATTTTCATTCTGTAAACTCTAATTTAATGCAATATCTGAGTCTTCGTCACAAGACATGAATTAAAATTATCCTGCTTTTAGTTTTTTTTTATCGAACTAATATCAGTTTACCTGTGAATAAGACCGTCGATGAGGTTTCAGTAAATGTGGGCCATTGGATGATGTGCGTGTATCCAACTGTAGTTTATGCTGTAAAATGTACATGTATCCTAATAAGAACAATGCCAATGCTATCAATTATTGGATAATCGTAAATGAGTTAAGGGGCCATTCAAGTATTACGTAAGACGGTTATGGGGATAGTGGGGGGGGGGGGTGGGATCATCTTACATTGTCTTATGTAGAGGGGTGGGTCTGGAACCAATATACGTAAGATTTTTGTCCTTCTTGAAACATTGTATCGTTTCCGAATGAAATTTAGCTGTGAGATGGAGCATCTGCTCGTTACAGGCGTATTTTCCGCATTGTCACCGGCGCACCAATGCTCCTATTCTGTCGCCTGACTGGCTAGCTACATAACCTCCATGCCTATTAACTCACGTCTTACGTCTTATGCACGACTGACAGGGAGGGGGGTGGGAAAAATCTTACATTGACTTACTTAAGAGGGAGGGGTCAGAAATGGCATAAATCGTCTCACGTAATACTTGAACGACCCCTAAGAATTTTATTTTTAATCAAGCATTATTTACAAGTGCTATAAAAAAACGGAATTTGTAATGTACATCTACATCTACGTAATACCCTGCGAGCCACCACGAGGGTTGTGGCAGGGGGTGAAGATCACCAAACATGCACTATTGACATGCAACTAGGATATTTAATGGAGAAATGCTAGATAATAGGGTCACATGCAGCTAGATGGTTAGTATATACATTATAAGAAAAGGATTATTTGTTGTTATTACTTGCATCATTCACTACAGACTGCTCTAACTGTATTTCACCTACCTATCCCTTTGCTACGTTGCCTATTGTTCTCTCTTATGGTACGCGGGAAAAATGACATTTTAAATCTATCGGTACGACAATCTATCTCTCTAATCTTGTTAATCTGATCAAACCTAGCATATTACGCAGGGGTTCTTAATATATATCTAACGTCATCTGTGAACAACTCTGTTTCGAATTTACTTAAAAGGTTTAACCTAAATTTTAACCTGCGTTCTGATAGTAATTCCCATCCTAGTTCTTCCATTAAACTCGTAACACTTATACAATTATCATAACGGCCTTTAACAAATCTAGAGGATCTCCTTTGCACACGCTCATGTAATATGTAATCTCTGACTCTTGGTTAAAACAAACCACGGTTGTTACTGGAAAGGGAGTGAAAAACGTTCTATAGCCGTAAACTTTGCCAGTTATTGGGTACTAATTCGGCGAAAATTACTCTTCTTATGTTCAAATAGCCATTCGAGACATATGAATATTATTGGAAAATGCTCTTGCGAGCAAATCATTGAAATTCTATCACTACCCTGATGGAGTGAAGGATAGTGTAACGACTCAAGTGAGTTGGTTGCTTATTTCCTATTTCACAAAAACAAGTCTTCGGAAAAATTGTGCCCAATATCCGTGCACAGTTCTGTGGGGATAAACGAAGAGAACCCTTTAATCGAGATGGAGAGACGACTTATCCGTTAATAAATAAACCCAATGAAAGTTATTCGTTTGCTTATGTGCCATCTGTGTGTAATAGACCGGTATTTTTTATCATTTTCTTCAGCTACCTTTTAGGCTTGCGTGCGTTCTTCGTTTGTTCCGCGTTTATTTCGGCAGCTTCATAGTTCGGTATCTGTGATGAAGCCCAGGAGGCCTGGGGAAGATCTCCCCCATTCTTTTGTGCTAAGATTTAAGCTGTCTGAATTTTGACTCGTGTCTACTCCGGTCCCCCAATTGTACACCAAAATCCCACCCCAAAGATGTTGTACTTGTCGTCAGCATGCACTACATGGTAGAAATTCACCAACATGCACCTCACCATAGGTACATATGCCACAAATGCTACAGAAACTACTAAATGCAACAGGCAGGGAATATGCAAAACACGATGTTTGCACTACTCGGGAGATTTAGATTAGGGGGCGCATCTATTTATAAGAGTCACTGCCTGTCAGCTAACATACTGCCAAGTCTTTACGCAGTCGTCTCTTATCACAGTCACGGAAAAACGAAATTTTATTCCTGTCAGTTCCAGAGTCTATTTCCCTTATTTTATTCTCATGATCTGATCTACCGTAACTCGGCATTGTGGAAGTTGGTTTATGTCGAGGTTGATACTTCAAAATTAAGTCATTGTGGATGGCGATTCGATCCCATAAGGAATAGGGTCCCGGGTCGGAATGGGGTCGCCTCGAAGGACTCGAGGCGAGGTGATTGGACGTGCGAGGCAAATTTTGAGGCAATCAGATAAGTCTTCGAGTGGGCCTCGCCCTACGCACGGCAGCCCTCTATTTGATAGCGACACCATCCCTGATCGCTGAGTTGGCCTTCCTGTTGATGTCGCGGAGACGAAAGAGCTGTCGAAAGCGTGATCTGGTGCGTGGGTAGCTACCGGAATGCTTTCTTCGCGGCCTTCCTGACTGTTTATTTCCAGTGTCGGTTGTGCCGAACGGTTAGTGTGAGTGAATTAATGATTCAAGCTTTTAGGGACCGGGACGGGGAAACATTTCATGGAAAGCTGATGGAAAGAATTCTGTTGAAGAATATTTTTTGGTCCTACAAATCATTGTATATTTGTGTATTTTTGTACGAAAGTGTAAAAAGACAGGTCTCCTGTAACTTGTACGCTTGGCGAAAGTCCTTCCCGAAGCTTTTGAATTGGAATAAATTTTGTGAATACTTATTATTGTCGGACTTGATGTATTTCTTTGCATCGGCGGTTTATGGCGTGGAGCACTTTGTGTTTAGAGTAAATTGCTCCTAAGCTGACGGAGCTATTACTCCTAAGAATTTCCTCAACCACGTTCAACCACAACTTTCTTGGCCTACCTCTACCTCTCGCACCATTCATTTCACTCGTATGTATCCGTTTCGTCATTCGACTCTCACCCATTCTCTCAACATGACCAAACCAACAAAGAACACTCCTATCATTTTTTTGCACTAATAATAAAAATTAATGTAGTCATTAAAATTTTTAGAGATAATGGTCATTCTCACATTTTTATTTTTTCGTTGTAGAGTAGAATTCGCTGCATTCGCCATTCTGGTGACATGTTTTATTAAATAAAGGCTTATTTGAAGCCCTTCCACGAATTCTGTTCCCTCCGCGGTGTGCAGTTTAAGCGAAAGGTATAGACCAACCTTGCGTACCATTTGTCATCCGATGCCGACAGTTGGATACTACGAAAGCCACTTTCTTTCTGCTGATTTCAGACCCTGATGGTATGTATACGTGAGTGGTGAAGCATAATATTATTCATACAATCGACAAAAATAATCCACCTCTACTGGATAGGTTCGGATCTGAATGGTGGATACTTATTGCATACGGCCACCATTCCGCTACCGCAGCAATCAAATGAAAGAATTTCCACCATAGCCTTGAAATTTTTTTGTTGAGAATTGCCCACGTTCAGTGATCGTTTGAACGTTTTTCGCTGTCCCTCAAACGCCTCTGTTTCCGTGAATGCATTTCTCCATGTTTTCTGTTTAGTAGCACTTCGACGGTCAATTCTTTTTTCCTTAATCTGTAACTCGACGCAGTTTGCTTGCTAATTGTTTTCTGCTTGAATGCTACAAGCTGACTGCGGTGACTAGTAATTCTAGTTTTCTTAATCCTAGTTCGTGAGGAACTCTTCTTTAGCCTTTCGAGAAATTCTACTGTGTATGAATACCAAGTAAACGAATTAGCTGCTCGTAGCGATTCCCTCTCAACGGAAGCGCCATTCGGTCCGACCGCTTAAACCATTTATTAACATTGATTGCGTCTGCATTTGATTTTAAGTGACCTAGGTCAATATATTCAAAGTATCTCGCTTCGGGGCTATTGGTTTCGTCAAGTCAAATGAAGCTACCGGCGAAAAGCCCGCTTAATGTCGTCTATTATGATTTCCTTAATAGGTTTTTTGTTACAAGTCGTCGAGAAGGATGGCGAACCCGCAGATGTCGCTAGCATATGCAATTTTATTCTCTTACATCTATAGATATCGCCAATGAGAACATGCTTGCGAAGTTTAACGCAAATCTGTACATGTACAGATAACGCTCCAACCACCCGAATTCCTCGATTTCTTGTGATATGCTCAATAAATTTGCAGAGAACTACGAAATTCGCGATGCGTGCGTGCGTGTGTCGAGTTCTTCGTCTCCGACGCGAGACGTCTGCCCTCCGCTGCCTCCGGGGGGTGTATGTATATTTTGGAGCGGAGGGAACGATAGATAAGATTGGCGGATTCGAGAAAACGGATCAAATGCCGAGTAGCACATCTGCGTTTGAGACGGCGAGATAGTGGTCTGGCCTCCGTCCACAACAGTCGAGCGGATTGTTGTTTGTATCTTTCGCGGAAGTGCTCTCCGTGGAGTGGGTCGCCATGGCGATAAGCGGAGGAGTATGGAGGGCGGTAAGAACTCTTGTGGACTCGAAATGTTTGGACGCACGCCTCCCGTATTGAAGTGAATAATGAGGAGAGTCCAAGGGGGAAGGGGAGGAAAGTTGGCGACAGCGTTAAACGTCCCTCGCGGGCTTATTCACGCTCGCGGAATTAGCACTTGCGAGGCTGGCCTGACGCTGCTCTCTTGTCTTCATTGAAGGTGTTTGGAGCGGTCGTGAATAAATATTATGGATTGTTATCTCGTCGCCAAAAACTGTTGTCTAGAATTCCGTAAACAAACAACTTTTTGGAATATGGTGCCGCCTTGTGATGAGAGACGGAAGTTCAAATGTAAATACAGTCGATAGTTTGTAGATAAACACGCCTTACTGGTTTTACTTACCATTAATCATAATGCAGTGGGTAGAAAAATGTAGTACTACTCGCGGGACGTAATTATACATTTTTTTAATATCGTCCGAGTTACAGATATATTTAATTCCTCTCCAAATTTAACTACACAAATGCACAATTAACTTCTTAGCACTTCGTGAATATTGGTTTACGGAATTTAATAATAATGCGAGGTGACTTCATGAGTATTCCCAATGGCCATCATTGCAGTGTAATTAAAAAGGAGTGCACTTACCGCCGCCTTGAACAGATTCTTATTTTTCAATCCAAGTCTTTTCAATCCAATCCAATTGATTGGAAGATATGTGCCGTCAAAACATTGAAATATTATACAAACCATCACAAATGATGACGTAGCGTGACTCAAACTTCCGTTAATGTTTGGCAATAAATATTTTCCCGTAAACAACGGCGATTACTTACAGTCTTCCCCATGTACTGGAGGTCTGCTTTGTCCATGCTTTCCAAGTCTAGAGGTTTAGTCGTTAGCTGCGCCTTTGGTTATTTGTACCCTAAAATTGGATGTCTTTCCTTGATTATCTCGAATGGAAAGTCTTACCTCTTCAAGCATTACGCACTTAATTCAAGTCATCCGTTGTCAACGATCCGGAGATCGGTTTGCGGCAGTTCTCCATTTCACTCTCCTCTATGACAACCGCTTTATTCCCACGTAAATAATTACAAATGTTCAAACTGCACCATTTAATGCTTTCTATGGAGCTCGTGTATCTACATTTGGTGGCCTGGTAATGAGTTATAAATTCTGGCAGAAAATCGCAATGTGTATTATTCTTTCTAGTATTAATAAAGTGATATTTTAGCCGATTCCACTAGGTCAAAAATGTTGACACAAGTCGGCCAAACGGGTTTCAGTAACGTTGATGGACATAGTTTGTAGATAACGTAAATCAATTATATCGCATTAATGATTCAATCAATCAGATTTTTAGGAATTTAGGCAAATTTCTTTTCTTTCAAATTCGGCGTGCCACACTATGTACTCTTGGAGACGTTTGTTGAACATTTCTAGCAAACATTTTTGACAAAAAAGTCGACCGTGGGAGTGTCGGATTTTGGCTCCAACTCAATAGGGTCGTGAACTAATTATCAATTTCCTAACGATTAAGCGTGCAAATTAAAAAAAAGCATTCAATCAATCAAAGGGACATACTTTAAATTCCTTTATCCATTATCGCATGCATGTCTTCGTTCCCATTTTTTTCTACAGAGTGACGTTCACTTGTCTAGTTCCTTAGTCCGTTAGCTGTCCAGTCCAAGGCAACATGGCCTCGTGCATCTTTCTGAGCAGCGTCGTAGCATTCGTAATTCCACGCTGTTTCACAGCTTACTCAACATTTGAAATATTGCTAATGTGTATTAATATGTAGTTTTTCAGCTTGGACTTTCAATTGCAAAAACTGAATGTCACCCAATGGCGTCCTGGCGGAATGCTGGAAGATAACTGGAAGCGCGCCGAGGAAATCTGTTGGAAAATGTGACCAATTTGAAAGATCTTGTTTACGAAAAGTCTTGGGTCAAAGGTTGCGACCCGTCTCACCCTCGCAAGTAAACTCTTCGACGGTTGTGGCGCAATATGGCGCACTCCGCGATTCAAAATGCGAAAACATCTCGTTAATAAAAATGCAAGCACCGAATGGCTGCAGGACATCCTACCTCATCGATTTTATTTGTGTGCAGTTGTTGGAATATGTATCGGAGGCTTGTTTACATCAAGATCCTCTTTTCATACCATCGACCCTCGGTAAATCTAAGTACTTACGAAACTAAAAAAAAGATTCAATTTGTAGACATTTGGAGTCTCACAAAAGTTACTTGCTCACAATGCAAAAAAACGACTTACATCTACATATTACCCAGCTGGCCGCCTCAAGGGTGTAAGGCAGGAGGTGAGTTATGCGCTGTCATCTACCATAATAAAGTTATCGAAACAACGACTAATTGTGCATTAACAGAAACCTGCAAAAATTTGTCCCCAGGGTAGCTTTCGTCATTATGCACTATACTCAAAATATGCTACCAATGCTATACAAACAATTTGTATCAATGTGTTTTGCAACTACGAAACTATCAAAGATACTAGAGTCACGCAGGAGTGATGAAAAACGTGATGTTAGGTCTACGCTGCAGATTAAGAAACAAACATTACGGACCAGATCAACTAATCAGCTACTACACACTCTGTCGACTAACTTACTCCAAAGCCTTATTGGCCGCTATCTTGGTCTCTTTATCGATCGCGGCAAAAATTACATTTTAAACCTGTTTGTCCTGCAATCTATCCCCCTAATTTTATTTTCGTGACTTAATTAAACGTATCGTAATATGCCGGAGTTCGTGATATATTAATAACGTCATCATTGGTTTGGACGCTACATAAAAGGTTGTCTAGTCTTTAACCGGCAATCGCTAGAAGCGATTCCCATTCCTGCTGTTGCAAGAAGTCAGTAACACTAACGAGACTATCATAACGGCCTTTTTCGTATCTTGCCGATCTTCTCTGCTCTCGTTATAACTTTTTTTTCGAGGCTACGTCGTGAGGATCCCAAATACTGTCAACGTATTCCAAGTGGGGTCTAACAGTGAGAAGTAGCTGAGTTCCCCAACTTCAATGTCGCCCATTCCAAGTTATTCATTCACTGTTATTCATAAATCGCAATTTACGATAAGCTCGACCAGTCATTTCCCGAGTATGTTTACCGCATGAGAGATCATTGGTGATGTTGCTGTTTACGCCAATTCTAGTGCTGAACCGAAGACAATCCGTTCCTTTCAGTCTTATCCAACTTGTCATTGGACCATACTGTGTGCGAGTAGTAGGCAAAGGGCGCTCCAGGAAATGTGTGAATCATTGGCATATGCCTCAGTTATTGCCTGCCCTCGGAGAAGTCATGACTGCAGGCCTTATGGTGAATCACGATCGACACGTGGTGCACAGATCCTGGGTAAATATTTGCATTTCTCATTCGGATGGGGAGGGAAGCGAATATGATCCCTGCGTGCCGCGTGTGCATTGCTTCGTGAAGTAGGATCATCGGGGGAAGCGGATAAGATAATATAACGCCGGGCACTTGCGAAATGTGGCCGAGCAAGACGGAGATTAGCGTGGCCACGTATCCTGGGCCTTGATGCGCTACATCCGAAAAGCTCCGTTATTATATTTTTCTCATTCCGATTACCCCGCATTAAATCTTTAATTTATTTTGTTTTTGGCATTTTTGATGTATAGGTTCACGTTTACGTGAAATGTTAACTCTTATTGACATGTAAACAGTGGTATTCTTAGTTGTGTGTCGAGAATGCCGGTGATGGAAATCAATGCGTTCGTAATTTCTCTGATTTACGCGGCCTAGATCAAAGGATATTGCCTCCGTGATTTCCGGATCTGAATGCGCGCGAAATTGAGAAGCATTATTACTTGAAATGCTAATAAATCACGAATGGGTTCAACGAACAATTTATTTTTTTGGCTAAACAGTTTTTCTTAAACTCGAGTAGTGCTATATTCGTACATACGCATTTTTCCAGAATATCGACAGTATTCGAACTTGTCATAGCCATGGTTTACGTCCTTCATCCTCTTTTGTTCCAAAAGTCGGAAGTAACTTGCAAGCATTGAGGACGATGTCCCGTGGGAGCCCTGATACGAATATGTCGAGACATCTACACTCGCTATTTCTTTGAATGTCAACTTACATGCGTAAAGGCCGCTTTGCATGGTACATTTTATAGTAGAAGCGAATGTATGACTCTTGCTTGAGGAAAATTGTACCGTGTAAAGCGACAATTTGTCTGATTGTCTTAATGACTGGACGAGAAATAGAACCTGCTCTAAGTCCTTTAATTTTCTTGTACATTCTATGATACATTCGTTTTGACGTTTTCGCTGTGTAAAGCGGCCGCCTGCAGGCGCATCAGCGCTCGATTTGGCCACTCTGGTGAGCGTGTATCCTTTCACTTGCACGAGTCTTAGACAAACGAATGGTAAAAAAATGAAACGGACGGGTTGTATCGATAATCGTGGTAGTTTTTAGACGAATGACATAAGAAAAACCTCTTGGGCACTACATGGGAACGGGAGCACGAGGATCAAACAGAGAAGATCTGATTAGTGCGATGAAGTTATCTGAGGAACGACAGAAGAGATAAAATGGATAATACCGCCTGAAAACTAATTCGGGATGGAGAACAACCAGCGAGGGGCACGATGCTCGGAAACTGGTCTAACACTGAAACTCTTCCAAGTGTCTCGCGGAATGGTTTATCTTGCTTATAGAGATTAACTTTCCTCTAGTGTTTTCATTACTTTTTGCATTCCAACTGGTAATAAAACGTCGGTTTCGCTAAATTACGTCTACGCAATAATTGTCGACTCAGTGGCAATCATTAATTATCGGAGTCGTCCTTTTTCACCTCACCTTTAGCTGATTAGAAGACGCTAGAGACAAACTTGATGCAGCGTTGCCACGTGTCACCTTCGCACGTGATTGAATCGCATCGCCTCGGAATCGTGTGAACAGTATTAGTATTGGCAGCGGAGGACAACTTTAACCTAATGCTCGGGAGTTACTCAAGGAAGGCGTTTCTACAAGTCTCACGTTAAGGTTAAGATGAGGAAGGTTCCGGCCTCCGTCTTTCTTATGAGGAAATGAGGGGACCGAGAGAGGCCCGTGTGTTGTGACATGGATCGCTTCGGCCCCCATTTTGTCCTTCTCTTTAGTAGGGCACGGGTATCTCTCTTCCGGATGACGCTCCTTTCGAGAATTATCCATGCGTAGGGTTGTAAACTCTTCTTCTCGGGGTCTGAGGACATTTGATGACGTAGTTTCCGTATTCACATCACGTAATCATTTTTTGCTTACATAACTCACCATACCAGCAGTAATCGAAATGACGCCTAAAAGATTATTATTTTGATTGATTTTCCTTTCTTAAGGTTTGCTTTGACCAGAGTTTTATGCGCTGTGTACTAAAATTTGACGAACTGGCACCATTAAGTGTTTTTTTTTCAAATATTGGACCTCGTTGAATTTTGCAAGCGATAATTTGAATGGAAAGAAATATATTCTTTCGCATTTAGAAGAAAATCTGTATTCATGTGATCGAATTATTACGTTTTATGTTGTATACCAAAAAGCTGCGAGCTAAAAGAGCATTAAAGTGCCAAAAAGCCGAGTCGGTAGGAATGGCTCCAACCAGCGCAACTCTATTTATTGTAGTTCGTACTCGCCGATGTGTATCTCGCCCTTCACTAACTTCAACCCCTCGAACGGAAAGATCCCAGAGTCAACTATTCAATATCGTTCATTTGCTGAGAAACAGTTGGTATTCTTTCATTTTATCACGACACGTGCCTTTCACCTTTCACGCGTCACGAATGGCCCATTCGCTGGCATCATCCGTGAATTTAATGGTGAGTAGATAAACGGTGCTTACGTGATTAAGCACCGGTGAGTGGGCGGTGGGATGCCATCTCAGAAATGTGGCTACCGGAAACCTTAAAGAGTGTCTCGAGAAGCGCCACAAGCCACGAAGCAATGTAATGCTGTTGTGTGATAGCAGCCATCAAGTGGACATCTGTCCTTCATTCCTCTCATTAGCACCGACGTCAGTCAGACGACATTAGTCCAACGTAAAGTTGGAGATAAAGTGAATGAATGAACAAATGGGAAGAATGGCTATAGTTTGGGTCTTAGGCACTACTATTCATTTTCAGCGCATAGGGGTTATCTTCAGGAGCCTTATTCTGAACGGAATTGCGACCGCGCTATATGCCAGAATTTCGACCCAGCGCGCTGTTTCCATGGGAATTACGACCCAGTCGTTATTCGGTATTCTGAATATTTATAATGGCCACCGGAAGTCGAAATTTAAAGCGCGGTCGCAATTCGGTATTCTGAACGGTGAATAGCGACCGGCCGGGTCGCAATTATATAGCGCGGTCACAGAGACCGTGCAATTCTGAATAGCGACGGCTAGTTAACATGCACTCGGCAGAATATCCGCATTTCGTAATGATTTAAAGCATTTTTCAGTGTTTAAATGAAAAACTTTCAATTAATTAAGGACCCAAAATCGCTTCTATGGCGCCATAATGATATATAATTGAGATCACAATCGTTTTTATGCCAATTAAATGCGTGTTGTACAAAAAATTAACTTCATCTATTATTTTCCTCTGGCCACTGTGAACTGGGCAATATATTGCCCACCCCCATTCAGAATACCGATTCGCGCTGTTCTGAGCTTTGGAATAGCGCGAGCTTCATATAGCGACCCAGATTCAGAATAAGGCCCCTGGTGCCAAATTGTTTCAGGCATAATGAGTATTATGCACTGAAACTTCCTCGATCGCGGGGGTCTTGCTCCGCTTTTTTGTTTTTTTTGTTTTCGTAAGGAAAAAAAGTTTGTTAGCTTTTTTTCCTTACGAAACGATAATTCTCCGCTGAAATTAGGCAGCAGTACCTTCTCGTATTAAAAAAACCTATTGCTAGAAAATAGAATTATAAGTTCGCGAGTAATCTGATTTCAACTACGCCAACTCGATTTTTTATGTGAACGTGACATTTTCTCTATTCATACGTACTGATGATCACACGCCTTAGCAGGTTAAATTCTCTCCATCTGATGAAAATAATAATGCAGAAAGTAAAAAAACGAATTTTTAAAAGTTTTGCAGTTTTTCACTATGCTTTAGCCAACTATCGGCTCCCGAAGTTCCCTATGCCGTTTGGCTGGTAGATACCGGCGTTAGGTTCGCAAGAGCTGAATGAGTACATGCTTGCGTAAATTTCTTGTGGGATTTTTATTCCACCCTTCATTTGTTTCCAATGTAAGGGGGTGTAATAAAGCTCAAAGCGGAATTCAACTGAATAAAATGATTTATTCCTTATCAGTCGATTTTGCCGAGCTGCTCTCATGGTTGAAGTGTGGGTGGTCGAAAGCTACTTGGACTTTTCCACCCTCCAAGGAGTGAACGAAGAACTTAGTCTTGAACAACATCAGGCCAAATGTATTCATCTGGGGATCTTTTATTATGCCATTGGCTTTTCAAATTTAAATTTTTTCCTGCAGTCACTCACTGAGAGAGGTGGATTTGCCTCCAACATTCAAAGAAACTAGGCAAAATGTCTGCAGTTTTAGTACTACTTCAGCAGCTATAATTCCTTCACTTAAGGGTTTCAGAAGAGAACTATTATTATTTGGTAATAACGCCACCATTGTTTCACTGTGACAATCAGCAATGTATTACATCATGTGGCCTGATGCATTATGCGGTATAGCAGGACTTCCATGGTTTATTTAATATGTTAAGTTTTTCTTCTTGAAGTTACACCTCTACTATATTCCTATAATCCTCAGCAGTTCTTTGAATTGGTATTTGAACCCTCTGTGAAAAATGGAAAAGGAGGAAAGCCCACCCCTCGTGAAATGCAATTAAACAATAAGCCAATAATACCTCCACACTCCACGAGTCACTGCCATGGAATAAGTTATTCCTCTTAGGAGGAATAGTCGTTGAATGGGATAGATTGTAATTTGTTGTTTCCTATTAATGTCGTGTCAAAAGAAGCATGTCCCCAAGTGATGTCCTCCCAGTATACACCTCACCAATCGATTTCCCAGCTTGATGAGAAAGCAGGGTACAAGTGAATGGGATTCCATCCTGGAATGGGAAACGAACTGACAAGGACAGTATCTCTTCTTGGAATAGGAGGGTGAAGGGGTGAGAAGAGATGGGGAAAGACTACTGACTTGATATTTCTTAGATAATAATTTCAGGTCAAAACAAGATGCGTCTTGGTAGATGCTGATATTCTGACATGCATCTCGTCAATGATGAAGATTCATCTGTTGCTTCTCCTCTGTGAGTTTCTGATCACCAGGTCGAAGTGAGATCATAGCTCAGAAGTGTACTTAACACATTTATCTAACCTGTTGGGTATATTCTATCCTTTATTCCATGAAGCAGTCAGTGTTACACCATAATGTTATCCACTAACTAAAAGATAAACACCAACAAATGTTAATATGAAATACATAGGACTCTAAAATGGTGAACCAATGTGCTGAAACACCGACATAGTTTGATTCCAATGAAGACTGCTTCAGTATGGAAATGACACTGATTGGCATTTAGGAAGGAGCATAAATAATAACTAATTATCATGTTAGTGTTGGACAAGTCAATTCTTGCTTGAAAAATCTCTGTGGGGCCTATCCATGCCAAGTGGTCCAGGTTGATTGCTCGACCATTTAAAAAAAAAGTTATATTTCTAGAGTCAATATGCTCATGTGTTCACAATTTACATTTTTACTGTGCTGTAAAAGTAAATGTATTCAAGCTTCAAATTATGTTGACATGGAGTATTAATGCAATTAATGTATTGGACAAATATGAAGATCTGACAATCTGCCTCCATCTCCAAAAATAGTCATTTCAACTCCGTTTATAAGTAATAAAATTAATTATGAAGGATGAGTAATTCCTAGAAATCACCACAGTTGAGAAAAAGAAATTACATCCAATGCCTGCCACCATGTAATGATCTGCACAGAGATTGAAAAATTGCCTCCTAATAATAACCAGGAAAAATAAAATACAAATTGTTTGAAAATGTTGAAACATGAGGCTATAGGCTCAGAAAATATTTTTTTCAAATATGGATCACTTGGTGTGATTTGACCTCGTGGTAGTGGAAAAAAATGGCACATGCTAAAGTAAAAATCTTTTTTTTTCTGCTATCTTTTAATGGAAAGACAAGCTGATGTATGGTATCATCAGGTACAGTATGTAGATGCAAAAACTTTCCAATCTTTACATAACCTGATTCTGCCAGTTCTTTTTACTTCCCAGAAATTGATTTTGAAAATTAGCAATCATGTATCTCATGTTGTTTAAGGTCACTTGGGCTTTCCACTGGGTCAAACTCTCCACCTTGGCCGACGTGTCAATGAACAAGTTGTTCATTGAAATGTCAGCCAAGATGGAGTGTTTGACCAGGTCGAAAGCCTGAGTGACCTCTAACAATATTATATGCCGAGAAAGCCTAAGATCTTTCTTCATGAATCTCAGGTGTACTTTAATGGTGTTGGGGCGACTTTGACCTATAGGTCCAAGGCCTCACATTGCTCATCCTTAAAGCCATTTTGCTTTAGAATACGAATATTGGTACATTTCACAGTAAGTTCACCATGAGTGAGATTGTGATCTCTTATTATTTCAGGCTCATAATTGAAAGTGATCCATGAATGATCCATGCAAGATACCATAGTTGTTCATCAAACCTTGTTGAATTGTTATTATTATAGTTGTAGTGGTTCTCCTATGTTCTGTAGAGTAACATTACTATGAGGAAATACAACATTTAAGTTAGAAAAAAGTTATTTTATTTAAATTAAACAATTATGTATATCACAACTGGTGCACACAATGTCATTTTCCTATTTATAATATTGATGCAGAATTATCTTTTCTGCTTTTAAGTACACCCATTCACAAGCTGCTTTTCTCTGAGCACATCATTGTTGATTAGCACACTGTTGAAACTGTTTGTACAACTATCCACCTTACAACAGGCCCATTTTTCTTTGCAGATTAAGGATTATCACAACGGCCACAATACCGGCGGGTGAGTCAGCCAGTCAACTTGTGAGGAGGGAAACAACGAGAGCTGCTGGTCAATTTTTCTAATAACTTTATAAAAGTGTTTTGTATGCCAATGTTTGATGTTCACTATGTCCATGAGTAAGCTAATTTTTTAAATTAATCGTGGAAGAATGCTACAGTATTGGAATCTATCTTAGAATAAGTAAGTAATTCTCAATTAGGAGACAGTAGAATGTTTTCATTATTTATACATGAATATATTCTGTAAATGTGTACATTTCTGCTTCATTTATGATAATAAATGTTTTTTCTGAAATGAAATCAAGATGTTAACCTTTGATATAAAAAATCATGCATATGAGGGCCAACAAGATAATTAGCAGCAATTGCATTAGAGTTAACCAACATGCCAGGAAAATATCTATTAATAATCTGTCACTGATCTTCTTTTCCCTTTATCTACAAACATGTACACACATTAAACACATGAGTGGAGAGATTAAGGCTGTTCCTCACACATTTCAATCATTGATTCAAACACTGGAATATCACACAAGTGGATAACTTGCTTGCGTTGCAACTCCACACTGGTTATTCCTATTCCTGGCAATCTTCACATAGCCATCCAATCCCCACTTCACACCCCACGAGTTCTTGATCAGCCAGTAGTCTTGCTTCTCGGCCTCCGGGTCGTCAGGGTCAACCTCTGTGCCATAACCAACAGCAAGCACACCATGGTCCAATTCGACAGAGCTGCACTCCTTGTCATAATACACACCTATACAAAAACATGAATGATAACATCATTGTAATAATAAAAATACTCCAATTCCAACTAAAGAATAAAATTCGATACATAATTTCTCTATGTTTCTTAACATGTCCTTAGTCGGACATCAAGCAAATTTGGAACTGACAGTTTTCTTCAGGTACATTTAAAAACAGCAAATATGATACTTCAAAAATATTTCCTATAGCTGTATTAATAGTCCAAACGGCATGCATAATGTAGCATGCCTGACCTAAGATGTATGTGGACACTGGCAAAAGAAGATAACAGGCTAGGCCCAGGAATAGAAAATTTCACCTTGGTACGTACACATTAATAATTCAATTTATACATGTTTCTTCATCATATTTGTGCCAGGCATGAATATCTCCACATGGAGATTAGAGGCTTCTAATTCAAGAAAGGCCTTAAGTTACTTTAACTGAAAAAAGTTAATATCTTAGCAGCAGACTTTTCTCATGAAACTGATAAGGCATTTAAATATTGTGGATTACATACATGAGTGTTCAGGCTAACTATACCCACATCATTCAAAACTATCTTCAGATTGAAGACACTGAAGAGGAGACTCAAATTACATGACAATTATAGCTAGAGGGGAATAGATTAACTACAGTAATTAATTATGTCTTATGACAAACAACAAGTTGGCCGTGGGTATTTAGACACAGGGTTGATTTGTCTTCTTAAGGAATGAAAACAGAAGGGCAAATCCTTGAGGCAATGAAATAGAAAAAGGGCCTGAGCCAAGCCTGTCACAGTCTCCTAACATAGGTAAAGTCACAAAATATTTCAGAATCCAAAATATTCTTGACAGCACGTAAAATACTACACCCACGAACACATGTTACAGCCAAAGAACAGGAGCAAAATTACTAATTTATAATAGACTTAAATGACATAAATAACTGCACTCTTTAGGCTATTCTACTGATTACGAGCTGTGCTCAATAAGATCGTTCAACCTGAGAAATGACGCCACAAAAACAGTAGAAATAAGGTGGGTGCTCAGATATGTCACACCCGTTCTCATTCAAAGTCTGCATGCTTGATGCAAAGGCCTCGTCAAGTGAACTCGAATGACACTTTAAAGTATTTTAATGTCAAGGAGGTGATTCAAAATACAGGCACCCATTGCATTAAATGTTGCAAAATACTGAAGTGGGGCGTGAACCACCCTTGGTTCCCCTAATTATATCCATGTAAAACCATAACACTGTACTGCAAATAATAACTAATTATGCCATCCGTATAACGCCAACGAAGATCTAACCTTCAGAATAGAACTGGAAGGACTCGTGACTGGCATCTATGGCCACCGACACAGGACCAACCGTGGCAATAGCTGCCTTCAGGTCTTTCTCACTGCCTTCTGGAACGTCGACGAAGCCAGTGTCGGTGGCACCGGAGTCCTCAGCCAGGTAACGACATTTATCGTCCTGAAATGAGAAAATACAAATATGCAGCATTAATTAACGGCTTATGAATTACAACTCAGGGTTACGTAATTGACTCAACAGAATTGTCAGACTATTGCATATGTGAAGTATAGATAAGGTCCATACACACAAGGCAATTTAATTATTTCAGAAACAAACCTCTGCTTCGTAGGGATACGATTTCTCGGTGTCAATCCCCCCATTGTCTTTCACGTACTGGAATGCCTGGTCCATTAAACCTCCATTGCAGCCACTATTGCCGTACTTCGATGAGCAATCAATTAAGTTCTGTTCACTGAGAGAAACAAGCTTCCCGGTTTTTCTAAAATGCTGACCCTCCAGAGCACCAGTCTACACAAGATTGAAAGGAAAATTAAAACAAGGAATCATGCAATGAATGGAAACGTACGGAGGATGTGTGCTCGTTTCCACCAAAAATGCTGACTGTAGTCAGCATTTTTGGTGGAAACGCGCACACGGTGCAAGCAATTCTGCGGGCTGACTTATATCCCCAGAAAGGGAAATAATAGCAAAAATGATATCACCATGTACATTAGCAAACTTACGGCACTGAAAGACCAGCATGAGCCACAGTGGCCTTGGTCTTTAACAGGCGTCACTGCACCATGTTCTCTCCAATCCACACTGGCAGGCACCTCCACATGGGCTGGGTGGATAAACGTAGATCCTTTGAGAAGTTTTTGTTTCTGATGACCTCCATTTTTGGTTTTATTGAACCCATTCACAAGGCCTCGGAATTCATGCGAAAGCTACACGAAATGTTATACAAACAATGCATTAACACGCTCCATATTATTTCCCACTTAACATATTAAAATGATCAATGAGAATGACTAAGAAACTAACCAGATCACCGAACTGATTCAATGCCAATTTATACGTCACCAACCCCTTCTCATAATTAGCGTTGTGCTTGGCAATTTTCCGCTTATTCTCCATAAAAATCTTCATCCTAAATTTTTCCTCAATTTCGTTGGGATATGCTTTTTTATGCTCCAACTGTGAACGAAAAAAACTTGTTACCTTTTTGGACGATGGTACTAAACGAGCCATTGTAATTATCTCAAAAACACAAACCTTAAATGCATCCCATTCTTGTGCAACAAGATTAAAGAACGACACTGCCTGGCATCCCGCAATGAGAGCCAAAATTATGGCAAACAGCTTCATACTGAAAACCCGTTAAAAAGATAGCTTCCTTAACACAGACGTAGATCCAACATGCACAGAATTCACGATGATCTCTCTCGAGCTCCCCGCGTGCTTCTCATCTAGATGACACGGCCACACTAAGCTCGCATCAACATACTATCGTCCACGAAAGTTTCCTATCATACGCAACACCTCGTGACCCTGACTGCGTCGAGGATCATGAGCTGTATTGAATGACGTCAAACTGGACAGTCAGCTTCGACACTGAAAGCCAAGAGATTTGAGTCAATAACTGAGCGATGATTTTGTTGGAAAATGTCAGCCTTCCAAATACAGGCATACGTTTTTTATTCGATAGAATCCGAAAATCCTTAAATTTGAATTAAATCCATTGAACGAATTACCAAATTACCTCGAACTGGTCGAGTAGTCGAACTGTACCCTTACGGAACCCTGTCGAACCCGTAGATATATCGCTATAGTCGAACAAGTTGAAGCAGGCGGCTGACTGTCTTTTGTTAAAGATGGCTGGAAAGCAGTACGACATTGACCCTCAAGTTGCAAGGGATGTGCAGGAGAAAGCCAAAAGACGGGCAATTCTTAAACAAGAATATTTTAAGCAAATAACAAACCCTCACCGACATGCTACGGCAGAAGGTGGTTCTCTTGTGAGTACTTATTTCTCAATATTAATGTATCTGTTTAAATTCGAAGAAACAACAGAACTCGAATGGGTGCTGCATATATGTGACGGATCTATGTGAACTTGAAGTTCCCGAGATGTAACGTCTATATTCACCTCTACGACCCTGAAAGCATTTTTATTAGCGTGCTCAAAATCACTGCGGTGAATTCGTGAATCCGTTCCCTATAGGTGACCGACAGTGAGGAGCATTTTGATGTGATTCACATTGTTATCCTGTTATGCACTCCGCTCTCGCGATTACTTTCTCCAAATTAATTTCTCGTATTAGCTGAGTGAATGATGTTATCAAATTGTTTATGCTGTTCATACATCCCGACTTACATGGGTCTTTCAATGTCCGCAGTAGTCTCATATATGGTTATTGCCTTGTTATTATCGATACAGGATCTTGAGAAAATTGTGACTTATTGGATGGAGAGCGTGCGTAGCATTTCCGAAAGTCTACTGAATCTTTCCCTGCTCATTTTACCAACACTCGAAGCAACCAGAACCATTGAGTGTGTCTGCTGAAAGCTTCAAGTAGGGAGAATTGTTCGGCTAGTTCGGCTTCCCGTCTTGAGGAATCTGCTTCCAAACACGGTGATTTTTCATTGGAATTCCAATGCCTTCGGAAATGCCATGTGGATAACACTCGAGAGTTGAGAGCTCATAGTACAGTACTCCGTCTGTTGGGACAACCATGGTCCGCGGGCACCTATCGAAGTGTAGACTGACGTGGATGTTGGTTTTATATGCACACTTCCCTGCATACCACCGATCATCAATGCAACCAAGGATGCCATTTGTCAATCACTGCTCTTAATAAACTCTCCTTAAAGCATTCATCATCTATACTGCGCCCTTAACCCGTTGTTTAAACACTATTGAACTTCTTGAATGTGTTAATTTTTGTATTTGGTTGGCAAGGTGTTTTAAATATTGAGAAATAATTAGAAGTTGTTTTCACACCACCAGATGGGTTTTTTTGCATTCATATTTTTGGTGGAGCCTTATGGTTCTGCTAGTCCTCAAACAGCATTAGGTGGTCATCATATGGTATGTGGGGAAGCTTTCAATGCTAAGTCCAACGCTACACTTTCTGCATTCTGTTCACGCCCTTGATAGGCAATTATCTCCAGTGCATCTCTACATCAGGCAGCAGTTTCCTGTATCGGGTGATCTCTGGTATCTAATCCATATAAATTTAATACTTTTTGAACATTTCCCTGATACTTTGATTACTACCTAGTGTATTCAGATGCTCTTACCATTGGCAGGACTGGGCAAAATACAGGCCGAGGAGTATTTGAAATACAAAATAGTATTTTAAATACTTTTGAAAATAAAAAATACATTTGAAAGGAAATTAAGAGATATTTTAAGCTAAATTTGCTTTCCGGTTTTTGCGCATTTAGGAAGGTTATAAACATTACATGAGAAAAGTAGAAGCAAACATGAACTATATTTTTTACATTCTTAATATTATAATTTCTCAAATGTCGCTCTCTCTGAACGAATTATTCCCCTAGAGGAGAACAAGTTTTTCAAAAAGTGTGTCAGTTGGAGATCCCCTCACAGGAGAATGCATAAAGCCAGCAAGTGAAAATAGCCTCTCCACTGGTGAAGATTAGCATAGGCTTGTGTTAAATCTGATAAACATTTTCTTAATATTAGGATGGTTTTGCAAACTTAAAACAGAGATTTGTTTTTGTCATTTACATAACTGATTATCTCCGAGTCAATGTGGGACTGTTGCTTTTTTTTCGCTAGTATTCGATAGCACAAAGAAGTCCTCATCCTCTCCACCACTTGTAGTGTCATATATATCATCATATGTACCGGTAATAAATGACTCTAAGGCATAAATAGAGAGATTTTGGATGCATTTCCATTCAGAGTCAGAAATATGGTTCGCAAGCTTGAAACTTGGATGAAAGAAAGATGCCAAAATAGCCTCAGTCACTTCAGAAGATAAATTATAACATAGTTCAAATCTATCATGCAAGCTTTTCATGAATTCTGTTGCTATTCCAGCTGTGTGAAGGAAATTATTTTCCATCAAATTTTGCAACCTGCTTCGCAGAGACATTAGTGTAGGTAGTAGTTGTCCATAATATTAGGCTTTCTGGCCCTGAAGGTAATCGATGGCATCTACATAATACCTTGCGAGCCACCGCATGGGTGTGTGCCAGGGGGTGTTAGGTCACCAACCATGTAAATGTGTGTTTTTTTGAGATGAAATGGTGACATGTATTATAGGAGTGTATTTAGTGGAGCTCAGTTTTTATTGTTCACGGAAAGAGCGAGTTTTTGTACCTATCTGTTCGGTAGTGTATCTCTCTTATTTTATTGCATCTGTCAGACCTAGAAATGTAGTGAGGAGTCATGATAATATTCTCTATGTCGCTCTGAAAAATATCAGCTCTGAATTTATCAAGCAACCTAAGCCTAGCGTGCAGCCTCCGAGTCTCTAGGGGCTCCCACTTTAATCCCTCTAAAAGTTGTGAGACACTATATGTATGCTAGTAGCAGCTTTTAACGAAGCGCAAAGGCAGCGGCGATTGGCTTCATCATGGCAATAAATTCTTCTAAATATTCAATTTAAACTTCTTTAAATGTGCTGCTTAAATTGAATTTCTCAAACACTAAATTCAACCTGTCCTTATGCCTCATTTATTGGCTAATTGAGTGGTACAGTGAATTCCACCTAATGCGACAAGGGTACAATAACTGATATAATAAACCGTGAATGACTTTGGAAGATTTTGGTCAACGCAATGCATTCCATAATGTGGAACACTTTGCTAGAGCTGGATGGTGTATCTTTATGACATGAACTCTTCAGAGCATTATTTGATTCAGTTGTTGCCAGCAAATTCAATGTGTGACTTGCACACCTCTAATCATGTTGCATAATTATGCCTCTCCAGTCCATTTCCGAAGCCACTTTGTCTTTCTCACAATCCATTTTTCAGGGCTCCATGCAATGGAAATTACATTTCCAGTTTCTTCATCTTCAAAATCATCTGCTGGGTATAAATTTTAAATCGGTAAAAATTGTTTCAGGTGTTGTAAAATGTGCGTACACAACAGATTAAAGAGTAAGCTCATAATTATCATTTAAATCTATTGGAGTGGAAAGAAATAAGCCGAATTCTTTGAATGCTTTCAAAAAATTTGTACCATTGTCTGTAATAGTTGAGATCAACTGATCATGCTTTACTTTGAACCTCGTATGTATTTCAAATAAAATTTCAGCAACCCTGTCATGTGAATGAATTCCTTTAAATCTTATGCAGGCTAATACAGCACTAACACGCTCTAACATGATGTGGTTAATCTTGAATGTTTGACATAGAAAAAGGTAATTTGAAGTACCTAGGGAGGGCAGTTAAAATCCAACAGCAGTTTAGGTCAAAATTGAAGATTATTTGGGAAAGAGCAGAAAAATGTTTCTTCCCCAGTATTTCATTTGATGGGTGCCATAACACCCATAAAACTGTTATGTTTTGTGGACCAAATGTCTACTGTTGTTGATATATGCTGAATTTTTTTTAAAGGTTTGTCTTAAATTCTCACGTATGAACTTATGATGTTCACCCATTTTGCGCCCTAAAGAACATTGGGGCATAAATTGGATTTACAAGTCAAGACCTGGAATTAAAGCATATTTACAAATAATGATAATTAATTTCCACATTGTTGTAAGGTATAGATAATATTGAAATTACCTTTACAAATTTTAATAAAATTGGCATCTTCAACTGTGGATAAAGGTTTCATACTATTGATCACATAGTCAATACCCTTTTAATCATATTTTTCCTTGTCTTGTTGTAAGGGAAGTATTACTACCCTATAAAAATCCAGCTTAGGTTGTAGACGATTTTTGTTTTGTAGATTGATGAAGTTCCTCAAACATATTTATTAAACTCAAAATGGATATTTATTAATGAATCGTTCACAACCCAATATAAATCAGTCTTTAGTTCGCCAGAATGTGATCAAACTATGAAAACATACATAAATATATAATTTCATGAATTAAACATAAACATGCGTGCATCGGTACGGAATAATCTAGGCATATTTTCCTGACATTTCCTTCACCTTATCTCAGGAAGCTTGGTGACGAGCTCTTCACTGGGAAGCTTTATCTGGTAAATGCAGAACATACAAACAAATATTCAGAAAAACTTAATGCAAATTAGGTGTAGTTATGGATAAACAACTCTTTCACGTCTGGCTGCATAATATGTCCTTATATGCATTAGCTATTAATTCGCCGCAAATATGAAATTGACAAATAAAGACGAGTTGGGAGTTAAATGTCATGAAAAATAAATGAATAGGTAACAGTTAATGTTGCAGCTGTCATGTATTTGGCCAGCATAAGAGTGGTCCGTAGTCGATATTAATTGAACGCAAATGAGTTTTTTAAAGGAATTTTCTCATATTGATGACATGAATGAATGCAATAAAAAAATAGTGAACTGGATAAGGGACTTTCTCAGTGATTGAAAACAAAAAGTAGTCATTGACGGTTTTAGCTCTGATATGGTCGAAGTCACATCTGGTGCTCCTCACGGAAGCGTGATTGGCCCTCTTTTATTCATTATTTACATTAATGACCTAAGTTCTTGAATTAGCAGTAAATTAAGACTATTTGCAGACGATACAGTAATCTATTGTGAAATAAGCAAAGACGCGGACTTTGAAGTTCTGTTATCTGACCTTAACAACATTCATTCGTGGTGCAAGGAGTGGGGTTTAGAACTAAATATTAGTAAATGCACCACAGTTCACTTCCTCCGAAAGTCATCACACAAATGCCATACCTGCACCATGGGTGGAGTAAACATAAAATCTTCAAATACGGTAAAATATCTTGGAGTCACCTTAACTTCAGATATATTATAGAGAACACACATACTAAACATATGTGGCACAGCATTAAAGAAGTGTATAATAGAACGGTCCTCGGATGAAAAAGTGAAAGAGAGATGCTACTTCGCACTGGCTAGGCCACAATGGGTAGACGAGGAGTATTGAGTTGCCGGATGTACCCACGCTGCGACCAGAATTGGTCCGAATGGACCCTCCATTCCCTGGTGGTGGTGATCCCTGATTCGAGGACGTACTCCAGCAGACCGCACGGCATCTACCCGTAAAAGTTAGTCGGGAGATACTTAATCTAACTTTTTGGGCAACAGGCTCTTCCGGCTCTCATTAGAGGTGCAGTAAGTCGTCGCAAAAGCGAGACTGACGTCTTACGTTGTTGGGTGAACCCAACAGATATGAGCACTGCGGGGAGGCAGAGGCCCATTGTCGTCCTTTTGACGTCAATCCGCCTCATGGTGTCGACCTCACAAGGGTTGTGGTTCGCTAAACTTCCCTTCCCTTTCCTTACCCCCTTCCAATTTCCCCCTATGCTTGGAGATAAGCGAGATATTCCAGTCCGAGCGGGGAGATCCGATACGCCTGGTTAGGCTACATCTCAAATACGCTGCAAGTATTTGAGACCCTGGTCTTAAAGATTTAACCAAAAAAATTAACAAAATACAAATAAAAGCAGCATGCTTTGTTGAAAACTGCTACGAACGAACATATAGTGTTACACAACTTTTAGAGGGATTAAGGTGGGAGCCCGTTGAGACTCAGAGGCTGCACGCTAGGCTTAGGCTGCTTGAGATATTCAGAACTGGTGTTTCAGAGCGACACAGAGAATATTATCATGACACCTCACTACATTTCTAGGTCTGACAGATGCGATAAAATAAGAGAGATACTCTGCCAAACAGATGGGTACAAAAACTTGTTCTTTCCGCACACAATAAGTGACCACAGTAAAAACTGATCTCCTCTTAATACACTCCCATAGTACATGTCACCATTTCATCTCCAAAAATTTTACATCTTTACTTGGCTGGTGACCTACCACCCCCTGCCACACGCCCATACGGCAGCTTGCGGGGTAGTATGTAGATGAATATGTAGTAAAAATGACTGGCTGATGATATGAAATTTTATAAATACAAAAGAGAGAACATTCACCATGTAAAAATCACTGTACTTCACCTGAAATCCATTTGGAAACTCAAAAATGTATCGGTCAGAGGTGGAATAATGGTTCTTTCCTTCTCGTGGTCATTATTGTCATCCATATGGCAAGACACATTGGTGGTGCAATGTTGACAATCCTGGAAGCTCATTCCACTGCTATGAAGCTGATCTCTCTTGATGACGATCACGTTTTTGAAATCTTGAGCGCAATGGAACAGTAGCATTATGAATAACCATGATCGCGATTCAGGTTTGTCACCCAGTTACAACTACCTGGCTATTTTATTTCAAAGCAAATTCCAGATGGAGTTTCGTATTCTTTCGGTGTATTTATTTGCGTCCGTATGCGTTACTGTGAACTGAGTTACTTTTACAATGTGTGGTTATATTGTCTGCGAAAGTTTAATGGAATGATAAGGAAAGGAAAAAGCATATGTACTAATCTCACTAGCATACAAACAGAAGGTAGTAGTTCTCAGATTTCACCTCATCAGCCCTGACCAGTCCAATCAAACGCCATTAGTTCCCATCGTGTTTGGAGGTTCGGGGTGTGGAGGCCAGCTGACTTGAGTCTGAAATTAAGCAACGAGTAATCTTGGAGGACTCTTGAGGATCCTTAAAGGTTTCCCTGTGTCAATACAAAGCTCCGCCGATACTAATCCATTCAAAATTGGGATGCATGAAGGGCACATTAAATTCATTTGTGAAATATGTATTTAACCCTCTTAGTGCTGACCCCTGCCAGGGTTCTAGTGAGAAATGCGGAGGGTAACTAGAATGAAATGTATCACTCTAGGAAAATAAATATTATAAAGTTATTGTTTAAAATATCCATATGCAGTTTTTCTTATTGCGTATGCATTGAATTAGGTAATAATAAAAAAACGCTTATACTTCGTACAACAAATAATTGTAATTATATTTGTGTGCAAAAGTTAAACAATATTTTGCCTATGAGCCGATATATCGGCCCTCCGCACTTTTCACCTGAGATGCCAAAGCCGATATTTATCGGCCCGCGGCACTAAAAGGGTTAATAAGAGCTTACTTCCCCTTATGTTGCGGGCGTTACCTTTTCTGCCAAAGGTTATATTTCGGATACCAGTCGTTTAACCTCCAGGAAAGAAGTGGTATTTGACTTCTTTCACTCCCATACAAGTATTTGATGGGTGCCTCAGAATTTTTCGAAGTGCGACCAGCCTTTTCTTTCTGGTGCGGCAAGTATTTGAAACCTGTGCATCATTCTCAACAACAAACCACCCCGACTACTACCACCCGGAACTTCGCTAAGGTTTACAGATGCCTACTTCATTGAGAGTAGTGTCGATAGATGGACAAGCTGAGCAGAGAGCGCAAGCAGAGATATTTTTCAAAGTTTATATCGGCCCTTCCGTAAATTCTTGGAGGAAAAAAGATCTTATTAGTCTTTAAGTATGTCTCATTTTCCTCTTAGGTGGAGGAATCAGGTAAGTAGGTTTGTTAAAGGCAAATATATCTGTTGAAAAATTACCCAGATAGGTGTTGCACCTACGACTTTCAGCCACTGAACTTTTATTTGGTATTTAAATGTAAAAAATCCTATTTCTCACTACCATTAAACGAAATTCATCTCAATTGTCTGCTGTAGTGAGAACTATGTTTATTCAAATGTTTATCAATATCCATTTTTGGTCTGCAACTAGAAATATTTGCTAGTTCACAAGCGCCTGAATTCTTGGAGATTGTTCAAAACAAACCATGCAATATAGATGTAGCGGGCTGCATGAAGCCCAGACCTCAAATCCACAGGAAGTATTTGTTATGGGGAAAATGTGGGAAACTAATGTTTTTCAACCCCCTCAAGCGAAGCGACCCCAAATTTTGATGCAATGTGGTAAATGGTGGAGGAAGAATGGGAAACGAACCCAGTAAGATAGTGCCAAGATGTGGATAACTCCATGTCACAGAGACTTGGTCATGATATCGAGAATGAAGGGGGATGGATTGATTATTAGGCTAATAAACGTCCTCATCCTTTATGTAAATGCCAGCTCAATTCTCAGTGATCAATTACTGTGGTCATGTACAAACATGACTCGGGTTGAGAGAATTTAGGATAAATTTGAAGCTTTCCCACTTGTTATAAATAAAGCTTTATAGTGTCCCTTTCTAAAATCCATTAAAATTCATTACCACTAAGAGATGAAATTTATGACCCTGTTAAAGCCTGTTAATATCTTCATCTAGGGCACACAAAACCTCCGTAGAAGCAATAATATTAAGACATATATGAAGAGGAATAGATTCTTCAAGGATGTAGTAATCATATAATCTTTGATGGTGCACATTCCTAATTTATACTCCATTGACTACTCAGGGGAGTTGTGAGGAGCATACGGATGAGCATTCAGAAGATATCTAATTACTGCTTAGTCGCTACATGGAAAAGATGATTTTTAGTATTTTATCACTTCTTCAGGGGAAGATACACGATGTAATTGTATTGTTGTTGGAGTATTAATTATGCATGAGTGTAAGAATGCTCCTCATATAATTAATTGTGTAATTTTTGCCAAAAATTGTTCTCTGTGAATATTTTAAAAGGTACTAAAATGATTCAATAATTTACCTTATCCTATAAATATTATCCTCCATCTAAGTTGAACTGTTAAACTACACAGCTAATGTATTTCTCATATCAAACCTAGAAAATAATGCTGGGAAAACTTCAAAAACTTAATATTTTCAAGAAAATTTCACACATATTTGGTCTCTCACTCAGATAATTAATCAGTATATACAAATTCGGCAGATAGAACTAAATTATAATTTCTAATAAATATAATTTTCCTCTTTACAAAATAATTTCAAAGTAATTTAAAAGTGAAGGTAGCCTCAGGTAAGTTCACTAAATTGAGTAATTGACACAATCAGAGATCTGGTCTATTCCCTCGTTCATGAAGAGCTTTTCATTGGTTGATAGCTTGGCGAGTGAGTGGATATGAATATCAGACGACAGGCAGGACGTAGAAATCAAGTGGGGCTGAGTACCCGAGAAGGGGAAGTAAATTCTCATTTGTCGATAAAGGAGACCGCTCTGATTCCTTTACAAAGCCTGAATATATGTAAAACCCACACTCATGGTTGAGGTCAATATCCATTTGCTGGGCTTTCCTCGGATTCCTGCGAAGTTTTGGCAACAGTAAAGTCACATCGCATCAGGGGCGATCCCAGAGAGGGGATATGGGGATACATCCACCCCCCCCCCAAAATTTTGGGTTTTACAAAACAATTTTAACAACTAGATTTAGTTATCAAATACAACATTGAACACTTCGATCACCCTCCCCCCCCCCCCCCCCCCACGAAATAAATTCCTGGGGTCACCCCCGCATCGCATAGATAAATTATGAGGGCACTAGAGTAGGCCTCTACAAGATTTGATTTGAATCCCAGACTTTCTTGGCCGCAGACGAATGCTCTCCCTCTAGGCTACTGCATTGATAAAAAAAAGTCTGTGTCCAGTGGTTCTTACTATACATCGAAAAAAGGAACTTCCTATGTTTCCTTTAAAAACTGGACCAAAATGTCCTGGACTTTTGAAAGTAGTTTTCAGAAAGTAAATAATATTACGTTAGGAGGAATTAAGAACTTTAAAATGACTTGGATGCATGAGGGCAAAATTTTTGGTTGGGTATTAAGGTATCAGAAATACCTCTAAAGAAAACTTTTCTCGTCGTGGAAGCCATTCTATTCAACCAGTTTGCCTATATTTTAACTTGAAATTCACAGAATAATAGGCCAATTTGTTATATGAGATACATCTCGGATGTAGTTTGAGAACTATTAAAACGACTTTCATCCACAGCTATTTCCTATATGGGGAAAAACTTTCCATTGCAAGTGGATTTCATCTGGAGAATATAAGCATTTTGTTCCCCAACTAATAATTATTTCATGGGAACTTCTCTTAAGTTTCAATAGAGAAAAATGTTTTTTAAGTGGTCCAAAGCTCTAAAAAAATATGGTAAGTATGTATACATAATTGGCTACAACTTCGAAACCTCGACTGGCTACGAGGCGAAGCAAACTCATTACGCTTATAACTCCAGGACGATCTGGCGAATGTGACCCATATTGTTATTCCTACTTATGTGACGTGTAAAATCGATATCCATTCATAAAGAGTTTGAATATTCCCGGTTTCCATCAGCTGTCAGTGTTGTCAAGTTGTCGAGGGAGAAGCGATTTCAGTTAGTTCCCATGTACGCCGCCATCAGACGCCAATGAGTTATGCATTAATTTTTTCCACCACTGTACATCCACCTTGTAGTACCTCCCACCTCTGTAGCATTTACCTTGGCATCCCCCTGTATTCTGTAGTCATTGCTGTGGTAAATCTCCTAATGAGTCGAACATGACAGCCATGCCTACCTTAACCATAGAATTAACAGATAACAAATTGGTAGGGACATACACAACATTACTGGCAATTTCTCATTTGCACCCAGTACTTCACTACTTCATGATGGCTTAAAATTTATCAGCCAGTCCTTAGAGTTTGTCGTATGGTTATTGGCACCATAGTCAACATACCAACTACTGCTATTCACATAGAAGGATAGCTTGGTAAGCAATGGCCATTCTTTTCCCTAGAAGCACTTTACTCTTGGTTTTCAGGACAGTCGTTGGACCTGTGGCCACATACATTTATGTTCAGTGTACATAACACACCTGAGTTCACCTTTTCCATCATTTGTTTTGTACTTAACACCACCCTTGGTTCTTGACATCTTCTTCCCTTTGGCACGAGAAGACAGGGCTATGTCACTGGACTGTTGTTTGTCCATGGCTACACACACTTCACATTCTCATAGTTTCCTCTCTACGAAGCAGCTGGATATTTTGGCTCGGGAACTTTCCAGCACCACAGCCATTGGATTGCAGTCCAATGGAAGACCACTTAACATGATGACTCCAACAAATTCATTGTCTATCAGAGCTGTTATTTCGGTCTGTTGCTGTGCCTACTACATTACCTCTGTCATGAGATTTTTTATGCTGTCATTGGTCCTGCTGGAAGCCAGAGAGTCTCCTCAGCAATCCAAGGTGCCTCGAGAGCCTCTTATCTTCATTCATGGCTTTCAGGCTATTCTACTCCTTAGATCTTTTGTTATTCCGCAGATCTTTTGGCATTCCGCCGACGAGGTGACATGACCTTAAAGCAAATTTTTTCCATGTGCTTTCTGGTTCTTTTTGGGTTCAGTATTAGGAAAAGTCTGAACAAGTATCAGAACAGTCCAGAACAATCTGGACATCAAGCTCCTCAAGCACCAAGTAAAGTTCTTTTTCAAACTTTCAATTATTATACTTTCTTGTGCCCTGCTGTTTATCAAGTGCTGGCAAAGCACCTCTGAAGACATTTTTCGTCAACGTAATGCCTATTATGGGTAGCAACAGTCTTTCATTTGTCTGGGCCCGTGACCTATTATAATTTGTAGTATGGGTCAAAAAACTTTACACGTGCGATTTTGGGTTCTCTTGTGTTTAATTGGAGACAGCCGGAAGCAGCGCTCAAGAATTCTTGGATGACAACCGTACAATAAAAAACAAAAATGACCATTACACTAGGGGCAGGGAAATATGCTGCCAACTAAACAAATTCTTACAGGTTGGAGCCTCCCTCTCACTTGGGCCAGATTAATTTTTTGCCTGCATGTTAGGGGTGACCCAGAATAAGTTTTTTGCTGCTGGTTTTTTTTAAGAAATTAAAACCTGTTGGTTCCACACATTTAGGCAATTGCAATTCTCAAATTGCAACAACATTAGTTACATTTGCTCCAGAAAACAGCCATTCTAATAGCCAGCCAGCTATAGAGTTGCAGAGTATGACACTTAAAGTCAGTGTGCAGAATAACATGCATACTTGATTCGACATTCATGCAGTGACGAAGCTTATATATAATTTCCTTTCTCTTCCAACGTCTTTGTTGAGTATAAGCATCAGGGTTGTGTGAAAAAATAGACAAATCTGGAACAAAATTGTGTTTTGGTAAATGAGGGTGTAATTGCCACAGCAGTAAATGTGTCTGCCATTTTTTATATGTATTTGCTGTGGAAATCTCTACTTGAATGCAATGCCCTCAATTTTGCTTGTCTGGAAATTACAAAAATTAGATTCCAACTTTTAATGTTCCTGGGAAATTGGCCATTTCAATTCATAAAATATTGATGCATCTTCCCCTTCCCTTTGGAAAATTCTTATCTATGCCTGTGAACAAGATTATTTCCTAAATTGCCTTGTAGTCCTCCCTGCTTGGCATGACATCCACTGACAAACTAATCCTTTAAGTACTTGTAACTCCCTAATAGTTACAGTCAGATGAAGTATATTATTGTGGGATGCAAATAATCTTATTTGTTGTCGATTAAAAAGGAGTATATTATCATCAATGAATGAGACAAATTATTGAAATTACTCTTTGGTGAAAAAGCAGATGCAAGTTTGGGTGTTTGTTTATTTTCTCATTTCTGTTGTACATGGCTCTTAACTGAGTAGTGCTGCTGTACATTCATCATTAATGAGGTTTCTCTGTGACTGCTGGGTGCATGCACTTTTTCATGGGGGACTATTGTACTATGTGAGCAAGGGGAATTCCAATGTAGAAATATCATGAAAAACTGGAGTATATACCTAGATGGCACCCAGATGTCAATACAGCCTCAGCCTGAGCCAATTACTGTGATGGTTGTCATGGTTGTTGCAGTGGTCCCTTGGGACTGCAACTTAAAGTTATTTTTAGGAAAAAATGGCTAATCAAACTTATATAAAAGAATTATTATATTTGTAAAATATGTATGCAGTTGATAATACAATTTTCATAGATACATTCGTAGGCAATTTTTGCTGTCATGGCACTGGATAAAAATTCATGTCGGTAATTATTGTGTTAAAGTGTGTCCTCGAGATCCAAATATTTTCTATTAATACATGTTTAATAATTTATGCTACCTAATTATGTGTTCAATACTAATTTGAATTGTTTCTCATCTGACTTACAGTTTGAACCGGGGATTCAGCGTTTCATGTCCCTGAAGGCTACTGGCTTTGACCATTTCAAACCTACACCACGTTCTGGTGCTTATGCCTTTGGAATGGTTCTTGCACCCATCATTCTTTACTCTTGGCTGATGAAATGGCAAAGGGTATGCTTATTTTACGTTTTTTATTTGCTTTAGACGAAGAATTCAAATCTTTAGAGAAAGTGACTGTATCTATTCTTGTTGCCTGTTCAATTTTCAGGATTCATTTGAGAAGAGGCTGAGGAATGGAGAAGTAGCCTATAGGGACAGAAAGTTTAAATTTATCTAATTGTTTAATATACTTATCAGTAATAAATTATCAGTGTCAAGCTTGTTGTAAAGTTTTGATATGTTAGTTGTGTAAATAAAACTCATTATAAAGTATTAACTGCAATCAAAACTTTCCATTGAAATTAACATCAATTCAGATGGTTCATCAGCAAGTGAGGTTTTGGTGTAATTAAAGATTCTCAGTAATTTTGGTGGCTTGTCACTATTATTTGCAGTTCAATATAGTCTTCAAAAAATAATGTAAATGCCTAAAGAGTAATTATGAAATCAATACAACTCAAAATTGAGGCGTATTAACCTATGAATTCAGTGTGAGAAAACACTTCAGTAATGTTTTTTAATAATTGGGAGAATATCAGATATATTTGGATTAGTGCTCTGCTACTAACATTTTAGGCACCTTATTACTTACTTCAAACATTATTCATAGGATATGCAGGTGGAATCTATCAATTCATTAAAAGTTAATAATTCTTCTCGTTGATGAGAGCCATAGCTCAAACCTTTTGGAGAGGCATGTATGTTAGTGCATCATGATTTGTCCACAATGAAGAAATCTTAGCCATAAATATTGACAAGAATGCACAAGTGATGTGGCTTGCAGTTTGTATATACTCTCATGGAAATTAGCATTGAACTAAGATGGCCTTTTGCTTATTGGCTGACGCAAATGGCCAGCTGATGGGAGATTTCAGTTTGAGCATTGGGTACGAGTCCCTGTCCAGTTTTCACTGTTAATTTCCTCTATTTCTGCAATTCTACTCATGAAACAGTCAGGAACATCCGAGGAAATAAGAATTTGGTAGGAACAAGAGATCAGCCTGCAGTCATAGGAGAAGGGAGAGATTGAGGAACAAGAGAAACTGTCACCAAGTTCATTTTGCATGACATTGTGGTGAGGAAATATTGATGTTAATTTTTATTGGCTATGATGCTATGCTTGGCTATGGCTGATTTTTCAGGTTGTCCCTGCCAGGTGCTACTTGTGTTCTTTCTGTCACAACTTGACAGTATGACCTGTCTTCCCAATGGAAGCAGCTCTGCATACGGGTCTCAGTAGACAGCTGGCATTGTGAGGCTGGTTGGGTCCTCGGCTCTCAACTGAATGCCTCTCAGTTTGGTTGGTGATTCATGTATTGTTTCAATTTTGTGGAATCCTGCTATGCTGAACATTTTGCTGAAAACTGAGGTTACATATGGATAACATGCCTGGTAGTTGGTTTCTTTCCTCACCTCTACTACTCACTCGGGTGAAAGGTCCATTACAGTCCGTGGAGATTCAGCTCCCACTATATTTATCCATTTTGGAAGAATTTCATCTTGGTCCACTTTAAATATTTATAAAAGTTTCCATCAGCAATGAGTCCTGCTCAATAGCCTGTTCGAGACTTTAGTAAGTTAATATAAAAACAAGATACTGGTACCACATGGGCGGCCAGGGTTCAAATCTCTGCAGAGGAAGATGTTTTTCAGAGGAAACCCGATTCTTATTTGAATTTCTTGTGGAGGGCACCTCGTCTGTCGGATGAGACTTTAAACTGTGGTCCCCTTGGCGCCTTTTGTTAAGAGCAGGCAAACGCCGATGCTGAGTTTTATCCACCCTTCCTCCCTTACCTATCCCCTATGGAACAAGTGACCTTAGCAGTCGGTCGCTTCCCCAAATATCCAATCCAACAAGATATTGGCCCAGAAAATTGCTTTTCCTAGTCAAAATATGACTGTTTTAAATAATTGAGGTGCACAATTTTTTGCTCTGCCTGTCGGTGTGTTGGACCGAGGGTTTTTATGACTGCCCGAATGAGGCACTGGAGCTCATATTTGGTTTGTTTGGCTTATTTGATTATCAAGTGAATATGTGCATAAATTCAACTTTCCAGTCCTATTGTTTAAATTAGTGCTGAGGAAGATTGAAGGTGCATTTGTTTCTCCTCTGATCGGTAAAATGTAGTGTTAGTAGCAGGCTAGACCTGTGAATAGTATGCCATCAGAAAGGAAGTCTATTTTCCCCCAGAGTGATCGTGGCAGTGTTCCATTATTTGGGAAGCATCATTCCCTCACAGCACATGCACTTATGTGATTTGCTCCTATTCTTGTTCATTCTTTAAAATGCTCACCAAAGAATGGATAATTACTTTTTGAAATTTTCAATTTTTGGCCTGAAAAACCTGGAATTTCTTAATCTAGGTTCTCTTGCCACCCTGATATTGTAAGAACTAATGTACCATGAGACTACACCCCTAAAGTGTAATCAACATACTGGAAATAGTGCATAGGGCGTAGAGGAGCCAGGTTGAAAGCTTTCTCTTCCAAGTCTTCCTTGAAGAAATCAGTAAAGGTGGAGGACAGTGGAAACCCAATGGCCACTCCGTCCACCTGCACAAGGTATTTCCCATTGTACTTGAAAGTCAGTGCATGGTGAAAGATCTTCATTGTGTCTCCATACAATCTGGTGCTCAGGAGGCAAAGTATATTGACTAGTGGGTTGCAACATCAAGCTGTGGCCTGATGGCCTCCATCAGCTTGTGTTTCCTATAGGCTGATTCTGCTAATAGTTTTTGCCAACTGCTTTGGATCCTATGATGGGCACCAGGAAGCCAGTGAGGAATTTGGCCAAGTTAATGGTTTGTCTGCTCAGAAGTTAAGCCAAGGATAACCTGAATGAAATAAAAATCTACCAGAGGACTTTCAAAGGAGCGTAGTAAATGCAATACTGAAGCAGACAAGCAGTGAGAGATATGAGGAGCATTGAATTTTGAGTCTAGTGTCACAAGCATCAAAAATACTCACAGGAATAATAAGCTGAAGGATTGGAAGGAAAATTGAAGACAACCTCTTGGAAAACCAGTTTGGATTTAGGAAGAACAGGGGCACCAGAGAAGCCATACTCAGCCTGAGAGTAATGGTAGAGAAAACCATACATGTGGACAAGCTGTTGTATGTTTCATTTTTGGACATGGAGAAAGCCTTGGACAATTTTGAGTGGGACAAGATGTTGAGACTGCTGGAAAAACTCTGAATGGATTACAATGACTGAAGAATAATCTGCCAACTATACAGGAAGCAAGTTGTCACAATTGGAATGAAAGATGGAAGACAAGTAGAAGCTAAAATTTGCAAAGGAGTAACACAAGGTTGCAACCTCTCTCCAGCACAGTTCAACATGTACTTGGAGGAGGCAATTAGAGAAGGACAAGAAATTGAACTGAATGGAAGGAAGTAGAAATGGGTCGGTTCCGGTACCCGGTTCTCGGTACTGCCGGTTCTTGGCCCTTAGAATCGGTATCGAGAACCGATCGCATGAAGTCGGTACTTGGGAACCGGCACGGAATGGTGGCAAGGATTTGAATTTTGCGCCCGAACCCCTCAAAACCCCGAAAGCAAAACCTGGAGAAAGCACCTGAAGTAAAGCCTGATGTAATGTGATATATTGGCCGATCATGTTAGTTTGAATTTTTAAACTTGGACTAGTTTTGTTATACTAGGCTAATAAAACTATGGAGAAGATCTTGTTTTATTTACTGAGCTTTCTGGATTATTTGCCTCTTAAGTGAAATTATTGCCCTTCAGTTCTTGGTTGTTTGTCGAAAATTTCCATTCATTCAGAAAATAAGAGTCCATTGTTGGAACCGAGTATCAAGAACCGGGAACCGACAGGTACGAACCGGACCGGTATCGAGAACCGGAAAAAGTTAGGAACCGACTCATCCTTAGAAGGAAGATAAAAGGAGATACATATAAATAAGCTCCACTTCGCAGTTGATATTGCAGTCATAGCTGGAAATCGTGATCTTTGAAGGTCACTCAATGCAATGGACTAAGTTCTCCAAGAATACAACATTAAAATTATTAAGACAAAGACAAAAATCCTAGAATGGGATAGAGAAAAGTTGAATGTGGAAGTCACACTGAGAGGAGAGAAACTAGAGCAAAAGAATTCCTTCACCTATGTCAGAAGTACCATCCGTTGGGATGGAAGAAGTACGATAGGCATTGAGCAAAGAATAGCCCAAGCAAAGAAGGCATCCTTGGTAAAAAGAAAACTCAAAGATGATAGGGCTACTTACTGGGAAACAGTATGTGGTTTATCTCACGGTGAGTAATGCTTAGCATCTGGACACAGGTACTCCATGGCATTGTATGCAAGGCTCCTATGTGGACTACCTTGAAGCTTGCATGTGATTCAAAGAGTGAGAGGGTGCTTGGGTAGATTATCTGGTTACAGCACTCAGTGAAAAATCGAGAGGTCTGAGTTTAAATCCCAGTCCAGGTGAATTTCACACAAGCCAATGGATCTTTGGTAAGCATACTGTCTCCAATGAGTTTGTTCTTGTGACCTTGACGTAATTGGCTTTCTTGGCAGGTATCCCTTAATTTTTGATGATGTAGATGGTCTTCCTGGTGAAGTCATCTGTGGAATCATTGGGAAGGGTTGTGGAGGCCTCGTCTTGAAGCAGTTCATTCATGTCTTGCGTGGTACTCTTATTTCTTCATCAGCTCAGTGGCATTACCCTTATTGGCAGGAAGAATAGTTATGAGTGTGTTGTGTCACGGTGTGTGAAGTGCTATCTACGCCGCCTCAGTAATGTTTGGTCTTGGTGGTAAGGCCTTCTTCAGGACCACAGAGACTTGATTTTGTTCTTCCTCTGCTGGATGTTTTTAAACAGGCTGTTCAACACCGTCACTGAAATCAGGGCAATGACCGAAAGAGTAGTAACACCTGTTTGTATCTTCATGACAGTAACAGGTAGAATAGAAATACAAATCCCTCTCTTTCAGAAACAATTTGCATTGCATGTAATATCCTGCATCAGTGGTTCTTTATCACTGTGGATCCTTATCAATGTCACTAGTTGGCTAGCTAAGTTCATTATCGAACTGTAAAGATTTGTTTATATTTTCTCCTTTTCATGTAACTCCGTTACCTTTATCCTGATTGTGGAACATAAGGGTTTCTGGTAGTATCTGAAGGCTAAAATTTAATTATTTATTTTCATTTCATGGCACCATCTCAAGCCACAATTATATCTTATTACGCCTCCTATGATTGGCAAATCACAATGCCTCCAGAGCTAAAACTGCTGTCAACTCGAGGCAAAAGGGCTAATTACTGGCTCATCACCTGATAATAATGCTGACATTGAAGGATGCTTGGATGTATGGTCAATGCAAGTGCAAATGCAGCAGCTTAGAGATTAGGGTGAATTATATAGGAAGTGGGGCTTTCATTTTTAGTGAATATTTGTTTCCCAATGCTTGTACCCTGAGTGATTCAATGGTGTAATCTCAAAATTAGGATGTTTCTATTCAAATCAATCTTGTGTCACTGGTTTTATTTCTATCAGAAAAAAATTAGAGATTTTGATGTTAAGTGGTTATTATGAAAACTGAGGACAGCAGTAAAAGTGTAAAATTTTTTTATTTACAATACTTAGTGAAAGTAATTTCTGCATGCAAAATGATGTAGGTAAAATAATTATACACAATCATCACATTTGATTAATTCCTGCATTGAAATTAAATGCACACGCTGTGTAATGCCTGATTAAATACAGTTCCTGATCAGGGCTAGACATGGAAATTGTTCAGAATTATAGAATTTCCTGAGGTTGTAGTCTTGTAGACAGAGCCATCAAGGCATCATTAATATACATTACCGTTTCCCCTGGGTTTAAAAGTCTCTTTCCTCAGATAGAGGGCATCAGAGAAGTCAGATTCCAAACATGTATAAAATCAAGTCTCTTACCAGGTCTGGAGTTCCAATTCTTCTGATGTTTTGATGGACCACTAAGCTGTTGAAACATCATAAGAAATTGAGATTCCTACCCACGAAAATGTTTTGAATATTCTCCTTCTTTTGAACTCTTGTTACGTTCTCTGACACAAAAGATTCATTACCCCTCCTGATACACACTTCATAGCCCACCCCTTCTTTCGCTGAACATGTGACTTATTACAAAAACAATTCATAAATATGTAATTTAATCACATCTTATGCTTTTGAATTAGAATAGTTTTTCTTATTTCTGAATTCCAAGAGCATTGATATCTCTGTTAAGGCCATTTCACAAGAGGCTCTTCATCATACAATCTGATGTATGTGTGGATGAGCGTTGAAAATTGCTCCACATGAAGTGCTAAATTCCTAGAATGCATGCACAAATGCATTAAGAGGGATGGGAAAATAGCCTCTGCCCCAATTTCTCACAATTTCTGTTCATCAAATTGTGCAATGAAGTGCCTCATGTAAAAACCTTCAGAGGTTTAAGAGTAACTTGAATTGCTAAAAATGTTATTCAGTACCAGTTAAGGAGAGCATGTATTTATGGGAAAGGTCGTTTTTTTAATACGCCCCAGGTCACAAGTATGAATCCAGTGCTGGATAATAAATAAGGAGGCACATGTTCCTACTAACCTGAAACACCAATTTCTACCACAAGGATTCCCGTCCGTACAAAAAAAATAAAAATGCACTAATAACTGCATTAAAGGAAACAAAAATTATGTCCATCCCTGAAGCAGTCCTTTGAGTCTTCACCTCTTCCTCAAACTTGCTACGCCCAATGTTTAACGTATTTGCGTTAGTAAAACACAGATTTCTACTAGCACAGAATATGTCCTTGAGCATACCACTGGCAAAAAAGAAGCCATGAGAACTGAGTATAAAATATTAACTCCCACTCGGTCCAGGAACCATGATATTGGCTGACTCTCCCTCAATGAAGCTTTCACGGCTCATGATGAAACATAGATGATAATTAGGACATCATCACCATAGTCTTGGAGAGATTTGCCCAATACTTGTGCCGGTTGTTGGTTGCTTTTTCAAAGGGGAGATGCCAACTACCTGCAGGGTACATATCTTATTTGAAAAAGTGACGGACAAATGGAAATAAGCATTGGGCAAATCTAGCCCAGTCTCAGGCTGCAATGACCCAATAATTGTTATTGTTTTCATGTATTACCCAACTGCACATTGCACGCTAGAACCTCTGCCCATATGAGCCACTTCCTTGCTGTGGTCCCCCACCACCTCCCGTCTGCGCAGAGCCAAACATCATCCCCTGTGCTTGTGCTTGCTGCTGCTGTGACTGGACATGGTGGAACTCTTGCTGTTGCTGCTGCACGCTGCCTGCACTCGGCTGCCCCCCGGCACTGGAGCTGCCATTGTTTCCTCCGCCTCCTCCCCCACCCCCATTGTTGCCACCCCCTTGCTGCTGCTGTGGGGGAGGGGGTGGACCAAGGCGCACTCTCTTGGCCTGGTTGCTCTGGTCACTCCCTTGATTCCCGCTGCCCTGTTATTCAATTAAGCAGAAGATGACAGAGGATGAGCACATTGATTAACACCATCAAGGAAGAGATAATGCTTGTGGGTGATTCTGTATTCTTGAAGGCCATGTAATTTTCCTCTAAAATTTTGTGCATAAGGCTACATGCATCAGATGTTTCAGGAGTAATTAGCATGACTTATGGAGGCCATAGGAGTTTTGACTATATATATTTTCGGATGGACTGCATTTCTTTTCTAACAGAACTGTGGCTACTCAAAGATATCATCTAGCACATTTTATAGTTACCATGGAAACACTAATAAACTGTGTCCTGTACTGATTGAAGAGGTGTGAAACATGTTTCTGTGTATTTTATGCATCCTTCTTTTAGTGTTGTTACTTATGGTATCTTTTTCAATTAGACACCCAAATAATCATAACTTTTCATTTTTATGGCAACTGCAATCTGTGCTGGATAAAATGTTTAAGTGCCTACAGCTCCAATAAGTAAGGAATCACAATCTCATGTCAGTTGCTCAAAAATGTTTTTAAACACTCAGTACATGCGTCAAACATTCCTTGAGGAGGCGGAAGGGATATACCAATGTTTGATCAGTAATGGAGGGACCAATGTGAAGGAGTGGGGAAAGATTCATTGACTGCATATGCCTACAATTGTATCCAGTGAAGTTATTACATTTTTACTCTGTCGCAGAACATCCTTTTAACTCTTCAGGCCAGTAAGTAATATTTGAGGAACAAAGTTACTCATGTTAATAGCGGTAAATGCTAGGCAGATGTGAAATGGTCACTGAATTTTTAAAACATACTAAATGTTCCTGACTTAGCTTAGTTTCTAGGCCACGGAGAGATTTTGTGTTACTGCTGTGTTCAATGATGCATATAACCTCTTACTTTTTTTGGATTAACACAGTTGCTGGGATTAGTGATGATTGACAAAAACTGAGATAATGTAAGATCTTTATTGCTCCCAGGACAATTGTTTACATGTCCAGGATAAACTACAGCCAAACATTTCTATTTCATCTTCATGGCACTTGGATCTCTCATGGAAATAGTGCTGCTAAAAATCAGCAGAATCAAGCTGAAAGGGAGATTCTAGGTAATACAAAAATGTTTCCATCCCTACCTGTCACACATCAGTTTGCATAATCTGACCTCTGTGAAAGAGCATTTTGGATCTTAAAAAGACATTTCCCCACTTTAACGATAAAATGTAATTAGGTTTAAAAGAAGGTCACTTAGTATATGAGTTTTAATTGATGTTACTTATTTGCTGTGTGTGTTACACTGAGCAGGAGAGCTTCATTTTTCCATGAAAATACTTGCTAAGTCGTGACATTCACTTTCGAGTGTGCTAATAATTTTTTAAGGACTGATATATCAAGGTGGCTTGAGTTCATTGGATCAGTTGATGTTAGCATGAGTCTCTTTTTGTTCCTCAATAGATTAAAAATTATTTCATTAACTTCAAAGGCTATCAGTGTGTCTCTGTGATTCACAAATCATAATTGTGCTATTGAATGCATTTCAAGCCTTTTTTCTGTGATAATGAAAGCGGTTATTTTGGCATAATGTCGGAAAACTCTAAAAACTGAAGCTGCTTTGGTGACAAGGTAATCCTTTATCTGTATGTACTCGCCAGCAGACAGGCTATGCTAAGCACAAGTTGGCATTTCATGCATATAAACTGAGGGAACATGATGTAAAACTACTTCAGCATCATGAATTTTAAATATTTAAAGAATTGGATTATATTGTCACATTAAACTAGCATCCCTGGTCAGCCCATATCATCCTGATGAGCTGTAAAGTACACCAGACAAGCTGAATGTTTGAGACACAGTTATTGGGTGTATTAAATATGACCTAGCATTGTTAGTATACTGGCTATCTTGAGTTCTAACAGCACCAAATATTTACTTCTGAGTCTTTCACATTGTTTGGCACCAGCTGAACATCTCTTATCTTTTTTTTTAGCATATCCGTTCTCGTCAGTACATGCAGGTAACTGATTCAAGCCTTCAGTCACTTCTTGAACCCATTGACTCCATGGTGACCATACTTAATTTCTGGATATTTTATCCTGAAATACTATCAGAGTCATGACATCAGCCTCAATAAGCTAATTGCGTTAGCTCTGTAATAAGCAGATATACTAATTGAGTAACTGTCTTCCCTAACAGTGGTTCCTTATTGCATTGCAAATTCTATTTGAAGCTATTTTATTTTTTTAATTTCTTTAACACTTGCAGGTTTCCGCAATTACAAGTGTTTTAATATATCTATTGATGAACGCAAACACTCATGTCCTGGGCAGTTAATAATCTTACCCAGGTGGGACTCGTCACGCGACCCTCTGGTTAGAAGGCGAGGACTTTACCCCGTTGACACCGACTTATCTAAAATATCTTTATCTAATATCTTTTAACTACTCTAACTAAACAGTTATTTTCTTTTGGGTATGCTATCGATCAAAATAGATTCCTACACCTCCATCTCCTACCGATATTTACCATCTGCTCTTCATGTATGTTTCAAGGTGTGCATGACCTCACTTGTCCTTAGCCCTTTTAGTGCGGCGGGCTTTGGCATCTCAGGCGAAAAGTGCATAGGGCCGATATATCAGCTCATAGGCAAAATATTGTTTAACTTTTGCACACAAATATAATTACAATTATTTGTTGTACGAAGTATAAGCGTTTTTTTATTATTACCTAATTCAATGCATATGCAATAAGAAAAACTGCATATGGATATTTTAAACAATAACTTTATAATATTTATTTTCCTAGAGTGATACATTTCATTCTAGTTACCCTCCGCATTTCTCACTAGAACCGCTGGCAGGGGTCAGCACTAAGAGGGTTAATGTTAATGTCCTCGGGAAGAACCAGCTTTGTTACCCAAGGCCCTATCAACTGCTTTTCGTGATGGGCAATGTTTGTGTGACTATGACAAATATAATGTTCAGTTTGTCAGTTTCTTTGAAAATATTCTCCTTCAGTTGTTGCAAGTCTAAGCAAACTTCCCTACAAGTTTTCACCCTGGAAAGGGGCAAATTGTCATCCACCGTAAATTTCTCTACGAGAATGAAGTTAGCAAGGGCTAGACATCCTATACTATGCAGGGTAGAACGGAAATTGATTATGAAGTGGTTCTTATGGCAGGGAAACTTAATTGATTCCTGCTAGGTAATATTATGTAGTATATTATGTTGATGTCTGTCAAGAAAGTGGGTAACTGAGAGCAGAATAATGCTAGCTTTCTGTGGTGCTCAGAACCATGAAACAAATGAGGCGGCGCATGCTTGATGCATAGCTTCTGTATAGTATGTACATACCCTGAATCCTTTCATAGAATATGTACAGTGTAACATGGATTCCAAATTGGCGAATAATATGTTAATGGGGGCTTGTGTGAAGAGTGAATGATAAATTGGGTCCTGGCACTTTGAGCAGTAGCTTAGAGAATCTATGTTTTAATCCTCTTAGAGCAACGGACCTACAAAATGAACTTAGCACAATAATTAGAGTATCATTTACAAGTACTGAAATATAAAATGGCCTAAGGCCATCGGCTGGAATTGGTTCTTCCTTGGTTGCCACAGTTAGGCATGATTAGGCTACCATTTGGAGAGGTGATCCTCCTATTGGCCCCAAGCACCCCTGTCTGCACGTGGCTGGCAAAGGGGGCAAAACGACTTCAGCAATTGAATTATGCTGAACTTTTGTACGACTCCACCCTAAGACCAAGTACTCTGCAGCTTTATGCATGAAAAGATTACAACATAATTTTGTAATTAGCAGAATGGAACATTTTATTCTCAAGTAGCCCAAGACTTTTCTCGAAGGTGTGCCCGTAATCGGATGGCACTAAGAGGATTAAACACTGAAACTGAAGTGTATTAAAATGACCTTAGCAGACTGGATTGCTAGGAAATGATATGAAGGAAAGGAATTCTAGGAAGAATGTGGACTACGAGAAGACCTTATAAGTTTAGATAAGAGGAACTAAAAATTAATGATCAACTGTTTGTATCTAACAGGGATTACAATGGTGCTTAAGTAAAAGATGAACACAAAATAAGGGCAAATGAAGAAGAGAGATGGTGTACTGAGAGAAAAAAGAGGACCCTTGTTGTGTCATTATAATAATAATTACAAAAAACACTACGAGCAGGTAGACTGTCAGTATAATTTTGGGTTATAAACTGCCTCTATGTAAACAGAAGATTTAGTGATAATATTGGTTTTATTCCATTGATTTTAGGCAATCTTTCTGCCCTTAATAACTAGGTAGGTACGTTGTAATGATATTCCAGTGCAGTAAATGTTACTTCCAACATACCTTTGTACAATTCATACCTATTACTGTGATGCTACAAGTTTTATCAGATAAATTCTTTAATTCCAGGATACAAACAAGGCATGACTACCTCTAGCATTTTGGCCCACTCCATTACCGTGTAACAAATATGTCAGTCATGATTCTCCACCTTTCACGCATAAAAATATTCATTGGTATCAGGCAAGATATGATGGAATTACTTGAATGGAAATGCACTCACAAAGTCCCATAGATATTTCTAAGTCACAACTGGTGTCCATGCACAGTGACTCCATGTATCGAAACTGGTCGTCCCCAAATAAATATCTGTGGAACTTTGCAAGTGCATTTCCTTTTTGATCAAACATAAAAGTCCATTTACTTGAAGTTCTTTTCAAAGGCATGTGAGAGCTCGGTTTTTCTCATAAATGCTCGCGTGCGAGAGGGGAAATTAATGGAATAAGCAAGGCAGGGGAGAGGCGAATGCCAGCAAGTCTCGGCTATGCCTACAGCAACGTGCGAGTCAAGAAAAAGTTTCAGGCAAGGACTTTGTCAAATAAACAGAACATGTGGCAACACAGCTAGCAGAGAGCAGATCCTCACACGACAAAACCCAAAGCAAGAAAGCTTCCATGAGAAGGAATTTCCCACCCACGCTCCCACTGGTTACGCAGGACCATGTGACTGCCCTCTGGTTCCTCCTTCCGACTGGGCCCGCCTTCCCACCCACCAAGTCATTTGAAAAGAAGTATCATCACAGTTATAGATAAACAATATGTCATAGCCTGAATATGAGGAATTATATTGATCAGGAAACCAGAAAATAGAGCTTTGAGGAGCAGCAACAAGTAATTTCACATGCAGACCCTTGAGGGTGGGAGACCTTATGAAATACAGCAAGTTTTTTGTACAGAGAATGACTACCTATTACCTAATAGACTACCACAAACACCCAGGGCTGAAAATGTTAGGTAAGGAAATGTTAGCGAGCATGTCAATGAAATAAATTATCCTAGGCCAATTGAGATTACAACTGAAAAAAGTTTGAATTAATCATGTAAAAGCTCCACTATATCTTTAATAACCTTTATATTAGAAATTCACCTTATTACAACTTTATCTTCAAATAATTCTATAATTATTCACCTATCAACCAATTAGTAGATAGCATCAAAAACAAGTGACTTCATATGTAATAGTTACAGCTTTCACCACCACATTTTGAACAGGAAAAGAAAATTACATTGCTATAATGGGATGTTTCTTATTCTGTACATTATTGGATATATAGGTAGTCAACACAATGAAGTAAATATGAAGAAAATGGAAGTGAAAGGCCTTGTAATTTATTGATTAGTGACATTAAAATCTCTCAGAAAGAATAATGATTTTTAATCAAATGAAAAGGAAGATGTATGGGAATAAGCATTCAATATTAAAAAGTTGTCCATTTAAAGAGGGGTGTTTTTTCGTTGAAAGCTTAATAGAGCCTAGCCTTCATTCTTATCAGTATTTTATATTGTATGCTGTTTTCTTATATCTGGATAAATATTTACTCTGAAAATATAATGTAAAAAGTAATATTGATGTAGCTTTTGTCGCAATTGTTGATGCTTACATCAACTGATGATATAAAATACAAAGGTCTATCTCTCATTTAGCATAACTGAAGAAATAAGTTGTCATGAGGTTAATGTCAAACAAAAATAATAAGATAAGGCCATATTCCAAATTTAATTAAAATTTCTGATTTTAGTCAAGGAAAGCACTACATCACCAATTGTAAATTTATCTTAGTAAACGTCAAGAAGTGTCTACTATTCAGATGCTCATAATTGATCCTTCAATGCCCAGCAAGAGAATTTGAAAACTTACTGGAATGTATTCATGTAAAAGTTAACTGTTAGCAGCCTTAATTTACCTAAGTACTGTGCGAGAGAAAATTTACTGGTCGATAGCAATGAGTGAACCAAATTAGAAATCATTCAAGACAATTTCATGTTAATGGTTGAGGAATAATCGAGGGTAATAAGACTTGACGCCTGATACTTCACACAGACAGACCACTTAAAATAAGGACAGGGTAGGAAGACTTAGGGTTTGCACTTTCGAAAAGTAATCAACATTTTTCACTCTTCAACAATAATTTAAAACAGTTGTGGGCTTCATATTATTTATTATAACTTCAAAAAATATGACATGTCCTGCAAGGCCACATCTCAGCCATGTTCACTCATAAATTAAATTCTCAGCACTGTAACACCACCACAGCCATTGAAAATAAATTCCTATTTGCTTTACTTCTGTAGCACTGCACACTGACGCACACACACCACTCACTCCCATGGCCAGAGGAGCCTGCCTCATTGCCATACCCTACATACTTGGTGCACCCTTGGCACCCACGCACTATTACATGAGTGAGGGAAGAAATATTACTCCCTTTCTTTCGGCAAACAACAGGAACTCATTGGGAAACTAATCCTCTCTATGATGCAACCCGTGCATCCCATCACTGCCTCCACCAAACAGCGCTTTCATAACGAAGTTACGAAAATGTGCACTTGCTTGGGTTTATCAAAAGACTTTGTTAACAAAATAAACATTTTCAAAAGGCTTGTGAACTTATATTTTCAATAATGAACAATGAAACAAAATATGCCCATACTCTGATGGAACTCATGTGAATGAGAGATAGACAAAAGAAGACTCCCTTTCTAGAGGGGAGGGACATTATTTTTTTCCCTTTGATCACAAGCAAGCGACGCTGATGGTCTTATTTGCGGGTCGAGGGCAGTATGGGAGGGGCCCACCAGTTCCCCCCTCCACCCCCATGGCTTACGTTCGCTGCAGCTGCGGCCGCGGCTGCTGCGGCGGCTGCTTGCTGTTGCTGCCTTGCCTTCACTGCTGACTCAGACTTGTCCTCCTGGTCATCATCCGTCAGGAACTCTCGCTTAGGATACGGGATAGGACACCCAGCAAACACGCTGATGGGAAGAGCAGGATAGATGTTAACACCAACACTAATAATATCTTTTAAACTATCACAGCAAAAAATTATTATTCATGATAGCCACAATTTTATGTAGGAGATATTATTCATTCAACCTCTTGAAATTAATAATTGAAGAAACGTACAGAAAGAATTATAGAAGAAGACTATGGATGGAATATGTTGACCCAACAATGAGGGCAGTTTATATGAACAAACATTGAGGGATAAAACAGCAGATACATGAGTGGACAGAGGGGCTGCAGCAAACTAGTCTTTGGATAAATGAATAAAAACCATTAATTAACGCACGCGTCTAAGTAACCCTTTGTGCATAACTCACCAGCCGGCTCACTTTCCAAGCATATAGGTACACATGAACCTCTCTCGATGGCAAAACACAGTTCCGGGCACATAATCATTGACACAGTTTAAGAAAAGGGAATACCGGTGAGATGCATGGGGATAATACAGGGAAATTATTGGATGAGACTAAATAGCAATAGTATAAGCTTATTAGCTAATGTCTAAATCCTTACATTGAAGTTTTGCAAGCCAATTAACATCAACATTTAAGTGGCATTAGAATTAATCAATTGTCATTGAAGAAATAATTTAAACTACAGGGTTTCAAAGGACACAGTCCCACTAGGACTACTAATTTAAAAGGTAGAACAGCCTTTCTTATAATTATAATAAATATTTCAAAAGTGAAATGACTACAGCATTTCATTACGTGTAATAAACCCTGGTTGAATATAACAACCCAATTGAGTGGGCAAGAACAACCATCTTCGCTAATTTTTCCCAAGCAATCGGATGATTCGCAAACAGAAGGCTATGGTCTTGAGTCATGACTCTAGCAAGGCCATTGTACTTCTAAAAGGATTAATGTCAGGGGTCAGATGAAGCTATGTAGCCTTTGAGGTCATATGAGCCCTTAACAGTAGAAATCTTTGACTCCTTTGAAATCTGTCCTAAAATATCTACATAATACTGCCGCCGCATGGGCGTGTGGTGGGGGGTGTTAGGTCACCAGCCGTGTAAAGGTGTAAGTTTTTGGAGATAAAATGGTGACATGTATTATAGGAGTGTATTTAGTGGGGCTGTTTTTATTGTGGTCACTTACGGTGCGCGGAGAGAACGAGTTTTGGTACCTATCTGTTCGGCTCTGTATCTCTCTTTATTTTATTGCATCCGTCAGACCTAGAGATGTAGTGAGACGTCATGATAATATTCTTAGTGTCACTCTGAAAAACGTCAGTTCTGAATTTCTCCAGCAACCTAAGCCCAGCGTTCAGCATCAAGTCTCTAGGGGCACCCTCTTAATCCCTCTAAAAGTTGTGAGACACTATATGTATGTTTGTAGCAGTTGTTAATGAAGCATGATGCTTTCCTTTGTATTTTATAAATGTTTTTAGCGAAATATTTATAACCAGGGTCCCAAATGCTTGCAGCGAATTTGAGGTGTGGCCTTACCAGTGCGAAGTAGCATCTCTCTTTGACTTTTTCATCCGAGGACCTTCCTAATAGACGCTTTACAACACCAAGTTTCTTTAATGCTGTGTCACAAATGTTTTCTATGTGGGTTCCCCATGATATATCTTAAGTTAAGGGAATTCCAAGTTAATTTACTGTATCTGAAGAAGAAGGCACACCCTACACTGCATACACATCTCCAAAGCGGCCATCAGATCACTCCAGGCAGCGCTCGCGAATGTGTGAATGTGGCAGCGCTCGGGTGGGCACCACCACGCTGATGGCCCCCTTACAGCAGAGAGGTCTGCAGCTGGTGGATATCGCCGACAAAATCACAACGTTCAGATTTCTTTGCATGCAGCGATACCTCTCCGAAGAAGACACACTCCCCTGGAAACGAATGGCCCATCACCTGCTCCTCCAGCACATTCGTCAGAGTGACTTCTATGCGTCGGTCATTGACGAGTGGAACACGTTCGGGGTGGAGTATGATGAAGAGCGACGACCCTTCCCCGCCGGATGGCCACCCCCACTGGCTGCAGGGAGGACGTACTGTATGAAAAGTAAAATCACGGGGCTGGACAGAATACTACCACTTGCGAAGAGAGACGTATATTTCGAGGCCATCTACGCCAGCAGAACAGGACCCTGGACCATGACGGGGGGAAAAAAGTGATTTGGAAGTCATACTGGGACAGACCATCCCTCGGAAGATATGGCGAGGCTGCGTGGCATCTCACACACGACAGGTGGGCAGATGGCGTTTTTCTACAACGCTCCAGAATCCGGGAGATGGACAGGTGGACGGATGCAGGTAGTGCGACGGCGAAAGGGCGATGACATGGCTCATAGCTTTCCAGTGCAAGGAAGCCAAGAAGCTGTGGAAGCACATCAAGAACCTCACCAACTGCCTAAAACGGAAAAATGCCCTGACCCTGGAGGATATATGTAAAGGCTACTCACCGAGGAAGGACAGGAGGAAAGAAACAGCTCTCTCAAATTACTTATTAACAATGGCAAAAAGCATGATCTATAAATGTTCCACAGCAGTAGAAAAAGGAGAGAGAAAAGACGCAAACTATGTGGATTATTTCAAAAAACAAATCATCCAACGCATCACAAGAGAATATGCATACCACACGACAATAGGAGGCCTAAAAAAAATTCGAGTTTTACTGGTGTCACGATAACATCTTGTGCCATCAATGGGAGGACGACCAGTCACTGCTGCTAAGCAGATATCTGGATGACAGAGGGGCGGTGGATCGAGAGAGCGTGGCTGTGGCAGCCTCATGCGTGGAGGGATAGGGGGCCAAGGCTTGGGTAACCAGCCCCTCTCAACGCATGGCTGTCGTGGATGCGATCGAGCAAGAAACTGATGATGATGTAAATGAAAAGATGATGACTTTTAAAAAAAGAATAAAAATGAATTAATAAAAAGAGGTGGTGTCGAAACTGACTACCTATCACACCTATAATAATAAAATCTGAAGATTTTATGTTTACCCCACCCACAGCATAGGTATGGTATTTTTTTGATGACTTTCACACTGCGGTGCATTTGCTGATATTTTATTCTAACCCCCACTCCTGGTACCACGAATAAATGTTGTTAAGGTCCGATGACAGAACTTCAAAGTCTGCGTCTTCGCTTACTTCACAGTAGATAACTATCATCTGCAAATAATCTTAATTTACAGCTAACTCTAGAACATAGGTCATTAATATAAATAATGAATAAAAGAGGGCCGATCACACTTCCCAGAGGAACAACAGACGTGACTTCAACCATATTTGAGCTAAAACCATCAATAATGACTTTGTTTTTTATCAATGAGAAAGTCACTTTTCAATTCACTATTTTTCTATTAACTCCACATGATTGCAATTTATATGATATTTTTGTGAGGAACCTTGTCGAAGGACTTCTTGAAATCAAGGAATATTGTGTCGAGTTGCTTAATCAATTCACCAGATTTTAGGATATCATGAAGGTAGAGTGCAAGCTGTGTTTCGCAGGACCTGCCCTTACGGAAGTCATGCTGACTGCTGCATAAGCAGTTAAAATACTCCAGGAATGTCATAATATTGCTAACGACAATGTGTTCGAAGATCTTGCATAAAAGTGATGTTCATGATATAGGCCTGTAATTTCCTGAGTTACTTCCATTTCCTTTTTTAAATATCGGTGTGACATTGGCTATTTTCCAGTCTTGAGGCACCTTTCCTTTGGATAATGATTTACTAAATATAATTTCTAAGAATGGTGCAATCTGTGGTGCTAACTCCTTGAGCAGGTATTCCTTCTGGACCTGGGGACTTGTTACTTTAAGCCGAATACAGTTGTTTAATTATTCCATCACGTTGAATTGTTATGTTAGCCTTCAGTTCATTTAAGTCAGGAATGTCTAAATTGTAATTAAATGTAAATAGTAAAAACAAGGAAGCACACTGGCAATTCATGTTGGATTAGATATATATGTACTTAAAAGTTACTTTTTATAATCTAAATATCATTAATTTCCCTCGGGAGACAATAGGAAGCCCAATACATAATAATCCTTAAAAATAAAATTATAAGACAATATGAGTAAAGCTGTAGAATTGATTACTTTTCTGTCATACAACACTTAAAAGCAGCAACTACTTACTCTTGAGTAGGCAGAGGGTCCTCCTGGAAATAGGCATCCTGCATCGCCAGTTCTGAAGTTATCCTCCTCGTAGGGTCCATGAGCAGGAGTTTTTGCAACTGCCGGTAGAGAGGGGGAAAGAGAAACATTCAAATAATTTTAAATTCTAGCCTAAATATATGCCGTTGATGTTTCAAATTCATCCTGCCAAAAGTGAAAATTTTTGGGAAGAGATTCATAAGCATTTAAGTAAATAGTTAAAAGAAGTTTAGGTTTAAAGAAAACCTAGCACATGAATTTCTACTAAACGAGTCCACCACTCAAAGCTAAAAGTCAAGAGGTAGAAACAGGCTTGGTGCAGACTAAGATGTCTTTGGGCTGATCAGATATTAAGAGCATATTCGAGTAAAACATGAGCTCCATCCATAGTGTTTCTCACCACTGTTGAGGGTAATATACACTGACTTCTTCACCTGACCTTAATGGTACTCTGGATTCTAAGCTGGCAGCATTGAAGAATTCAAAACATATAATACTTAAGATGCTAGCAGCTACTTCCGACAATTGAGCAAGTAATGGGAAAATTAAGAATATACAGCCACGACTAGAAACCAGTTCATATATTTGAACACAAAGCAAGGATTTTATAACCTTAATGAGAGGTAATGGCATTTGCGCAAGTAGTCAGGAAGTGAAACAATCATTAAAATATGAATTATCAATGAACGTGTTTCAAGGGCAACTAATTTAATAGGATAACCCCGAGGGGAATATTATACTGGTGCTTACCAAATGAAAAGCTTTACTATCTGGCTTAATCTTATGTCGATCCATATATTTCACCAGCGAACAATTGGCATAACTGAAATGGAGTACATATATATATAATTTACATTAAATAAGACTAACATTTAGTCATTATAACTGAAAATTCCAATGTAAATGGAGTAGGTACTCACTTAGAGCGCTTGAAATCCTTTGATAAAGTAGGATGTTCAGGCATTTTTCTTATGTCTTCCCAATCCTTTTCCAATGGGAAACCCATCACATTAAATATCCTGAAAGAGAAGATGTCATTAACTTGTACACAAAGTTTGAAGGGACAAAATAATTAAAAAACTGTTGTTTACCTGTCCAATTGATCATGGTGGTAGGGGTTACTTGTTTTGATATCTTCTTGTCTACAGTGAAATATTGGTTCTGAGGTTAGGAGTTCTGCAAAAATGCATCCAATTGCCCAAATATCTACAAAGATAAATATAAAGAACGGCTATCATACCTAAGAAGAAAAGCCTATTTCTCGTAATATTAAGACCGTTAGATTATGTAATTACATATGAAATAACGAGGGAATCAAAGGAAAATAAAGACAGCATTGATCCAAATATTTCACGTGCCCGGTCATACCAATAGCTTTGGTGTAATGCCTCGCTCCAAGGAGCAATTCTGGAGCTCTATACCAGAAAGTCACCACCACAGGATCCAAATCTGCCAAAGGTTTAAGAGGAGCGTTGAAAAGTCGAGCGAAGCCCATGTCCGCTATCTTCACTCTTCCTCTTTCGGGACCTTCGCCCATGACCAAAATATTGGCCGGTTTCTAGGCGAAGGTTAATGAAATACATTAGATTTGAACAGTTCGACCCAGGTAGCCAGACTTTGTGTCCAAATATTTCCAACATAAATACAGTATATACTTACCAAGTCTCGATGGAGAACCCAGTTAGAATGCAAATAGTGAATCCCATCTAAAATTTGGTAAAGAAGCGACTTCACCATTCCTTTAGGAACCATTACAGGCTTTTTGTTCGCCTTAGCTGCTCGATGGAATTTTATTATGTGCTACGGGTGTAAAAAGAGCAGATTTAAGTGGGCTGATATTTATTATTCAATTACACAAATTCCACACACACTCACCCAAAGATCATGCTCAGCATAATCAAATAAAAGCCATACTTTGCGGTCGTTGTGAGAAAGAAATACTCGAATTAGGTTTATTACATTCGGATGCTTCAATTCTCGGAGGAGCTGCGGTAAACAGTTAGGAATATAAGTTAAGTTATAACCACTAGGAGGCCATTACAAATATAAAAAAGAAAACTACAAAAGACCTACTGCAATTTCTCTACAAGCTGACATGGATAAACCAGTCCCTTCTATTTGTTTCAAGGCATAATCTCTTGTATCCGAACTGTAATGAACACAATTTGCTGATTAATAAAAGTTTGAAAGTTCCAACACTCCAAAAATGACGAAAATTCATACCCATCTTTTCTACGAGCTTTATACACATGACCGTATGTTCCCCTTCCTACTTTGCATCCTTCATAGTCAAACAAATCTTCAACTTTCGTTCTCTCGCTGGATGTCTTTACTTTGAATTCGTAATCCATATCTTCAGCCTAATGCCTTCCCAGCATAGACTACAACATCTTAAAGAATACAATTATTAACCAAACGAGAGTCAATTAACCGGCTTCCACATACAACAAGACCCGCGAAACAATAACCACTGGGTGGCCTCAGCTTCTGTAAGTAATGTGAGATATGGTGCCCCACCTAACTGAAGAAGTATTTACTTTCGGCACCAGATGACGACTCAGTACCATATATGCATCTGGACCAAAGTACGGAAGTAGTGCCATCTTGTGTTGTTTTCAAAACTACTTGCTGCGGAGCGGACAGTTTTCAAAATTGACATTCCTTTGCGACTGGTCAATCCACCTAGCGGGCAATATCGAAGGTACTCGGATTGCATGACGCTGTTGTTTTGTTCAAATTTAGCGTTTCGTTTGTCACTTCGAAACCCTTGCATTCGCCCGTGAGAACCCTCCTTCAACCATGGTGGGAATGAGTGACAAGGTAGGTCCAGGAAAATTTTCCGAAATTATTGTATCTTGATAAATTTTTCTCGTTAGGTTTTTATTATAAATTCATAGATATATATTTGCTCTCTACAATAATGTGTTTTCCATATTTATGCATTATGTGCACAATTTAAGCTTATGTTGTACACGTGGACCAAGACACGGTACAATTTGAAGTAGTCGGTAGAGATGTTTAGGCTGTGAAATTCAGGGTCTATTTTCTGGGATAGTCGTTTTCTTATTGTAATTAATTTGCTTCCATTGCAGCCCATCGTCATCGATGGGAAAGGCCATCTTCTTGGACGTTTGGCGGCGATAGTAGCAAAAACAGCCCTTCAAGGAAATAGTGTTATAATTCTAAGATGTGAACAGATCAACATATCTGGTAATTTTTTCAGGTAATGCTCTAGTGTGCAAGTGGATATGTAATGGTAGTAAATTGTCCTATGGTGTTAGCTTGAGATGCAAGGCAATGAGGTGGTCGTGTACACACAGGCGCTTCATTTATTTTACCTCATGATTTTTTCTGTACCTCGTTTAATGTGTGCATTGAATTAACATTATTGCAGGACAAAACTGAAGTACTTGGCATTTTTGAGGAAAAGATGCAACGTTAACCCAGCACGAGGTCCCTTCCATTTTCGGGCCCCTGCTAAAATCTTCTGGCGTACTGTGAGGGGTAAGTTAGAACAGTTTGTTGTTGTGGTTTTAACTTTTTATTCTTAATTTCCGGCTTCCGGGCTTTAAGATATCGATACGCAACCATGCACCTGGTCTATACAGTTATTGTATGTGGCAGGGGATGAACTTTCGTAACCCATTCGAGTAATGTGCGAAGAGTCAGGTCGAGTGCCACTAATTCAGTTAGTGTCATCAAACGAGCTATAATCAAATGGCAAATACTTATGATGCAATTAGCTTTTCACATAGTACTTGATGTTCTGAGAGGTGGGAATCTTGACCGTCATCTGAGTAACGAAAGTTAAAATCATGGGGTACCAACCCCTCTAACCGAGACCAAGGCGAGAGAAATATGGCTATATTATAGATATGCATTTTTCACATTACGTTCTTCGCCTTTCCCCGTCCATCTGGCATCCTTTCTGGCCTAGGGGTTGCGAGTTCGTCTCTAAGCACGTCTTCGACTCCGTTGGCAAGGGCTGTTGTAATTGTCGTTATATGCTGCTGCATATTCTTCGGAACCGTGTGGGCTTGAACCCTTTCCAGTGTGGGGTTTTATGGTAAATTAACGTTTGGCTCATTTTATCACTCCGAATTGTCTGAAAATAGTTTTAAAAATCTAACCATTTATATTTTCTCGGAGGCCCCTGGTTTTTGCAGTCAATTTTTCATTGGTGTGGAACGTCAAATAAGGTAGCACTCATGGAACTAGCGGAAACAATTTTTACTGGGCATGCCATCTTTTTCCTTGAATGGATTTCTTCAATTCCATAGTGAACTAGGGAACATTTTGCAGGACCAAGTCCTTGGTTAAAGGGTATCCTGTGGCCATATTGTCACTCATTAATATTGTCCTCTGATGTGATGAGTTTTACTGGACAAGTCCTGCTTGTAAGCAGTCTTTCGCCCTTAATTTTGTGGTAACAAGTCGTCAAATGAGCATAGTTTGAAGTTGCTATCTTAGCTTAGAATCCTTGACTATCACAACTGTTAATGCAGGTAGACTTTTTAACCTGCCATGGCACATGTTTTTTTTTGGTACACGATAGCATGCAGGGTGGGGAAAGGACCAACCAGTTGTATGCAGCTAGACAAGCATTAAATAATAATTCAAATCTTATTTTGACACTTTTGGCATAGAAAATGTTTATATGATAACCTATGCATGAATTGAAGTAACAAAATTAGGAAATATGTCATGGGGCAATATAATATTAACTACTTTCTGATTTTCAGTGTGATGCATTTTTGTTTACTCACAGTCTCTCTGGACTTAATGGCCACATGATACTCAAGTGAATACACAGTGCTTACGGTCTATTACAGGTATTGCACACATTCTTTGTATTCCATTTTTTTTAGATGTGCATACTGCATAATAAAGAAAATGGAAAGCCAAAGATTGGCTTGATAAATGACTGCTTCTGTCACACACCTTTCAAACACTTATTCCCGGAAATCGGTGATATTAAGGATAATGACTGTGACATAGTTTAGTTATTGAAGAATCACAGTACAAAACAAAAGTTAGAGCAAAGTTGTTAAGCCACAGGTTTTTGAGATATTCACGTGAGAAAGTGACAAATTTTTGTCATTTTTCCGACTTTTTCGACGCCATTTTCTGTTTCGCGAAAGCTCCGACAGAGGGATATTTCTAACTTCACCTCTACAATATACAATTTAAGACAGACGTCTCTACATGCCTACACCTCCTATGTCCACCCTTCTAATGACCAACCGTCTCGAGGGAGATTTTTTTTCTAGAAAATATGCGTCTCTGCATGCCTGCGCTATCTATTTCCACCCTTATAGTCACCAACTGTCTCGAGGGAGATTTTTTTCTAGAAAATATGACTACATGCCTACACCACCTATTTCCATCCATTCTAATCGCCAACTGTCTCGAGGGAGATTTTTTTCTATAAAATATAAGTCTCAATAACATGGAACGGGAGATGTTTGTGGGTAAACGCAACTCAGCAACTTTCTGCCACGCTGGGGTCAAAAGTGGAAACAGTGCAATGGTCGCCGGGAAAAACGTCACCTCAAGCTTTGAAAATTTCCTCTTTATCGTACATTACTTTTTCCCCCAAAATAAAATTATCACTAGATACCGGCATCTTTGTTTTTGTCACAAATTTCGCGGCGATACACTATGTGGAAAGGGTGGAAAACAATTTTTGAGAGGTGTGTGACGGAAGCGGACATTTACCATTGGCTTTTTCGCAATTCTCTGAAATTTCCTGCAGCTGGTGTCTCGACAATCAAAAATTTTGTTGTTTCTCCCTTCTTAGCATAAAGTTTCTTGTCAATAGTTTATAAATATCAGCCTGATACTTCCTGTGATTGGGTTTGTCTGATATTGCTTTGTAAATAACGATACTGTTGATTGCACCAATATTCAATAGTGTAAAACAGTTAGGGCCCATTGACAGAGAATGCGAGAGACGCTGTAAGTGGATTGCAAACGATCTGAAAGATTTACCTCCTCATTTGTTAAGTTAAAAAACAATGAATTTTGGTTTCTTCATCTAATGATCCAAATTATCATCTTGATGCATTGTTGATATAAGTAAGACAACCTCATTGTTTTTAGGGTTATACGACACTTGGGTAATTTCCCTTTGGAATCCAAAAATGCTGTTTCCAACTGCCCTGTCTCTAGCCTTGGCGATAAACGTAACTGGTATCTCGCCTTCATATTCCCTGTTGTTCTCACTGCTGATAGACCGTTTTTTTTTTTAAGTTCAAGTGCTAATGGATAGGACAGAAACCAGTTACCAAGGGTGACATTTCTTCCTGTTTTATAAATATGCTGAACCATTCTTTTCACTCTGGAATCTGGCCTGCAATCTACTTCATATGGACTATGGTTTTGCTTTCCAGCCTAACTTCATATTACTGCTGTAGAATGTTTTCGTGTCACTACAGGCGAACAATTTTTATCCCATGTCTTCAGGGCTTGTTCGTCATCATCATCTGGTGTTCTGTCTGCTGACAGGTCCCGTATACCACTGTCGTCTCCATCCGCTTCTGTCCCGAGCTTCCTTCTTTGTTTCATCATAGCTGATGTTCTTCACCTGATCCACCAATTTAATTCTTCTCCTTCCTCTCTTTTTCTTTCCTTCAATTGAACCTTCAAGTGCCACAGTTATAATACTTTTCCCTCTCATCGCTTGGCCCAGCCAGTTTCCTTTTCTTTTCCTAATTTCCTTTAGGAGCGATCTTCCTTCTTTTACTTTGCTCAAAACCTCTTCATTTCTCATCTTATCTACCCATCTTACTTTTTCCATCCTTCTCCACACCCACATTTCATAAGCTTCTATTCTATTCCTTTCCCTCTTACCTAATGTCCACGCTTCACATACATACATGAAAACGCTCCATGAATAGCATTTAGCTAGTCTCTTTCTCAGCTCCAGATCCAGACTTTTATTGCATAACAAGTTTTTCTTCTGGCTGAAGGCCTCTTTTGCCGTTGCTATCCTTGCTTTTATTTCTGCAATACTTCTCCAATCGTCTGTCACCATCGTTCCTAGGTACCGGTAGCTTTTCACTTTTCCTATTACACCTTCATTTATTTTCACACTCTTATAATTTTCACAGTTTACTGGCATCACCTTTGTCTTTCCTAGGTTTATCTTCATCCCATATTCCTTCATCCCTTCTTCCAAAACCTTTATCAACCTTTGAAGTGATTGCATATCATCTGCTAATATGACCATGTCATCTGCGAATCTTATACTTCTTATCTTCCTACCTCCAAAGCTGACTCCTTCCTCTATCCCATCAAAAGCTTTATGGATCATGTCCTCAACATATATATTGAACAAGGTTGGCGACAGACAGCATCCCTGCCTTACTCCTCTACCAAGATCCACCCATTCTGTCATATCCTCATTTATTTTTAATGCAGCTTTTTGCCTCATATATAATTCTCTAATGAGTTTTCTCTCCTTCCATACCAACCCCTTCTCTTTTAGAATTTCGAACATTTTATTCCATTCAACCCGATCAAAAGCCTTTTCCAGATCAATAAAACAAAGCGCCATTCCTTTTCCTCTCTCTATATACCTTTCTCCAGTTATTCTTAACAGGCCAATAGTGTCCCTTGTTCCTTTCCCTTTCCGGAAACCAAATTGTTCCTCCCCTACATTTTCTTCCATTATTCTTATTAATCTCCTGTTCAAAACTCTCAACATTATTTTGGCTGCATGTGTAATTAGGCTTATCGTTCTATGTTCTGTACATTTCCATGTACCAGGCTTCTTAGGAATTGGTACCATCACTGTTCTTACAAAATCTTGAGGCCATTCACCAGTGTGATATATTTTGTTACACATGTTAACCATTTCCTGCACACCCTCTTCATTCAAGCACTTGAAAAATTCAATAGGGATCTCATCCATTCCTGTTGCCTTCTCTTCTCTCATTTCTTCAATTGCTTTTTCTACTTCCCTCTTCAACACTGAATAACCTCTTATCTTCCGGGGGCACCATTTCTTCTGCCTCCAAGTCCAAATCCACTGGCTTCTCCTTTGAGCAATACAGGTCTTCCAAATATTCTGTCCATCTTTCTGTTATTTCTTTCCTCTCATGCATAATTCTGCCGTCTATACTCTCAATTTCTCTCATTTTACTCTTCTTTTTCCTATTATCAGTTGTTACTGCCCTTACCTTCCTATACATCAGGTCATACTTTCCTTTCTTTTCGAGGTTTTCTATGTCATCACATGCTTCCGCAAGCCACTTCTCTCTTGCCTTTTGAGTTTCCATCTTCAATTCATTATTCAACCTTTGATACATTTCTCTTCTTTGCTCACCATTCTTATTTTTATACTTCCTCCTTTCTTCCATCTTCTTCAACATATCCTCTGTTACCCATGGCTTCTTTGCTCTGATTCCTTCATAGTATCCTATTTCTTTTTCTGCTTCACTTACTATAGAATTTTTTATCCTCATCCAAATTTCTTCACTTCCCTCCTCCCCCTTTCGATCTTTTGTAATTGCTTTAGACACTTTTTCCCCTATATATTCCCTTATATTCCCTACACATTTACTCCATCTTTTCCAAGCTCCATTTCTTTACTATTTTGGCCTTTTCCACCCTCTTCAATGTTAGTTGAATTTCCATCCTTATTAGAACATGGTCACTATTGATATCAGCTCCCGGCAACCCGTTTGATTTCTTAATTGCATTCCTACATCTTTGTTCAACCAAGAAATAATCAATCTGATAACGATCTTCTGTTGGTGACATCCATGTATACCTTCTCCTTTTATGATTTTTGGGCCATGTATTGGCTATAAACAATTTCATCTCTCTGCAAAATTCCTCTAATCTTTCTCCTCTTTTATTTCTTACTCCTAAACCATATTTTCCCACTACAGTTCCCTCTTCGCCTTCTCCAACCACAGCATTCCAGTCTCCCATAATCACCTTACAGCGGCCATTTTCCTCTTCTAATACATTTTCTATCTTCTCATACATCCTATCTATATCTTCTTCCTCATAAGCTGATGTCAGCATTTACACTTGTATAATGAGTAGATCCTTCGGCACCATTCCAATTCTTACTGCTATTAATCTATCATCTACATACATTACCTTTTGTACTCTTTTTGCTGTTTCATTTCTCATGATTATTCCCACTCCATTTTTTCCCCTCTGTTCTGCCGAATAGAATATGGTAACTCCATCACTCCTCATTCCGCCTTGTCCATCCCACCTCACTTCACTCAGCCCTGTCAAATCCAATTTATTTATTTCCATTTCTCTTTTAAGGTTCTCCAGCTTTCCACATTGTAGCGTAGTCTTTACATTCCACGTTCCTATTCGCAATCTTTTCTTTGTTTCGATGTTGCTCCTTTTGTTGCTTCCCCCGGAGATCCGACTGGGAAGCTATTTTACCTCCGGAACATTTAGCATAAGAAGCCATCATCGTGGTGTAATGCAAGGAATATCCTTAGGATCTTTAATACAGTGGTTTTCCGTTGCCTTCTGTATTCCAATACCGTTGCCTTCCCAACAAGGTCTTCCGCTTTTAGGGGCAGTTTCCTACCCCTAGGACAATGGAGTGCCCTGATTCCATCACCTGCTCTTCCGCTCTCCACGAGACCGTTGGCACTTGGTAGTGGGGGGACTCCTTATACCGGGAGTCACTCGGTCGCCATTTCCTCGTCAGTTTAAACAGGGGATACCATGGGAAGGTGAGGTTGGCATTTGAGGTGGGAGGCTATTTGAGACGCATCACTCCCCTTGTCCCCCTAAGGGCTTGTTAGGCATGTAAATATGAAAACTGTATTTTCCACAGAATTGTAGGAGCATCTCCTCTACTGTAACTACCTTACTCTAGCTGTAATTTTTTCGTCAGTTCCTTACAAATTCATTGAAAATAGCCCTAATTGGAGAAATATTGTCTATTTTTCTGATTTCACTTCTATTGTGAATGTTATTTAATCTCAACTTTCATAGAAAAAATTTGAACCTGTATGCCCTTTACAGGTCTTAAAGTATTTGGTCCATATACCTTCTGCTTCCCAGAGATCATAAACATTTTTGTAACCAGATTTTTGCTCCTCAGCTAGTTGAAGTAATACCAATAACACCTAATATTCTGTGAAGTCTGCTTTGTCACTATACCTTTGATGCTGAAAACTTCTCTGCATCATTCATATTTTTACATTTGTGAAAGATGCTATATCTAAATATAGAGAATCATGGAGTAAAAGTTGCCTATAGCCCGAAACAATCCGTGATGCTGTGTGCCTTACCTACTGGCCCAGGAAAATGTTTCAGTGTATTGCATTTTTCAATGCGAGAGCTGTCTGATTTTTTTTTACAGCAGGCCATTCCATTACTCCATTTTTTCCAACAATTGATCTGATTGTTTCCAAATGTTCATCCTCACTTTCTTCACAGTAGGAGTCATGATCAGAGCGCAACATTATGCTGTTACATTCCTCCTTGCTACTTTCACTTTAGTCAACATTATTCTCATCATTCTCACTTTCAAGCATTTTTCTGTCAGTCTCATTTCAGGCTTACTCATGGCCGAAAAAAGTCACCTTTGATTTTCAAATCCAAACCAAAAAGCATAAACTGTATTAAGTCCATGAACTCTCTTGAAGAAAATAAGTAATGTGGATATGAATCCATAGTATACCAACCTAAATTATTTATAGGTACTCACAGAGATAAATACTGGTGAATGTGCAGGGTAGAGAACTCATCAAAGCAGTTACCTAAGCAAGGAACATATTTTTTCCTCAGCAGCTCTTTCATATTAAGTCTGAGTGGAAACTGCCCCCTAGAGACGAAAAAATAAAACAGCAAACGACACAAAATGGTGAAGTAATGACACCAAAGGCACTACGCCATCAAGCCAAGTGTCTAAAAACTCCTTTAACCTAAAATGATACATGAAGGATCGAGTGGGTGGGGATTCGACTGAAGTGAAATGAAATGTAACTCATGTTTCCTTTTTCCATTGCGTAAACTGTGACTAATAAAATTTAGAGATAGTAGGCTAGGAGTATCGAATTTAGGGTGTTACAGAGTGATAAGAAACTAATTTATTTTGGTTGGGCAGGTGGTGTGCACCATGTGCAATAATCATCTAGACCTACTGTAGCATATACTTATCACATGAAACATGCTGGACATGAGCATGATACAAGAATGCAGATTTTTCAAAAAATAATGGTATTAAAGGACAATAAGTCTTGCCAAACACATAAAATAAGAAGCCTAAGTAAATCTTAGTACCTGTGATATAAATTCTCTAAGTTATCATTTTCCAATGGCAAGGGGCATGGTCAGATCGGGCAGGTTTGACATCACTCTGAGGCCACAGTGGTGGCAGGCCTGGCATCTTTGTCGGGGACTCCGGGCAGCATCACCGGGAAACTTGGGGCAGGAGCGCTACGCCTAGAACATTGGAATATTCAATGGATGCAAGTACGCATCCACGCTGCTATCAATGATGGAAATTCCACTTCCAAGCTATTGTAACCGAAGTGAAATTTAACCATATACATGTATGAATTTAAAGTCCCATGTTATCGGCTCTCTCAGAACTTCTTGCACAATTAAGACTGGTTTTATGAATGAATTTGTGCATGTAATTTATCAAGAGCTCACCCATAAATCTCTACTTACTAGTCAACATCACGAAACCTGTGTTGAGGCCTCGAATGATATTTTTTTCTGAAACAGAAGAGAAAAGTGGGAAAAGTGTAACGATTTTATCTCCTATACGGCTGGGTTTGTGATAAAATTGCAACTATGGACTTCTTTCCATTTTATTTTCTGTTATTGCATTTATTTTTGCTACATTTTGTGGAATCGAAATGGGAGTCTGAAGGTTAATCTATTCCAGTTCATTACAAATGTGTAGGGCACGATAACACAGTATTTTCTTTCCCTTATCATGTGTATTGTAACTCTAGGAATTTCATCTCTTATTCACCGCGTTATGTGGCATTAATTTAAATGGTATCGCAAAAAATAGCTCCAGAATAAGCACATTTTATGAAGTTATTGCCAGATTATTTGCATCTGCACGAACACTGTTCGTGTACGTAACTTACGACCATTTTTCTACATTGTCGAACATTTGGAACTCTTGGGTTTTCCACCACGTTGGTTGTGTCAGGAAAACTCCACAATCCAACAATCCACATTTTGCTTACATAAAATATACCGTTTCAATTGAAGCTCCTCACACACCTCTGCTTTTTCATGCCCTGGGTACCTGTTATCGAATCTCTCCTGTCAGAAAATTCTTCACGGTGAGTGGTCAGTTGATGAAAAAATATCAGCATTTGAGTATAATTGCTGAGAAATTCAAAGTGAATACATTGCTTTTTGATGAAAAATTTGCATCTTTGTCTATTGTGAACATTCTTCAAAAAGACTTGATCGATCAGAGCTCTCTCTTCCCCTTAAAGTACCCTCGGATGTTGGGCCAATGACTCACCTTCCGCCTGTTAAGTTTAAATCCAAGCGAAGCATAGAATCCCAAAGTTTGATACTAGAAATACTCTTTGAAAGGTTAGTTAAAGATATAAGTATTAGTTATATAGTTAAATATGATTCAGTTACGGTTGTCCATGTTCGGGATTGGGACTCTTATATAGTTTCTGAAACATCAAACCGAAAAAAAATTATGAAGAGGTGCCTCAATCCTTTACTACACTTGAAATATATGTAGCCATTGCCTTAACCCGCGTCAGCAGGGCATATGATTATGATAAGAGCGTAAAGCCATTGTTACTTACACGCGAGCCGATGCATGAACAGTCATTAAAATTACATTGTATTTATGCCCACAATTGCGCCAATGCATAAACTCGTGGACATAACATAGCTCCTGTTGTAATATGGATAATTTGTCCATGCATCTATCTATTAACATATATACTGGCAGGGACTTGCATTGTGTGAACATGTCTTAATGCGAAGTATTAAGAGGAGTGAAATTCTAGAGTTACAATTTTCTCGCGAACCTGGGCCTATGGGAGAAAAATCAGAGACCCTTTCATCTTTCGCCAAAATAAAAATCTTTGGCATCCTGAACGTAGGTCTCGCAATGTCTCCTTGTTGGCCTCTTTGTTGATCATAAAGCTAAACTCACAATTTTTTGCAGTTACTTTATGTCCTGGGAATATTTCACACTTCACTGTGCATACAATTTTCAAAATTTGGTAAACCGCAGTAAATACTTATCAGAGTGATTTAACAGTTTGTATTTTGGACTATGTCTACATGTCGCATCTCATTATAACTTCTCAATCACTGGAGCATCCACTTTAGAGAGATTATCTGACTCAGCACGAACTTTCATGCAGATGAAACACTTCTAAATCGTTAAAGTATTTGGCACCGAAATACAAATGTACTTTCTGAAACTCAGACGCAATGTTTCAACGAAATATCTCGAGGCTAAAGGTAAATGAATGATAAGTAGACAGTGATACTCGCTGAACTATTTGCCAGTATCTTGTATGTCTCGTATGATAGATGACAAGTGTGATATCATGCGTATAACTTCCAAAATGGAAAGGATATATCTGAAATATTTTTTGTTATCTTTATATTGCACGAGTTAAAATAGCTGTGAAAAAACCTTGCAAGTTCTCCATTGTTTCTTTTGTTTCTGTCTCTGTCAATAACTGTCATGATCTTCGCTTAGGGTATTTTCTGTACACCTAATGATTTCTGCTCAACACAATGAGCTCACATTAAAGGCTGCCGTATTTTCAGTTTCTTAAAGTTAATTGCAACTCTTTATACTTAATTGCTTTCACTCATATGAGAGAGATGTTAACTATCTCGTCTCTTTTCTTGTCTTACTATCCTTAGCCTTCCCCCTCCCTTCACATTTGAATATATATTACTAAAGAGTTCTATATTGTGTACCTGATGTCGACTATTCGAGAAAACCAGCTTCCAACAAATATTCTACATAAAACTTAGTTTTTGTTTATTCCTGAACATTGTTGAATTAATAATTTGCAATGGAGTGTGTGATGTCATATATGTTATGTGTTAAAAATTATTAATTGCTGTTGACAGGCATGCTTCCACACAAGACGCAGCGAGGCAAGGATGCTTTAAGGAGAGTGAAGGCATATGATGGCTGCCCCCCTCCGTATGACAGGCGCAAGAAGTTGGTTGTTCCTGGGGCCATGCGAGTCCTCTGCTTGAAACCTGGACGCAAGGTTAGTGGTCTTGTTATATGTTTTTCCCTATCCATTCCCTCTTTCAGGGCAATTATCCTTTACATTTTTCAATTCTCATATGTACATTTGGTGTAAAGAAGCCTCTCTAAATTAGTCAATAAATGCATTCCCATTGTCTTGCGCCTTAGTTTATGGAAGTCATAGTGGTCATTGTCGATTAAATACTTTTCCTCCCTTGATTTTCTCAGACCCAGATTTTGACTGTTAAACAATTTTGATCCCTAGGTTTGATGACATTGTTTACTACTAAAACAAAAATAATTAAGATAACTGTGCAGGTACTCCGCTCTAATTGTATTTTATTTTCTTTTGTGTTGCAGTACTGTCACCTTGGTCGTCTATCTCATGAGGTGGGCTGGAAGTACCAGCATGTTGTGAGGACGCTGGAGGCCAAGAGGAAGGTGAAGAGCATCTTGGACCTCCGCAGAAGGAAAATCCTTAACGTAAGTACATAAGTCACTGTGGCAAGGTGCTTAGAGGAATTGGAACTTGGGGTTATTATATTGTATTATTGTGTTTATTGTATTACCGTAATTTTCTGATTATAATATGCACCCACTTTAAGGCGAGTGGAATGTAAGAATTTACTTATCACCATGCATAACACGCAGTAGGCTTTTAGAGAACGGCATTGTACGCCATTGTCCGCTGTGACGTTAAGCTCCCGAAAGATCACTGTGCAAGCGGTAATGCTGCCTAAGGATGGATTGTCTCCTTACTCTTACACACCCCATTGGTTTCTCAGTATGACGATCTATTTGTAGCAGGTTCTTCCCTTCCAAAACTTGGATGCATGTCTACGGAAATATTTGTCAATAAATGATAGAATTGCTACTTTGTCGCTAAAAAAATACCCATGTCTGTATTCAATTCATCTCTCTTTATGTCCATTACTGTCCGATTCGTTCCGATCTACTAGCGGAAGATGCGTTACTCCGTTATTTGAAGAATTTACATTTCTGTGTTACATTTATGAAAACAACTCTCCCTAAGAATGTTATATGGTCGCAGAATATGTTCGTACGGGCAAATAAAATGCCTAAATGGTGGAAATTCAACCAAAGATTGCCTGCGAAATGTGTGGTTCAAAGATGCGGTTTGTAGACGTTGTATGTTGGTTCTAGATGTATTAAGATGCCATCCAATGCCATGCATCAAGAATATATTGTACAAGAATGGTGCAGATCTCGTCATTATTCCTGGAGGGATGACAAGCCAGTTGCAGGTGATGGATTTCAGTTGCAACTGCCTATTTAAGACACATACATAAGTGGTATGAGTGGCCTTTTTCCGGACCACATTCTTTGACAACTTCAGGAACGTCAAAGAAACTGGCATTATCGATAATACCTAAGTCACTGGATTAAAGAATCCTTTGATGCCATTGATTCATCTGTGATAAAAGTTTTAAAAAATGCTGCCTCACGAACGCGATAGATGGGTCCGACCACGATTTGCTTAGAGATGAAAAATGCATAGTGGACAAACACGATGTCCTTGGCAATGCAGTGTATGCTGCCAGCAAGCGTGATGTCAGTGTTTCACACGAACTGTTCGAATCAAGGGAAGATAGTGATTTTGAATTTGAAGGATTCAGTGCTTACAGTATTAAGGAAAAGAGGGACTGCGTGTAAATTTTCGTTTTAATAAATAAATTAAATTGATTCATTGCATTTTTTATTAAAAATTATAAATGTGAATACCTATAAGTATGCTGAGATTACTTCAAATGTGATCTACGGCCCGAATAAAAACTCAATAAGTTTGTAACCATGAATACACACCCTACTTTATTGATGATTTTTCATGGAATAAAACTCGTATTATATATGGAAAATAACGCTATTTCAGTGCTTGCCTAATTAATCTGAAAAGTTTTGGTGGTGAGTCTATTGAAAATATAGACTTGCCGACATAATTTGAAATGATACTTTTTATCGTTTCAAGTCTTATTAATTTTTTATTCTGCGGTAATTCATTAATTCCTAACTTATCTGGGGATAATTGTACAGCAGATACTAGGCTTTCGATGGGTTCATTTTATGATTGGCTAGCTAGAAATTTAAAGTGGCACTGCTTTTGCATTGACACATTAAAATTTCCCATTTGGGCATTCTTTCACTCTTGTTAATTTGTTATCACTCAGCCTTATTTGTACACTGACTGCGTTCTATAATGTGGAAACAATTCCGTATTCAATGATCATTATAATTATGAGTTGTTCGTACAATTAGAGAAAATGTTGCAATAAGCACTACTGCCAATCTGCTGAAATGAGAGGATGCAACATTTCTGAAATTGTCACAGTCACATCAATGATGATTCACAGTAGAGACGTTTTGTGGCTTGACTTGAAGAAATATGATGGCTTATCTAAATTGGTATTGAAATTCATGCTCCTTTGTACTTGGCACCCGAGACTGAAAAGTCCAGAGTTGAAGATGTGACAACATGGTAGAACCATGGGATGTGGTTATCCCCTGTGTGGGAAAGCAATGGACAAAAGGAATGAAACTAGGTCCTTCCTCCTTAATGCTTGCGTGGTAGAATGAGGGAGATGATGCACAGCTGGTAGTGTCTGACCTTGAAAACAATAGACACATTTTGTGGACTTGGAGAAATATGATATTGATTAAAGATTAGCTAGCAAACATGATATAGATAAAAGATTAGAAGAAAATGCTAAGAGAAGCTTTCCCGGTGAATAGGAAGCAGAACGGCCTCTTGGGGTTCCAGCTGGGTAGTATGGTCCATGACCAACGTTTTGGCCACTTACTCTGCAGCCATCCTCAGGGTGATGAGATGCTGATCAGCTGTCTTGAATATATAGCAGTCACAGGAGCAGTCATTTTCCCGTGCTTTCTTCTGATTGGCTCGTTGTTCTCGGGTTGCCTCTATTAACTTAAGAATGGAGTTCTGATGAAGGCTTCCGCGGGGCTTAGGTAGAGGTTGATTCCTTTTTTTGGGTTTTCCGCTGTGTTGATTCATGTTGAGGACAATGTTTCGCCGGCTGTCCTGCTGGCTTCCTCAGGTCCATGTAACCTGAGCATGTTACATGGACCTGAGGAAGCCAGCGGGACAGCCGGCGAAATATTGCCCTCAACATGAACAAATGGAAAATCCGGAAACAGGAATCAACTTCAGAATGGGTTTCCATTTCTGGCTTAGGTGGGAACTGCTGTCCTGGTTGAGTTTTTTCTTTTCTAATCGGATCTCTATCTGATCGGATCTGACCAAACAGTCCCAATAGCCTGTGGCCCAGTAGATTATTTCTGTCTCATCAAAGTTCACTCTATGCTCGTGGAGAAGCCTGTGTTCCACTCTGGTCAACTTCTGTGGCTGTTTCAGGCGGATACAGCATTTGTGTTCTTTCAGCCTTGTCTCCACAGTGCATCCCGTCTCCCCCATATAAGCTTGACCACACTCACAGGGAATGCGATACACTCTTCATTCCTAAGGAGTCTTTTCCTTTGACTAGTTTGTTGATGATTTCTGGTAGGGCCTGTGGATGGTTTGTATTCCATGTCTTCTAAGGATTCTGGGTATTTTTCCTGATATTGTGGCTACATAAGGAATACATGCTCTGACCACTCTCCAAGGCCCTTTTCAAGGGATGGTCCTGAAATTATTCAACCTTGATTTTGCAGCCGAATAAATAGAGAATTCCTGTGCTGATTGTAGTGTAACAAAATTCCAAGTATATCGGGTTTTATATTCTGTTAAATATTTAATAAATTTGCTTAAATAATTGTGCCTGCATCGTAAAAAATTCACTTCTTTACGATGCAGTCACAATGAAGTGAAGATTTTACAAGCCTCTTAACAGAAATTCTGAAATGCTGTATTATTGCTTAATTAAATTGGTTAAAATTGCCATTATAATTAAACAAGTTTCTCGACCCTTATATATGATTTTTATAAGCTATAATTTTTCATTTTGTATCTACTCATCACTTGAGCTGTTATTAATTTTGTCAGACAACTTAATTCCCATGTGTACCAGTTGTCGGGGCCTAATCATAACATTGTTACATTAATCTTGAATACACTATTACGACCTGTGGAAAGATGCAGCCAACAGAATAGTTGATAGCGAGTTTCATTTATATTACATATCAGCAAGGATTGTGCACATGTCCCTCTTAGTGTGAATTGCCAGTCCACAGTATATTTGTCCAAGTAATCAGGAATGTTTTGCATCTTAGGATGACTGTTGATGAGGAACTCATGGGAGTTATCCTTTGTCCCATATTTATTTTCTGTTTCTATTTCCTTGGGTCAATTTGGCTTATCAATGGCATTTCTTCTCATCGTTTTAATTGCTGGATTTGGTTGATCATCCAAGGGTTTTTAAATCCCCATACGATGTTGTGGAAATATTTTGATGTTTTGAATGCAGTGACTCTGAGAATCTCCATTCTCCACTGGTGTATCGTGCACAGATGCATTGGTCAGTAAATGGAGTACATTAACGACCCCTCGTCAGAACTTGAATGGCATCCATGGTCATTGAAGGAAAACGTGTGGGTACATATATATGACTACCTTAGGCTGAGAGTAGCATTGTTTTGCATTGGATGACTTAGTGGAAGTGTAGAATTACTCATGTGGGATTGAACCTGGGTTTCCCTTAGGGCCAGTCTATCCTCCTGCAGGCGCGCCGATTTTTCAGAGGCGGATGGCATATCCATGATGTCAACCGTAGAATCAAATTAATTTAGCGACAGTCGCGCTTAATGTGCCGGGTGAGACTGGCTGTAATTTCCAGACCTACACGAGGGATAGCTGGTCATCAGTGCATCCACACCATGTTCTGGGGCTTATTTCTGAGCTACACGTATACGTCTTAAGGCAGACATGTAACTCAGATAATCCAAACGGAAGACTTGTAACTAGTCCATAATCAGAAATGGCAGATGTGATCAAGACTATGTAGCACTTGTAGTTTGGTGGTTACAATAAATTTTGAGTGCATACCTTGCAAAAATTCCTATCCTCAAGTTGGTGCCACTTCTCTGGGTAAATCTAAATGATTATGTGAGTGCTGATACATTTTTATTATATATTTTTATTTCGTAACTGCCTTAGACGATCCCAAGTGAAGAAGAGTTTTCGGGGAAACCTGAAGTAATATGAAAAAATCATTTATTTGACTGTTTCTAGAAGGATGAGCTAGTAATCGTAGTTGTTTTTAAATCTTTCGTGTCAAGATATCATGTTGAGTTTGTTTTATATTTATTGAACCACTATAAATGACTTAGTGGCGTGCTATTTTAACAAAACTTCATGGTAATGTATGTTGACTTAATGTTTGGTATAGTATATAATAATAATAATTTATTTAACACATACAGGTAACCCCAATTACATGTATTATAATAAAAATACAATAAAATGATTAAATACGTGCATGAATCAATCAGGAAAATAAAACAACTGTTTAGGTTCGACCGACTAAAGTGGCATATGAAGAGTGGAGTGTGCTTGGTCCTCCTTGGAGGCGCATTCAGGTTGATTAACCTGTGCCTTACTGAGTTTTTCCATAGTCGTAAGCCTTGCTGGCCAGTGTTTTTTAAAAACCAATGTGCCAAACGAACACGCTCGGCAGTCTAGGGACACAATTTTTGTGCCGGAGAGAGACACTCGATAGATAAAGGTTAAGCCTAGTAGGTGGCTGGAATCCACATGACCCATCATAATTTTACGCAGGAAGATTGCATCCGAAACCCTCCTTCTGACTCCAAGTGGAGAGAGAGTAAAATAGAGTATATGACATGACATGGTGTATACATTGCCTTAATCATTCGTTATGAGCTTTTTCTTCATATTTCCAGTTATTAATCAGAATTCCAACTGGAAATAAGTACATATTTAACATTAATGATTGAACACTCTTGCTGTGTGTGTGAAGGGATAGTGTCTAAGATTCCCTCAGATTAGCTCTTCTTGGGGAGGCATATCAAAAACAAAATTAGTTTTATTTTTTTTCCCAAAATGAAATTGAGTCAAGCCATCCATAGTTTCATTCCGGGACAAAACTAAAAGATTAGTTGCGGTTTGTTTAACATCCCTGGTTGCCACATCTTTCTAGTGAGTAAAGCCAATAGTAGAAATGCATTGGATAAACTGTACATGCTTGTAGCTTGTGTGTACCACCCAGCTTGTAGCAATATGCAAGCTGGATAGCTCTCGTGCATAGTTTATCCAATCTCTCTTGTGGTCGCCTTACGGAAAGTTAACCTCAAATTGGAGAACCAGCCCTTGGAATTAGAAAGTTAATTGGAGTAGTATTAGTTTTATTCTTAGAATTCTTGTATTAATATTGATTTTGTTCTTGGATATAATCCTTTCAAATAAAATAAAATTCTGAAACGTTATTTTGCTTCAATTTCCAAAATACAATTTAAATGTCCATATCTTGCTAAGATTCCTTAATGCGAATTGTGATGATAATGTGAATTGTGAGGTTTTATTATTGCGTTATTAGTTCTGAGCCTAAAAACTAACTACTCTTTTTTTCTTTTTACAGAAAATCACAAAGTTGGCAACGGATAAGGTGGCCCCAAGAGTTGAGCCTTATACCAACGTAATTCGATCTTATGGTTACAATTGAATGTGGGGTTTGTAAATTGAGCGACAAATAAACATCGTTTCACATTGATGATTGTTTCATTTACTTTGTCCTCAAACATCCTTCGTGGTTATCCATTGCTAGCTGAGGTTATTCTGCAAATGCCTCTACTCAGGTGCTGGTAAATGTATTCCTCTGTCAGATGTCGGATTAGAGCTTGTTTAGCTGGTGAAGGAGTTCTGGACAGAGGTGAGGGACTTGTGATGAACACACAGGGATGTCATTGCTGACTTGTTCCAATCATGATTAGTATCCTTCTAGGATTAAAGGTGTATTGAAGGGTGACGATGCCATGTAGAAAGGCCTTCTGGGAATGGAGAATGAAGTTACTCCATCTGGTCTTTTTGAATTTTTGTATTGAGCCGTAAAATATATTTACTTGAGCCCAACTGCGATTTGTAAAATTTTCCATTTTTCAAAAACTTGCTTGTCCATTGAATTCTTGCTAGGATATGAGTATGAGTCATTGCTCTTCATGCGAGTAGTCCTGATGGAATCATTGTCTGTAGAGAGATAGCTACCCTGGAGTACCAGCAAAGTTTGGTAGTTACCTATATGGAGGAGTGGTACCATTTAGAATTTCAGCCTTGTACAAACTCAGTTTGGTGCTTGGTAAGGTAATTACATTTTTCAAATGATTTACATTATTTTGCCTGCATTACTTTACAGTAATTTGAAGGACATGTCTGCATGGCTTGGATATTTTTAGTTGTGTTGGTGATATACTGGTACCTGCATTATCCTTTCAGGCCCACGCTTGCTGATGGTTGCAACTTATCTTGCTGTTGAAATCCATGTCATGTGGTGGTTTTTGTGGCTGAAGTTCAACTGGCTCTCGGTTAGTGTTTATTTACTTTGTTCATAAATATATTGCTTGTCCTATGATTTTAAACATGACATACTTACCTACATTATTTGAGTTTAAAATGAAATGGATCTGTTATGAGGAATAATTCACTTTTTTGTCAGATAATTCTATCTGAACTTGTTTTAATATCACATACAATGAATGCTCTTGTAGGTCTTTCGTCAGTCTTGGCCAATTTTGTGTGGTGAACATCGGAGAGTGAATGTAAAACATGAGGCCGTAGTAGTCACAGGTCAGTATTTATTGCTAGTGAGCGTGAATTTTTGTGGTAGCCAATGATTTTGAATATTACCTACATTATTTGACTATGATCTGAAAATAACTTGCTATGAGGCATGTGAAACATTTAAAGCCTGCTTGTTGCATCAGTGCTTGTATTGATAGAAATTTCACTGCTCACACAGGTCTGCTATGCCCATGTCTTTGTATGGCAGTGTCTGCTGATTGACCGAGATAGTGATTAGCCAGCACCAAATGATAAAAATGCAATGTAAGGTGCCACCATGGAAAATTAAAGGTAAGAACGTTAAGGCACTGTGTGTGTGAGTGTACCTCAAGGGCCAATGATTTAAAAGTTAACTTACCTACATTATTTGAGTTAAAATGAAAATTGCTTGCTATGAGGTGTCTTGGTCATTTTATGCTTGAGTGTAGTAATTTTGCTTGTTTTGATGGCAATTCGAATACTCTTACAGGGTCGTCTCACTGCATCATAGTTGGGCAGAGTATGTGGTTTTCGTTGATAAGTGATTGGATGAGCAAGAAATCCTTAGGGTGTCACTTCGCTGTAAGATGTTGCTGTGTAGGATATGAGGTTAGTATTTGTCGATTGCATGCCTGAGAATAGTTTTTATCCAATGATTTTAAAGTTACTTACCTACATTATTTGATGGCTAATGAAAATACATGTTTCTATGAGGCACTTTGATGGTTACTGTAAAGCTGTAGCCATGAGCTTTAGTTGATCATTTTTTTTCTGTTGCAGGAAGTAAGCACAGGAGTGGTGGCAGAATGAGGAAAGTGATCAGAGTACTTAATCAATACTTTCCACAAGTGGCTGTTTTCTCGGTCGTCAGCCTATTTGAACCGGTTGTATACAAAGTCAGCTTTTCTCTGCAAAAACTGGACTTACCCTTTCCAAAGGTTGCGAATATTACTGGATCAAATTCTGCATTAAGCTGTGCATCTATATGCTGGTAGTTATTGGATGCCCATCTAGGTGGTGTAAGTAACTTTTGAGTCTATGGTTACCTGATCTCCTGATTGATTCACGATGTGGGTAGTTGTGCAGAACTGAATTTTAGACCTCTTATTGCTGAAGGACTCGCCATATTTGGTACATGCTGTCATGTAAAGCTCCCTGGGAACAGAGGTGCGTTTTTGTCTATAGATGCAAGATAAAAACAAGATTGTGATGCACTGTTTGTTTGACATAGCCTATGTCAGGTTTTTTAAAAACCAATATTTCTTCTCCTTTGTTGGATGCCTCATCTGGGCTAAGAAGCATTGTCTCTTTGCACATCTGTAAAGTTAGTTAAACAAAAGTATTTACGTCCAATTGTTTTCAATCGTTGTAGCATGGTCGAAAATGGCCCTGTTAGGTGCTTTGGGGTATGAAATTGAAGTTTGAATGAGTCTTGTAAATATTACATATTGTACATAATTACATTTTTTCAATTCAAAATACATTAAAGTGAAAATATTCTTGAAGTCCAAAAAATATTTAAATATGTTAACTCCCTGATGGATATTAATTACGTTAAAAAAATACTCAAATGTCAAACGTAAAACTGAATTTTCTTTTGTATCTTCCTTTAATCACTTGATTCATTATATGCTCATAAGCATACAGTATGTGAGCTTACATTACATTTTACACACCCCTTTCCTATCCCAGTGGTCTAGTTTTCATGGGAACACTAATGCGTGGTAATTGATTTCTCGAGGTGGTTGACCCAGGGATGTTAAACAAAACCAGAACCAAGCATATAGTTTCGGTTCGGATGGAAACTTTATGTACAACTTGACTTTACTTTCGTTAATGGATCAAAAGTAGAATTTTGAACGAAATATAACGTTCCGGAACTGTTCCTTCTTTTGAATTGTTTCAGTTCAAGTGTAGTGGCGGATGGACTTTCGGTTCACACTCATGGTTCCGGGCCCAATTGGGATATCAGGGTATCGTCGCCGTTACTCGCACAGCAACAGCGTAAATGATGGGAATCCTTATGGTACGCCTACAAAGTAGGATTGGAAAGAGCGCGACAATGGAACTATTTGAATACCATAACAGCGAATATCTTATGCGTCTCAAAAACATATTTGTTATTAAAACTTTTTATGATTTAGAGGGCGATAATCTCTGCATTCCCCCTAGTGATCCTTAGGGTGTGATTTTGACAGTGAGTGACGTGGAGTTTGGGGGGGGGGGGGTAGCGGTGCAGTAGCTTATGGTAGGCTCAGCATTTCCACCAGACACATGCTGGGACACAGAGCATGTTAGATGTTCAGATATCCAAGAGTTTCATTTTTCTGCTGATTTCAAGATTAATCTGCTGGTATACCATAAGGATTTCCATCGTTTTCAGTGTTGCTGTGCGAGTACGTGAAGGGATATTCTTTGACAATTCCTTGAGATCAACCCAGAGAGAGCCATTGTACATCGCCTCCATACCGTTTGAGTGATTGTATTGTTCTGTTCAGAATACAATATAACCTACAATTCCTCCTTAGACTAAAATGTTTTGCAATTAATTGCATAAAAAATGCTGGTTTCTTTCCATTTCCTTCCATTGTTACCAAACAGGATGAAACACCTTGACTGGCACCCCAAACTATACCGAAAGTGGAATACATGACATGACGGCAGGTCATTTTGAAAATTTGAAGTACCTACACTTTTAAAATTCCTCAGAACCAGAGGGGGAAGGTGGGAACGAAACTTTACCTAGCCCGAACCGAAATCGGAACGGTTCGTCTTTTGTTCCAATGGGTTTTCATTCAAAGTATTTTCGTTCCTACTCTCGGTTCGGTTCCACGAACCAAAACTACAGTCGCCACGGCGAAAGAAGTCCGAAGACAGTTGGAAGGGCCGAGATAGGAGTAGGGGGCACCGTTGCCAAGTCATTTAGGGAGAGAGCCATCGCTACGGCCACTGTCCTCGCATGGAGCAGAGTAACCGGAATTTGAGATATTTGATGTTTATAACCAATGAAACTATTTCTAGGAAACATACCGAAAATTAGAAAAAATATTTTAACCTTCTATGATTTTACTTCGCTTCCTTGATTAATACTTCGATACTCAGCAAGATCTCACTCAGCAAGAAAAAAAAGGAGAAAAATTATTATGATAACTAGCAAATTAAGTATATTTATTAAAATATATTTAATACACCGGCCCCGGTGGCGGCAGGGTATAGTCCTCGCCTGTTAAACCGAGGGTCGCGGGTTCGAGTCCCGCCTGGGTGGGTTTTTCACCACCCAGGGCATGATGTGTATCAAGTACTGTTGGTCCGGTCCCTGGAAAACCTGATGACAGGTTCAGCAGCCTATCGGGATTCCGGGGACATTTGGGCCAACAGAATCGTCCGGCAAGCTAAAAAAATAGACAAAAATAAAAAAACCATGTTGAAATAAAGAAAACATTTTTAATTTTTCCGGCCATCACTCCAAATGACGTACTCCTTCAAGCTCTTCTGGCTAAGAAGAGCGTTGGACAAACCTGAAATGTAGAACAAATGGCTCTAAGTGGAAGTTTTCCGTGAATTTGCTTCTTTTACAATTGATATTATTGTTTGATTACTTACCGCTTCCTTGGAGAGATTTTCTTTGCTCTCTGATGACTCAGATCCGTGGTTTCGTGATTGGAACTGCTGTCACTGCCGCTGTTTGTGTTGATAATTATAGTCTCCACACAGTTCTCAACAACACCATCAGTCTTAATCGCCTCTGTTATTACCGAAGACACCTTTCGCACAACATTTTTCCACTGAGTGCCTGTCACATTTAAGATTGCCTCCTGCATCAGCATCAAAACATCGGAAAGCTTAAAAGATTTGTTCCTTTCCACAATATACCCTTTCACTTGCGCCCAAATCATCTCTATTCCAAGGGGGGATTCTAAGAATCTGATGACCACTTTCCTTTGCTATTCTATCCATTTCAAACGTAGGAAAACGAGGCTGGTAAAATTTTGCCAGGGCAAGTAGTTCCATTTTGTTCATTCCCGGCTCCAATTCTTTTTTTCCCGTTTTTTCCCCCTTTTTTTACATTTTTCCCCTTTAGCCATTCGATTATGTCTTTCTTGACCCACTTGCATGTAGGGGATTTATTTACATGGACTCTATGGTATGTTGCATTATCCATGATTATGGTACTTTTTTCTTTGATGTTAATCAAAAGCTGGGTGATGAACCACTTTTTAAAAGTCTCACTGGTCATTTCTTGGTGTTAGCCCCCTGAGTTTTTGCTGGCTTTAAACAAATGCGTGCAATTTTGAATGAAACCTGATGTTCCTGCATGCAGGAGAATTGACCGGGAGCCTTTTCACACCGGGGCTGGCATGGTTCCTTTGGCAGTTTCATCAGTCCAGATGACACTCTTTGAACGACCTGCATTTACCCACGTTTCATCTAGCCAAACAACGTCATTCATAAGGTTCACTTTGGTTTTTCCCCGAGGAATTTTCCTCGCCACGCCACAATATCACGTTTTTCCATTAAAAGTTTTTTCCCTGAAAACTTTTTCCACTTGAAACCAAGCCTGCTCAGCACATTCCGCTAGCTCGTTTGCGCTCCATCGGAAAGATCCGCTTCCTTCAAAGACAGCAGTAACTTTGGCACATACGGATATTCCTTTCTCTCGTAATAGCCATAAATGTGCCTCCTGATCGCTTCCTCGCTGAAATTATCCAGCTCAGTTTTACCTCTCCTTCTCGGCCTCTTCTTCGAGGGTGTCCCCAGTACCTCACTTGGCTCCTTCTCACCGTATTTATCTTTTAGGATTCCAAAAACTGATTTCGAGCTAATTCATCAGGCTTGGGCAGCTCTATCAATCACTCTTGTAACAGGAATTATTGGACCACCATTGACCTTTTCTTTTTCAAAATACTCTTAGATGGACACGATCATTTCACAAGCGTAATGTCGCACCACGACCTCGTTTTCTCCACTCTTTCTCTTGATTGAAGGCCGAAGGTAGAAAAAAAAACTCCTACGGTGAACACCCAAAGGCGCGAATGGATTAATCGCGTAAGTATTACAATTGCAATAATACGCAAACAACACACCCAAACACTGAAGCACTTGATACCGAAAACCGCACAAAAGGAGACTCAAGGGAGACTGAAAAGTGAAAGGTATGTGACAACGTCGTCAGGGTTGGCAGGGGGATGGGGTGGTGACGGGGTTCAGCTATTGGCTCTAGGATATGTGAGTCCCGTTATGAGCTCCCTGGCCCCTTCCACTTTTCGAGCTGTCATCGGACTTCTTTCGCCTTGGCGACTGTATATCTGAACTCACTCGGAACTGTTCCAGAACCTTGACTTTAGTTTTGTTTAACATCCCTGGGTTGAACCGATCATACCTTACTTCAGTTGGGACATTGAAAAGAAAATCTGCTGATAGCTATTTAATGCAATCTGGGAAAATATTTTCTAACGGTGAGTTTACTTAGGTCTTTCCAGTATCACTGACTGTGGATTGAGATCCCACAGATTTCAGGGATCCATCTCTCCAGGTGAGTCCGCACAACTGCTCCGCCCTTATGTCCCTTCCTGAATTCATCAACTACTATGCGTTGTGCATCACATGGGAGTGGGCCATGATTTCTTTCTTCTATTGCCCACCCACTTGATAAGTTCCATTTCATTTTATCTGTGCCCCCATGAATGCCTAGTATATCCATGCAAAACATCAAAGCTTGGCAAATACATTCCTTTTCTTGTTTTTAGAGATCACTGGAAATTAATTCGGTGATGTGGACAAATAACTGAGACAACTGCTTGGCCTGCCCACTGCACTATGAGCATGTGGTCTTGCACAGATCTTATATGTAGCTTCTAAAGATCCTCACTTCAGGTTGGGCTCTTCCTTAGTTGATTTCAGAGGGCAGTCCTTTGGTAATCTCTTTTCCCCCATTACCATATTTCTTATTTCCTAGCCATTAGATATATCACCCAGCTGTAACTTTTAAAATAGAAGGGAAAAGGTCCCTTCTTTTGCAGTTTGTCTAGCAGTCCTAGTAGATATGCTGCTTCATTAACAAATTATTTTTCATAACTTCTCTCACCTGGGATTGTTTCTTTGATAAATGTTTTTTTTTTTGCTTGCCGGACAATTCTGTTGGCCCGTATGTCCCCGAAATCCCGATAGGCTGCTGAGCCTGTCATGAGATTTTCCAGGGACCGGACCAACAGAACTTGACACACATCCATGCCCTGGGTGGTGAAAAACTCACCCAGGCATGACTCGAACCCACGACCCTCGTATTGGCAGGCGAGGACATTACCCTGCCGCCACCGGGGCCGGCCAGTTAAAATATACAAGATAGCCATCTGGGCTATTGAGGTACCAATCTTAATACCACACTCATATGGGCTTACCATTAATGAGTTGCATACATCTAATCCTCCCAAAACATAACGTCATTGACTCATCAAGATTTGAGCATGGTTCTTTGAAATTCATCGTAAGCTTTATTTGCTATTGACATTAGCTGGTGTATTTTATCGGAGGCACCACTAAGAGTATCACCAAAGTAGTGACTAAATTATTTATTTTAAAAAACTTGTATAGCCTCTCTTAATTAAACACAGGCTTATTGTTTGTCTTTTGCTGCAAATAGTAATTTTTATTTGGGGACGGCATTGAACTGTGTAAGGAAGGGAATTGCAGATAAGTTTCTCTTCCTCAGGTGCTATGTTTGTACTAGTTGAGAGATGACATTGCAAGAAGTTCAAAAGTTGGTTGGGGACATTTCATGAATGGAGGAATAATTGAAATTAGGGAAAATGGTTTATTGTACAGTAATGTGTTCATCAACCCAAATGGTCGCTATTTGTATGCTTTTGTGTGATTGCAACTAGGATCAGGCTCACCACATGTTTTGATATTCTCAGGTGCCTTGAGGCACATGACTGGGTGTATATTAGAATTTGAAAAAGTATCGCAGTTTCTTGGTGGCTAATTCACCCCCGCCTCCCCACACCTCATTCAGTGGATATTTCTTCTGCTCTTCAGTGGAAAGACTCGCTGAGACACAAATACCCCCATGTCGACAGTGTTCTATTTGCTTTAATAGCCTTAGTGGATTAAATAAGGCGCACAACTCGAGATAATAAACTAGCTATAAATAATAAAATATAACAACTATTTGTTTATTCTCACAATCGTTCAGTACAGCATACAAGCATGATACAACCAGGGTATGTCTAGGGTGTCAACCAGGGTGGCCAAGCTGACTAAGCACTGGCTTGCCAACCTAGGTGTTTATACACCTCTTACCCTTTCCAGTCAGAGGTCCATTCGTTGAGGAGCTTTGACAGCCCTACCACTCCTTGTGGTAAATCTGTCAGGGTTATTGGTTCTCCTCAGCGGTGCCTCTTTACATGAAGTTGGTCCTTCTCCCTCCTTTGTTACACACCTAGGTGTACCACATTCCAGCATTAAGGGGGCTGTATAGTTATTAGCGCCTGTAAAATTATGGCGTAGGTGAGCACTGTTATGCCTTACAATGTTACCTTTGTCATTTCTTACTAGGTATGATCTAGGGCAGTTATGTTTTTCAACTATTATCCCTGTTTCCCATTTCTCATTTTTGGATGCTTTGATCCTTACTTCATCCCCTTTCCCTATTTGGATAAGTTTATGATTTGCAGATCTATTGTATCTCTTTCATTTTTTCTGTTTATTACATAATGCTGCATAGATTCCCTCATGTACTCTTGGCTTCAATGCCTCAGCGGTAACTGGAAGAATCAGACGGCGACTAAACAAAATTTCTGCTGGGGAAACATTGAATCCTTTCCGTGGAGTGCTTCTTTAGTCATGAGGTAAATCCCTAAAATCTACACCAGCCTCCTTACTTTTACGCAACATTTGTTTGCTAATGTGCCCACCTTTTTCGGCAATGCCATTGCTTTGATGGTGGTGTGGGCTAGAAGTTCTAACTTCTATCTCCTGTTTTAAAAAAATATTTTTTACATTCCCATGACAGAAATGGCACATAATCAGCAATAATAACCCTGGACAATCCATGGGTTGCAAAGGTATTTTGCATGGAGTTTATTACAGCTGTCGAGGATTTACTAGGTAAGGGGTTCAATTCTAACCACTTAACCAGAGTGGAAGTCAACCAGAACCAAGTGTGGTTGCCCTGCAAACTCAAGGACGTCACATGCTACTTTTTTAAAGGGGAGTTAAGGTACTTTGTGCGGCAGCAGAGGTGGTTTTTTATTAGTTGACTTGAAGTTATCACAGATGTGGCATTTCTTTATGAATCTCGGTTGACATGCCAGGCCAGTAAAATAGCTGCCTGGCTTTAGTGTGAGTATTCTCTATACCTCTTTGACCCTCATGTAACAGATTTAGAATGTAATAGAAAAAATATCCAAGAAAGTGTTAAGTCTAACGAGAACAGTAAGAGGCCAGTTTCAAAAAATAGCAGTAATGTAACTAGTAATATACCTAAGAAAGCTAGTTGTAATGAGAATACACTTTCTGGGAATACGCTCATTGATAAATCCTTTTCTGTCGTGGTAGTAAATTGCTGTAGCTTAAGAAATAAAGTAGCTGACTTCTACCATCTAAATGAAACTACTGACGCAGACTTACTTATAGGGACGGAAAGTTTGTTGTGAAACGAAATTGTAGATAATGAAGTATTCCCGAAAAATTTCACAGTTTATAGAAAAGATAGAGTGGAAAGGTCCAGGGGAGGAGTTTTTATTGCAGTAAAGGATTGTTGTATTAGTAGGAGGGAGTCATTTTCCGATGACCAGGTAGAAAGCGTATGGTGCTCCATTCAAAATCCTAAAGCAAAAACGTGTGCGCGCGCGCATATTATAGACCACCAGATACCCATGTAAGCTCAATATTAGGACTCGAAAGTCATCTCAGTAAGTTAACCACTCGAAAAAACGACTCATATTATAATCGGTGGGAATTTATACTTCCGTCCATAGACTGGGACACGTACAGTTTTATCACTGGGAGGAAAGACAAAGACCTTTGTGAGTCACTTCTGTATACATTCACATCTCACTCACTGAATCAATTGGTCACTGCTCCAACTAGAGGGAAAAATACACTAAGTCTTTTAGCGACAAATATTCCACACATGGTTGTAAAAATAGGTACGGATAGGGGAATGAGCGACCACAAGATAGTTAAAGCTAATTTTTCCGTGGGCATGGTCAAGAAACATAATCCACAAAGAAAAATGTACTTGTTTAATAAGGCTGATTACGAAGGTATGAAACAAGAGTTGCAAAATTCATTTACTAATTTTAAAAAATAAGTATCAACAGTAGTACTGAGGTTTTGTGGAATACTTTCCTCAACGTTACACGATCAGTAGTTAGCAAATACATGCCAAGTAAATGGAAAAGAGCCAATGCAGAGCCTAGGTGGTGTAACGCGGAGGTTAGGAAAACATTGAAGAACCAGAGAACATGTCATGCTAGGTTAAAAAGGGCAAAAATATACAAATCCTCCGAAGAACTATACACTGTCACCGAAAATTACAAAATATCTAAACTCTTAGCAAAAAGAGCGTGCCGAAGGGCGTTAGCTGATTTCAAAAGTAAATTACTTGGAGAACACTTGAACGATAATCCCATGGCATTTTGGTCGTATGTTAGGGACACTCAAGGAAATAAATCAACATTACACACGCCTAAGAATATCAAAGGGGGAAAGCTAACCAACAGTCTACAAAAAGCCAATTCGTTAAACTTCAAAAGCATTCTCATTACTTGTACACCACATCTTTTCGATCCGCAGCCTGTTCGTTCCCACATATTTATGCCTGAATCTATTATAAATTGTCGCGGCATGGAACATCAGTTAAAAAATATCAACCGCAACAGATCCTCCGGTCCAGATCAAATACCTGCTCGTGTATATAAAACATTGGCATCAGACATAGCACCTTACATAGAATTAATATTTACCAAATCTTAAGTAGATCACGTAGTGCCTAAGGAGTGGAGAGTAGCAAATGTCACACCTATATTCAAAAGCGGTGACAGGGAAGACCCTAGTCACTATAGGCCTATTTCTCTCACATCCATTTCGTGTAAGGTATTTGAACTCTTAATCGTAATCTCCATTATGAGTCATTTAGATAGGGAGGAATTATTAATAAATAACCAACAGAAAGCTTTCGATAAGGTACCTCACGTTAAGTTGCTCTCAAAACTAGAAGCATATGGAATAGATAAAAACATTATTAGTTGGATTAATCAATTCTTACATGGGCGGGAACAAAGGGTTGTCATAGACGATATCATGTCAAACACATTTAGCGTTACATCAGGTGTTCCTCAGGGAAGTGTAATTGGTCCACTTTTATTTCTCTTGTACATAAATTATATTAGCACCGTCGTTAAAGGTAAGCTTAGACTCTTCGCAGACGACGCGGTTGTGTAAAGGGATATTAACAATTCCGAAGATAGCGACTCGTTAACAATCGACCTACTTGCTATTCATGCTTGGTGCGAAAAGTGGCAGATGGAACTAAACATAAAAAAGTGCGTAGCAGTCAGCTTTTGGAAAAAGAAAAATAGGCCAGGTAGGGCTTACAGAATTAATAATACGGAAATTATTCACGCCGAGTCTGTTAAGTACTTAGGGGTCACAATTACTCACGACCTATCTTGGGGAAAACATATTAGGGAAATATGCGGTCAAGCATATAGGAAGCTAGGCTTTATCAAGAGAGTACTCGGAAAATGTGATGGGAAAGTGAAAGAACGTTGTTATTTTTCAATCGTTAGGCCTCATCTGGAATATGCTGTTAGTGTATGGGATCCATACGAAACGGTGTTGATATCAGAGTTAGATCGCGTACAGCGAAGAGGAGCTAGGTTTGTGAAACGATGCTACGATAAGTTGGCTAGTGTGTCTGGACTGTTAGAAGAATTAGGATGGGAATCGCTATCACAGCGTAGATTAAATTATAGGCTTAACCTCCTAACTAAATTTCCAGAAAATCATTTCTCTGACAACGTCAAAAACATACTATTAACCCCCTCGTACTACGGCAGATTAGATCGCGCCAATAAAATTAGAGCTAGATTGTACAATCGATAGATATAAAATGTCATTTTTCCCGCGTACCATTGAGGACCATAACAGCTGTGATCGTCGTCACGAATAGTTCGAATAGTGACAATAGGCAGACAGTAAATCTTTCTCATTATATTCTCTACTTTCTTTTTTATGCATGATATTTTGAATATGTAGTAGTCGTCTTTGTATCCCTTGCATGTTGGAACGATTGACGATAGAATGTTTCTTGTTTATTAGATTTATAATAGGTGCTTTGCATGTGTGGTACGCAGGTTTAAATATAATTTCGGTGTTCTACCGTATCATTCATGCATGCCTGGCGTGGAGGCACCCCCTGCCACACACCCTTTGGGTGGCTTGCAGGGTATGACGTAGATGTAGAAGCATGATGATACTATGGTAACTTCTGGGGTACCGTAAACGCGGTCTACTTGAGCCCAAAACATTCAGTGCTGTGGAGCACTGAACTATGTCGTTATACCGATGTTGAGAGCAAGCAGAGAACCAAACACCATTTTCCTGTTTTGGGCTCAAGCACGGCCGTCTTCATAAACTTCTATAAAGACGGCCATGGCTCTAGTAAGCGTCCAGGGCTCAAGTACCCCGCGTTTACTGTATATCAAGGGCATGGGGTTGACGAGAACTACTGAGAGGAGGGATGTACTCACGCTTTGACCTGAATTGGTGCGAATTGACCCTCCATGAGTCCGGTGATCCCCGACTTGAGGACGTACCTCGGCAGACCACACGGCGTCAACCCGTAAAGTGAGTCAGAGAGACACCTAATCCCTAATAATTGGGCAACTCTCAGTTCACAACGATTTGCGGTAGGTTTTCGCAAAAGCGATACCTACGGTCACTCGTCTCTGTTGTTTGGGGTAACCAAACTAATACGAGCACTTCGGGGAGGCGGAGGCCCAATTGAGGTCCTTTTGAACTCAATCCGCCTCATTGGTGTCGGCCTCGAAGGGGCTGCGGTTTTGCTAACCTTCCCATTCCTTCCTCCCCCCTCTTCCTTGTCCCCGGATTTAAGCGAAAGCTTGCAGACCGGGGCGGAAGTTGTAGTCCTGCGGCGTGAGCCGAAACACCTGTACATCTAGGGCAGGTATTTTCTATATATCTATATTAGGGGTAGACGAGGAGTATTGAGTTGACGGATGAGCCCACGCTTTGACCAGAATTGGTCCGAATTGTCCCTCCATGATGATGATGGTGGCCCCTGATTCGACGATGTACTCCGGCAGACCGCACGGCGTCTACCCGGAAAGGGTAGCCAGGGAGACACCTTATCCCAAATCCTTGTAGATGTACGGTAGGTTTTCGCAAAAGCGAGACCGACGGTCACTCGCCTCAGTTGTTTCGGTAACCAAACTAATACGAGCACTTTGGGGAGGCGGGGGCCAGTTGAGGTCCTTTTGACCTCAATCTGCCTCATGGTGTCGACCTCGAAGGGGCTGTCAGTTTCGCTAACCTTCCTTTCCCATCCCATCCTTCCCACCTCTTCCTTGCCTCGGACATAAGCGAGAGCTTGAAACCAGGGCGGAAGTTGTAATCCTGCGGCGAGAGCCGAAACACCTGTATATCTAGGGTGTCACCCATGGTAGCCAACCTGACTAAGCACAGAGGCTTTTATTTTTTAGAGGTGGCACTCTTGCAACGGCCGTCTCTTGTATTTCATACATTTGTCTATGAATATGATGTCATCCACATATTTAGGATCCAAGTGGAATTTACTACACTTCCTGTAAGGCTGAAAGACCTTTCACTAGCTGCTCTGGCAGCTGTTATTCCCAGGTCAGAATGAGCCGCCATTGATAGTCTAGGGAAGCGATCAGTCTGAAAGGGACAAACAATAAAAATGAAAAAATTAAATATGCAACGAGTTGGGATTTCGCGAAGACTAATTTTTTTCGAATATTGTGTAGGAAAATAATACATTGGCCTTCGCCATTTGAGGAGGCTGTCACGGTGGCAAGTTCCCTTCCTGTACCAACATAGGCCTCGTCCTCTTCTTCCACATCTGCGCATCGCCAGCGATCGTAACCATCGCAGAGTGACGTTCTGGGGGCTCTTATTAGGTGGTTCATCTTGTGCTGGTACCATCAATTTTTTACACATTGCTCTTACGGCTGATTGTACCTTAACCGAAACAAAATAGTTATATGTAATAAATTGCTGCTAATTAAGGTGAATTCAAAACATGTGTTAACATTTTCACTTAAGTTTCTGAATATTCTGTAATGACCTATTTACCTATGCTCCCTCCTCCTCCCCAAGCATTGCGAGGTGTTTAAAATCTGGCCACATGAATGTAGCTACTCTATGTAGCATGTCGGGTGCAAGCTTTGTGTCTAGCGACCATTTTGCTTTTCTGATTAAGTTCTTCATGCCCTGAGTGCCTTTGGTGCCATGGGTACAGTGGTACAGGAAAGAAGAGCAAGGTGCAATGTGGGCGTTTTCTCTGCTTCCAGCTTGTCAGACTCCTCTTTGAGGGCACTTAGAAAGTGAATGAGGTCTTGAATATGGGTCTGTTCCAGGTCTGAAAGTACCATTTCAGGATGATCGTGCGCTCGTAAGTTGTTGTTTACATACAGGTTTAAGAAGTTCAACTAAATTTAACAGTTAGTCTCACGGCGTATTAGGTAGTTCTTTCAAGATACTCTATTTAGGAAAACATAGGGACATTGTAGAATATGATTAAGTTCATAGCATCATGCGTAACTATTAATTTGTTGTTTACCTCTATGAAAATTTGAAAAGAGCAGCATTATTAAATTTGAATTCCAACGGACATAGATTTCCTGTTTTAGGGAGATGTCAAGTTGGTCCATGACCCCCAACCTCTTAAAAAGTGAAGCAATATTCTTGCACTTCCCCTTGACTTGCAGAATATTTAGGAAGCCAATTATTCCCTCATGTGATCTTTTCTGAGGAAAGGTGTGTCAGCAATATGCTCCCTCAACCAAATGAGATTACATTTTCTAGGTAATTCCTTCGGTTTTTGGCAGCAAATTCAATTGGACTTAAAAATGATATTAGGTCCTGCAAATCACTTTTATTCAAGCACTGGTGAACTAAATCTTTGCCAGCAAGACTGAGGGCATTGCTGACCTAAAATTGGACAAATAAATATTTTCCATCTTTATTTAATGTAAAATTGGTAAATTTGTATTTGAATTATATCTAACTACTGTCAAACGAAACTTACCTTATCAAAGTTTTTGCAGACATTTTCCAAGAGTGGAATTTGGGATTTGAATATTCTGGCTTGAGAATGGAACTACAGTGGGGCTTTCAGACTTTTAACAAGATCCTTGTCCACTCCTGTTGGCATAACTTTTGACACAGCGAGACAAGTTCGTTCCAAGATGTTACCACCAACAATGCTTTACAAATCTAAGTCGACTAATTTTAGAGTGAATGTTGTTTTGAGGATGATGTTAATGCAGTGATCCATGCAATGAAGTCTTTTAATATAATCCAGGGCCAACACTTAAACTATATTGGATCCACCATCCGTAAACAACACCATTTTGTTATGCAGGTCACACAAATTTTAACAGTTGAGAGAGAAGATGAATTTTGATATTTTCTGCAGGTACTGCCTCATCACTTGGAAATTGTTTTGTAAGAGGCACTCTATTTGCTGAATTAAAGTTTGAGTCAACCCAGTGAATGGTGACTGTGACGTAGTGATTCTGTTTTTAACCTTCCATCCATAAACCTGTGGTTGCTGAGCAAAATCCTGACTTTGCAGCCTCACGAGTCTCGGGGAGTATTTCCTCATGGGCGTTGTAAGCCTGCTGTCATACAGCACGAGATATTGTGCTTGGGTAACTAATTAGATTTGCTGCTGCATCAAAACTTGCATGCTTCACTCCTCAATCAATTGTGGTTTGAATTAGTTGCGTGAAATTTGGCCCAGCGAATGTGGAGAAGGGGCGAATATCACCTATACACATTTCCACAAACATTTTTAACGAACTCTTTCATTTCAGAAAATACCCTAACATTTTTTTAAAACTTTGATTGACACTAAATGCACATCGGTGGGAAATGAGGGGACTAGTAGGAGATCCAGGCTTAAAAATTTTCAGAACTTTGCTAAAACATTGCACAAGGTCGACATATTTCGTCTGCCTATCTTGCACATATCAGTATTTCACCCAAGCCTCGCTTGTCAAACCACGCCCTCTCTCCTGTCAATTCCTCTCGCCGGATGCAGCATCGACATTGCCTTCCTCCTTGAAACTATCTTCTTTCTCTCCAAGAGTTTTCTTGGCCGCGTAATTCACAAAAATCACTCGCTCTTCCCATGTTCTCCACAGATCTATCACGAATGTGACAACACTCACAAGAAAACATGTACTTGACTGAGTGAGAGTTATTCCGACCAAGGTTCAGAAATACAAGATTGGAAATTCACATTGCTGCCTCTGTTAAACAATGCAGGACCGTGGGCTTGATTGTTTACCCTCAGCTGCATGCTTTAAAACTATTCCTAGCTTCCTTCCTGAGAGCTGGATGGCCGGGTGCCCTGACACCCACCAGGCTCTCGATGGGCCACTCAGCGGCGACAGACAGTCATGTCAGTTGGGACACTTCTGGAGTAATTGTCAAGCACGGTTCTTTGCATTTGTTTCTGTCTCTCTTATCTCTCACAGATAGGCGGGCGAGGGTCGACAGTGTGTCGTAGGTCTCTGGTGCTGACACGAGTCATTGGGTTACCCATAACACGAATGAACTAGAGATATTTTTCGGGTGCACATGAATTTAATGTACACCATATTCAGTGTATATTTAAATATTTATTCATTATGAATGCATAAGTGCACAAGAAATGTAGAGATAACATTTCAAGAAATTACAGTGCAGACGCTCCCCAAGTATGGAAGTGTCTAGTTGTACCATACGTTCCCACGGAAATGTTTATCATAGTAGCTTGCTTATGCACAACCCTGTAACCAAGGAAGCTTTTGTGACCCATAGTCACATGTATTTAATTTTAAATCCTTTGAAAAGATCTTGTTAATAGTGAGATTACTTGATTAATTTAAGAAAATCTCCGAAGTAATTTATGGAGGTCTGCAAGCAGAAACCTGTTTTTTGGTGAGTCGTGAAAATTTCTCTATTTAAGCATCTGAAATGGTTTTAATAAGGGCCTGCGAGACCAAAATCTTAAATGCTGTATGCTGATATTTATGTGCATGTATGTGAGATTTAAAAATGCCCGGTTTAATATTGGGAACTATAAAGAAATTTGATTTTTGTAGAACACTACCAAAAGTGAAGATTGGATGAATTATACAGACTTAGCTTAAAATATTAATTTTGGAATGTATTGGTATAAAAAATATGAGACTGAGGTGAATATTACCAATAGTTGTGGTAATTTTTCAGAATGGTCCTTCTCTAAGCTCATGGAAATTTTAACTTCGCCATGTCTTGATGTGTATTGTTCATTGCAGGGCATGGATCTACTTTCAATAAATTTCCATTTTTTCCCAAGCAAATTAATGGCAACAAATGAAATATTAACTTTAATTGCAGTGTCTTTTTCCTGCAAACTGCTACGTTCCTTTTAAATTTTTGATTCGCATGCTGTTGTGTGATTAATTTATTGCATAAAATGCGATTGTTATTGCAAAGCCAAAATGTCTCTTTGCAAGTATTAATTACCTTATCGTCCATGTATGAGCAAAGCTCTGACTGTAGCTAGCTCTGAAGTACCACTATCAGTGCTTTCTGCCATAGATGTTTGAGATCGTAGATAAAAATTCGTTTTGTCCTTGAGTCGAGGGGTGAATGCTTAAGGAGGAACATAAATGTGGATTGCAACTATCTTTCTTGATTTTGTCGGAAAATAACTGCTATAATCGTCCCCTATAAGCAATGTCAGGTGAACGTTAGCTCGGGGGCTCTTGAGAAGGTGCGAATTTGGAATAATAGAAGTTCCTGTCGGGAAGACGAGAAACAAGGTCGGGGTAATGAGAAGATGCCAAAGGGTGGGGCATTTGTTCTTGTGGGGTTGGGCGAGGGAAATGACATCTGAGGGAAGAATTCTTGGGTTTGAGTGACTATTACTTTCAACAACAGTTTCTCACCGAAATAGTTGTTGTAGAGGCCCAAGAAAGAAAATTTCTTCTGTTTAATGATTTGTTGAGCTATGTAATAGTATTTGGAAAAATTTTACATTTATATATGCTCTTCTATCTTCATAATACCCTTCTTTGCGAGGCCAATTCATTTCACTATACTCAGCCTATGTTGTAGAACTCAGCGATCATAACCTTTATGCAATATAAAACTTAGTAAATATTGTTGTTATTTCAAAGTCCAGAATTCTATTTGTGGTACCTATTCCCAAACCTCACAAAAATGCACTCACAATCATCAGACATCTCCTATTGGCCTTGACATTTCTTATTAACTCGCCCTCCCATACTGCTGGCCCTTAATCCCAAATGTAACATTAATAGTTTGCAAGTAGCCAAAAGCGATTGAGTATGTCCTTTGCGTAGTTGTGAACATCAAAATTTCATAGATCAGAGCAGAGTTAGAGATGCAATCCTCTTGCCTCTGAAGAGAGGGAGGGAGTGAGATGCCGATATGGGGAGAGGAGTAGGAACGCCTAGTGTAGTCACTGAAGCCAACTTTCTGTGACCTCTCGATAGGTCAGCGCTAGTCAATAGTGTTTTCCAAAGTTGTCTAGGCTTGTTAACTTTGAACAATCTTGGCTGGCAATTTGAGCAAGCAATCTCTGGTATGCAAGTGGCTATGCATGTGTGGTTTGCTGTATAAAATCTATCTCATGCTGTGCACATGCCAATTAATGACATGCATTGTGTGCTATGAATGATCAGATCAGATTCCATCATATGTAATATGATATAAATATGTATAAAATCATAGATGGAGGTAATTCAGCTTTTTAATCCTCTTAACATGTGAGGTAATTTATGTTAATCTAAGTTTTTACAGCTGTATATAATACATTATTTTAAAATATAATCTCTAAAACAGTTAGCTTTGATGTTTTTTTGCATTGTTTTTTTCATCCGCTGGGGGTTAAGCCAAATCTGCATGCACAATATGGGAAATTTTGTTCAGTAGCAGATGAGATTTGGATGAGAACCCTCTCCATCCTATGGAAAGTGGGTATCCCTAAAGTTGCGTTACTTGTTTGGATGAGTGGCATGAAATATGGGGTGAAATATCATGTCTGCTTTTTTGGGTTAAAGTTCTGAATCTTTATTTCAAATAAATGCTGGTAACTGTAAGAAGACTGGAATAAATAGATACTCTACTAATGTTATAGATGTGAAGATTGAAAACGTCTAAATGATATACATCTTCAGGCTGTGCATAGAAAATATTTAAACATAGCAGGTGAAATATGATGATATTGCCATGAGAAAAATCCAGCCTGGACCGGGCATTGAACCACAGATCTTTGGTTTGCCAGACACTTGCGTAGACCACTATTCTATCCAGACTTCCTAATTCTCCTAAGGACCTAAGAGCTAGTTCCCTTGTAACCGTCAGAAATTACCACGAGAACTAGGAAGCGTGGATAGTGTAGTGGCCTGTGCATTGGTCCGGTAAACCAAAGGCTCGTGGTGTGATTCCCGGTCGAGGCCAAATTTTTCTCATGGCAAAGCCATCATTTCTGTGCATTCGGCCTTAAATACGAATTGAATGCTAAATCAAGAATTAACAATTTTTTAAAACTATTATATTTGAGTTGTAGTCTGTATACCAAGAGTTAATTATTTCGCTGTGAAGGAAAGAACTCTTAACATCGGCCTATCAGTGCATCGTCTGCAAAGTTGGCCAAAGGGTTTCAATGAATATACATATAATGAATGAATGATGGCAGTTAGGGTAGAGCTCACTGAGGATGTATTTGTAGATGTGAGGTGCTCACTTATATTGATGAAGTAAAATCCTAGGTGATTCTATGATTTTACAAATAAACTGATCTCAGTTGTTTATTGTTGATATTTGTCAGTTTATAATACTGATAATAATATAAATGAGGTAATAAACAACTGATATTAAAATGATGTATCTACGTCATACCCTGCAAGCCACCCAAAGAGTGTGTGGCAGGGTGTGCTTCCACACCAGGCATGCATGAATTATACGGCAGAACACCGAAACCACTGAAACCAGCGTACCACACATGTAACGCGCCAATTAAAAATCTACTAACCAAGAAATATTCTATCGTTCCAACATATAAGGGATACAAAGACTACTACAACAGATTCAAAATATCATGCATAAATAAGAACATCAATATTGACATCGTGCATAAATTAGAACGTAGAGAATATAAAGAGAAAGATCTAGCTAATGTCAATTTTTGCACTATTCATGACGACGATCACAGCTGTTATGGTCCCGAATGGTACGCGGAGAAAATGACATTTTATACCTATCGGTTCTACAATCTAGCTCTAATGTTATTGGCGCGATCTAATCTGCCGTAGTACGAGGGGGTTAATACTATGTTTTTTACGTCGCCAGAGAAATTTTTTCCTAAAATTTAGCGGAGAGGTTAAGCCTATAATGTAATCTACGCTGTGATAGCGATTCCCATCCCAATTCTTCTAACAATCCAGACACACTTGCAAACTTATCATAGCATCGTTTTACAAACCTAGCTCCTCTTCGCTAATAAATATATATCGCCGATACTAAAAAATACCTGTAAAATAACAGCGCTAATCTCCGTGGCCAGTCGCCAGCGTCCTGCTGATTAAACGCGTGTTGATTTCAGTGACCGATCTTTAGCGTGTTAAGTTCCGCTATCTTTATGTTTTAAGATAGACGTGCGTTTCAAGCCATGAGCACAAGACAGACCGCTTCCATGTATGTGCACCATGCCTAATTTTGTGTTTCTGAATTAGTACCACGATTAGATAAAATTACAGATTGTGTGCGGGTACAGGGTGATACCTTCTAAATGCTATGAGAGTCTTCATTTTTCGCCATGAAAAATATGTTAATGTCAAAGTGAAGCACTCTCATGTCACAGAGAATATATATCAACATTTACCATTTATATCGGATGAGGAAGAGAAATAACAATTTTCACCCTTAAAAATTGAAGTTTTGCACCCATGCGTCAAGGGACTTTTGACTCCAAAATTGGTGTACGTTATATTTGCGTGAAAAGGGAAAATTTAAAATTTGAAGACCGTAAATTTTCGATACTTTGAAATTTTGGCCCACCCTTATGTATACGGTAGTGTTTGTTCGTATCAGGTTGTGGCGATACGCGGAGTATCGCCGATACACCTGCCGCGTTTGCCCGACGGATCCGCGCTCGCCTCGCAAGCGGGCAGCCCGTGTTTGGGCCTCAGAGCCGGCGAATATTTTTTCTAATGTTTCTCGGTAACTTCTACGATATTCTCTTCTGTTCTGGGGGTGGCAATCTAGACGCTTCCTCACCCATGTAAAAGCCGCGTCTCCTGCCACTAAAATTCAGTCTGTACGAGGAACGCAATAAACGTCTCTACTCTCAAGCAGAAACTACTACTCTTCATTGATGACCCCTGACGACGGACAACATCGGCAACCTTCTTCATCGGCTTCCAGGCTTTTACAAGCGTTATAGAGCACTAAGCTACACGGGCTTCTCTGCAAATCTCCCACGTCACTCTGCGGACCACTTCGTCGTGTTAGCAGCGTCGGTGAACGAAAAATTACCTTCTCATCCCAAAATATTTGATTGTGAAACTCACCCTCAGCACCTTCCAATAGGAGCATGGAGAGCACAGACAAATTCTTAAAGACAGGAAGATTCACCAGCAAAAACATTCTAAGAAGAGAAGGGGCTAAATGTGGATTACCTAGACCCGGATATGGTACGACAAATGACAGAAATACTGCCAGGCGATTCCTTGATAATCACTCACTACCTTCAGAAATAACAGGTGTGAAGGAAATATAATTTTCTAAATTCTTTACCAACCGCAGTGCAGGGGGCGGGGGAGTTGCAGCCGTCGGACATCAGCCGTGAGTTCGTGGCCTCGAAGAGACGATAATCCTGTGCAATGCATGCTGTCTCCATTAAAAGTTACGCTTTCGTCATTAGGCGATGTCAAGTTGGTAAGAAGAGAAACGCCCGCGGTGCACCCGAAGAAAGCAGTCTTTCAGTACGTCCTCGATCTCTACCCTATGTGATTAAATGCGCAATTTTTCCGCGATTTCTCCAAAATATAATACATGGAGGCTCTTTTCAATGCTTGTATCTCGAAAATCTCCATAGCGGAGTGGATGCGATTATACAATCCATTCCACAAACTTGCCGCGCTGTTGCTGGCGGGTTGGACCAGACTCGACCGCGCGATCGAAAAACCGATGTGAAATTCGGCGTCGCCAACTGTCGCAGCATAACTCATCGGGTTTGCGCTGTGGAAGCTTTGAAGAGTTTCCCCATATTAAGTTACTTTGTGATTGTCGGCGATGCAATTAACTATTTCTCTACGTGTATTTTTAAAAAATTACCAAAAATGAGGGTTCGCCATTTTGTTTAATATCTTTGGTAAATAATTACGTAAATGTAAGTAGACTACATTAAAAGACATTGTTTCATCTAATTACATCACTTTTTATTCCAGTTATTTACCCATGAAGGTTTAGCTAGGGCTTGATTATGAATATTTTGTGAAGAAATAGAGTGAAGATAATTTTTGCGAAATTCGTGCAACTTTGACCTCATGCAAATTATTCATTGTTGCATACCAAGGAAAATGCCTTGCGTCATCGCATGCACAGGTCTTTTGAGAATATTTATGCTAAGTTTCAGCTTCCTGGCTTGAAAAAATCACTTTTTGAATTTTGGCCAGCTTTTTTCGATTTCAGCCCACTGTACGGCGGATCCGCGCTCGCCTCGCAAGCGGGCAGCCCGTGTTCGGGCCTCAGAGCCGGCTAATACTTTTTCTAATGTTTCTCGGTAACTTCTAGAATATTCTCTTCTGTTCTAGGGGTGGCAATCTAGACGCTTCCTCACCTATATAAAAGCCGCGTCTCCTGCCTCTAGAATTCAGTATGTTCGAGGATCGCAATAAACGTCGAGGAAGATAATGTCGTAAGAGGCGGGTCGTGCCAGGAATTGGGGTGCTGGGGAAATAATTGCCCTAATAAGGACTATATAACCCGTTTTTGGTAGATCGGAAATTCGAAGGATTGGAAAGGCACGAAAAAGTTTGGGAGGAGTTGGTCCGTACCCTTGTTAGAGTGAAAAGCCTAAAACCACGTAATACGGCCATAATCTAATAATCTGTAGCGTGTGTATTTTATAAAGGGTGTTTCTACCCGTTGTAGAAATTACTTTTATTATTATGTGTTACATTGGTGACGTTCCCCTCCGAGTCCTCGGAATTGGGTGTCACTGCCGTCATAATGGACGAGGACTCGAGAGGGGTTATTATTCATATTATCCACAATTTGCAATTCTAGGAGTAATACAATTTTTCAAATGCACAAACCTCAGGAATTAATAAATCATCATCATCGGACGAAAATTCATTTTGCATTGCTCCCATTTCACCTCCTTCCATGCTTATATCCTTCGCTAATTACAACGCTTACAATCCTCAACTCATCAACAAAGACGAATTACGCTTAACTGCTTTCAACTTTTTTAAAACTTAAAATCCTAGCCACTAGACGGCGTATAGTCGAGTTAAGCTCAACGTTAAGAACGGGTATCGGCTGAGCTAATCCGGATGAGCTGATCCTAGCGTGTAGAGCAGGCATTAGGTAGAAACTACTTCTCTTCATTCCGCGCTGCCTACGCTACAAGGTCTTTCTGCAATTGTGACTTTTTAAAAAAATATTTTATTTTTTGTAATGCGTCATAACTTGACATCAAATGCGTTTCCCAAAGATATTTTTTCCAAGGTGCAGTATTTCATGTATACTTCCAGCACCATTAAGGCAGCTTATAAGACAGTGTTTTTTGATGGATTTACTTTGGGTTAATTGTCCCAGCCAAGCGTTGCTTTTTACGTCAACTTTCTAAGAGGCCATTTTACTCGAGGAACCTCGTGTATACAATTTAATGTAAGGATAGATTCGCAGTTGCGGTTGTGGACCAGTGAATGGGGCAATGTACGCAAGTCCTGATTTCAATTTTAACAAGGGATGGGTAAATTTAAGGAATTTTTCGTCATTGAGGATCTCCATTAATTATACCGAGGGTAGTAGGTATTTCGAATATTGCGTCCCATGCCTGCCGTGACGCTACGTTCGGCAGGTTGGCGAAATAATTACATCGAGTAGTCGAATTTACAACGAGAACCGCGAATACATTCCATTCCATTTGGTAAACTTGATTTTTTAGTGTAGGTTTTGTTCATAAATGAATCATTGCTTACTTAATTCAATGATACTACTGTTACAGTAGAATCTCCTCACTGTTCCGAAATTATCCAGTCTGCGCTTGTCGTAAAGCTGAGTTGAAGACAAGAGGACACATGGTCGACGGTTGCTGCTCGGTGCAAGCTTCGTTTATATGTAAAAGTTTGTTCTTTCCTATGAATTTTCTTCAAATTGAAAAAAATTACCTAAAGCGGCATTACTGCCAAATTTGGAGTAGTTACGCCTTTGGCTAATGAATTTACCGTCAATGTTTCTGAGTGGTTATGCCGCGCGAACTATCAGGTTATCTTACAATGAGCTAAATCCTTACTGAAATGAGTGTACATAATTTACTTGCTTGATTTTCCTCGTGGAATAGTGTTAACATGGTTCATTCTGTCGTCAATGTGTCTGTGTGGTTAATTATGTCGAGCTTCGTCTTTTCCGAAAATTTCGCTAGTTCATACCTCTGCAGTTTAATTTAAAATTCAACAGAGCTTGAGGGTGCATTAACATTTTCAGCAGGATCTTATTAAAACGCAAATTTTGACACTAATATATTCTGAATGTATGAGCTCGTTCTCTTGAATAAAATATTAAGTAATGTAATGCAAATTGTCAGTACAGCAATAGGTAAAAGACTTATAACGTTCTTATAAATTGTAATAATATATGATTTATGCCACAAAATCATTCTATATGACCCAATACTTTGTAAGAATGTAAGCTAAAATGAATGTTGTTCGGCATAATTTTGTAGAATTAATTCATAATTAAAAAATTAAAGTGACTGGGTTAATTCCATAAAATCTTTTTAGTGACACAGTACAACTGGTTTTACCCGTTAGGGCAGCGTGAGGTACAATAAAAAAATGTATAAAAATTGTTTTTGTTCCTGATGATGCCCTAACGGGTGAAACTTGTACTGAGTAAATTCAACAAAATCTTTGTATTAACAAAGTGACTAAAATGGTTGACAGCTAAGTTACTAGAATGTTTATCATTGCTCTAAAATAGTTTTCCTGCTCATCGTCCTTTTCGACTCCACAATAAATAAATTGGCCACTTTAGTAAAAATGATTTTATTGAGTTGTATTTCGTTGATTTGATAATACAATAATTATTTTTTTAGTTTTCTACCTGAATTTGACCCCTCTACTGAGAGGAAGCAGTCTCAGCAGAAGGTATTGAATGCAGGGCTGCATCTTCTAGGGTGACTGATGTGGTGGTTTCCCCGCCGCCTTCCACATCGCAGTACCCCAGCCTATTCCATGAACTTTCAGCCTCGCCCGAAGCTGTGGCTCTTGATACCGGTGCGATCTATCTTGATCTGCACTGCCAAATAGACTACATCCAGCCGAAATACGCGATAATGCTCCGCTGCTAAATTGACTCTTATGAACAACGTTCATTATTCCTACTCATTCTGGGTCGATTTCCGTGATCAGTGTGAGCTCTATAGTCTTTAGGAGAATTCCGCTTTTATGTTTGAACACCACACCCTCTATCCGCTGATATGAATGGCTTTAATTCTATTTCTTATCTTTGTAAATTGAAACCCAATCCGTCAATGGAAGCATCGAGTATAGCATCGTATATTAAAGAGTGAGGAGTAAATGGAAGTGCGCAGAAAATTGAATAGTAAACTCAATTACATCCTTAAATTTCTTTATTGCATACTTTGTCTTCTTCAAAACTCTTACCTTGATATCTGTTTTATTTATTTATTAACCCTGAACGGTAACTGCATTTGCGAATGGAGGTACTGAATTATTAAAGAGATAAAATTTAATTGTAAACTTTATTCCAAGGCTAGCCGGCAGCTAGCCTGCTCACTCCGTGGGCAGGGGTGTGTACCCTCTCCAGAGCTATCAGCTGTTCTCCTTTGTTGTTTTTAAAGCCATTTGAATAGGATAGCACTGTGATTTCTTTTGTTTCGACCTTTACACTCTTCCACTCTCCCTTTTGGCATTTCTCGTTTGTCACTGTGTTTCCCAGTGTCTGGTTATTGCGACCACAACCCAAAAATGATCTATTTCATCTCCAAATAACTTACACCTTTGAACGGCTGGGAACCTAACACCCCCTGCCACACGCCCAAGCAGCCGCTCTTTTGTATCTTATTTAAACTAACTAAATACACTCCTTTTAAGTCATGTCTCCATTTCATCTCCAAATATCTTACACCTTTACACGGCTGGTGACCTAACACCCCCTGCCACACGCCCAATAAAAATCCAAAACTACTACCAAATCATGAAGGCAGAGATTCCACATCCAACGCACCAAACCTCATTCTTCTAGCTCAAAAATTGACACAGAAAGAAACAAAACGGATACAGAATGACTGACATTCTACAAAATTAATATATAACATCGTGGCATTCTCCTGTTTTATTCAGCTATAATTTTAGCTTTATTTTTTAATTCAGCAAATGGAAACCGCATAACATTATGTTTACCGAGTTTCGAAATTCTTTTGCAGTAACATATGGAAACTAAACTACAGGCCATTTGCATTTCCGAGGCTTTCCGCATTAATATAACATCGTGGCATTCTCCTATTTTACAGGAGTCCAACTTTAATTAGTCCACTTGAAATGAATTTTGCCAATTTTAGGCAAAAATATCCCTGAAAATAACGAGCAACATTTCAGTATACGGCCTAGATTTCCACTGTAATGCCTATCTCGAGATATAAAACCCAGCCACCATTGTAAAGGTCCCATTTCCCTTCTAAAACAAATGCTAATTCCACGGTTACGTAGGAAATATCCTATATTTGACAGAAGTATCAAATTCATGATTTTGACATTAGAAACGCGATTTCTATAGAAATTGTATGCGTATAAGAAAATCGAATGAAAAAATAAGAAACTGCTATCTTTTATCCATCTAATGGCGAAAACTATAGCCTTCTATCTTTAGTAGAAGTAATTAAAATATGCAAAAAGAGAAACCTCTGCACTTGTTTCATATCCAAATATCTTACACCTTTGCACGACTGGCGACCTAACACCCACTGCCACACGCCCAAGCTATAAAAATCCAAAACTACTACCAAATCATGAAGGCAGAGATTCCACATTCAACGCACCAAACCTCACTCTTCTAGCTCAAAAATTGACAGAGAAAGAAACAAAACTGATACATAATGACTGACTCGCTAAAAAATTAATATATATTGATAAAAACATGTATTCCTCACTTAAATGGAAATAATTCCTGCATTTACAATATGAAGAATTATTTTTCCAACTTATATTGGCAAGTGAATTTTTACTCGTGTGAGAGCACCTTGGCGAAAACTTGACATCTATAGTAAAAACTGCTCCTTCTAAGTGCAGTAGTATCATTTACCTGATGATATTTATGACGCGCATAAAGCCTAAACACTGTAGAGGGAGAAGAGATCCGGGGGTTTCAAGATTCAAACCGCAAGTTGATAGTCATGCGATGAAACCTGGGTCGTGTTTCTTTTCTCGTTAGGGTTTAGGTGGTCAATGGTCAAACATATGGTCAATAGTTGTGGAACAGTCGCCGAAAGTTTCTTCGGCCTCAAGCACTTCATAAGTCTAAACCTATTCAACCGTAGGTACCAAGAGGACGTTTGGATGAAATTATTTTGTGGGTATCAATCCCATATCGCGGAAACGTCGTATATGTGTTTAGACCGATAAAAATAGGATAATTTCGGTTACTATTTAGAATAAAATTCGCTACAGATATACTTTCAATACTCCAACGTTCTGACCTATTCAAACTCAACATCGATCGCATCCCAATGTTAGAATCTCTAAATGAGGTACGAAAGTTGCATTAGAAATTCCGTCCGTCCGTGATTCTAATGTGGTGTTCCTTTTTATTCGCGTTTGAAGCAGGTTGTTCGTCGGATATATTTTGCTAGCGTAAGGCGTATTATTTCACTAAATATTAAATGGTCACCGCCAAAAGAAAACGATTAGTTAGGAAAGGAAGACAGTGTAGAATATGACTTTAAATTCGTAAAAATTACAGTGTGAAAAACTTGCGGAAAACCTGGCTAAGACGAGTGAGGTTTAGTTATTGAGAAACTGCAATATTTCCCATGAGAATCTCTCGAGTACTGCGGACTCAATTTCACTGTTTGATATTCGTGAAATTTATGATCATCAGTCTTTAGTTAAATGACGCAATAACCAAGTAATGAGGGAATAAAATGATATAATCATGAGATATCTGTCAATTCCTAACTGGCTCTTTTGAAAAATTACTAGTTTATGCATTACTGATGTATGCAAAACTATCTTCGCCTTCAATTAATTTTGTTATCACCATTCTATCGAAATTACATGCACCTTTAACTCATCAGGAAGAAAATATGTTTACCATGCTAATATTTTGAATGCCACTTGGTATATGGTGATGGAGGGTCTGCCAATCCCTTGTGCATCTTCCACCAGGCGTTTTCGAGCAAAGGCATCCCGATTTGGCCAAAACCAGGTGGTCACTCTTCTGTGAAGTTGCATGAAGTCGCGAGTTAGTTCCTAGTCCAGACAAAAAATCGAAGCCCCAAGGGAATCTGCACCGAAATTAGCGCCGGATGTGCCGTTCGATATCTGGGATACCAGATTGGGAAATATCCGTATTGTCAAATTCTGCAACGCGAGTTACTGAAACTTGACCTCGCGAGTGAATGGACTGCGAATTGGAGGGCGGAGACGAGAGAAAAATAACAACCACCTTAGCCAGTTTGATTAACTTCAAGCAGGAACATTGATATAACAAACAAGTATTACAATTGAAAACAAGCCCTTAGGCTAAATCCCCTAAACTTGTTCTGTGGAAGACGATCACAAGTCACCACCAACCACTGCTGCACGTCCTTTCTCGTCCGCGTTCAGTTTCAAAGGAAGCAGGGCCCAGCGTTGAGACGACGCGACGGGGCTGGCGATTGAGGGGGAGTCAGCTGACCAACGCAGGAGTTGGGGGTGTAGGGGAAATCCTTGTCGGGTCGTTGATTGGCGGATGAAATGGCGCTAGATTTGAGTCGATCTGGAAATAGTACGCCGCTATCACTTTCAGTATAAAAGTGAGTTGATTGTTCCATCGCGAACGCGAGACAGCGAATCGCGAGACCACAATGCGCGAGGGATAGTCGCGACGGCGTTTGTGAGTTTTTGGCGTTCCCGTGGTTTTTCTGGCAGAGTGGTCTTTGCAGAGAGGGAAGGGCTAAGTTTTGGCACAATTCCTTGCACGTTTTTGTGTAGAATAGCTCGAACAATAGTGGAAAATCAGTATAATGGTCGCGGTAAATCCATATTTCAGTTAGAATCCGAGAAAATGAGTAATATGGGGAGATTACAAGGGCAAATTCCTTGGAAACATTCTGCGAATAGCCAATATTTCCCCGAGGGATGCCGCATGTTTATTATTTTTTGGGTATTCCATAGAATATTTTCCTGTCCGGGGAATGTGTAGCAGAGGACGGTCAAAGGAATGTGTGTGAAGTAAACCATTAGAAAGAGAAACTTCAGCACTGAATCAAATGCGTGTGCTTCTACTCCAAAGGCATCTATCGAATGACCTCTTTCGAATAAAACAAAATATCGACACCTAAAGTGACTTTATGGTTGAATTTTTCATTCATTGAGCCGGATGGTCTTGTGGCTTGCAAAATAAATTACCTTAATCGCTTACAAATAGTCAATAGGAAATTCACTACCTTTCAGATAATTCTTTTTTCTTCATTCAAATAGAATTATATAAGCATCCATCACTTTCTGGATTTTTTGGCTTCTGGACAAATAATACACCCATTTTAAAATAATTTCAATATATAGAAATTCCCCCAGGGCAAAAATCGTGTCTTGTAGCTTATGTCCCATTAACCCTGCCAAGTTCTGAAATAATTGTGGACTCCATCCAAGGGAAGTCCATACCTCCATCACGTTCTAGGAAGACGTGATGGAGGTATAGTGTGCACATGCTCGGTGGAACACGCCTGAACCATGATCCCCCACAGATTCTCCATTGAGTTCGTATCTGGTGGACTTGATGGGCAGTGAAGGACTCTTACACATATCTGGCTTCGAGTCAATGTATTCGTCTCCAGCTAAGGAGAAAATATTGGAATAGCCTGGTGAGCTAAGTCCTGGTGATGTAACCCAAACGACTGCCCCTGAACTGTCGTTACTTTAATTTTTTTAATAGTCTATTTGCTACTGGCTTTCATTGAACCGTCAACCATGCACCTAGAGATTATTGATTCCGTAACCCTTCAAGTCATTTTGTCATATTCAGTCCCCATAGAAGTAGATTCAGGGATAACTTTTCCTCTATTTGAAATCAACAGAGGAGAAATTTTCGCACTTGAGCTCGTAGCGATCAAGAAGAGAGTAATAGCAGTCCAGAGGTAAGAATTTTATTATTTGAGCGTGAACTTTGAGCCTCGAGCATGGGTTTCGGCCGAATCTTGAACGTAAGCGGTGTATGCATTGTAAGTTCCGTTCTTCAATTCTTCCACTAAACTATCCCACAAGGGAATTTCCGTAAAATTCCGCATGGGGAGCGCATTTGACTTTTACACTCCCTCTCTAACGTTTATTTATTCCTATAGCAGCGCTCCTGTCTGATATTACAGCCATCCAAGTGTGCCAACTTAAATTTTGATTCCACTGGATGGACACGAATGGCTCTACCGTGCTTGCCCGCAGACACAGACAAATGCTTGAACCTTGTAAAGCGGCCTTAATTCTGTGCCTGCATTATTGCAATTTCTGTGATTCTAATGGCACAATTAGGTTCCTTGTCTTAAACTTCCATTAGAATACTTATTTTGTTCTTAGAAACGGCCTGCAGGCATTCATGTCTGTAAAATTAGATCTGAATAAATGACCTCACAAAGTGGAGAGGTGTTGCAAGAAAGGATATGGAATTTACTTTTTGGTAAATATTCACCTGGCAGGATCCACCCATTTCTGCAATTTGCATTTGCAAAGGCTTAAACAAAATACTTCAATATTCCTTAAAATTACTGCCCTTTTTAAAAGCGTCCCCTTAGAAGAATGTGCGAAGAAACACTGTGTAAACACTAGGAATCAATGGAAAAATGAAATTTATTGCCGACAGACATAATTCTTATGTGGGAAAGAAGGAATTAGGCTGTACGAAGTCTCACCAAGGGAAAAAAATAAAATTCAATAATGATCTTCCATAATGATTTAATCACTTGAATGGTACTGGAAGTGGTAATCTGTGTGTGTTATCAGTTTAAGTATCACTTTTCCTTCCTGATTCAGCATGGGTGCTCAGGGAGCAAGCAAGGAATAGGCCATGGTGGCCATGTATCCCAGCCTCCTCATTGTAGCAAATTATGGAACACTTATTCATTCTGCATATTTCCTCATTGGAAGGAAAGGAAAAAATACATAGAAATTTAACAGAGTATCAAAGTACTATATAAACTATTACTGAAGATGGAACATTTCTGCTTAAAAATAAGGTAGGAAGACATTTGAGTAGATAGTGGAGAGGAAAACATAATTTGTCCATTATTTATTCTTTTAATTTTATCTCTACTAGCAATACAATTTCTATAAAGTACCTAGCTCTTTGAACGAGCATTTTTTGCCAATTATTGTCATATTGAAACTTAAAATCAGCCAAAGTAATTACTGGATAAGATAGAACTGTTAAATCCTACTGGCATTGCTTGTATTTTGAATGTTCTCTTTCTAAGAGTTTCAACTCCATAATTATGAGTCCAAAATTGCATAAAATCATGTGGATTGGTTTACAGATGGACTGCAAAAACTTGAAAGATCAAATACCTTGTATCAGCTGTAAGGTACATGTGTTTCTGTGGCGGAAGGTATCTTTGCATAGATTTTCCATGATTAGTGAGGGGACTAACCCTTTATGCTCGAGCTGATGTTAGTTTCGTTTTATTCTGGCCTAACCCAGATAATAACATGACTGTTGTTTTGCTATCACAGTTATATGAGACCATTATTCTATACTATTAGTGTCAGTATAGTGTTCTCTTAGGCTCAGTAGTTGATGTGCTGGACACAAATGAGGGTCCATGAAAATGCAAATGAATGGTAACTGCCAAGGTATTTAAACGTTGCATACTTTCTCCCTTAAGCTGAAGGGTATTATGAGACTCTTGGCTGAATATCATTATTTTAGTTTTGGCCATCATTATTCAAGCTCATTTTGTCCTACCACTTCGATACCACTGAACAGCTCTTAAAGTCACTGGATGATATCAGCTAATAATACAATGATGTCTGCATATCTAGTATTATTGATGTAGACACTGTTCACTTTGATGCCTATATCATTGTCAGCAAGAGCCTTGTTTAAATATTTTGTTCATGTATATATTGAATAGTTATGGAGATAATGTATATCTGTTTTACTCCCCTCCCAATTACCACCTTTAATGTTCTATTCTGACCTATTTGTGCCGCAGCTATCCGTTGCCGATAGATTCCATCGGCTTATTTTATAGTTATCCTTGAATAGAGTTTGAAGTTATTTGTTGGCACCTTCTGGGCCAGAATAATAATAATAATGTCGTCTTTATTTATTTGAGCGATATTAGGCCTATACAGTCCTCTCTTCCATATAACTCATTTCACAAACACCCATGTCCTGGGCAGATAACTTTCTACCCAGGCGGGACTCGAACCCGCGACCCTCGGGTTAGCAGGCGGGGACTTTAACCCGCCGCCACCGGGGCCGCAGAATGAGTCGTGATTTAGCCTGTGTTTGTAACTATAAACACAAGTGTTTTGTTTCCCCTCCGGAGGTACTTACCTTGATAATATTCATTATATTCATCACCAGTATCGGTCTCAGAACATTCAAATATGTCGATAAAGCAATTGAGGCCTAAACATGTGGGAAGAGTGACTTGAGTCAGAGGTCATATGGAATGGGGACCATCGTGCTGCTATTATGAGAGTGGTATTGCCTTCAAAATGAAAACTTTTTACTTTGAACTCCTTTTCCCAATCAAATTGTCATTTGAGCGTTGTCATGCTTTCGATCATTAATGATGGACAGTTAGATGATGAAACAGAAAAGTGAATACAAACTGAATACATTGAAGTTCATGATATCTCACATCCATAGAGATTTCACTTTTGGATCATTTAGACTCAAGTGAAATATTTATGTAAATATTAGATGTGTTGTTGGTCCTTGTTAGTTAGAATCATTATGCATATTTTTTTATGTACTTTTATTAATCATATTCTCTTATAGTGATGGCACTATTATTAATGTACAATGCACATATCAGAGGTAACATTTATTGTCATATTGCATTGACAACAGTTGTTACCCTCTGTATGAATTGAAACAAAACTGGTAATTTCTGTGCATAATTCCTTTAACCCAAGGGGGAGGCAAGAAACTGGCTGAAAGAGGACTTAGTAAATGACTAGTTTGTGAATTAAGTTTTTTTGCCTAATGTTGAAGAGAGAGATCGAAAACCAGGATGGTACTACCTTTGAGGCCAGTGGCATATCCTTAGTAGTAATTACCAAACAATTACTTACATAGTTTTACATTCAATTAAAAGGAGGATTCCTTTAATTTTCTCTGCTCAAGAACAAACAACACTACCAGGATGTCTGCTGGTAATACTTGATGAATATTGTACGTGTGGGAAGGTTTGTTAAAGAAATAAAACTTTGAATCTATAATGATAATTTTTATTTTTCATTAGCTGCAAGGCTTTCTATATAACATGACTCCATAATAACTTACAATGTACAACTAATTACAAAATCACACAATTTGTATTCGGCGCTCAGTTTAGGTATGCCAGTTGAAAACTAATGTCGTGATTAATAGACTTTCTTCATTCTATGTGAGAGACTTAGCTGTGAGTCCTCTTCTACTACGCAAGGGAAGCAATATAAATAATACACTCTGATGTGAAATTCCCATATTTTGTAAGTCTTGGTTACGATGTGAAAGGAAGAGGGTAATTACTATCTTGTTATCTCCCTATAAATATGTGATGATCTTCAGATGACTGGCAACAAAATGGGATGAAAAAGTAGAGCATGAGTGAATCCACACATGTCATAAACTATGACCTTGGAAAGGTTCAGGGTAACGCTTTTGAGTTGAGTTCATTTACAAAATGAAACTGTTAACAGTGGGGTGAAAGGAAATCGCAGTCAACCAGATATTAAACCTTGCTTCAGAGCCATGGTGATCCTTTTCCGAAATGAGCTTCAATTTGCAATGACTAATGGCCCTTCTTTGAGAAGGCATTCCATTCATACCATATGGGAATGTATTGACCACTCTACTCACATCGATATTTCTGTGCTCAGCAACAGAATATACAGCTGGAAACTTATATTAATGTTGAAATCACACACACGCACACATTTGCACGACCTTGGACACACTCCCTGCTATGACAATAGATATGCTTACCATACTGATTACCATATCTGGGTCATCAACAGTAGTCATCAGTGGAGTAACCAACCCAAATTTAAGTCAGGCTTAGCTTATTTAAAATTGACCAAGATGCTGCTTCGTCAATGTTTTATATTACAGAATAACCACCACTAGCCCAGAGAATCTCGTATCAAACACATGGAAATTTACTTTGGTAGTTAGTAAATGATAATCCCACTGAATGAGAGATCAAGCATGGAATGCTGAGAGCATTTGAGATGTTTAATAAACTCTCAAGATTATCATAACTTCTATGGAAAACATAAAAGTATTGGGCCTTCCAGTTTCACTGCATGGTACATTCTTCTGTTGTGTTTAAGCCAAAGAAAACAGACATTGCTCTACATCCTGAGTAATAATTTGAGAGTTCAGTTATTTATAGAGTTGAAACATTGTCTTAACTCCACTATACATTAGTTGTAGAGCTAATAATACACTCAACATTAGTCAATCCCTCGTGGCTTATGTGGTGTCACCAAGGTATAACCATCCATCAATGTCATACACGCAGAAAACTGGACAAAGTTCAAATCAAAATCTAAACACATTTTCAATTTAATTGCAGGACCCATTGGCTTTGCTAAAGGGCACTTGGTTTTCTAGATTTGGTTTGGGGATTGGGTGGAAATTTTACAATATTCCTACATTTTTGCTGGCCAAGTCTCGAGTAAAGAGGGAAACAAGGATTCTTTTGAGTGCAGTCATTTGTACTTATCTACCGTGAATGAATGTAAAAATGGCACAAAATATAATATCAATGTATACGTGTAAATGATTCCACGGCCTCTGGGTAAAATAGCTCCACCCTTCTTGTTGCAACTGAGAAATCCTAATTTTGGGAGGCCTTAAGTTCTGTAATTGCAAGTGTACATCACAGTAAATGATATGAAAAATTCAAAACATTACACTAGACAGCCATTTACTTGTGTACAGGAATACTGTGAATTTACTGAAGGATTTACTGAAGGATGGAATAGATCGACTGCATGGGAAGCAGGTCAGTCCACTCCTTCCTTCTCAGGTACATGATAGATAGGTGTAAATCTATTTATGTCTATGATAGTATGAGGCTATGGCATCTGTTTTGTATACTAGTTCAAAAGAGGTGCAGGATGAAAGAACCAGTGAGTGGCATCACAAATGAAAATGAAGAAAGCATTGGTAACAAGAGCAACCAAGCCAATACGGAGCAAAAGGTAGCATAATGCTCAGTTGATTTTTCAAACTTTACATGAAGTTTCGTAGAATCTACTGGTCAATGCCATTTTCTGGGAATAGGGTGCCCTATAATACAAAGATGGGACTTCTTAAGTGTGTGCCCAACCCTCCTACCTTTTCTCACTGAGGCACACGAGATGAGAACCATATTTACAAGACTGAATGCCCATATTTACACATTTCCTCATAATTTACAAATTTGAGAGTTCCCAAAAGATTGGGTATTCTCTATTAACAAACAAAATCACTGGAATTATTCCCCTTACAAATCTGACTGGAACAATCGCTATCCAGTAACAGTTGCATCTTTTTTCATTAAATAATAAATCTCAGTCCAATCGATGATGGGACCCTAAGCTATTCATCATATTAAATATGAATACTTTGTTACGTTACAAATGTGCCATACATTCATACTTTTTCCAGCACACAGTCTCCTGCAGAAGGATCAAGAGCTTCCTAAATTGCAAAACTACTAGGCTAATTTAGCTTAGTGCCTATTTTTCACCACTTATATTAGTACAATGGTGTTTAAATGAGGGCCAATTCACATGACAGGGGCTGACAAAATTCAGACATAGAAAGAGGCCACACACGGAATAAACGTGAGAGACGAAACAATATAATTTGAGTTTTAGTGGCACCTAACATCCACGTTAACTGAGCAACACAGTGCGAAACAGCCAATGGCTACCATACCTTTGAAGAGAGGTATCAAACCGTAAGTAAGTTTTTCTTCAAGAAAAAATACAAAAAGGATAAGAAGGCAGTACTTGTCTGATTGTATGATTGCATTCTAACATATTCCATGCAATCACATGTTTTTAGACTAAGATTTGGTATGCCGCCATCATCATTAGCTGAAGGGAAACTTTTTTCGTACCTGAAAGTACCATCACTACCTTTTTTGTACCAAAAGACTACTGACTGAGATTCTAGCCACAAAGAATGTTTATATTAGAATGTGGCACCTGAATCCAAAACATCAACACAAATATGTACACTATGCTAAGACAGTGTGATATCATCATACATTCAGATGTTCTCATGTGGTTATACACACTTTCCTCACTGAAACCTCACAGGGGCCTCACTGAAACCCAGTAATGAGTGTGTTTGGCATCCAGTGATTGCCAACTTGAAGATGTTCCTTTTTTAAAATCACGTTAAAAAAACCACACAGTACATCAACCACACTGTGGCTTGTATGTGTGTGCGATGGGAGCACAAGTAGGAAGGTCCCACTCTCCTTCAAATGCACTCCAAAAAAATTTCGACAGACACTTATGCACGAGCACAAACACCTTTTGAGTTCCCTTACGAAACGAGTTGGGGAGCGTCTGCACGACCCGATATCCTTCCATCGAGACTAGAGCGGAGGATTTGGTGACCGCACGAGGAGACAGTGTCGGTGGCAGCTAAGTGTCGTCGGTTAGTCCTCGATAGGAGGAAAAGCACCACGAGGCACCCAAGGAGTTGGTGCAGGGATGGGGTCGCGAGGGAGGGAGACCCGGAGGACGGGTCGGCGGCGTCGGCCGATGACTTGAGCGTCTGTCCCGGAGTCGCGGCCACGTCGTCCGTGGTCATCCTCCGGGCGGCCGTCCTGTTCTTGAGCGTCAGGGCAGCGCCCTCCGGGTCCAGGCGGTTGACGTCGGCGAGCGCCGCGTAAGCCGCCGCCGCGGCGAGGTCCACGTCCCGGTCGCTGCTGGCTGTGAGGGAATCGAACACGCACCAGTCCAAGTAGTGGTCGGTGAGGTTCCACAGCCGGCACTTCTTCTCGGCGGCCTCCTGGGGAAGCCGCAAGGTCGTTCCCGGGGGGACGGTCTCCAGCCGCTCGGACATGGGACAGCCCGTCACGCAGAGCTGCAGGCCCACGTCCTCCTCTTCGTCCATGGCCGGGTGCGGGTGGTGATGGTGATGGCTCTCGATGCTGTTGTGATGTCGCTGAGGTGGAGACCCGACGGCCACCTCCTCGGGCATGCGGGCCGCGAACGCCAGGTAGCGCCCCAGTCGCCTGATGACTATCGTGGCGTCGACGTGGCGGAGTCGGATTTCGACGCGCGACCCGCCGTCGGCGACCGCTAAGGAGACGGAGTCGTTGGGTCCTGAGCGTCTGGAGCCGTCGATGAACGCGGTGGGCAGCGAAGACTCGCCGGTCGCCTCGTACGTCTTCTCCGCCGTGCAGCCCGTGTTTCCTCGCCCCTTGATTATCACCGTCACCTGAGGAAAAGTGGATGGGATAGGAGATTAAGGTCAACAGACTGCGGTAGACGAAATGGTAAGAGTCGACAAGATTAATCGACAACTTTTTGGGTTGTTTGATCATTATTTCAACATCTACATATTACCCAGAAAGTCACCTCAGGGGTGTTAGGCTGGGGGAAAATTGGTTATTTGGGGTGGGCAGAGAGAAGAAACGCCACGATGGAAACACCGTTTGTTCGTCCGGGCGCAGTAATTATGCATCTTTGGACTCAACTCCGATTAGAACGGGGAAAAGGGTGCTACTCGGAAAGACCATGGCTGTCGAAGCTCGTCCAATTGAAGTACTACCATCGGAACTTGTACTCAAAAGTATTAAATTGAAATCAATCACTTGGAAATTAGGGCAAGGGTACTAGACAAAGCGGTTAGTTCAAAATGAATGTAAAGAATGACGGAGTAATATATATGGTATAACAGAGTAAGTATATACTGTGCAGAGCCTTCAGCAAGGTAAAACAAGGGTTGTTTGTTTGAGCACCATTTTTTTGCAATCGAAATTTCATGACAAAAGAAATACTGACTATAATCAGTGCTGGCGTATAGAAAAAAATTTTGGGCGTGGAATATTTGTAAAGTTTTGCCACTTTACTCTCTAACGAACAATTTGTTTCACGCATTTTAAATTAAGCATAATTATAATTTATAGCCGAATTTCAATTTAGTGCCATAAATTTCAGCATAGTAATGTCTGGCTCATGGAGGTAACTAACCTTCGTCGTGGCTGTGGCTGATGACCCCTCGGCCACCGGTTCGTTGGTCACCTGCACCGCCAGGTAAGCGTTGTCAACCAGGGGCCACGCCCCCTTGATTCGACACGTCATGTACTCGTTCTGGAAGCTCTTGAGGTGCGGGTCTCCGGAGAGGCTGCAGTGGCGGTACCTCCGCACGGGACTGGCGGAGGCGTGCGCGGTGGACCACCGGTAGGTGCAGGGCAGGTGTTGCTGCTCCGTGGCGGCGGGGGGCCTCATCCCGGCAGCGGTGCTAGCGTGGGACGAGCAGTTGTACTCGGAGATCCAGTTGCTGACCGTCGATTGGGTGGAGTGGTATTTGAGGTTGCCGCGGCAGGAGCGGGCCGTCGCCCGGATGCAGTCGCCGTACTTGCGCAGCACCCGGCAGAAGGCGGGTGTGGGTCCGGGACCCGGCACCCCCTGCTCCCCCATCTGGATCTGGTACTCCCGGGTGCAGTGGTCCACCTTGCAAGCGAGGCAGGCTGTTCAGGAGAAAGGGAGATCGCATACAATCGTTATTTCGGCGATCTAAAGAGAACAACGAACAAGTAGATGAACCTGACCACACAGAACTGAGCGCGCACACACCATAAAATGACAATTGTACGTGCACGTAAATTAATGTGCATACACGTATAGGGTACCGTACAAGTAGGGTTGCGCACATCTTTTAAAGTCTTACAACTGAAATTTGTTGAAGAAACAAATACACGCCGCTGATTAACAGTGGAAATGTTTAAAACGTCAAGTTATACTCAAAGCACTTCGGAAGGATTACCACAGCTTTCCAATGGAAGGTCTGGACCGAAATTCATGCAAATGAGTGATTTCCTTGGCCTCTATCGACAATTTGTAGAAATCATACTTTAATTTACCCGTTAATTGCTCTCTTCTTGAGAGATTTACTTCTGGAGGACATTTTGGACGCTGCGCTGATGAAATGCAGGGTGCAAATTCGGCGTTGATTGAACTCAATGGTTCACAACCAAGGTGGCTACTGATATCCAATTCTCAAATTCCCTGACTTTTCCCTGACGTATTAACCAATTTACCTGACCGATCGCCAAAAGGTCACCTATTATTGGAATATTTTTTCTGCTTAATTAAATTTTCTGCAGAAGCTTTAAATTTTCTAATCATCGTCTCGTATTTTTAGAATTGCAAGCATGAATATACTATGAGCCAGTGTGCTCCAGCTACTTCTTGACCAGAGTTTCGGAAGTAAAAATAAACGCAAGGTAAAATTTTCCGAACAACATTGCCTCGGATTTCATGTGATGAGCGTAATACATTGTGATCATGATTTTAACACTTCTATGCGAATATCGCAATAAGGATATACAAATGGGATAAATTGTTCGTCTGATTCACAACTAAATAACTAAGATTCACAACTGAATACTCCACGAATTGAATTGACAGTGCTTATTCAATGCACGTCAGCGACGGACGTTAGTTTTAGTTGGTGAAATAAAGGGCGGGAAAGACTGGCCGATAAACTTAATGGTGGAAAAATAACGAGGATTCCTATTTCAGTTTCTCCCTGACTGTTACGAGAATTCCCTGACTTTTCCAGAAATTCAAAATTCCCCGACAATTCCAGGTTTTCCCAGACGATCGCCACCCTGACAACTCCATTATGCAAGAGTTAGTCATTGCACGGGTTATTGAAACTAGAAGCTCAAGTGTATCGTAAGGTGGCACTGTAGATGATATTAAAAGCTTCGCATATCTATTCCAAAGCTGACAGAAGTGACGAGGTAAAGAGGCATGCACACAATGCCGAGAAGATTGACACAAGCACAATTTCATACCATGGTCCATCTGTGACTACGAAAAAAAACAGAGCGAGAGAGACAATAATACTCCGCCGATGTTCATTTTTATTTTTGCGCTTTAGCCCACCCCACGGATCCTCCTATCCTACTCCGTGCCCCACCCTATTTCATAATCAGTGCCCACAAAACCCCTGAACAGGTCACGAAGGTACGGTAAAGTGTGTTCCGAGACATAAAATCCTCTTGAGAACAATGCTGGGAGGGAAACTATAAGGGAAGAATTGCCGAGGAAGATCAAGAATTCCATATATATATGAGCGGAATAAACCTCTAATTGTTTGAAAACAACAGTTTTAAACACTGAATGTAGGTGATAAGAAACATTCCCGATTAAGGAAACCTCTTAAAATCAGTAAGTTTTATACTTAAGTTCGTTTGAGCGTTATTTTAACCCCAGACTGGCGTAAAAATTTGCATAAGAGTTCCCATTAGAGATATTTACAGATAAAAGCGTTTAAAGTAGCATCATATCAATTTGGTTTTATTGAAAATTCAATGCAATTTTGACAGGTCGTCTTATGGCTCATGACGCATCCTTATTGATGATTCTTCCACTCAGGCACAGGATTTTTTTCCAAATAAGAACGTACATTCACTATATCTGTTGCTTAAAAATATCAAGGTATCACGCCGAAAACCTAATGCCTAAAGTTACTCATACCATGCTTTAATTAATAAAAAAAAATTAAAAATTGAGAGTATCATTTCCATTACTGCCTGTGTGGTGAGTTCCGATACTTAAGCAGACGAACTTAATAGTAATGTGGCCCAAAAATTGCTTTTTACGAGATTGAAAATATACTTAAAGTGCACTCAATAAATGTTCCTCTATTAGCGCCCCCACATCCTTCAAAGCCCGAGCCTCGAATGTCGATTCCTCGAACTTTCCATTGGAGGAGATAATTTCATTCAAGCAGGAATTTTTGCATTCTAAGCTCTGCGTAAATCTATTTCCTTTAAATCCAAATTTAAGGAACAGGAAGGCTACTTTCTCCATCGTACACGATAATTACAGACTTGATTCTATGATAAATGATTACCTACCTCAATGGACAACAAAATTTTCCTAGACAATTATTGTTAGTCACTTGTTTTGATGATGCACGACAGAAGCTAATATGAATATCCTTCGGACACACGCTATTTTTTTCAACAACTTTACGTTCTGGCTACCTACTTATGAGTCATGGACGTGAATCTTACTTAAAGGTAATTCGTGTAACCATGGCAACTGTTAAGTGATTGTATTGGGCATGGTGCTATATATATTTTGTACGGTACTATTTGTATGTTTTAGTGCCATGGTACTAAGCTCATCAATATCGATTTTATGAATCTATCTCGGGCTTCCTAGCAGGTCAGGACGGCGGCTGCTTCTGCTAACGTTTGGACACCTCACTCTTGCCATTGACATCGCTGATGACATGATCGTCATGGTTTCCAATAAGCGTGGAGTTTAAAAGTTTTCTTCTCTCGAGAAGATCTTGGTGAGGAGAATTTTTTATTTACTTCTCAGCTTATTGGTTCTTTAACATGGGATGCAACTATGTCTTTTACTGTGTTTACGTATCAAATTTTCTGGAATTAAGGCTAATTATTAAAAACAACGCAGAGCCAACTGGACGCTAAAGTAGTAAGGAATAAATTTTCAGACGTACAACATTTTAGCATTAATCGGTACTTCACGTAGTTTGTTAGAAAAAAGCCATGATGTTGACGTCTTAAGAACTGATGTGGCCAAGTGAAACAACATCAAATTCACTGTCTGTCTCAACTTTACTCAGTCGAATTAGGAATATTTTCGGAGACCAGAGAATTTTGTTCAAACTCCGTGAACTGTAACCTTAAGAAATTCTTCGGAAATTAAAAAAATATATAACATTTCGAAACAGTATGCTTTTGTGATAGTTAAGTGTGCACCGTTGCATTCGCCTATATTCTTTCCATTTAAGTTGAGGTAGCGTCTCATCTCTCAGGGGGTAAAGCAAACTACAATCCCTCGATATCATAGGAAGTGGTTCCTTGTAGGTATGCTAAGAATCAGAATACTTTGATGCCTCGAATTCTGAATGCAAGACTCTTTGCAAAACAGGAAGAAAGGTTTCTACGGCGACGTCACCAAGATGACTCTGGTCTCATTATCACAGTATTTGCGGAAGTTTTCTGGTGGTATCAGTGACATCCACCCCATGGCATAATCTCATATCATGAATGAATGTAGTTTAGGCCCAGTATTTAAAGTTTCATTCAAGGAATATAGTTCAGACCACTCAATTCAATATCACAAGCAACAGGAACTAATAGCTCCCCAATCTAGTTCCAATACCGACAATTCTTACCCACCAATCTAATTTATTTCAGCAATCAGGATGTTAATTCAGTGATGTACAAGGCATAAGAATGTAGATACCATTGAGCAAAATTGGTAGAGAATAGAAAGTCTGGATAGACACAAACACTTTTCAGGACAACCTAATGATAAAACAAGTTTGCTCACTGTAGGCTAGTCTCCACTCTAAGTAGTTTCTGGAAAATAATGAATTGTAAAAATCTCAACTTATACCATGTGAATATTGTGTTGCCAGAGAATCTGAACAAAGGAGGCCAGCAAATGACAAATTTGGAAATACTTTAAACAACGTATTTGATTATTATTGTATGAAAAAGGAACTGTTCCATCAGAAGTACTCTTCATTTTTCCTGATTTCTAGTTCCATCTGTGAATTCATTAAAATTGTCATATAACTTCATCGTCATTCAGGTAATCGTTAAGTTTGGTAGCATTTCAACCAATCACCATTCCAAACTAAACCTTTCTTCCTCTTTTTTTTTAAGCTAACACTTGAGCAATACAATTTCTTCATATCATGGGTGAAGTGACACTGTAAACACTCCATGGACATTACTCAGGGTGATTAGTGAAAACAATACAATGGGTCATGGAGTTCTATTTCTCATGAAACTGATATTTGAAAACAGGTGCTAAGTATACAAGTGTAGCTTTCAAGCTGTGGATGGAAAAAAAGGAGTGACCACAGTGGGTGAAGAAGAAGGTGCTAAAATATTAGATACGGAGAGAGCAGATAGGAAATTCACGTAGGGCATTCGATTTACGCAGAAAATGGAAGGAGGTTAGAAGTAGAAATACTTAAAAAGGTAAATCTAGTACTTTGGTGTAGAAATTTATTTAACTAGGCATGCACAACACATTTTGCCAACTCATACTATATTTTTGCTTTGAGTATGGATACTAAAAACTTCCTCAAAGAAAATACTAAACCTTAGCAGTGTATTACAGATTTGAAGAACCCGCTAACAGATTAAAGGAGTGTTAGGATAGGAGAGGAATATCCAGAATGAGGACAATGGCGTACGCAAATACATTTCTGGAAAGAGCAAAAACACCTTGCTGTTAATTTACTGTGAATATCTCTACATTAATTTACTATGTCCATGGATCACCTTTTAGTAGAAGGTTCTTCTTCGTGTCACAAACAACAGACGAATTAACCAGGTATCTATCCTTCAACATTTAACCGAGCAGCCTGAGAAGTTTAATTGGCAATTGAGATAATAATGTATGAACATTAGGGATTAGTGATCCTTGTCTCTCTGGAAATAATTTAAACATATGAATGGATTGTAACAGCAAAAGAAATTACTTCCTTCAATGCTGCCAATTAATTGATAGCTGATGTTAAATATGCATTAAATGAAGGAAAGTTTACTATCGTTAAGTTAGTATCATCCACATTAAAGATGATTTCTCAAGTCATTGTAAACTAACAGCAAGATCAAATTAATTGATTGTGGTGTTACGTTTTGGAATGAGAGGGTATAACAAGTTAGACTTGAGAATGATGCTTAGGCTGCCGGAACTGGTTGACAGCAATAAAAACTTAGTGAAATTGTACATCGGTTTCATTGTGAGTTATACCAGCAGGATATTCTGCTCTTTCAAGAAATGTATTTGCACACTCACTAATCCTCATTCAGGACTTAATGTGAAGGATTTAATTGAGCTTCTGATCATTGGTTCAATTCAACATGAAAAACAATTGCAGCAGAAGGGTAGATGAGAGAAATTTGTCATTGTACAATGGAAAATAATACAGAAAGATATATCACATCCTCACTGTATATGCTTCATTATGGATGCTGCTCATAAGTTATTTTTAAAAATCAGGTATCATCATCATAAGTCATTCAATCCTCAGATTGGTAGACTGCTGCCCTTTCACCACTGAGATGACCCTATCACCCTGAAGCTGGCTGCAGTGTAAGCGTTGGAAACGTTGATAATGGACTGGAATCCCTAGAAGCCTTTCTGAATATCAACTTCCTTGCTCATCACAGCAATCCAATTGTTAAGGAATATATTCATTTTACCCATTAGCTAAATAATAGTTTCCAGAAACTTTAATTGAGAAATTTACCACCTCAATACTTTCTGTCATTCAGTTGTTAGTTCTTTACTCTGACTGACATGATTTATGTAATTATAATACTCTCCTCCTTAAGTTTTCTTAGTGTCCAATACAGCAGTGCCCTCAAGATTGGAGCCTATACACCACAGCAACCTATTCCCTCAATATCAAATTTCCCATTGCAAATTTCTTTCATCATCCATCATCAGTTAGCAGCATTCATTAAACTGCCTTCATTTTAGTATTTTTGCCTCTATAGTAAAAAAAAAAGCTTGCATCTCCACCTAAACTGATCCATTGTTTTAACCTTACTTTGAAGTCTGATCTTAATTTTGTTTACAACTTAAAGAATACTAAGCTCTGTCTAAGTCTTCACTATACTTTCCTCAGCACACCAGTAGGGGTCCATGGAACTACCTCTCTAAGCAGTAAATAGTTGTGCAGGAAGGTTCTGATTCTAGTGTATTTAAAGAGATAGGTTTTGGTCATGATGGATTTTCCCAATCAAGGCCCCAGTAGTGAGGCATTTACAGACAGCTGGTATATTGAGCCATCAATCTTATTCAGAGTTTACCCATGGAGCCCTACGCCCTTACCAAAGGCCACATTTTTCCATTGAGTATATCCTTGATGTATATACCCAGATTCTGAAAATGGGAACACCCACCAAACGATTAGAAGTCCTAGAATCAGATTATATTCAATGCTGTCCCAAAGTTGTTATCCAAATTAGAACCACATTACGGAAGCTTTCTCATCAACCCATCTTCTTTGTTTCCTTTTACTCAAATAGTTTATGCACACAAAATATTTCTTGTATTTTCCAGGATTAATTTTCTAGACAGCAGGAAGTAGTACCTCAGATATCTGTGTCTTTGAATATCTAAGTATCACCACAATCTCAAACCTTAAATTGGCTTTGATGCCTTTTCATTGTGGCCAATCAAAGAAAAAACACATTGAATTAATCTAAACTTATACTCATATGCCACTGTGGGTGATTAGGGGATTTAAATTTGGAAACTTTAATAAGAGACAAATCATCAGTGTAGCAAAAAACCACTCATTTTTAAGTCACTCTCCCAGCAGTTAATAGGCATTTAATCTATTCTTAATAGGTGTCTCCACTGAATGATATACTTTTTTACATGCTTAGTACAATGAACGCATGGCAAAATATAAATTAGGTATTAATCCAAAAGATGATTTTAACTCGAAGAGTTGCAAGATAGCAGGTAGCTTACTAGCTCGTTTGGATTTGACTATTGATACAGTAGACCCCCGCCCAATCCATTTGATCACACGAAGTTCGTTACTTTTCTCGTCAAAAACTATGAAACCAATTTACAAAAAAAATTGCAGGATTCTAACGTATACACCAAGGAATGTTACAGAACTCTTGGCCTTACTAAATAAGTTACCACTTTGTCCCCAAATGGGTCACAGTGATCTGATCAAAAATGTAAGTAAAATTTATTTTTACTGCTTGAATTCATTTTTACTGCTTTATTTCTTTTGCAAAATTAGAAATAAGCATCACCCTGATTTAGCCGTTTATTATCAGTTTTACTATTTAAAAGCTAAAAGAAATCAATATAAGAGTTATTAGCAACCAAATGGACAATTTACACCCATTATTAAAAAAATTACGATTATACATGGATTCAGTATGCATAGATCTGCTCTATTATTTCTTACTCATATCTTTTCCATTGAGAATGAAAGGGCACTTCAGCTAGATTATCATGTTTCAATGGGTTTAGTAAAAGATGATTTCTACTAACGTAGCCCGAATTCACCTTCCATTTGCAGAATGAGCTTCATGTGGTGGAGGTGAGAGTATGTGAAAGATGGCGAGAACTAGTACGTTTCCTTATTTTGAGAGGAGTCAGAAAACAGTGATTTCAGCTATTGGGTACAGATTAATGGTGAATTGAAGGAACACTGTTTCCACGAATAAATGAAGGACGGAGAGACACACAGCTTTGGTCTGCTCTTAATGCATGCTAGCAGAGTATCCAAATTTGAACACCCCATCCATTAAAAGACGTTTACAAAACTGAGGATAAGTAGTAGCTTGGTGGTGGTATGTAATAAAGGAAGTGAAGGAAAGAAACTCACATTTGGCATTAATGAAATCTTAAAGGAATATGCCAGAAGGGAGATGGATAGATTATATTAGACACTTCATAGATAGATTATTCCACTCAGGTTCATTTAAAAATATTGGGTTTAATTTAATTACCAGGTAACGCAGTCTTTTAATTAACTTGATTTTAACTAAGAGCCCAGGTTTTCAGAACCACACTATCAGTGCCATTAATGGGAGCATGTATCAACTGTGGCTTTCCAACCAAGGAAATTTGAATCAGACTTCACCAAAATGTTCCTCTCCTAATTGTCCTGCGTGGCAGTGAGACATGAGCATGCCATGATAAGTATGAATGTACACTATCTACAAACTGAATGGGGTACCAGAGAAGAGTCTGCGGTTGAAGTAAGCGTTAAGCCAGGTGGGGTCTGAAAATGATGAGTCACGAACAAATGCTAATTGTATGTTCCAGGAGTGGGCATATGTGTGATGGGAGTGTGCTTCTCTGGTTTGGCCACATTGAGAGAGCAGAAGCGAGTAGAAAATTGAAAAAGATTTAAGACAGAGATATGAATGGTAAGGAGGAGGAAGAGTGGACATAGCAAGTCATTGGAGAATTTGGTGGGAGAAGCTCATTAGGAGGACTCTTGAGAGGAGGAATGTTTGGAGTCTCAAGAACAAGAGAGTGGGTGTGAAGTGATGCATGGACATATAAAGGGAAAGAGCCATGGAAGGATCTGGCATTGAGGAGGAAATTATTGAGTGAGAGCTAGTTTACACTGCTAAACACAGCATTAACTAAGCTCTCTGGCATTTTCTATCCTCAAACCTAAATAGAGTGAGGGGTATGTCATAAGACCGGGCATGACGTGCTCTCATCATTGACACCCAGCTGAAGTCAGTTGAAGAAGGGGGGTTTCCACTGGAAAATGTCGCCGGCATTCAAAACCGAGGCAAACGAATGAATTTCAAACGGTAGCGGAGTGGGATGTTGCTAATGAACCCTAGGATCTCACCTCGGGCGGTCATCAGGATCAATATAGCGACGAGACGCAGGGTGGCCGTCGCCGACAGATATGAGGGCGTCCTTGGCCTGCTCAGGGCGTCTCGGGATCGTGGCCTTGTTGGGTGCGGGGTCCCGGGGCCCGGCCCCCGATCCATCACAAGGGACCCTACCCGACCCTCGTCACCCTCCGCCGCATCCGACCCCGCCCCCCCACACCACTTCCCTCCTCTAATTCCGACACTCGGCGGCAGGTGGCAGCCCCATCGGGCCGATCACACCCTCTCTGCAAAAGAAAAGAGGAGAATTAGGACGGAATTCAAGCTTCCTAGATGATGAGGCATATCAATGAAAGTTGGTTAAAATTAAATAATGTTAGGAAAGTTTACAAAATAGGAATACATAAAAGGTATTTACTCTTCTTTCATGCTAATTACATCAATATACGCGGGATATATGGGATCTCTTCAGGATCCCCCGACACATCATTCAATACCAAAAACTCTTTGTGATCAACCGACGCAATTCAAGGGTAGAAACTTGTTCGAATTGCGCGACAAAATTAAGAGCTACTGACTTATAGGATTATAAGATAAGAATTACTGTTCAAAATCTGTTGTATTTTTTTCAATAACTTTCTATGTGTGTAACTCACAGGGGAAATATGAAGAAAATTCATGGTGATTATGGTATCAACGATTTTCGACATTTTTCCAAAAGGTTCTTATGCAAGGTATGAAGAAAAATATCTAATCTTCCAAATGATAACAAAATATCAGTTACTAATCGTGCCACTGCTGTTCAATAAATGTGTTTACCAAAAAGTAGAACCTGGGTTTCCATGTGATTGGGTGAATTTCGTTTTCTATTCAGCTAGGCTTGAATGAAAAATCGGATGATGTTCTGACAATGCGATCGCGCCAGAATGCCCTGGAGTGCCTTTATCTGTTCCGATCCGAGCTAATACCTTCATCTCGAATAAAAAGCTCCTAAAATCAGCCACTGATATGTTTAGAAGAAGTTAGCCACAATTCAAAGCTTTTAAAAAAACTATTGGTGGTTATGTAACTCGCTTGTATCCAAATTTTATTTATTCCATTACCAGCAGGAGGTATTGTTCGTGAATTAGCTCTTTATTTTGTTTCCTTCTTCCGAAGTGTGTCGGTTAGTTTGAGCAAGATTTCTCCCCAGACATAATAGAGATCATATTCGAATTTTATTATTTTTATTTAGGCAGCTTTAAGAATCATGAAATAACTTTGTCAAATTAATGGGGCAAAATTATAGTTTTATAAGTCTGAATTACCATAAATTGAATGAATATGTCAACACAAGTCTTTAACTTGAGTAATTTTTCTCCCACGATGCGATACAAATGACCCGCTTTCACATAGCAAATCTACACTATCTAAGAGGAGGTCAAAAGACACTATCGAAGGCACTATCCATGAGGTATCCGCTCCGTCACTAGTCTACCACAATGGTGGACTAATGACCGAGCCAGCTACCCACCACAACCAGTTACAAGTGCGTAGAACTATTCTTTTCATTTTATAGTTAAAGAGACAACTACATATCAACTTAAAAAATTGGATAATAATTAGCCACAGCTCTATGTAATATTTATACTTTAAATATAATCATGCAATTCAAAATTCTTGCACTTAGCTTCTTCTTGCTTAGCAGAATACAACGGGATGGGCGAACATGACAGTATTTCATGTAAAATTTGAGATGTTTGCGTCACATTTTTATTTTCGGCTTTCCGACAAACTTCAAGCGTGTCTCTTTTTTTCCATTTAAGAGGCCCGGGAGCCGGCAATTGCGAAGAGGCCGGGAGGGAGCGCCCAGCCAATCAATTAGCTCATTGCTCACGCGGGCCCCGAGAGAGATGGTCGTCCACCTTACTGCTCAATTGATCGTCTACGCGCTTAATTGAGCGCCGGCGCCCGTCGACGTTATTGGTCGGACAGTGTACACTTAGGCCAGCGCACGTGGAGACCTTTCAATTTACGCGCTCCTCATCCGACCCGACGGGTTTTACGCACCCTGAGACTTCACAGTGTGAACGCCAACTGTAAGTTTCCCTGGAAACGACTTACCACTAGAAGATGGATCCGCAAGGGTAGTTGATGGTGACACGGAAAATATTATTTTGACCCCGCACTATATCTCTTGAACCAAAAGACGCGATAAAATAAGAGAGACACACAGCCCAGCTGATGGTCATTAATGCACTCACTCATACACACAATAACAACAAGACTTCATCAAGAAATAACTTGACACAGAGAAATCCACTAATGCACTGATGAGAGCTTTCCATTCGCTCCGGAGCGGTGATCACTTCGCAACATAACATCACACTTGCCTTCCATTCGTTATAAACATACCCAGAACACTAGACACGCACACTTCAAAACAGATGGAGACCATAGTTGATGTGCGCTGAGCGACAAAAGAGAGACATCCATTATTGTTGTCAACTTGTCTGGCTTCAAGGAAAATCGAGCATACATATTGTAAAGTTTTCAATAACAAAGTGGTCAAGATCTTACGCAGTGGAATACTTTTTTTGAACGTTTACAACAGCTTGAGACAAAATTCGGCCATGACTGTTGTTCACTCACAGACTGATCTACCAACCGCTAAGTTACAAAACATTTTGCCAGCGCACGTCGTTCCATTAAACGTCGCCCGCGTGTTTCGCTGGCCAGTTCCGATGTGCCCGTGCTTCAACACATTTGAATTGAAATCTTCCTACATTTCACACTTATAGTCCTTTCCATCTTTCAATTCCTTTTCAACTTTTCCCTACCCTTCTCATGGCTGGTCGTTGAACGCAATCTTTTCCGAAGATTAAACCGAAACGGAAACAATAATGCAACACCACGCGGCGCCTTCTTGAACTATCCATCCTATTCACCGCATTGTCCTGCACTCCATGATCGCTTAGGTCAGCTACTTAGTTATCCCGTGACGTCAAAATGGAAATGTTTCGACATCATACGTGTTCATCACGGCCCCACCCCTTTATTCCAGGGAACTTCGTTGCAAAGCGCATCTTCACCATGATTGCGAATTAAAATTCCATCTAGTTGAATAGCATCCGTATGATACTCGCAGCGGGCGGGAACAAAACATATACACGGAACCTTTGGCATACGCCGTGAAGGTTGAAAATACTCGGTGACGAGAAGTAATTTGCAACGACGACTGATGATTTCGTCTGATTGTTGTGGTTTAGTATGCATCGCTGCATTAAGTATTCAGTTAAAATTATAGAATCCGTTTATTCAGGCGTAAAGGGGTGTGGACTGGAATCACTTCCCATCCTTAGTAAGCAAAAAATTTCCCCTCCGTGTTCCGTCCGTAACTCGCCTTCGCTTATAGAAACTTCAACCATCGAAGCGGGAACATTGAACTGGGAACAGGGATACCAATTTAATGTCGCGCTAACTGCGTCAGATTGATAGGTGGTAAGACTGCGGTGGACCCTCATGGCCAATCCACTCGAATTCTATGGGATTGAAACCTGCCTCAGGTATGTACGCATTATCTTTCGTGGACGATCAACATCAAGGCCTTACGAATTTGGGTTCGTGATTATTCGGTGCGATTTGGACAATTGGATTCGGAGCACCTAAAAAAGCAGAAACCTCAACCAGGAAATCTGTACGCCAAAAAGTAAAACATAAAAGTATGAAGGTGCATATTTAGGTATTAGTCGGAAATGTGTCCTCAAAAGCCTACGTTTGTCAAATCTAAATGCTCTCTCTTCAACAGAACACTTGCTTCGCAACTTCGAACCGAGCTGACTGCTGGGTGGTATTTATCTTGGATGACTTATGCATTCACTTTTCCACGACGAGTAGGTATTTCACGCTGGCAATGTAAATCGAATTCGATGAGTGATGTAAAACATCTCAGGGTCCACCCCTGATCGCCGAGGCCACATCTCAGGCCGCCGAGTCGTAGGCAAGGCGCCCACGGCCCAGCCTCTTCCCATGGCCTCCGTCAATCATCCACCCACGCACAGGTACTATGGGTACCACACCTGGGCGAAATGCCGGAGAATGCCGGGCGTGTGCCCTCGGAGCGAGCCGCGTGACGCGATGGACCGCGGCCGCGTATGCGCATATTAAGTCGGGAGCGGCTATACACGTTCGTGACTCGGGCGTGAGAATGCGCATTCGAGGAGGCCCCGACGCAAACTGAAGAAAATGTCGTAGTCTGTATCTGTCCAATAAGCAGACGGCCGCGATGGAGCCCAATGACAAAGATCGAGGCCCGGGGCCACAACCCCGAACTATTTTACCACCCAAAGTTATTAGAGGAAGATTGTTTAAGATCCTGAGGATCATGTTTAAGATTACCACGTATCTATCTTCTGCGATTGGCGCGACACGAGTCCAGGGGTGGGGTTACGGTTCCTTCTTTTGCGTTATCGTTATCAAAATTGCAAACCGCTCTTCAGTGGTAATGCTCCTAATAACTCACGCTGTCAATTAAGATTAGCGATTGAAGCAACTAAGAAATTTTGGCGAAAGTTGATTCCGTTGTCGCTCTTTTCAGCGCATCTGAAATATAGCGATGGCGCTAACGCACGCATTATGGAGAACCGCAATCGCGCCACACGCCTTCTCAGGGCTACCGCAAACCTCAGTGCGATTTTTTCAACGCATGGGGTGGGAAATTCTTCAAATGCTCGTTCCATTAGAAAATGTCTCAAGCGCGACTTCGCAGAAAACTTGTACGTCAAATATTATTCAACAATGTCACTCGTGCCCTGATATACTCTGGCACTCCCCCAAACAGAAATCCGACATTACTGATAAATGACGAGAGCAATCCTCCCTCCTGATTTGCATCTTCTTTAGAGCAGTTTCCTTAACCCCATCGCCAGAAGCACTGCTCCGTTCAGAAGCATTCCCTATTGCCCTCCACCCGAAGAACTTAAAGAGAGACACCGACCGGAACACGGACCGAAACATCTAGATTACGAAAGTATTAACAACACAACCAAAACAAACCAATTCAGAATATGAGGAAGGTAGAGAGTAAACATGTTCCTACGAGAAGCAATTTATTGCCAAGCGTTGGGGCGAGTTTGAGTGTAACGTGAGCCATCATTTGAGATCATTTAGAATGAAAGTAATGCGAATTTCCACTTCGATAAATTTTAATCGACCTAGGTTTCGATGTACTACATCATCACCATCAGACCAGCCCAGCCCAATGATACTGTGGTACATCGAAACCTAGGTCGATTAAAATTTATCGAAGTGGAAATTCGCATTACTTTCATTCTTTATCATGGAATCCTTCCATCACATCAAGCCTGAAACTTCTCTTTTTATCATTCGTGATATTTTACATAATACAATAATGTTTTAATGCAACATATCGCCTCGCTCGTCGGCATCGGTCGAGCGCAAACGTCCGTACTTCTCTATTCCAGAGCTTTAAGGCGGACGATTGGTCCGACAGACCCCTTTCCACACCCTCCCGCCGGAACCCAACAGTCTTCCGAAGGCGCGCAGGAGGGGGAGGGAGGGTACGCGTGGGCGATGGAAATTACGTCCCCCTCCTTCGCCCGACCCCTCCTCCCCTCCCCCACTCCCGTCACCTTGGCGACGCCCCAGCCTCCTCCCGTCCACCACGCTGGTGCGCGCCCCTCTCCTTCCCCCAGTCCTTTCCTTTCATCTCGAGTCACGTGACTCGCGCGCACTACTTCCGGTGTCGGCGCGGGCTGGGAGGCGGCAGAGGGGTCAAAGACGCGTGGGAGTAGAGAGGGGGTGGGGCGGGGAGGAGGAGTTTGAGAGACTTCCCCCCCCCCCCACTGCCCCGCCCCCGCCCCCCAATCAACACATGAGAAGGCGACGAAGAAGCGAAGGAAGCCGCAAGCGGATGTGAAGAAGAGACAGACGGGCAGTGTGTATGAAGTCAGTCAGCATCCAGTATCGCTCGTAAGTGCGGTCCCCCATTGACGAGGGACACACATCCACAACAATACGTCCAGATCAACTTTAATACCTATCGCACAACAATTGCTGTCGCCGCCATTGTTATCGGGTGCTTTCCATTCGCTTGATACCGCGCTAATCACTTCTCCACACCCATCAGTGCACTTGCTTTCCATTCGTTATACAGACCCAGCGCACTTCCAAACGATGTGGAAGTGCGTTAAAACAACAGAAGAACGTCGAGAATCGCATCGGTGGTGGCTGTCAAGATTATCGATTTTCAAGTAAAGGCCTTAAACGAGCATGATACTAAGTTTTGATTTACTTTCTGAGAGAAAGCCCACGTGTTTTAACTACCTATTTAGAACCAATCCAACAACTTAACACAATACGGCCGCGACTTGTCCCGTGGGGCGAACTATTTGGATGCCATCACCATGTAGTACTGTTCCATGGACACAGTTGTATATACGTAGAGATGGATCATATTATGAATTGAAAAAATTGATGCAAACAGGACTGCAAACGTATCTGACCGCTTCCACGAAATTCGGCGACAACTCCCCAGGATTTTGCAATGGTATAAGAATAATTAGACGCCAGAGGAGAAAGTATATCTGAGCGAACGGAGAAGCATAGACATTGGAAGGCGACCGCTTTATGGGCCCGTGAAGGCATTCATGTTTCATACTTGGGATTCTCGAAAACAATTACGCGTTTAAAGGGCCCAAAATACGGAAAATAGCCATTGAACAAATTAGAAAATTACGAGGGTGACATACGATGCAAAGCAGAGAGATTTTAGTTCCAGATGAACGCAAGGATTATCCTCCCCACCCAAAAAAACTCATTCAATGACTCGGGTTAAATGGGTAAATGCGACAAGTTAAAAAAACGGCAGAGTTGCTTCAACCTTCAACACTGATCATCACGTTCCAACCAAGATGAGGGTGAAACTGGAGTGGGATATTAGTCATTTATAATTAGCTATCACTTGTAATCAGGAACGCCATCGTAGTCAAATCTTCAGAGCAATTCGCTCCAGATCGTTGCTTCTGCGTTCGGCTGAGACGGGGTGGAAAATTATGGAGAGTTCAGTAAAAATTTGCAAAAACAGGAAACATGCGGTGAGGAACTCTACATCCGCCCAAAATCATCGTGTTGATACGTCAATTATCTCGAGGTTCACCGTCGGATTCAATAATGAAACTCTGAGCAGAGGTTACTGAGACGAAGTGGCGGAACGCCGCACTGACATAAGGGGAGGACCAACCTGGTTTGTGCGTACGAAGGCGCAAAAGTGGAGTTCGGAAAACGAGTAAACAAAAGCGAAGATGTATGAACTCTCATACTAAGGCAGGGAGCATCCCGGTACACAAATGTGTTTTCCTCTCCACTTAACTGTATGGCAGTGAAATTTGCGTGCACCATGGGTAATGTAGGCCGAAAGCAGCGGGTGTGGGACATCTACGTTAAAGACGGAATTTATTTAAAGTATTTGGAAGCGAAAATCGCCCTGTACAAAAGTGTACTTCTCCCCACTTTGTTGTATGGTAGTGAAACATATGTATGTCAGGATAGACATAAGAGTAGTCTAAACTCTGTGGGTAGGAGTTATCTGAGGAGAGTTTGCGGCAAAAGTAGGATGGATAGGGTCAGGAATGATTGGGTAATAAATAAATGTGGTTTAGACGCTCCAGTAATGGACAAATATGAAAGGAGTGTGCTTCGTTGGTTTGGCCATGTTGAGAGAATGGATGAGAGTCGAATAACGAAACAGGTATATGAGAGTAGAATGAATGGTGCGAGAGGTAGAGGCAGGCCGAGAAAGTTGTGGTTGAATGTGGTTGAGGAAATTCTTAGGAGGAGGAATATTAGGAGTCTTAAAAACAGGAGGGCGTGTATGAAGCAGTGTATGGGGGTAAATGAAGCAAAAGAGGTTTGTAAGGATAGGTCAGTATGGAGGAAATTGTTGAAGCAGAGTTAGGTGTACAGATATGTATTTATGAGTGAAACTTGGTGACTCTGCCTACCTCGTAAGGGAATGGCGTGATTGGCATGTATGTATTTACGGTAAAGTCGGAAGGATAGGATATGCATGGGTCCCGAAAAAAATGGAATGTAAGCTCCAGTAATGGGCATAAGTAAAATGAACATGCTTCGTCGGTTCAGCCATGCTAAGCGAATGAATAAGCGTCAAATAAAGAATCAGATTTATGATCAAGGGTTGTATCGTGTCAGAAGAAGGGGTGGAGAAAGAAAGTCACGGGCGGATACAGTGGAAGAGACTCATTTGCAAAGGAAGTCTATTTTGGGCTTAAATTTTTTGCATGACATCTATGCGGTAGGGTGAAGAGATCATCATTAACATTGACACTTGGACGAAAAATATAACTAATCGATGAACAATCCACGACAGTCCTAAACCATCGTTCGGAGACGTGGCGCTGCAAAGGTTAAATTGTTCCTATCAACAGGGATGAGTCCAACGACCAACGGATAGGCGGACGACGACCGAAAAGCGTATGGCAGGCGCTTCGTGCACCGAATGAATCTTTCTGCTCGCGCGTGCGACGGCGCGGCCAAGCCAGTGGATCCACTGATTGCCCATTCAGAAGGGCCCTGCCCTGCCGCTCAAAAACTCCCATCTCTCCCCGACCGATCACCACTTATTTTTCTTCTTTCATCGCTATCGCGTGGGGAGGGTGGGTAGGGGAGAGGTGAAGTGGGGGGGGGAGGGGGTGAAGTTACTTTGGGGGGCGGAGGAGGGGAGCGCGCGATGGAATGGACCGAAAATACCCTTCGCATCTGGCGCGCGGCGGCGAATGTTGCGAGTTAGTCTCCGGCCCAACCGAGAAGGGCGCGCCCGTCGTGTGCGACTCCGTACACGGGAGGCGAGAAGAGTCTGCAGCGACAAATCAAGGAAGTTTGAGATACGCATCATTTTCTCATCGAATTCAATGAGTTACTCCTCATCATTAAGAAAAATATCTCAACATTACAAAGATACCACGATATCAGTCACCTACCACAATGGTTTTCAAGATATTGGTCAAGAAATACCAACCATTCTCCATGTAAAATGGTGCTCGTACGTTTCCCTTGAAAACTCTTCCCGTTAATCCATTTCCATATAAAATGGTGCTAGAATGAGGAACAACAGAACAATATCATCAAAAATTTAACAACACGTATTTCGTATGTTTTCTCGACGATTTACAAGAATTAAACAATTACCGCGGTAGTTATTGCAGAAACACAACAATCTTCCATTCTGAAGGCGTTTCCAGCAAAAACGTGAAAATATATGAGTCAAGATAATGACTCATCAACTCATACTTCGTAAATTACAGAGAATTTCAGTCATATACACCAATATTTTGCGCCAATAATGGTACGTAGATAAATATTTCTCGGGTTTGGCACCGGGTAAGGCTGTTTAAGGCCAACGTTTCGATGAGAAACTCACTCATCGTCATCAGGGCTAAGACTGACTGCCGAGTTTGGTTCACGCCGGGTTTTTATACTAAGATAGCCAATGGACGGTTGAGGCCCATTGTTGACCAGCCGATTCAAATTTGGCTCAGGGCGGTTGGAATTTGAGTTTTATCCGCGACCGTTGTATTTTATCAATCAACGGACTCCATATTTGGCTGATGCTCTGCCCAGAGTCTCGGTTAAGCTTAATGGTACGTAGAGTATGAGGAGTATACAAATCGTTTTATTTGTCCAGAAGTTTTCACCCGGACTGCATCCGATCACAACTACGATCTTTGAGAGGTGGGCTAGAGATCGAAAATCGGGCGTACCCGACCAATTTGGCAACTGAGGAAATAAAGAGAATCGCGAGGAAAATATTTTCGCCTACAATACATAGTTGTACCCGGCCTCGATCGGATCGGATGCCTCGTTGGGTTTGGGGAGGCGACGGACTGCTGAGGTCGCCGCCGAAGACGCGTGGGTGAGCTGATTACGGTGGGATCATTTGGGAAAGGAACAAGGGGCGGAGTAAACCCTGGCGTCGCCGCCACCGACATTCCCCTAAAAAAAGGGAACTTGGGAGGAACAGGTGAATGAGAAATACGGGAGAACATTTTTGCAGAACTTCAGCGGAAAATGAAAACAAGTTGCCAGATTTCGGAGCGTCGTTATTTTCGGGTCAAATCTCAAAGTCAAACGATGACATGTCGTTTATGCCCCTTTTACATTAGTCCCTTTCCACGCTTGCAACTCGAATGATTGTGAGAATTTTTCCGTGAGACCACAAATATAAGCCGATCCTTATAAAAATTTACCGCACTTCGAAATGCGAGCAAAAAAATTGAAAGGTGAATCAATTAACTTGAGTCCTGAAATAATGCAGCCAGCAAGTCCATTCAAGAATAATGTATTGTTTCAAATAATATTTTACACACATGACCAGTGAATGCTGTTCAGTAGTGCTGTGCACGCGTACGTTGCTTCGTTTGTCTCTTTACAGTGATTCCTTACTCTTCATAGCCATTTCTATTGCCGTGGGAATTGCGGCTACGCAAGTAAGTAAGAGCGACCACGTTTCCCATCGTTCACCCCTAGTAATGTAAGCGGGGCAACAGGGGTGGAGCAAGTGGGTCAGGGGGGTCGACAGGACAGGGGCGGGCAAGACGACCGTGACGGCACTTTCGTCGAGCGCGCCAACACGGACGAGGGTGGTTACGGCCAACCATTTCGCTTTATGATTAGACGCAGACGCTCGGCGCGGCGGTGATATTCTTGGTGTCTCCTCTTCTCTTGGAGAAGACATCTTTCGGGAGGACGAGAGGGGGGGGGGTTGGAAAGTCCCCTTTTGAGAGAAGGGGAGGGAGGGAGGGAGGTGAGCTAAGAGGCGGTGAGGGATTTGGAAGAGAGATTCGTCGCCGCAGCAGTTGGCTGCTCGCTGGCGGCGCATGCCCCGCGAGTAGAAATGGACGATTTCTATCTAAGCGTTTCAGCTATCGATATTTTTGCCCCTATCAGTCGATTTTAAATAATATTCGTAAGTAAACCTACACAGCCCTTGAATAAGAATATATTCCAAGGTATTTAGAAATATAAGTAATTAATAAATTCAGGCTTCACTTTGTGGAACCTCTCCATATTGGATATCAAAATATTCTAGTAATGGTCCACTAAATAGATTTATTCTTTACGACCCAGGTTTCGTCAAATAATGACATCTTCTGAACCTGAAGTCTTCTGGACCTGAAGATGTCATTTTGTGACGAAACCCGGGTCGTAAAGAATAAATCTATTTAGAGCACCATTACTAGAATATTTTGATTCCAGGTATTTAGAAGTAATGAAGCAAAATCCATTGAAGAAGTAGTGGCCGCCGATTCTTCGAAAACTCCAAGGTCAGATCTAAAACATTGCATATGGATCACGAGCTTACTCGTGTTTTCTACCCGCCGTCCTCAGATGCCACCCCTGTGATCTAGTGTCACTCCCTCGTCTATCGGGTTTTTGCATCGGTGATCAATGTATTAAATTCCATTTCTTTCGTACTTTAAATAAAGACGATACTAAGTTGATGAGATGAAAAACTCATTAATGGTCGACTGGAAAATTAATATACGTAGGAAAAAATATCCGGTCCTGGGATAGGTTGGAGGAAAACGTGCCGTCCTATTCGTCATCTACATAATGGTGAGAATTCCGCTAAGACTACGGAATCTGCGCATATGTCAGTCGTTTTGGCGATATGAATCGATATTATCACTCTCGATGGTGGAGGTGTACGAAACTTGAGGTCCACACAGGGTGTCCAGCAGCTGGGCATTTGAAAATACCCAGAGATTTCCAGGTTTTCCAGACGTAATTTTTATTTTTCTAGAGGAAATATTGATTTTTTCTCGTTTTTTATAAGAGCATGTTTGGTACGTTTTTTTGGTGATTAAACGTAAGGTTTGCTTTCAAACTTGCATATTTGGAGGAAAATAAACACAAAACTTTAAAATAATTTGAGGAAAAATCACTTCACAACCCTTTCTTAGATTTAAACATTGTCATGCTGGCGGTCAGGAACAAGGTTATTTTACAGACGGACTTTGCTATGAATAGCATTGATATAAAATGATCAACAACTTAAAAAACTGAAGGAATTGACTTTTTTCCTTATTTTGCTAAATGCGACAACGCGAGGGAAATTTGACTTCGCAACTTGCCGATAAAGGCACGTTCTTTACGCCACTGATTTACAAACTATGACCAATAAGAACACAATGTACCTATATAGAAAACATTGTACCTACTTTCGGTGACAACAGGAATGCAAAATGCAAACGGGAAATTTGACTTAGCAACTTGCCCAAAAAGGCACATTGCTTCCGTTGCTGTTTTATACATTGACACCACAGAAAATTCCAGTCAATTAGATATTGAGGTCAGTTTATTCGGATTTTTCCCGCGTTGATTCATATTAATGGACAACAGTTTCGCTAACGTTACAGTTAGCGTCGTCAGGTCCTGAATGAGCTGCAGAGATTCATGTTCCTTTGTATACCTGAGCTAGTCAGGCGTACGTTGATTGGCCGGCTGGACCTTTGAATTTGATTGTTGGAAAAGACGTTTGAACGTTGAGGAGAGAGGATAATCCTCTTCCCTGTTGAAATTTTCTTTGTTTTTGGCTATTTCAATCGCCTCTCGTATTAGCCGAGGGAAATATTTATTTTCTCTGGCGATGATCTTACAAGGCGTTAGGTATATAAAGTAACATGAATCTCTGAAGCTCATTCAGGACCTGACGACGCTAGCTGTAACGTTAGCGAAACTGTTGTCCCATAACATGAATCAACGCGGGAAAACCCGAATAAACTGACCTCAATAAATCACCGCGGAAGCCTCTGTATCGATTTGATGTTTCCCTGAGATTTCCCTGATACTTCCTGTGAAAATAAAATTCCATGAGATTTCCCGGTTTTCCAGAGTGCTGGACACCCTGACGGTCCACAAACTACCTTTCCAGGTGCACTGAGGGGAGGGAGGGTGGGTCGCGAAGGACGGCCTCCTCTCTTTGATGAAGTGACTGCCGTTGGGAGGGATGGAAAGGGGAGGGAGGAGGGGGGGGGGTGTAGGGAGGGCAAGGGGTGGGTGGGAGCAAGAGACAGGACGCACCTCTATAAATAACCAACCCGCTCCTCCCAAGTCGGATATCCGCCGAGAAGCGAGCGAAAGATATGGAAATACGCAACTCTTCGCGGGGACTGTTTCGAGAAGAGTGATGGTGTGGATGCGGAAGACGGTTGAACCCACGCGGTCGAGGAGCGAAAAACAGGACTCCGGCGCGGGGCAAACGCCACCGCCGCGCCGGAAGCTCATCTGAAGACGGACGCACGTCGTCCGATTTGAAGGATGCTGCGTGTACGCTCATCGACAAACATTATTTGGTTATTCAATCTTTTACAAGTTTTGTATCAGAGGACACCCTGTCCCTACTTGAGTGTCTTGTGGAGGGCACTTCAAGTACAGTACTCCGTCTGTCGGATGAGACGTTAAGCCGTGGTCCCCTTGGCGCCTTTCGTTGAGAGCAGGCTAATGCCGACGCCGGTCTTCTATCCACCCTTCCTACCTAACCTATCCCCTTCATGGCGCAAATGACCTCATCCGTCGGTCGCCTCCCCAAAAAGTCCAATCCAAAATCCAACACGTCTTATAAATGATGTTATCTTCTCTCATAGAGTCAAATTCTGGCTCTTATTATTAAAACAATTATAAAATGTGTATATATTCACTACCTGACCCTCCCACTGATGCGTAATGGATCACATGATCGTTTACCGAGCCAAATGTAGGCACTACGGAGATGATTTAAATATTATAAAATATATCACACATAAATGCTTACCAAAAATAGTTGATCGATCTAAACCAGGACAATTAATTACAACAATCAAGTCACTGCACATTTGGGTGAATGTAAGCAGAGTGAATAGTATTAGTCACTTTTTGGAAATGAAAATGTCCAAACTCTCCTCTCTGGAAATACGCGTTTTTAGCACAATAGCAGTCTTAAATTTTCGTAAGGAACACAAAAAATGTAATATATTCGCGCTAATATTTTTGCTTCGGCAATTCCCCGCGATAGACATTTTATATAAAAAAAAGTCCTCTCTGGGTTGTTATTCTTAATAAAAGATTTTCCATTGAACATACCGCCTCAGTCGAAGCTGTGCGGCGAATTTGAAGAAAAATCAAGGTTTAATGGTTCTAGAGAGTTTGCGACCAGAGTCAAGGGATATTTGCTTGTAAGATATCCATCTCCCACCGGTTCATAATAGTTCAACACCTTCGCGACGGCTCGTCCCAGTTCCTCCTCAAAGTCCCCAAGCAGGGGGTGGGAGGAGAACGAAAGGGGCGAAAGGGAGTTTGCACCTCGTACCGCCGCCTTTCGAAGGCAGCCGATCAAAGGCAAACTCCCAATCCCCCCTTAAAACACACAAATAATCCCATATCAGAGGGAGAGGTCTCGAGGAAACGTCAGGCGTGTTGATTGAACGTGACCGTCCGCTAGTATATCGATGGCGACCCTTTGAAACCTTACACACTCGGGATAATTTCGGGCCGGGACCTATTTCAAGGGATAGCACAGCGTATGGGATACTAGCTGAATGGAGAACTTGCAAGGTTTTTTTACAGCTGTTTTAACTCATTCATCATATAGATAACCAAAAATGTTTCCTACACATTCTTTCCTTTCATCTGAGCGACCCATATTTATTGAACTACAGTCAATGGAAAGGATGATGTCGTTTCAAACGCTGCTTTTTGCGCGCCATTTTGGAAGTGACTCGCGTGACGTCACACCTGCCGTCCACCGTACGAGACATACGAGATACCGGCGAATAGTTCGGCGAGTATCACCGTTCATTTATCTTTAGCCTCGTGATATTTCGCTGAAATATTGCGTCTGAGTTTCGGAAAGTATATATGTATTTTGGTGTGCGATACTTTAACGATTTATTAGTGTTTCATCTGCATGGAAGTTTGTGCCAACTCAGATAATTTGCCTATGAAGTCGACGCTCTAGTGATGATGGAGTACTTATAATGAGATGCGACATGTAGACATAGTCGGAAATACAAACCTTAAATCACATCGTTAATTATTAACTGTGATTTTCCCGTTAAATTAATATATTATATGTTTGAAATTTCTATTGCAGTATTTCGGCATTATTAGAAATGTGATCTTTTCGAAAAGTTCGATTTTAAAATTTTATTGCAGTTCCATGAGGAAGTATGACATCGATAGTGCAATAGGACGCGTTCGATAGCAAATATTGAAAAATTTATGCACAGTGAAGTGCGAAATATTGCCGGAACATAAAGTAACGGCAAATAATTGTGAGTCTAGCCTTATGATCAGCGAAGAGTCTCACGAGGAGACATCGCGAGACCTACTTTTTAGGCCAAAGATTTAATTTTTTTGCGACTGGGGATAGATGTAGAAAAAGGGTCACTGCTTTTTCTCCCATAGGCCCGGGTTCGCGAGAAAATTGTAGGTAACTCGAGAATTTGGCTCATCTTCAATTCGTCTCATTAAGACATGTTCACACGAGGCATGTCCTTGCAAGTATATACGTTGATAGATAGATGCATGGACAAATTATCCGTATCATAACAGGAGCTTTTTTATGTCCACTAGTTCATGCATTGGCGCAATTTTCGGTGTAAATACGATGCTACTTTAATGGATAAGATTACGCATCTGCTCATGCGTAATTAACGACAGTATTACGCTCGTAAAATAATTATTTGCCGTGGTGGTGTGGGTTAAGGCATTGTGTGCACAGGACTCCAGTGTACAGGATCGTGGCCATACTACGTAATTTATTTTTCGGTTTAATATGTTTCAGAAATAAAGTAGAATCCCCAACCCCGAACAGGTAAAACCGTCACTGCATCATTCTTAACTTTCTAACTATTACTTGGATCTTCAACTAACCCTTCAAAGAGAGTACAACTAGTAGCAAATTTTGGGATTCTATAGTTCGCCTGGATTTACACTTAAGAAGTGGAAGGTGTGTCGTTGGCCGCACATTTTGTAATCCGAGGATACATTTTAGGGAAGAGAGAGAGCTCCGATCGGTCATGAGTCTATTTGAAGAGTGTTAACAATAGACAAAGATGTAATTTTTATCGTATAGCGACGTATTTACTGTGAATTTCCTAGCAATTATAGTCGAATGCTGATATTTGTTAATCAAATTTTCGCTCACCGTGAAGAATTTTCTGACATGAGAGAGTTAATAACAGGGTATTTAAAAGCAGAGGTTTGTGAAGAGGTTCATTTAAAGTGACGTATTTAATGTAGGCAAAACGTGGATCGAAGGATCATGGAGTGTTTTCCTTGCACAATCAACCAACGCGGTTGAAAACCCGGAAGACCTTAATGCTCGACAACATACAAAAATGGTCGCAAATTATGTTACCCACACAAACACGTTCGTGCCGATGCAAAGCATCTGGTGATACTTCATTAAATACGCTTATTGTGGAATCATTTTTTACTTAACATGCCGAACATGCCTACGTGATATCATTTGAAATCATGCCGCATTACGCCGTGAACGTAAGATGAAATCCCTAGAGTTGCAATACGCATAACAAGGTAAAGAAAATACTGTGTTATCATGCCCTACATTTGTAATGAACTGGAATGTATTAACTTTCTCTCCCCCCCTAGGTCGCCGTTTCGATTCCTCAAAATGTTACAAAAATAAATGCAATGGCAGGTCAAATAGTGGAAAGAAGTCTTATAGTTGCAATTTTATCGCGAACCCAGGCGTATGGGAAAAAAAATCTTACACTTTTCCCACGTTTCTCTCCAGTTTCAGAAAAAAAGTTGTGTCGTTAGCAGCCTAACCCAGTCTCTACAGTGTAAGAAGTTCTGATAATATCGATGACATGCGACTTTAAATTAATGTATATGGTTAAACTTCGCTTCGGTTCCGTTACTTTGTAAGCGGAATTTCCATCGTTGGTAGCAGCGTAGATGTTTCAGTGCTTGCATCCATTGAGTACTCCACCGTTCTAGGCGTAGCGCTCCTGCCCTAAGTCCCCGGTGACGCCGCCCGGAGTCCCCGAGACAACGCCGGGCTTGCCACCGCTGCGGCCTCTGAACGACAGGTGTGACGTCAGGCCTGCCCGATCTGACCACGCCCCCCTTTTCGCCCGTTTTTCGCGCCGTTGGAATTTCGACAACTTTGAGAATTTATATCTCGGAAACTAAGCGCTACTTAAGCCTCGGGTTTTTTGCGTTGGGCAAGATTCATCATCCTCTATTACCTACATTTTTTTCAAAAAATCTGCAAGTTCTCCATTGTAGTCATCGCGAGCTCTGCTGATCAAGGGGTTGGATGAGGAATATATTCGGAAATTTTGCAGGATAATGTTCACCCACGCATATGACAGAACCACGTCAACATGATCTGCCAACTTTTGGGGGGAGTGAACAAAAATGCACATTTAGTGCCCTACACTCCGGCTCCGTTTCTAATTGGCACAGTTTAAGCCTAATTATGGGTTTTCACGGCTGGGAAAGAGACTTTCATTTTCTTCCAAAGGTTCACTGTGGTTATTTTATACGGAAGCCCATCATCAGGAGGCTAGATAAGGCAATAAATTGCTTAGCGAAGACTCAGCGCCATCAAGCCAAAGACAGCGCTCGCAGAAGAAATGATAGCACCTAACTATTAGTCTAGTTATGAGAATTGTCTCTTATCCTTGTTTCAAAGATGTTCGATATCTAATGATCTCAGGCGTAACTACGTGGAATCCATAGTGAAGTTAAGAGAAACGCTGTTTCAATAGAATAATTACATACATGTTATGCCGAGAGAAGCGTTGTTTCTTACACATTACGAGATCAGATGCGACATATGATACATAAGAGGTACTAATTGTGTCGTGCTTTCTGGGCAGTAGCTATTTCGCAAGTCAGGGGATTGACTGAAACGGAAATTATAAAATGAAATAAAATGGAATCGCTCTCACAAGAACAAATATCTCTTATCAGCTTCTTCGAAAGCAACGTTCGTTTCGGTTGAAACCGCCCTCTGCGGAGTTATTTAGCTGAGCGACTCCTAGGAAAATGAAAGGTCGCTCGCAGTTATGCCAGGCGAGCACAAGACAAGGAAACAGAAACGCATCCACGAGGTTTCGTTCCGCAGCCGCGCCTCCTTCCCCGAATCGCGATGCAACGACATTTGCACCTTGCGAATTGACGCAACGACATTCACCTTTTTTTTTACTTTACCCAGAGAGGGCGGGAGAGGCGCGGGGACGTTCACTCCATTCAAGGAGGTTAAAATACGCTGAAGGTGATTTTTGAAGATATGAAGTCTGCTATCTTGATTTCTCACTTGGTTTTGATAGTTCTTAAATTATCTACTTACCACCCTGAGAGCCGCCGCATGTGCGTGTGGCAGAGGGTGTAAGGATACCAGCGGTGGAGCGGGGGGAAATGAAAGGGTTTTAGGAGGTGAATGGTGAGCTGTGCTCCGAGAGAGTTTTGAATGGAGCTCACTTTTAATTACGGTGTCACCTTCACTGCGTGAAAGAACGAAAGAGAGAAAGGAATGGCGTATAGCTCCATTAATACCAAACATTACTCGAATAAATATCCATATACGGTCAAACATCCCAATAGCGTACACGTTTGGACCCGGAAAAATTGTCCGCTATTGAGAGGTGTCCGCTGTTCAGAGGGGACCGAAATTACGACACGCTTCTCTATGCAGTAACTACGCCGGTACATTAAAATATAAAGGCGTTAATATATTTATCTTCCAGAAAAAAGTCAATACATCCCTTTTAGAGTTAAGAATATATTAATTACAGAAATAACAGCAATAATCCTGCAACAAAAGGGTGCATCATGGGAGCAGGAAGGACTACTAACTTGTTCACGGACAATAGATTGAACCCGAATTGCCAAGATCAGCTTTGGTCTGGAAAAGTTCTTGAGTTTCCTCAAGAAATGTGGCTTTTTGTCCAGGGCATTTTTACAGAATAGCTCGCTGCGAGTGTCCAGTAATAACGGTAATGGAAGGAAAAATGTTTGTTTTCTGCCGTCCGCGACCATCATTGAGAGTGTCCGCGATGTAGAGGTTTTATTTCCATAAGATTCCATGTTCTACTGCCAGGGATTGAAAAACTGTCCGTTTTTAAGAGGTGTTTGGAGGTCTATTTGGAGGTGTCAGTTAAGGGAGGTCAGGTTAAGGATCAATTAATTGAAGGCCAAGACATATTTAGATATATATGTGAAAGCTCGGAGAATGGAATGGCTGGGCCATATAGAGAGGATGGCGGAAGAAAGGATGCCCAAAAGAATAATGAGGGAAAGGTTCTACCATACCAGAAGGAAAGGCAGACCAAGAATCAGATGGATAGATGACGTAACTGCAAACCTGCAGATAATGAACATCAAGGGATGGAAGAGTAGGGTAAAAAGATTAGGAAGACTGGAGGCGAATTGTGGAGTAAGCCCACCAAGGGCTGTAGCGCCATGAAGAGAGAGAGAGAGAGAGTTAAGGGAGGTTTGACTGTATTATTTTAAATTAGTCCATGAAAGTTCCAGATGATTCACAATGCACCCGGACTCGATGGTTGCAAGTTGCCTTTGATCCCAGTGCGATTACAATATCCCAGATGAAAAGAGCGAGGCGTTCCAATCCCAAGGATCCCCCCCATGCATTCCTCCCCCGCACGGGCCCAGCAAGGCTTGTGTTATCCTCCGAGGCGCGCATTATTCAACAGCGACAGGCCGGCCGGTCTTCCCCTCCTCCCCCCTACTTCCCCTCCATCGGCCGAGCCACATTCAACATCCCGAGGCATTCAGACAACCAACCAGTCGGTCATCCAAGACCAAACACACACACACTCCCTCGCCCTTTCCCGCCATCCCGGAGGCGATAATTCGCGCGCTCACGGCTGAGGTCGTCGAGGCCCAAGGCCACCCTCGCATTATATATATATGTATTATAAATGCAAGCGCGGGACGAGGGGGGGCGCTTTGAACTTGAATGGCGGGAAGTTCCGCGTTCCAGTTCGAGGCGCGAGAGGGAGCGGCCGTGGCTCTGTCACACGCGGAGGCGCGAGATAGACCGGCCGATAAATCCGAAGAAAAAGAATGGACGTTGTTTCACGTTGGGCCCGATTGGAAACTGTGGAATCAACGAGACGCTCGAGCTCGTTTTCATGATTAAAACGACAGTGGCGACATTAGGTGATGAAATTTCACGTTAAACTCTAATCAAATGAAAATACTTTTCAATTATCTGCCAGCATTTTATCGCCTCGTTCGGTTTCGACGACTAGTCTTGTCTAGGGTAACGGCGCAGTTTTAATTTGCTGCTTTGACTTTGAAAGAAATAAATAGTACACGGTTTTTTCGTGATCGTATTGTTTAAACAAAGGTCGCCATCATGAATCCTTCGGTCACGTGATTCTGTTTTCCCAAACTGCATTGGACGTGTACACAATTTGGCTGCATTTCTGTCAACAGCGCTATTATCTTGCACTGGGTACATCGCATCATCATTATCAAGGTAATTTTGATATCAGATAAAGGTAGCTTCAGCACCAAAGTTGACTCGATAATAACGCTACTGCCGTCAAAAATCGACCCGGTCATTGAAAACTGTTTCGTTTAGAATTGTGCAAGGTTTTATCTTTTCATCATGTTCTGCCAGTTTCATAATTTCCTGTTAACTTCAAACGTCGTATGACGTAGCTTTTACGTCTATGCTATGTCGACGGCAAGTTCTGTTGCAGTGAAGTATAAAATTCGGTAGGCACAGGCAATAGGACGTCAATGGAAGAGCGCGTCCATACAGGATATATTCGAGGAAAAGGTTTAACCGGACATAAAACTGGGCCTTAGTATTGTTCCTTAGGATTCCTTTATTACCCTCCCTTTATGCTCTCTCATTGAAAGAAACTGGCGCCAGTATAGCTCTTCATTCATCAAGAATAAGAGTACGTTAAATTTAAACAACCATGTTTGTACTCGGAACAAGTGCAGCCTGGGCCTCGTACCCTTCCTCGTCAATCGTTGTCGGGATGCGCCGCATTGCGCTATAAACGGTGCGTGGAGCACGGTAATGAAGTGAGCGAATCAAGTCTGGGCAACAAGGTCTTAATTACCCTCGATTCATTTGTTTTTTTTTACTTCGGACGTGCCGGTATACGTCGTTTTGCAGGGCGCAGTTCTCAGCTTAAGACGCCGGAGCGACCGCGCATAATTATGAGGGCTGTACGCGCAGGGGAAAGATTGCCGACGACGACTAATTTGCAGCGGCTTACGTATTCCCTCCTCGCGCGCACATCACCGCTTGCAGGAGCGACTGCCATTTGCAAACTCTAACATCAATTCTCGGGGAGATATTATTCAGAATCGGTAAGCGAACATGAATGTATGCGCCGACATTCACTACAATTACCAATCGAACTCAGAACTACATGAACTCGGACCGATCTGAACATCTTAAGCCAGCCGACTCGGATCGCCTGGTTTATCAGTGCGAAATCGATTGAAATGTTGATTTGAATCGGTTCATATCGATTTGAAATCTCAGACTGGTAGAGAAAGCGGGTCGAGTTAGCCTGCTTCTCATATTGATCCCACTAGCCCGTTGCGTTTACCATACCGAGCTGAACCGGCTAAATCGATCTGAGTTCGATTGGTAAACGTAGTGATTGTCTCGGCTTGCTGCCCCGTCTCCAATTGTCCGCGATAAATCCTCCGTTCGCTTTCGGCAGTCTGAGCTAGATATCATTTCGCATCGAATTCGATGCACTTGGCCTGATTCTAAATAAAATTATCCCACCTTACTGAAAATACCAAGATATCCGCCACTTAATATTTCAAATATTTGCCAAAAGTGGAAGCCAGTTTTCAAGGTATACGGCACTTGGGTGCATAACAGGATCTTTATTTTTTTAATGGGACATTTCTAACGCCAAGGTCTCGTAAGACATTTAACGGGAAGAAAGATAATCGATGATTCGGAATTCGATATATCAGATACATTGACCGTTCATATCCGTCGCTTCACTCACCCTGTCGTGGTTCCGTCAAAGAGCGTTTCCAAACGCATTCGAAGAGACAGGCAGATGATGAAATCAAGGGGAGTAGTTAGTGTACTGCCCCCTATTCAGCAGGAGACACTAGAAAACTTAAGCGAGGGCCAACCCTTACAAGCGGCCAGGGGTCGTTCGTGAGGAAGCAGCGTGCTAAGACGCGATTCTACGCCGCGAGAGGTCAAATTACACCCCGGATGACCCCGAATGAATGGACATTGGTCGGCGAGTGGAGAGGCCCCATAGCGGAGGGGACCCGAGTGATTCACTTGAAGTCGCCCGACATCATACACGCACTAATGGAAATATAGTATATCATCATTATCTCTCCACGGCTCCTCCAACCCCCGTCCTCCACGCAGCATCCTGCTGGGGCGAAAGGGGGCGGTCGGTCGGTCCACCTATGCACGTGTCCCGCATATAGTATCTGTTGTGTGCGCGCCTCGGCAGTAGTATAATGGGGCCGTGTAATGGATGCCTCTTCGAGGGAATGATGCCCCTTATTCCCCTCTGCCACTCTCCATCTATCGGGCGCGGGATGAGAAAATTACCTCCCTCATCAGTCACACATGAACACGAGATGGAAAAGGCAACGGACAACTCGACGGGAACCCCACGACCGACACGCCACCATATGTCGCGCTACTGCGCACTCTGTCGATGCCTCCCAGAAGCTGCTGCTCGCGATCATTCGTCACATTTCGAACAAATCGGACCACCAATCATCAATAATATCGGAGAAATGACGAAAGCGACCCCTTAACGATGCACTTTGGGTGCCTGGAGCAATCATTATAACACCCGAGTGATGAGTCCACCGAGAAAACTCTCGATTATAAGACATAGTTTCCGGCTTCACATAGTGGAAATTTATGATATCACTCATAATAAAAGATACTTGGTTTTATTCCACGCTATTTAATACAACTCGACCATGGTTATGACACCTCGTGTCAACCTCAGGTAAAACTTTTGGGTTGCGTTCCCCTTATATGTAACAAACACACACTAAGTATGGAGGGGGAAGTTTGTGTGTGTTTGTTATATATAAGGAGAACGCGACCCAAAAGATTTACCTGAGGATGACACGAGGTGTCGTAACCATGGTCGAGTTGTATTAAATAGCGTGGAATAAAACCAAGTATCTTTTATTATGAGCGAAAATTCTCGATTCCCAAGATTGGAGCTCGGTTCTCCCGAATGCTTGTCACTGGGGCTCTCTGGAAACGCGTAGAATGTTAACCCTTTAGCAACCGAGTCTGCTTACAGGGTCGGATCCGAACAGTTAACAAAGTGATCTCCAAAATGTTGGTAAATCAGTTGGTAAATCCACGAAGCCATCTTAAGAGCAGGCGAATTTCCTCGGGGTTTGTGCGATGAAGCCAACATTTTTGCACTGGAAATACTGACACTTGCATGACGTGAACTCGTGGAGGAATATGTAAATGCTTTGGTACGCAGTCAGGCGCAAAGGTATATAGTAGAGATGAGTCGATTCAACCTTTTTTCGATTCCGATTCATTCAAATCGATTCCCGATTCTCGATTCCGATTCCATCGATTCTTATTCCTAATAATAGGTGGGTTATTGATGTACCTACCAGTAGCATACGATTATTACTTAAATTCAAGTATTGGCTGAAATAAAATAACAAAGACAATTAAGTCTCGCCGGACACAGTTACGTACAATTAAGTCTCCCTAAAAGTATATTAATTAATAAATAGCAACTATATCCTCAGCTTATTGAGGTACCTAGACAAAAAGTACAAATTGATAGCCTACACCCAAAATTACTGAGACAAATTTGAAGTGATAAATGAAATTTGATTGGAATATTTATCGGTCTGGAATCGATGGAATCGAAAATCGACATTTGGATGCGACTCATCCTTAGTATATGCAGAGATGTACGCAAAAAGTGATGAGATTATTCGCGAAAAAATCGCATATGCGTCGACTCGCAGGGGGTAGCAAGTGGCGGGCGTAGGAGTGAGTGGAGGAGTTTGTGGTCGAAGGAGAGGGGTGTGTATGGAGGGGGGTGTGTGCAGGAGGAAGGCGGGTCTTTCTATCTCTCTCACAGCCATCACCGCCTCGCATATTGAGCAGAGGGAAATGTGCCTCGATTGGGGGGGGGGGGGGGGGACGGGAAGAATTCCCTTCTTCAATTGAGAAACGTGCGGAGCGGGCAGGACGGACAAGTGGACGGATGGACGGACGGCCACATGGACGAAAGAAAGAAGGAACCGTCCGGACGCCCGCGCCTGACTCATCCACATCGACCGCCGCCACATCCTAATCATCATCTTCCTCCTCTCGCCCCCTCCCCCCCCCCCCCCCACCGGCACATTCCTCACCCTCACGCACATACAAACACTATTTAATACGATAATAATTTTAATGATCGCGTATGCAAAGCACGCACCAATCTCCCGCGTTGCGAGTCGCGGCGCTCATGACGATGCAAATTGACGCTTAACCGGTCCAATAACACTTTCGAGAGTGAGTGATGAACGCGATGACTAAATAATTCGGTGCGTGGGCAGACTCGACAAGGAGTGCGCCGAGGATCCAAAATCGTACGGCATGGAAAGCGTTCATCTCGGGAAGGGAAGCGATGAGCGGTTGAGGAACACGCGAATCAGGGGCTCGAAGCGCCCAGACGTCTGTCTACGCGGGATTTAACGGGTTTTGCCGGCCCACGTGGCGGGATGTCGAAGTCATCGTAACCTGCCCGATCCTTGGATCGCGGCTTTGAGTCCCGCCGCAGTGCTTTTTCACCACCCCAAGGTAGATTCGCGTGTTAATCCTTCGTTACATATTGATAATCCCAGTTTAAAAGTATCTAGGAGCCTTTTCCGATATCATAGAATGATAAATTAAATAAAGAAAAAAGCACGCTACTTATTGATGCGGTAAGGGATGTGATTAATTATTTTTTTTTCGATGGACATGGGAATACAACATCTTACCTCAAGAGCTATGACAACGCCAACATTAAATCCAGCACATTCAGCAGTTGCTATGAAAAGGACGAATTTGCACTAATAATCGGTTGCCATCTTGAAAGTAACCTATCATGCGCATATATGATGGCATTTAAATATGATGGACATCATTCACCACTGAGAACCTCAGTATAGGTCATTGTAATATCGGCAGTTGTAGTACGCGCTGGATCAAATCATATCGCTACTATAGTACAGAACGCAACTACGACTCTGTAGATGCTCACAGGACACAAAAAGCTATAACCCGTATCCCCCATTACCTCCAGAAATTAAATATATTTCTCCTGAAATAAGAATTTATTTTTTCTTCAATCTGTTCGGAGATCATTTTCAAGCCGAGATTTATTTCCTATAATTTAAGCACCGTATTGGGATTTTTGGTGGTTTTAGACTGGCAGGCTGCAGTCATATGTCCGAGTGTTAAATTGGTGATGATAAAATCAAGAAGACACCGGATGCAGTGGCTACGAAACCCGTCAAAAACGTTGACAGGTAACAGGTCGACTCTCGTGGAAAACATGACAGCCACCGCAGGTACAACGGGACAGTCTTCGAAGGAAGTTTAATAGCTGGCGTCTAGAATTACGGTTTGCGCAAATTGTCGAAAAGCCCGGATTTAAAATTTTCCCCTTTCATTTTACGGGTCAAAACGAACAATTGCCTCTAAAAATTCTTTCGTGGGATTTTACCTCCCCCAGCATACATAGATTACAACCCTGGCTAGCTAAATGTACAGGTAGAGCTAAGGACGTTTCCAAACGTGGCGACAGAGCGCATTGGGCGGAAATGAAGTCGAATTCACGTCACCACTAACACCCAAAGGGTCATCTAAAGAGAAGATCCAAAGAATATAATCTAAATCATTTTTGTTGTCGTATTAGAATGGGACGCACTTTGGAAACGTAATGGACGGTAATTATCCTCCTTAGTCATGATTCTGGATGTTGCTATTCGTATGCTTAACGAAATAGTGGCAGCACGCCATCTCACTCCGCCCATTGATCAAAGGAACTCAGAGAGTAGCGAACTATGCTTTGGAAAGTTAGAAAACGGCCTTAGGCTCTTATTTACTGTCAGATAACAAATCTTTTCCGAGAATGTAATTATGTTGTACTCACAATTTAACCGCCAGCAACAAGCATCCAATGAAGAGCTGACGGTATTGGTGGAGGTGTCTGATCATTTCCACGGGAATATTCCGAAGGAAATCTTTCCTCTTACGCAACAATTCTTTGCCGAGAAACGCCGTATACCAGTCATTCGGAAAATGTGTTCCTGCTGTGGTTGAACGGTGAAGGCGAGGTTTTGTGGTAATCCTGACAGGATGGAAGATTGGAAATGAAAAGTCCAGCCTTTCACGCAATTGAGAAGTTGAAACATATTAACTTCGCGTTTCTCGGCGACTAAGAATTTCAGTTGTACTATTATTAGCTCATTTATTGGCATAAATCTGAGGATAATAGTGTGTCCTGGTTTTTCATTTTGGAGCTTCTGTTGGCTGAGAAAATATTCGCGAGTAGCTTTCAGCTAAAGGGTACTCTACGCCTCTATTCTGCGAACAAATAACGATAAACAATGGCTGACACTTGTCCCATGCTCTTTTACCAGAGCGGATCAGGCTTTTGTGGTAGCTTGAGTACTGGCTTCCCATCTCGAGGGTCCGAGTTCTAAACCCGGCAGCGGCAGAGATTTCTGTGGAATCTTGATCTGGGTGTAACGTGGAATGCACATACTCCAGTGCTCCATCCGTCACACGGCATCCCCTTCGGCGTCTTCCGTAAGGAGTTGGCTGATGGCGACACCGGGTTTCCCTCCACCCAGCCTCCATTATCCCATACCGACCTCTCTTCAGAGGCGTACATGACCTCAGCTGCCGACCTCCGCTTCCCACAGATCTAAGCTCAACAGCCGCTTCCTCACTCGAAGCGTAATGCAGCTACTTAACACTCAGTAAGCCACCCCAGGAGCGTGTGGCAGGGGATGAGTTATCGCCAACATTTATTGCACTGAACCCTATTTTCCAAATCAGTCTCTGTTCTTAGAACCACTAGAACTGACCCCTCCTTCCTACCACTTACCTCGGACAAATACATACTTTAAATCATTTCTCATCTCTGGTTCTAATCTCTGGAATTCCTTTCCATTATCTATAAAAATTCTTCCTCGCTGTCTGTTTTTAAGGAAAAACTTTTTAATTATTACCATAAGCAGCATATATACCAATAATAGAAATATGTATCCTGTTATAGATTTTATGTTTCCAAAATGATCGGAGAAATTGTTTGTTTGTTATCTCTTTGTGATTGATATTATATTTTTCTTTGTTATATATTATATTTTCCATTGTTTTTAGTGTTAATTATCTATTACTGTGAAATTTTTTGTTTTTCACCACTGTGAGATGTTAGCCAGGTGTTTATATTTTTGTGTTATTTTTTCGCTCAAAGCAGAATTTTATATGCATTTTCCATTTTTTTGCTCTTATGGGGAAACCCAGAGCATAATTTAACTTATTCTATTATATTTTAGTTAATGTAACTGCGACTACTGATGCATTACCAAAAACCTGCTCATACTTATCAGAACGTGAAATTTCACAAACGTGCGCTTCACTATAGGTATGCCACCAATGTAAGACTGTTTGTTTTGATATATTTTCGAATACATGTTGTAATCCGGCGGAAACGACTCTGGTTCTACGGACCACCCACGCGTTCGTCGTTTTCCAGCAGATACAGAGTCTAAAATCACGCAAGAGGAATTTTTTTAGCACGAACGCCTCCAATTCCTCGAAGGATTAGTTACAATGGCATTTTAGGATTTCCAGGAACGCGGGGCGAGTGTAAATTGAGCGTTCACCTTCGGTGTGATTTTGGTTGGCTAGACGCAACGAAACGAAGCCAGATATAAAAATCAAAGCGGACGAACGTATTCTCGGCAGGGGGGAAGTTCAGCCGAGTTGCACCCGTGCCAATGTGATCGCGCCGAAGAGGAATCAGTCCGGGCAGCCATCCAAGAGGCGAAAATACATATCGGCGAATCAAGTCCGCCGCGTCCGAGTAATAACCCGAAACAAAATACGGTCACATTTTAGACCACTCACTTGAGAGACGTGAAATCTGATGGTGAGATTTTCAGGTTTGCTAAAGACCAGATAAGTCCACACACCAACCGACGGTGCTTTTAAATAAGTACTCCTCTTTAGTTGAAAGACAATCATATGTTGACTTTGGAGAGCATGTAACAGGCTTATTTCTTGTTCCCCATAACTTTGACAGATTTTTCTGGTCTGTAGCAATCGTTTTTTTTAAATATGAATAAAGTAACATTTTAGCTACGTCCGAATTCCTTTTAATAGTTCGGAATGAGACATGTTCAAGGAGGCATCAAAGGTCCCTCAAACCATGGGTGACTACAAATTGAATCGTGACAAGTAATGTAAATTTAGGAAAAACCCACTCACTGCCGTCTCAGATACCATCGTCTGAGATACGTTTACTAATTCAGTCGTTGAAGCGATTTTTTTGAGAATTTGCACGCGATGATCTCTGCCATTTTATCCTTAAAAAATGAGAACACTAAAAATTTAACTTAAAACTTGGTGGTTGTTGGTTTCCGTACTCGGTGATTCCCCATAACCGAGTACTGATCAGGTTCACTTTTAGCGAACTTAGCGAACGATTCATTCTATCCGATGGGTCTTGTTTTTCATTATCATTAATTTTCATATTTACAAACATAAAACTTAACCTCTTTGCTACATTTTTTAGTTCCGAATGGCGAAAACAGGATTTTTCTCTCTGCTGCCGTGCAAGTGTAGCGATGGAAACCCCTTAGGTCTGAAAGAGCCTTTTCCGGCGCAATAGCCAAACCATCATGTTCCTGATCAAGGGTACCTTGATGGTGTTACACATGCAACCTACACCCATGGTCGATGGTGAGTTGAATAAAAAAGTGAGGAATATAAGGCTGTTTTCATTTAAGAATGTTTGACGTAAAAGTGTTCTACCAAATGACGCCTGAGACGATTACCGGCGATTTTCGTCCGTACCATTCATATTTGAAAGAAACTATTCACACATGATCTTAATAGTTAATATTTATTGCACAGATGAGTTACAAAACTGCATCCAACCGATTTGCTTTTTTTTTAATTCAACACTCATTTAACACGCAGCCCAAGTCCCATGGCACACTCTTGAATTCATGCCATTTATAATGATTTCTCACCGACATTTAGGTGTCACAGCGATTCTGAAAAACAAATTCAAATGGAATTTACACCTAAATTTCGAATATCGCGCCGAAAACTGAAGTCATGACACGCTAAAGGTTTTAATTAAAGGAAACTATGTACACGATTATTCTTCAATCACTTTCATAACTGAAAACATTGTGCTTTTCACTAAATTAACAGATGCACATAAATAATGCGTGATTGTAGAATTTTGTACTGACTCCAGCTTACTTGAAACATTATTAAAAATAAGGACTCAATAAATCACGATAACCACACCAACCACATTAACCCTTTACACTCAACAATTTTTTTCTCGGCTCTTGCAGCCTGGTGGTCCAAACAATTCCATATATTTTCAGAGAGGTCTAAGGTGTTTGGCATTGCATTAAATTTCAGCAAAATCTTCATTCATTAGTCGTCTTAGTGCACTTAACTTATATTAAATTCTTTCTAATGTAGTTTATAACGTAAGTGTATTAATGCAACCTAAACTAAAAACGAATGGTCATAATAAAAAATAAACGAATCGAATTACTCTCGACGTTGGACTTTTTTATTAGGAAATGCACTGCCGAGTTGAGTTCGACATTGGACTGAAAAGGGTCGAGTATAATGTTCACGAGTGAGGGATGAATGTTCTCCGAAACTCCCATCTCTTCACGCTAATCGAGAAACGAGGCTCATGAATTCGTCAATTGCGGATGGATCCGGCCCGGGGGGTAGAGGCCCCCTCGCGTTGGGGCCCATTGCGATGCGTGGGAAGGAGGGCCCGCGGCGATCACGGGCGATGAGTGGAGCCCCTCTCCTCCCTCCCCTCCAACCACCCAGTATCTTTCCCTGGACCAATCATTCAATCACTCGCTCTCCTCCCTTCCCCTGCAGATGCCCTCGGTCGCTCTTCTCTCCACACACACACACACACACACGAGTACATATATTGCTTCAATCGGCCCTTTTGCCCCACCCACGCCATCGTCCCGCGTCCTGCCGAGTGAAGAGGCCAATTCACACGCACGTGAGGCGAACCCTTCGCTAACACCGTCATGAAACAATTGCTTCCACTCATCGCCCCAGAAGGAACGCACAGGGGGTGCGGTGGCTTCATAACGGCTCTCCAACTAACGTTCATGTCCGACTTCTTCTGGCCACTTCGAGTAATCCGAGCGAGAATGTTCCCCAGTCATAAAAGAGACCATATTCGAATTATACGTTTTAATTTCACCAACTGTGAGACACATCAGTTAAATATTGCATTACTAATGGTGCAATAATATAGTTTTATATGACAGAAATTGTAAGTGATCAAATGAAAATATCTAAATAAGTCTTTAACTTGACTCATTTTTTTTCGCGCGGTGAGTTTGAAACTCCTTCAAAACGGAAGGTTTTTTTGTGATACCTAAGAACCTACTCCGGTGACGGTATGATTAATTCTCAAAAATAGTTGAGAAAACATACAAACTACACACTTAGTTTTTTTGACGACATCTAAGATTTATAAATTCCTCATCTTGTAAATAATGTATCTCTGGAGCTCATACACGTACCATTTCCCATGTAAAAGGGCTGGTATTTTCTGGCTAATATCTCCGAAAGTAATGTGGTAAGGGGTAGAATTTTTGGTGTCATTAGAAGGGTGAGATAGTTTTCTTTAACGTGAGACCAAATTCATTGATTTCTAAGTAAAGAGATTTTTCGCTCAAACTGCCTTAAATCATTCCCTTTCCTTAACCCATCCGCTGGGAAGTAGTTTGAGCGAGAACATTCTCCTAAGTACTAATATCTCAAATATTTTTAACTGAAGTTCTTTTAAGAAGCATGGCATTAATGGGGTAAGATAAACGACTCAAAAGCTTCGTTTTCATGACTGAAAGTCTCAGCAATTGACTAAATATGAAATTTGAGGATTTTACTAGTCATTACACGCTAAGTTAAAGGAAATACGTAAATGATTATTCTTGAATCATTTTCATAACTGCAAGCATTGTGATTTTCCTTAAATTAACAGATGCACGTAAATAATGTTAGATTGTAGAATTTTGTACTGACTCCAGCCTTACATACTCCATCATAATGTCACACTGAGCTCTGCGGCCGAACGTCCTCATTTTTATGTCTGCATGTGTCTCCTTGTGGCGCAAGGCCGTGTCACATTCCGTTCTAATGTTTTGAAAAAAATATCTCAAAAAGGACTGGAATTTTCCGGTATCATTAAGAAAGATGATACATTTTTCTTCATAATGATACCACATTCACTGAACTTTACCGTCATTAATAATTCGCTCCGAGTTCCTTGAAAACCGCACATCCTTATCGACTTAAATACAACAATCGACGGCGAATCTCTTTGAGGTATGCAATTTCTTCTCCAGCAGCGGATCGATGCACACGGTGACACAGCGTGCCAAAATATAGACCAGAAAACCGCGACTGTCCGCCTCGCCCGAGGGACGTGGACGGTATCCAAGCGGAGGAATGAGTGGTCTTGGCTTCGCTCCAGCTGCGACTGAACAGACGAAATGACGCCGAGCAGGAGTGCGCGATAAAACGACAAACGATTACGACATAACGAAATCAAAAACGACCAGCGGGATGTGAGCGTGGCAATGCGTTGGGCGAGGGTCGATAAATATCACAGATGCACGAGCCGAGTTACGAGACGTTATTAGCAAACTAGTCGCGGTGCTCATAAGGAGTTCTCGTCGACAGTACTACCTTCATCATCGCAAAATATTTTCTGTTTCTAGGATTGAAGTCGGAATATGACGCTGAAGTACATACGTTCTCGTTAAAGATTCGAACCCGCGAAATCAGGCCTACCACCTCAAAGAGTTACCAGGCCCGCTACCGCGGTCGACAGAAAGTGTAACATTTTGAAGGGTGCAGTGTGGTGCGCTGATCATACGTAAGAACGGAAATAACGAGGAAGAGGCGATTTCTCGTAGGGGCTTGAGTATCGATGGCCCATTAAGACCAACAAAACCTCAGCGGTGGAAAGACAATCAATAATCACAACACACGGGGTTGATATATTTCGTCGCATCATTACGCCCAAGCCCGTCGTCACAAGTTTCTCTCTAGCTTTCTGATGGAACAACGGCCTCGGCTTATTACTGTTCTGCGTCACATGGGAGTCGCATGAATTTGTCTACGGATCAGATTTCGGGAGACGCACGGTTAAGGTAGTCCGAGCGAGATAGTTCCCACGTCATAATAGAGACCATATTGGAATTACACGTTTTAATTTCACCAGCTGTAGGACACACGAATTAAATATTGCATTATTAATGGCGCAATATTATAGTTCTATATGACAGAAATTGTAAGCAATTTAATGAAAATATCTAAATAAGTCTTTAACTTGACTCATTTTTTTCGCGCGGTGCGTTTGAAACTCCTTCAAAACAGAAGATTTTTTTGTGATACCCTAGAACCTAATGCGGTGACAATATGATTAATTTTCAAAAATAGTTGAGAAGCCATACAAACTACACGCTTTTTAGTTTTTCTACGACATCTAAGAGTTACAAATACGTCATTTTGTAAATAATATCTCCCTGGAGTGCATACACGTATCATTTCGCATGTAAATGGGCTGGTTCCGAAAGTAATGTGGTGAGGGGTTGAATTTTTGGTGTCATTAGAAGGATGAGATATTTTTCTTGAAAATGAGACCAAATTCATCGATTTCTAAGTGAAATGCTATTTCGCTCAAACTACCTTAAGAGTCGTCGCGCGGGTAACTTTTTTACACGTTTCCAGGAAGGAAGGGAAGGTGCTTGAGGGGCGGCGACCGACGCTAGTGGCACGGCCCGTTCTTACGACTCAGTCGGTTCGCCTCCGCCGTGCCCTTGCGTCGTCGCTCCGAGTGGACGGCGACGCACAAAGTGACCCCTTCGCTGGGGGCGGGCGGAGGTGGGTGGGTGGGGCGGGGGGTGACGTCATCGCGAGAGGAGGAGATCGATGTGTCGACATCGCATCGGCCGATGGGACGAAGAGAGAGAGAGACTCTCTCGAGCCGCGGGTATTCCCTGCAATAATGTGCCGCATTTCGCATCTTTCCATCCGAGGAGTGAGGCGCACATCCAAACACGAAAAAATGAGAGCGGCGCACGAATCTAAAGCCTGAATCACACGATACTTGACCTTGTACAAGTCCGAGAATGCTAGCAAGTACTGGCTTTCTAGTACGAAAACTGGACTGCTTGAAACCTTCCTAGGAGGTATCACACGATACTTGAACTTGCACAAGGTCTGTTTAGTAAATCTTTGGTCTAGTACAGTCGCGGAAGGAGTTTGACGAGCGAAATGGATGATTTCGAATTATTATACCATAATTATCGATTAAAACCTCAATTGCCTCAGGTACCCAAGCCTGGGAGCAAGTATCAAACTAGTACCGCACCAATAACGAAAACAAGGATACCAGCTGGCGATCATGCAGGATTTCCAGTACTCTTGGTCTGTATCACACGATACTTCACCTTGCACAAGTCCTAGTATGCTAGCTAGCATCCTCGGGCTTGTGCAAGGTGAAGTATCGTCTGATTCAGGCTTAACCAATTGTGAGGACAACATGCTCGTTAACCTGCCGATAGGCGGAGTTTTTTTTCAGGTACAACACTATCACGGCCGAATGCTGTGTGAATAGTCAACGGATTCCTCTTTCTTCTTAATCCATCACTAAGGTGGTAGGAGCGAATTTTATTTGCATGCAAATTTGCGCGAAAGTTTGCTTACGTGTTTTCATTGAAGGTATCCGGAGGTAAAAGTGAAAAAAAAAAAAGAAATTTCTTAATACCGATTTGATTCATTGACAATTGAATGAAATTTTAACACGTTCCGTAACGGCACATGACGCACATTCCGAAACATTTCGTTAGCCTGCGCAAATATTTTCTTCGGAACGCGAAATGATACGTCTTATAATTACAAATACTGTTAAAAAATATCAAGATGTCACGTCGAGTATTATTATTCGAAAACCACGTATTTCAATTCCTTTAAATTTCTCATACCCTACCGAAAACTCGAGTCACAACATGAAAACGGGGTCTGTGAGGTCACGGATTTATCGAGGTTCGACTTGGTCGAGTCGTTTCTGAATACGGCGCTAGTGCGTATGCATCTGGAAAGCATCCTAAGTCTCATTCAAACTTGCAAGGTCTCCCAGACGACAAACGCCAACGCGGAAATAAGGCGGAGGAAGTGTCGAAAGAAATGAGTGAATTTAATACGGTGGTCTGATATCGTTATTTCACTCCCTGTACTTGAGGAGAAATAATATTCATTAAACAATTATTTCCCAAAATAACCAAACCACCCGTGCTTGATGTTGCTCATGGCTTCCGTCGCTCTTCAATAACTGATCAACTCATGGACATTCCGAGGCATTTGTATGTTAAAAAAACTAATAGTAAAGCTATATGTAGACTCAGTGGTTTGCTAGATGTGGTGACGAGTGAGTTGGGCCGTAGAAAAGGAACACACAAGTAAGCAATGTTATTTCTTCATGAGCGACTCCAGGCCACCATTCCATGGCAAAGAGAACACTATCATGGTCGACAACACGTCCAGCCGATGTAAAATGTTTTCTGGGAAAGTGAAATCGATATTCTTCCTAATAAGGAACATGACTGCCCCACTTTCATCGCTGAATTAGTTCGAAAATATCGCCAGGAGATATATAGCGTGCTACTGGCGCCAGTTACGAGCGGTGATTAATGTTAGGAGCTGGCAATAGATTTATAATAAAATTGAATAACATCGCGTCCAGGCATTTAATTGCGATAGCGTTCCTTTACCCCACTGGTTAACCAATAATTGCCTAAGATGTTTAATAACTAACCAAACGTGCATTTGAGGTAAAAATTTCCAAATCCGAGAGGTTGGTAATTAGATTAAAACACTAACGAGGGGTAGTTTTCGCGAGAGTTTTCCAGAGTCGTGAAGCAGACCACATTCAAATTTAATTTAAGTCACAGTTTAATATTGTAAATATATCTACACAAGTCTATGACTGGAATAATTTTTTTCCCACCGTTCGGTGAAAAAGCCTTAACAAGAAGTTTTCTTTTGCAATTCCGAAGAAATAACTGGGATGATTAATTGACGTCTTTCTAAAAATAGTTGAAGACTAATACACACTACACAATCTTTATATTTCTGATGAAATCTAGGTGTAATAAATTGCTCATTTTTGAAAGCAAAAATCGTTCCGGAGTGCAGACCCATTCCCATCTCCAAAGAAAAATGACTTTAATTTATTCGCTAGTATCTCGAAGAGTAGCAGAATTTCTGGAATAATAGGATTTTTTTCTTTAGGTTGAGGGCAAACTCATTGAATTCTATGCGGAATGATATCTCGTCGAGACCACCTTAAAGGAGCGGATGACTCGTTTTTTTCCTTGCCCACAGTGGGTGAGGAATATAGTCCCCCAACTAGTATTCGGCAGGCCAGGGAAGCTCTTATAATGAAACAAGGTCGGAAGGGAAAGAGAGAGATGGACCAAATCAAGCGGGCAGTCTCATTACTTTTCGTCAACAATTCGGAACCTACGTCACCATCTCGTCATCATCATCATCATTATCGGCGGCAGCATCATGGGTTGCAACACGGCGTCGTTCCCCGCGCATTCCCAATGAGTGATTGAAGGTTCGCTCTCCCAACGCCCGGCCAGCTGGTGGTCAGTCAGTTATTCCCAGAAGACCCTCTTTCGACATCCGAACGACGATTATCACCGCAGAGGAGTGCACTCGGCTGCGGTGCACGGCGAAACAGGAATGAGGACGTGGTGCGCGGTGATGTGGCGGGAGCGGGGAGGCGGGGAACGGTTCCCTTTGTCCCTGAGGCTATCCCCCTCGCTGGGAAATGCACGGGGGCGTCCAATGAAGATTGATGGCCCATTTCCTCTCTCTCTGGACCGCGGATGTGCTCCTCCTCCACCGCAAGCCCTCTTCGAGACCTGTGGTGGGAGATCCATCCGGGAGCAATATTGCATCCGCCTTCCTAATAACGCGGAGAGTACTCCATGTTTAAATCTAATGAATAGAAGGCTTCGCGTACGTGCGTATGATTCAGTTGCGAGGAATAGTGATTCAGATGTGCGCCGATAGATGGCAAGCGAGCTTCAGTATGCGTTCTCCCCTACCTGACTCTAGGGCGTATGGATATCAAATGGGAAACTGCTGAGCAACAGCTCCGCCTGTTTCGCCAAAAATGTTTAATACGAAGAAATTTTTTAGATTTATCAAATATATTTTTGTTGCCATTTTAGTTGGAGCCGTAGTTCCACGCTCCGCACAACTGCTTTCACACACTGTTTCCTTGTTCGCTATCATATCTTTTTTGAGTACAGTGGATACCTTTACGCCATGAACATTCACTTATGAGAACATTAATTTACCAAGATTACCTCGATGCATCAAGAGTCATCTTAGTCCGTGACGAGCTGAACCAGAAGGCACATTTAAGCGACAGCGCTTCAGACAGCGAAGGGAGCATTTAATGCTAATTCTAGTTTGCATTTAGCTCAAACGTCAGGCAAATACTATTTAAGTTACACGGGCTGTGCTTTTAAAAGGAGAAATTGATCGATATTTGCGGTAGATTCTTATGGCAATGGAAGTTACCAACCTAATAACTTAGGGAACTTTAATAAAAATTGATGGCGTACAGAACAGAAGCGACAACAATAGCAATCAAAACAAACTCCTTCATAGAGACGGATACAGAAAACAATAACACTACGAAAAACAGTACCATTACTAATGATATAAAAACATCATTTATGCTGCCGTATCACTACCTTATAACAATATTTTTTTTCCTACAATAATATGCGTACAAGATTTTTTCCCATGTCTCACGTTGTTCCACATCACTGCGGTCCGGAGGTAAAGGGTTACGCTCGCCGTTACTGCAACACTTAAAATGTAATTTAACACCAAATGTTAGCAGTTACAGTTGAACATCAATGTTACTGAGGAAAACAGACAAATCTCTGTCAAGTACTTCAGTAAATTTCAATTTACGTATATAAATTAATCATCACATAGTTAAGATTCGAATTGCATCTATCTTTAAAAAGATTTAAAAAAACACAGTTCATATCCAATATATACCGGGCCTCGCACATCCTTCTGAGAAATCTTAAAGGTGACCCAATGAAAGGGAAACAACACCTCTCCAGTTTTATTTATTGCGTTCGTCTCTGTGAACCGCTAACGGCGAAGCCAAGTTCCCGTCGAACAGAAGTCTAAAGGACAAGGGGGAGGGAAGCGTTAAGGGGATTGAAAATAAAAGAGATGAGTTTTCTCTGATGCGTGTGGTGGGTGGTGGAGGGGGGCAGCGAAATGTCAAGAGGCGCGTCGGAAATGTGTTTCCGAGGAAACGCAGGTCGCGTGCAGGAGGTCAGTTCCTCTCGGGGGCGGTGCGTATGACGTGACGTCACCCGCTACAGCTCTGGTTTAAACGCTTCTCCATGCACAGAATGGACAGACGTGCGGAAGCAGTTTTGCGTGAACGGGACAGAGGACAGGAGCGGGCGAACGATTCAAAGTCTTCCCTGAATAATCGTGAGGAATTCCCACGGAAAAAACTATTCGCCTGGACTGGGATTCGCACCCTGACCCCTATATTCCGCTCCGAGTGCTCCAACCATTTCAGCTACCCAGGCGTTCTCTTCCATCGCGAATCTCGTGAGAGCTTAAAGGGGGCGAGGTGACCTCTCGGGCCCCTTGCATGGAATGCCATGAGTTAAAGCCAATGCAATGTCCACGAGTTAAATCGAAACTTTAAACACAAAAGTGATTACTTTGGACAAATTCAAGGAATTGAGGATTAAAAGAAATGAACATATATGAAGTTGAGAACGCCATTTAAAAATTAAGAGAAATATTATGCAACAATCATTTAATAAAAAGGAATTTCACTGACCTACGCCATCTACTGCTATCTTTCCGTATCCGTGGTTACATTCGCAACCAAAATTCACGGTTTTGATTTAAAAACTATAATGAATTCGCAGAAATTGATGGAAATTAATATTGAGAGTGGTTTTGTATGGAGTTTTAAACGAGGTGAATGTGCCCTACTTCCATAAAGTAGCTCCTGGATAAGTCAAGTCATGCAATCTCAAAGAGTACGGCGTACGATATCTTTTTTCAATTCGATCAAAGTTCAGGTAAAGATTAAGCCGAAGTCAGCCACAGAAAGGTCAATTGCGCTCGTGAAACTGTCTCAGTCAGCTAGTGAGTACCGTCTTCATTAAATGACAAAAAAACTTCCACTTAGAGCTTTAAAAAAAAACACACACGCCATCTGGATTCGGAAACAAGTTTTATCTCGGAAAACGTCGCGCGCATCCAACCAGTTCCCCCCTTCCCCCCACTCCTTTCGTTTTTACTTCTCTACGCTACATAACGGGCGATTTGTATTTTTTTGCCGCTGCATTGGCGAACGGAAAAACGTAAACAAGGTTATTAAAAGAAAAATAAAAGAAGTTATAAATGCGTAATCTTTCTAACGGGCGCTGAATTATTTGGTAGTTTCCTGCAACGCGATGGATATGATGGCGTCCTCGAAAGTGGAATGGTAATTACTTTGGAGCGCGCACATGTGTCATTATTTCTCCTTTTTGGCGCGGCTGGCGAGTCGACTCCGCGCTGGCTGGCGGTCAGGAAGGGGGAGGGGGGGGGGACGGGAAGGGAAGGGATTGGTTGTCTATTAATGACGTCAAGAGGGGAGGGGAGATCGCCCCAGGTGGAACGGGGAGAGAGGGGTGAGGCCCAGAGAGGATTCCCACTTGCGCGTGACGTAAAACATTTGTCCCCACACATTGCTCGATGTTAATTATTAACGGGCACACATTTATTCGATGATCGAAACGAAGTTCCTAACTTCCGTTGTTGGCCAGTTTTTCGCTTGCCTTTGTAACATTTATTTATGTTAATAATACGATGTTTAGACGACCGCAAATGGTCTTCAAAAGGAATTCTCGAGAGAGATATCATGAAGAGTAGGCAGAACTTAAGATATAGTAAGGGGTCATTCACTGAGGCGTATTTTATTTCGATGTCATGGATCATATTTAATTACCTTCAAATCTTCTTTGAAGTTCCATTCGCCCAATGCCAAGGATATTTTTTTTATTGACATTGCCAACAGTTTGTAAAACTATGTCACATGATCTAGCGAATCTACGCTGCGCTGCAAGTTAAAGGCGATGTGGAGGATGTTTTAAAAGTTTTCAAGACATTAGATGAATGCAAAATTTAAACGAAATATTGATACCATATTACATCTAAAACATTTTTTTTTTGCATTACTGCTGCGGAAAGTTTTTACGTAAAATTATGCTTTAGGGTAAACCTTTACTATTTCGTTCACATGTAACTGTTGTTAATCTAGTCTTTCCGGCTAATGTCACGGCATGTCTTTTGTTTAACTCCAGTTGTGCTGATATCATGCACGACTTAGAAGTTGCTTAAGGTTTCAAAATATTAAGCTCAGGATAATTATTCAAATACGGCAGCGAATTAACTATTATTACTATTGACTGCATTTAACAAGAGACTCATACATGTCGCGCGTGAGGTGATGGAACAGTACATGGGTTGATCAAAATTTAACAATATCATGTTTCCGATGAGTGAATCGTTTGTAATAATAAAACGCATTGAAAAGCCTGTGAGTCAAATGCAATGCCAATTGAAAGGTAGACACAATCAGAGCAACTTGGTTTTTATTCTAGAAAAACAACAACAAGAAGTGATGCCAAGATACACAAATTTAGTAGCACTGGTGCTGGAGTCGGGTTGTTGAACCGCAAATAATGTTCTTTGAAATTGTATTCGTGGAAGGATTTTGATATCTAGTGTACTATTGCTTTTTATTTGTTTAAGCTGAGGTCTTTAGTCAAAGAACGACACCAAAGAAACGGTGTGATTCTTAAATTGCTTCGACGCCGCCGCGAGGTATTACCAAGATTGGATCGTTGGATATTTCAAAATTTTCACATGATTAATTCGTCTTCCACATGGCTCCAAAATTCGCCCAGCCCTCCTAAACAGAACATGGGCGTGAGGAGATTGAGTTGAAAGTCATGAACAGATTTTAAAACGTGGAGAAAGCGTGGCGATAGATAGTGGGTGGAGTCCGCCAAATCACATTCTGATTCATTTGAAGGCTCAGGTTCGACTCGTTCTCCGGCTCGCCGCGATTCCGTCGCACGACTTACTCGTTCATCATCATGGTTCGACGCGGAGCAAACGGTTCATGGGCGGCGGACTGACTCCCCACGAGGCTGCTCCTCTGTTTATCTATTTGCCTCTCGCTTCGCCTCACGAACGAACTCAACGCACAAAGAAGTCGACATTTACGACAGTCGAGCGAGTGTAGGATTCGCTAGGATTCGCATCGCCACTTTCACGGCACCGTTCCCTTTGGGATAGTTTGAGCAAGAGATTTTCCAAGTCACCATAGAGACCATATTTGAATTTGGTTTTTAAATTTATTCAAGTGAAAGGAGCACGGAGTAAATACTAAAACATAAATGACGAAAAAACCTGGTTTGAAACAACCGACATTTTTAGTAATTACCTAAATATACATTGCTAATGTTTTAAAGTGATTCATTTATTTAACGCCGTGGGCCAGAAACGCGTTCTAAAACGAAGATTATTTTGCGACTTGTGAAATTACTGCGGTGTTATTAGTTCTCTTTAAAAATAATTTTTGAAAACATGCAAACTGCGCTGCTTCATTTCTGATGAGATTATGCGTCAAAAAAAATCCTCGTTTTATGAGTAGAAATTCAAAGAAAGAACAATCAAAAACCTTTATTCTGCATCATCTTCTACAAAAACAAACTACTCCATCGATAAGTCTTCCTCTGGTAAGGTGAGGTAAGGCTTCTGAAAGAGCAAACGGATAGATGGGAGGAGGAGGAATTATTAAGTATCGGGGTAAGTCGTAGATATAAAGAGATAAAATGAACAGAAGGCTTTGAATGCATCATGCAAGCACTTACAGGAGTGTCGCGTACCTGTGCTACTAACCGCTAAGTCCAACATCGATGCCGGAAGAAGATACCTTGGTATATACAAGGAAGGGACTTGTAACAATCGGGTGAATCAAGGGGTGGCTCTCGGGCGACCCCCCGCGTTGGGTTTGGGGTGGTCAGAGGGGGTAGTCACCGTCTCCGCCAGCACGCCCAATCATTCCCGTCCATCGCCCCGGGAGTTGCGGCTCGAGATATCCCTGGGACGTCCGCCCGAAGCCCATGTCGCTCGACTCTTCATGCAATAACCGCGCTCTTGGCGAACAACTGCGTCCTCACACGGCGATACAATGAACACATTACCAGCACAAGATGTGGCAGGAGCGGAAGGCAACGGTCGTCAACAAGGAGACGAAAGAGGGCTTCCGGAGTTTTCTTCCCTTTCCGAAGGGAAAGGAAAGAAATGTTTAAGGCAGTTTGGGCGAAATATCATTTTACCTAGAAATCAATGAACTTGGACACATTTTAAAGAAAACTATATCATCCTTCCATTAACACTAAAAATTCAACCCCTCGCTAAATTACTTTCCGAGATGTTTGCCAAATAAATTTCACCCCTTTTATATGGAAAATGGTACGTGTATGCACTTCAGAGAGACATTATTTACAAGATGAGGTATTTATAGCACTTAGATCTCGTCAAAAAATCAACAGCGTGAAGTTGTATGTTTTCTCAACTACATTTGGCAATTAATCATATTGTCACCGCAGTAGGTTCTTGGGTATTACAAAAAACCTTTGTTTTGAAGAAGTTTCAAACGCACTGCGTGAAAAATGAGTCAAGTTAAAGACTCATTTAGATATTTTCATTTGATTAATTAAAATTTCTGTCAAATAAAACTATTTTATTGCACCATTAATGATGCGATATTTAACTGATGTGTCCTACAGCTGGTGAAATTAAAACGTATATATCGAATATGGTCTCTATTTTGATTAGGAAACTATCTCGCTCGCACTACCTTAATACGAGAGTCTTCTTTTTCTTGTCAAGCAGTCAAACATGAGTAGAAGTTACCCGCGAGGGTTAGACAGAGGTGTGAAATTCATTTTTTTGTTCGGATTGGGATTTCAATCCTGAACTCCAAAAGTCGCACCTGGTCTTTTAAGCAACTCATTTCAATCAATGACCAATAATTTATGCAACAATGAGAAATTGAACGCTATGAAATAAATAGTGGAAAAGTACACTCGGGTAACTTAATATGGCTGAAGCACCCGGCGCATATTTGGATAATTTAAGTTCGAGTCCCTGTCCAGTCAAATTATAAACTCATTGTAACTTTCACGCATTCGTTTAAATAAATTCACGTTTCGCTCTGTTTGCGGCGCGGTCATGTGAGGGGCGTAGAGAATGTATACATTCTAGTGCCAATCTCTTGGAGAGTTTCTCACACCTATCTCTTGGCTCGAGTCAAAATCGTGTGGTAGCAGGAGAGAGGAGCTGCAACCGTACTATTGTTTTCTTGAATGTTTCAGTCGAGTGAATTAATTTTTGGCGCGCAATCTCCCGAGTAATGAGCATCCAAGTCGCACCCGAGAGCCGCCAATTTTCCATTCGTTCGATACGACTTGATTAATACGCGGCCCTCACGGAAGAGTGCGTCACGGACGTGAGCGAATGTTAGAGCACGCTTGTGCGCCGAGGAGCAAACCCCGCCCATATCCACGCACGCCCAGGGATATGCATCTCATCTGGGCTCCGTATCGAAATGGGAGGAGGAGAAGGCGAGAGGGTGGGAAGCAGAAGAAGAAAGAGCAGCTGACTCTCTCTCTCTGTCTCTCTCTCTCTCTCTCTCTCTCTCTCTCTCTCTCTCTCTCCAACAATCCTTAATAATACTTCCCTTTCTCTTCGCGGAACCACGTGACCGCGCCGAGTCCCAGGGGTGTGTGAGGGAAGGGAAGGGAAAGGCGAATAAATAATCCAACGCTCTCTCTCAACTCCATTTAAGGAAGACTGCGCTCGCACACAGACACAAAGGAGAAGTAGGTGGGGGTGTGGAACTGCAGGAGGGGGGGGGGACGACGACGACGCAGGCAAACGTGGCGGACGAACAACGGGAATACAAGAAAAATCGATGCTTTCCCGCCGTTTGCTATTGACTCAGGATATTCGGGTATGCAAGCAGCTTAAGGTAGTCCGAGCGAGATAGTTCCCTAATCATAATAGAGATCATATTCGAATAATACGTTTTAATTTCACCAGCTGTAGGACACATCAGTTAAATATTGCATCATTAATGATGCAATAAAATAGTTTTATTTGACAGAAATTTTAATTAATCAAATGAAAATATCTAAATAAGTCTTAAACTCGACTCATTTCTGTCACGCGGCACGTTTGAAACTCCTTCAAAACGGAAGGTTTTTTGTGATCCCGAAGAATTTACTGCAATGACAATGTGATTAATTTTCAAAAATAGTTGAGAAAACATACCCACTACACACTGTTAGTTTTTTGACGACATCTAAGTGTTATAAATACCTCATCTTGTAAATAATGTCTCTCTGGAGTGCATACACGTACCATTTTCCATGTAAAAGGGCTGATATATTTTGGCAAATATCTCCGAAAGTAATGTGGTAAGGGGTTGAATTTTTGGTGTCTATGGAAGGGTGATACATTTTTCTTTAAAATGTATCACCATTCAAAATTTGATAGATGAGATATTTTTCTTTAAGACGAGACCAAATTCATTGATTTCTAATTGAAATGATTTTTCGCTCAAACTACCTTAATTTAATCATCGTTGAAGCATTCAAAATACAGATTCACGTATGCTGTGGTGTAACTGTTCAATAATAACGGAAGCAAAACATTCCCTCTCGTCCAAATGACGAAGCCCCTCCCCCCACGATGGACGGACTATGATCGCAGAAAGGACGTTAAATATCGAAGCATGGCGAACTACAATACTCAGATGCAAACATAAACACACGGCATTACCCCGAAAATGATGAGCATAATTATTCGTAGTATGCAATCTCACCGAAGGCTATCGTCCATCATCAAATAGGAATGCCTTCTGGAAATTCAAATTTAAAGGCAATGCAAAGTATTAAAAAAAGAAGTACTACTTCCTGAAATGGTGTGGAGTGCGAAAAAATATCTCTCTGAAATGTGATAGACCACAAAAAAATGATCACAATGCAAGTAGAATGTAAAACTGCGTATATTTCTTCCATTTCAACTATAAAAGAGGAGGGAAATAATATTCTACAGTGCGAAGGCAATCGCTCCACAGCTACTGTCAAAAAGAAACAGAACTTCCGCCTCATAATCAAAGAAATTCAAGAGTAAATAATTTATCTGCCGTTGTATTCAGTCTTCCACACTATGCCACATGCCAAATGTCCACCCGGCACTCCTACTTGTTCCATCGATTTGCTAATATTCACCTTTTCCGGTTCATTTCGGCGAATTTCGGGCAATTACGTTTGATTTTATCTTCATTAGTAATCACACGTTTGTCAGTCCGCGTCCGCAAATCGGAGCAATCTTCAGCATTGGGCCCGTAGAAAAAGGCAAGAAAGTGAAAAATACATCTCGCTTTTGGCACGCGTAATGAAACCATCTCCCACCTATAATTTCGCAGTCACTACCCGAGAAATAACACTCTTGTCAAGCACGGTTCCGTTATTCAGAGAGATGAATGCTTCGAATCAAAAGGTGCCCCCGAAGTTTCAATTTCAAAATCCGCCCACCATTCCATGCTTTCGGAGAATTCCAAGCCCAGCTATTTCTTCCGCGGAACACACCCTCTTAGTGGCACTGTTCACGACACGCGGATGATCGCCGCCGACATGATCCGATCAGAAAATGTTTGCGAAAACTATGGCCGAAGACCCAGTCCACACTTTAAATTCGCTCAATCGAAATAGGAAATAGAAACCAGAGTAAGAATGGACACAATGAACATCCGAATCTAATCCCGTTTCAAGTCTGTTGGCTCACTCGTGTTCCACAAATGAGATACGCTGTAGTTGGAACAAACGACGATATTCGTTAAATAATGGAGGAAAAACTCGTGATACGTGTTGAACCCGCTCGCTTGTCCTCCACAGAGAGAGCAAATCCCAATGTTTGGAGCGAGACCAATAATAGTCTTTATATCCAGCAACATCCCGCATCTGTTACGCATATGTTGCATTCAGAAACAAACACTTTCTCCTCAGGATTTATCACGAGTTATACCTGGGCTGAACGTAACCGTGGCAACTAATTGAAATGTGACGCATCATTCTATCATAAGTCTAACGTTGAAGGGCATACAATTAATAGCCTTTTACACTTGAAAAAAGCTGCGTAACGAAAACACACACACACATAATTATTCAAACACCGCACATCTCAAAGCATACATTTGTTTCCCGGTATGAATTTTAATTTTTTCCGAGAAAAAAAGCTCTATTCGCAACTTGGAATGTTATGTTCGATAAAAATCCGGTAATAATAAAGGAAGAACGTGTCACCAATACTCGTACTATACCTATGTGGATATTCAACTGAGAATAATGAGATGGCGGGGCACAGGACATGAAATATATGCCTATAAACACTGCAATATGCGTAAATATTTGCGCGTACGCCTCACATTAATAAAACGGGAAGCTGATTTCACTGAATTCAGGAATATCTCTGATTCAGAGTCTTTCTTCGCCCTCCAAGGGGAATGAAAGAAACGAACCACGGAGTGGTGCTCCACGCCGTCTAAGGCGGTCGCCATTCACGCCACAAGCGTCTCTAAATTGTTATCCTTTTTGGCAGGGTCCCAACCAAATTCCACAATGTCCCATTCTTCATGTTCGCTCACATTAATCCCCGAGGAAGTTAATCGAATTCTTGTGTCGGAGCCACCAAAACATCCTCACTCTATCGTGTTAGGCATACCATCACCACATCACTAAGAATCCTCCGAAAGAATGCCTCCGAACTCCAAATGTCGCCGGATCCTGACATTTAACCACTTTGAAGTTTCCCAACGGGATCGTATCCAACCACCACAGATAAAGAGAAAGAATTATTATGGAGACTGTATACTCAGAAGGAGTACGATCACGTAATGGAAAAATGTAGTCAGCAAGGTCATGCATGAGCTTTCACAATGAATAATTCCTTTAATTGAGAAAATCTGAGGAAACACCTAAAGTTGATCACTCAAGCACAACATCAATGTCACTAATTTTCCCAACTTCTCATACTTCCACGACAGGAAAGTGGGGGGGGGGGATAGTTAATGCACTAGTGGGTCGGGAGATGGATACTCATTCCTCGAATGGTTATTAGGCTTGGTCTCCGAGTTTTAGAGGAAAAATGTCAAGAAATCAGACATCAGTATTGGCCTCTTTTGACAGAAAGGGTTGAACGTTCCATCTCGTGAATGGAAAACTGTACTTGAGGTGTTGCTCCCCACACGGGGCCCAATGGGACAAGAGGCCAGCACCCAATCCTATCCATTACTATGGCGATGCGACCCCTATTAGTCTTGACATTCGGTACGGCATTCTGTTTTCCTCGGAGTCGTTCATGGCTCGAAGGAATTTTTGTTCCCATCAGTTCGGCTGAGTCTCTTCCGCTTCTATTTTGAGGATCAGGATTAGTGCGGAGTTAAAACAAATATCCTCCGTGTCACGTTTATACCTCGTTCACTACAATTCGACTCAGCGTAACTTGGTTCGACTATTAGCAACGCCTGTTATGAGATATTGAGATCAGCATCTGCCACTTCATATTGGTCGTGGTGCGTTACGTTTGGTAAGAAATTTCGCGCACTGGGGGGCTATTCCGTTTCTACATACGCTATCATAACGCGGTGATATAATAGCGTCTGCTGTCGCTAACGAGGCGCCGCGCGCGATTCTGATTCTTTCGACGTCACGACCATTGCGACAATAAGATAAATAAGCGTTGCAAAAGCTAAAACGGCGCGAGATCCGAAAATGAGATTTCCATTGTCGAAGAGCTACTCACAATTTTACCGCATGCTCTCGGGGCTATGGCGTTATGAAGAAACAGAATCGCACCCCTGGTCCGCTTTCGAATCGAGAACAAACCAAGCCATGCCAGCATGTTATATTTCCAGTATGATTAAGTATCTTGTAGCATTCATAATTAGTATTAGTATTAGTAGTATTGACTAGTAGTTTCATCTCTAACGAGTCTACTGCATGTTATCCTGTTCATCGACGTTGCTCTCTCCTAGTATCTGCGTAGGCCGCGAATAGTTCTCCCGACTTCCCTTTGGTCTGCGCTTAGCGACCGGGGGAAAATACGATGTTGTGATTTGGACAGGGACGATTGTTGCACACCTGGAGTGGAATCACCCCGTGTCACACACCCTAGTGGTTGCTACAAGTTGTTGTTGAATGAGCCACAAACCTCTCATCACGATCTGACTCGTTCAAGTTCACGCACAAAGCGTGGAGACATTTAAGCCGAGCTCCAGCCGGATGGCCGAGGAGGACGTATACCATTCGGTTGGGCAACGCCCCCCTCCCTCCCTCCATCCCGACCTTTCCCCGCTACAAACTCGGGAGGAGAGGACACAACCACCACGCCCTCCCCCTTCCCGCGATCAGCCACCCCACCCACCCACCCATCCCGCCGACCACCCCGGCATATCAGTGAGCGAAGCAAAGCAACGGTCAACGGCGAAACAGCTGTGTGGCTCGAGGCTCCGACGGAGAGCACACGTGTTGAGAGGCGCAGTTGCAAAATCCCACGCGCACACATTCTCCGGCTGGACAGGCGATCGAGAATTGCGAGGCTGCCCGAATGGCGTGGGCGTGTTTAGTGCGATCCGCACTCACTTATTGCATTGGTCATTGCTTCGGGACGTCCGAATTAAGGTGGTTGGAGCGGTATTTGTCGGTCTATGAGTGCAAATTTTCCTGATTATAAGTTGAGTCGAAAAAAATTCTAAGACCAAATTTCATTTGATTGCATTTGTTAATGCATTAGAACTCACCATACTGAGAGTGATGGAAATGGTGCAAGAATTATCTCTTTCATCTTGATTCATAATTGAAGCGTGTTATGACTAGATTTTTTGGTGCGATACTATTCGAAATGTAGACGAAATCATACAGATTTTTTTTCTAATAGTAAACTCGTCGAGACACTTTTATAGTTCCTAGCACCAATGGTAATAATAATATTTCGCGTTTGGAGGACAGTCTGTAATTATTTCATCGATTAATTACGAAATATGATTCATTATAACTTTAGCGACATAAAGTTAGAATTATAAGCGTATAAATCATTATCAACAGGCATCAATCCAAAGATGAGGTTTGCTGTAGCAGTATTCTTCAATCCTCTTAGATATAGGTTTTATGCCAACGAAAATCCTCTCTTTACATTTCTCGTGATTAGCCTGGCGTACTCCATTCTTTGTCACCAAATTCATATCTTCATCCAGTACATTTGACGATGGGCTATTTTTAGGTACACACACACACATATATATAGGTATTTACAGAGTTAGTGGGATAGAATTCTCAAAGCTTTTCAGATCGAGACCCGCATCATAGTGTCTACTGATATTAGGAAAAGAAAATACATACTCCAAACAGAAATGAGCTATTATATTTTTCGTTAATAATAATTCTTGAGGTTTTAGCCAATAGGATATGAAAAACACAAAACTAATGGGTGTACATACATTCACACTCTTTTCCTCGGTTCGAGCCGGCGAATGGTGAGTCCTCCATTACAAATGAACGACTACCTATGGCCGAACCTCACACACGCTGACAGATGATGCCAACGGATAGAGACAGACATTCGAGGATTTCGCATAGCGAATTATCCCGTTGCAATTTACATTGAGACGATGAGCGAGCCACCATCTCTCGTCCTTTTCCCGACTTGATTATTTTACAGTGGATTCCAGACTTTATCTCGGTATTACCAATATTTTTCCTTATTTTCTGACGAGTACACATCCTGCACAATGGTGCGAGCACCATGTTACCGGGTAACAATTCCAAATGGACACCTGACATAACGGGAAAGAGAGGGACACAAAAAGTAGTGCAGCTCGCGGAATAGGCGAGGCGGAGGGGAGAATCCGCCGAGGGCGCACTTTCGATCACCTGAACGGGAGAGAGAGTGGGTGTCTGTCCATACGTACGTACGTCGCGGGAGCATGTGGTGGTGTGGGGGTGCTGGCGGAGCGGGTGCGTCGACGAGAAGACCATTTCCATGGCAACGGACGAGCCTTCGAATTTATACGCGAATCGATTGACTGTGCAGAACACGAAGCAAAGGCAGACGGTGACGTCACTTCCGAGTCGGAAAAGTTCGATTGGCTGAGTCCCACAGAGTCACAGACGACCATTCCTTGCTGATTAAGATTAAATGGGAAATTTTCCATTGGCGAAATAAATTAAATGCGACCAATTTCGTTTCCGTTTCGATACACCACATCATCATCAGGTGCATACCATTGAACAATTTGAGGTATGATTACCCACTCTACAAGACACCCTATGTTATATTATGTGTACCACGACTTGTCTAAAATTATGAGCTTGACAATGATTTAGGACATCAAAAGTTGACGGAATTAAATTTATTGCACCAGTGGAAAATTGCCTTTTCAACTCTTTACTATGCCGAAATTCCACCACACAGCGCCTCATGCTTCTCCATCTGTAACATTCCCTGTTCCCCAATCGCTGACACCTTCAATCTTTTCTGCTATGATCCTAGCCATACCAGACGCCATGATGAATGAGTGGTGCAGCCGGCCAGTTTGCCCTCTACCTTACCAGCGCGGGCAAGCCCTTGCATGGTCGTGAAGTTGGTCCAAAGGTTGACGCCGAGACGTCACCTCCTGTAGTTGGGGAAATTGAAGTACGGCTTTTACGCCTAATTAATTACGTCCATTAATTACGTGAGGCGTTTTGGGGAGAAAGGGGGTCGAGCCGAATGTCACCCCATCTCACGTGGGGGAGAGGGGAGGGGTCTCGGCAAATATCACGTAATTTTTTTTCCGCAAGAAACAGTGTAAAATTGCGAGATAACTGGGTTAAATTAAGTAAAACATGTTTCTCCACTAAAATATGGCTAAATCCCACACAATAATACTTATCGCGGTTATGCGAACGTCACAAAGTAGCAAAGTGGCCCCTCGATTGTTTAGCCGGCACCGGCCAGCCAAACGCGCGACTCGACGAACGCTGCGGCGTACCAGCCGTTCTAAGTAGTCTTAAATACTAGTCTTAAATAAAAATAATTAAGCAAATTATGTGTTTTTAATAAAGCCAACGTAATCAAGCTCAGATTAACGTATTTACACTAAAAATACGCATTTTGAAAAATCTCACGTGAGATTAGGGGGAGGGGGGACGGGAGTCAAGCCAAATCTCACGACATCTCACCAAGGGGGGAGGGGGGTTCGAAAAATCGCCAAAAGCGCCTCACCTAATTAATGGACGCCCCCTTTCCGTGGATTGGAACACGACTATTGTCCAGGGTTATTACAATACCCCCGAAAAACCCTGACAACTCGCGTGATCTGAATACTTAAAGTTATGTGAGCTTGCGTCCAGTATATAACGGCTCCAAACTATATAAGAAACAAATCAATGAAAACTCTAGTACCCCACACAAATCATCCATAAAAATCTAATTGAGTCGATAAATGATGAATTCACTCTTCACGGCCGTTGGGAAAGTGGTCCTGAATCGACCCGGTCCATGATTAGGAAGTTACAATATCCGCTCCGAGAGGGTGTAGCCGATGAAGATGAGGGATCATAAAATGGGCTTCCTCCCGATGCAGTGCATGCAAGGGACACAGGGAGGAGGGGGGAGGAGCGACTGCTGGGGTCTTATGCACCCGCGAGCGACGACGTGAGAACCACGGCTGTGAATTGGGATGACGAGGGGGAAGAAGTGGTGGCCCGGTGGGTGGGGGGGGTGGATTGTGGCGGGGTGGAGGGGGGGGGCACGATCCCGCCCTCAATTGCATCCATCCTGTTCGGAGGCTGCGTCGCCCGGGCGGGAGGCGAGCTCTGACCCTCACTTTCGCTCGCCTACATGAGAGTAGAGAGTCCTGCGGATGTCCGAAAGGGTTTGGACCCCGAGCGAAGGCAAGGGAATGAAAGACCCTCGACCGGGTAGTGCTATGGCTGTTCGCATTCCCATACTCCATCCAATAACATTGTTTTTCAGCTTTCTTCACTGGACACCACCACCCGTTTCTGTATTCAAGCCCCACCCTTGCCTGACATCACGAGAGGTGTCGAAGGGAATAGAAAAGATGTATCAAGAAATTGAGATATATGCGACTTAGTCATGTTAGTGTTTCATCGCTTTTATTTGGCATGTATTAATATCTTCGTGCGTAGCTAAGAACGGCGTAAGTGCTGAGGCGAAGGCATGGGATGCAAACGCATGGACTGTGGCCACCTGGAAATCCTATGCTGCCTTGCGTCGCCATCTTCGATGGACCGCAAGGGGTTATAGCATCTAGATCCCTTACATCCTCCAAAAGTTGGCAAGGGAATGAGGAAGCTTGTATAGCGAGGTGATGTGCATTGGCCCGGCAAGCGAAACTTTAGCGGTTCGATTCTCTGTACTGCTGGATATTTCTCTCGCGGCGAATAGTACGAACTTAGTAATGCTTTAATCACATTAATCAGTGCAAAAAATCGTTATACGTGGGATATAGCTTCTTTTTAATGCGAAAACCATTGGAAGTCAGTATGTGTTAATACGACAGCATGATGTTACAAATTAATCCACTGAGATTAGCGAGAAATATATGTACGTAACTAATAAAGTCTTCAATAATCATGTGATTTCTTCCCACTTAGGGGTCATGCGTTGGAGTCCATCATCTCTCAGTTAATCTGCTGACGGTTCGAACTCCACCATTTTAGACATGTCTTATGCCTTTCCTGAGCACTTCTTGCTCGGGTCTCTCCCTCAAAGTTTTCTCGTCAGGGACGGCATTATGAGACGCAGGAGCAGGGTGGGCACGAAGTATGAGCGTGACAGAGGCTGCGCACTTAGCAAAACGACAGCAAAGTCGACCGTGAATCAACGTCGCGTTTGTGCGGGATACTCGATAGCGGCACCTGCGCCGACCAAAAATAACCAAGCCTTCCTTTATGATCTCCTTGAAAGCCAGTGAGCCCAAACTGAAATCAGAGTTGGTTCATCAAGGTCACCTTGGTGCACGTACGTAGGAACGTCATTACTTCAAAGCTCCGTAGGCATGGAAAACAGTTTGATAGAACAGCGTGAAATGGACTTCGACGGGGATGGCGCAGGAGGGGAATGAAAATTATTTCCACAAGAAGTGAAATGTCCATTGTAATTCTTATTATAAATGCAAAATGGAGTGAGTGCATGTTTCGGTGGAGACTGCGCCTTTTGATTCGCCATTGCAAATCGCCGACTGAATCAGTTTTCCACAAACGGGAAAGCTTAACGCCAGATGGCATGGCGAACAGCGCTGTGCAGCATTATTCTTTTTTTTCTGCCCAGATGCCGATTACTATTCACGATGCTACGTATTCGAAGCATTAAATAAGATATTTAACGCTAGAGAAGGACATATATGTCGACGCTAAGCAGAAAAATGCACGAGGCTATGTTTCCATCGATTTTGTCTTTCTTCACCAGGAAACGAGGTCTGTGATTTTTTACTTAGCTTTTCGGCGAGAATGTCCAGGAAAATAGCACATGTTTTTGTGCGCAGTGCCTTGAAAAAAAAAACGAATTTAGGATGGCTAAATTGTTTTTGGCGAATTGTTTTATTTGCGAGTTCGAATCCACTCCTCTATTCTCGGTAACTCCTGATCTTTGAAATATTATGAGCCCTATGTTGAAGACGTTAGGAATAGTAAGGAGAGGAATGATTTGATACAAGTGTCAAATAAAAGTGCAAGTGCAGTAAGGGAACACTAATATGGGAGTAAGCGAGGGATAGTATTGAACGGGGAGGGCTGCAATAAACTGATCTCCGGAACTATGAACGAACGAAATCCATCACAAAAATGTCATACCTATATCGTGGGTGGAGAAAACATATAATCTTCAGATACAGTAAAATATCTTGGAATTACCTTAACATCTGATATATCGTGGGGATTACACATACAAAACATATGTGGCGCATCATTAAAGTAACTAGGTTTTGTTAAACGTATAATAGGAAGGTCCTCGGATGAAATAGTCAAAGAGAGATGCTACTTCGCTCTGGTTAGGCCACAGCTCGAATACGTCGCAAGTATTTGGGACCCTGGTCATAAAGATTCAACTAAGAAGATTAACAAAATACAAAGAAAATCAGCGCGCTTCGTTAAAAACTGCTACGAGGGTACATATAGTGCCTCACAACGTTTAAGGTGGAAGCCCCTAGAGACTCGGAGGCTGCACGCTAGGCTTAGGCTGCTTGACAAATTCAGAACTAGCGTGTTTCACAGCGACATAGAGAATATTATCATGACTCCTCGCTACATCTCTAGGTCTGACAGACGCGATAAAATAAGAGAGATACTCTGCCGACCAGATAGGTACAAAAACTCGTTCTTTCCGCGCACAATAAGCGACCACAATTAAAAAATTGAGCTCCACTAAATACACTCCTATAATACATGTCACCATTTCATCTACAAAAAACGTACACCTTTACACGGCTGGTGGACGACTAACTCCCCCTGCCACACGCCCAAGCGGCGGCTCGCGGGTATTATCTAGATGTAGATGAACGATAACGATGAGATGGCCGTCAAATGACATCCCTCGAGTCGTATGAAAGCACTCATTATTCTGCAGAGAAATCACCAGTTGGAAGCAGAGGAGTAGACCGCAGGGGGTGGAGGAGGTGGTGTGGGCGCAGAAGCGCGGCTGTGAGCAGTGCAAACCGTGCGAGCGGTCGTCTCGAGAGGTCGGGGTAAAAGGGCTGCGGAGTGGCTTTCTTAATTTTCGATCGATCGCCTTGGGATCGATTCTCGCCGCCGTCCGTGACCGGGCTCTTGCGAAGAAATCGATCGTGGCGGGTGACGTCACACCCCACGCAGGGTTCGCGGTGAAACGATTCGTCTTGAAGGGTACGCGATTGGCCAAGGATCATTCCATCCAAGCATTTCAACTGGAGAGATTCATTTCGCGACCTCATTGCGATATTTATTCATTATTAACGGATTATATTGCAAAAAGACATCTGCCGGGTGGCAATGAAAAGAAAAGTAAAACATAACAATGGCAATATAAATAAATAGGAACGTAAACACTTAAAGGATTAAATTTATCGTATGTGTTTCAAACATCTACTCTTAAAGATTCCAGATATATAGGAAAGGACACGAAGAGTTCACCATGCAGCCGGTTTACAGCTCTATTAAGTACGGGCGATCAAAACATTCGTGTGGAGCGTAGCACCCTATAGATCGGAAGCATGGACCATTGGAAATGCAGACCAGAACAGACTAGAAGCCATTTGAAACTTGGTGCGGGAGGAGGATGTTGAAGATGAAATGGACGGACAAAATAAGAAACAATGAAGTGTACACAAGAGTAGAAAAGGAAAGGACCATTTAATGGAACACCATAGAGAAAAGAAGAATCAGATGGATAGGGAACACCCCTAGACACATTGGGTTTGTGAAGAACAATTGAAGGTAAAATAAATGGATGAATCCTCATAGAATAAGTTCATGGACCAAAGGAAGAGGAAATCACATAGGAAGAGCTACCAGGAAGTAAGGGACCTAGCATTACATAGGGAAGGGTCGCAGTCAACCAATCTTAGGATTGAACGACCAATGATGATGAAGGGTGATCAAATCTGGGAAAGGAATTCGGAATCGCCATTCCCCTATTCAATTGCTTCCATATTTTGTCTCGAGAGACAATCCTAAGAACTGCGTCGGGTCTGTTCAGTTTCCCATTATGTTATATCCCTCCTCAAGTGACCCCTGAATAACAAAACGATAATAACCAGCCACTATTCAGAGTTACTCGAAACAAAACTCAGAATTAAGTGCATGATTGCACATCTGGAAAGTACTATGAAGTCTACAAAAATGGAAGAATTGGACCTGGGGGATAAGAAATCAGTTAAAATAAAATTATCTGTTCACCCTAGAACGTAGAGAAATCATTAAGAACACGAAAAACGTTTGTCACCCTTTTTCTTGAAATTTAATAACTGCCTTTCTCTAATCTGGGCAATAAAATCGTGGAGGAAGAGCTAATTCTTCGTTAAAATGTCAGTCAGCGCCGAGGGAATCACCTATCACTATCATAAGAGGACCATTCTAAATTAAGCAACGATGTAGCATGTTTTTTTCCGAAAAAATATTCAAACTCAACGAGGATGAAATAGTTCAATCGCAGTCACTCTCATTCGTGATCTGATCAATTTCCTCACTTTCCACACTCTTTGCCACCGCTCTAGTCTCCGAACACCTTCAGTTTATTGGAATCATGAACATTTCCGAGAACCGTTTAGAGCGGAATGCGCCCCGCTTAGCCGACATGCAATCTCGCGTCAAGATACACTTTCATAATCGAACGCCACCCTCATGTATTAGACGTTCGGAAGCTGCTCATGCGGATTTGAATAAAGATCCTCCGCCCCTGAAAAGCACTCATTAACGACGCACCGAGAAGAATGGTGGCGTTGGACCGACGACGCACCTTCAAAGGCCCCCACGGAAACGCCCTTCCCGTTTCCCGGCAAGGGCCCAACTGAATCCGCAGGCCCCGAGAGGATGTGGGCCCCTTGCCCTTTCCCCTGGGGCGAGGGGCGGAGTGATTTGCGAGGGCGCCCCTTGAGCCAACAGCCTCGGCCCCACCATCATCATTATCATTATTGGGTTAAAGGGGGGGCAGGGGAGCATTTTAGGCCCGTGTGATTACGGGCGGGCGGGCGGCTGGTCTGGCGCCGGGATCGACCTTCCTCTCCCTCTCCTGCGCCTCCCTCTTCTGCGTCTCCCTTTCTTCTCCGGTGGGGTCGAGAAAATAAGACGAGAAGGGAAATGGCCGCTTGAATCACCCCCTTGAGGGACTCAGTGGGCCACGAGAAGGAACGAAAAAAAAAGAAAACAGAAGCCGGGAGCATTTACTTAGCATTGGCCCACGCCTAAGGCTTGCTCTCATGCCGGGTCGGAATTTCATAAAGGACGAACGATTATAATAAGTATCACCGACGCTACCACTGAACGGCCCTAAAACTATTATCTTGTCAGAGTTACCACAACTCAAGGGCCTCTGCAACTGAGACACTTCCTTCGGCGCTCTCTACTCGAGCCTCCCATTTCGGCGACACACAAGTGGAGGGAGACCAAACAAGAAGTATTAAGTAGTCACCTATCTATCTGTGCACATAAAAACTCGGAAAATTGAGTCGCACCGCCCCCATATCCTCAATAGCAAGGAGTTGCACAAGTTGAGTCACACAAAGGCAAGAATCCAGCAATGAAAAGACAATAGAGAGAGAGAGAGAGAGAGAGGAAAAGGTTAAAAATACCAATAGACTTCCAGGTCAGCAATGCACTAGAAACTAACTAGGAACAATGCCGCTGATTACCACAATCGACGAGTCGATTTTTAAGGTAATACACATCCTTATTGGATAAGTAAAAGAATGACAAGTGCATATTTACTCCTCTTTCTAAAATTTTCAAGTAAAATCGGTGCGTTACCCGAGATCACGTGCGAGGAAATATGAGTACGAGTAAAACACTCAATAAAGGAACTCATTAAAGGTACACTTTGCACAGATATAAAAAAACTGACGGTCATGTTCCGAAATTATTTTATCCAAAATTTCCTCAGCTAATTTTCACTAACAATGCCTTGATATGTGCTAATAATTTGAAATTTTACGCATTCTGATCTGGAATTTCGGGTTCTTTTTATCTCCTTGAAACAGACACACAGAGAAGTTCTTTCTCGCAGCGGAAAGGCGGAAGTATCTCATGTCCTTGTTTCATATTTTTTGCAGCGCGTTTGAAGTGCGTACGACGTCCACCGCGTTCTCGGGAGGCGGGATAAATTTTCCACCGACTTACTTAGAAGAGAAATGCCGCTTCACTCCATCCTCGGAAGGAGCAAATTCACCTGTGCAGCGGACGGGACGGAGGCCGAAGCGGGAGGAAGGTGCAAGGTGGTGGGACGAATGACTCGGCGAAACATGGAAAAATAACCACTCGAACGCAGAAACGGCTGTGCACTGTGAGAGGTAAGTTGTGGTTCAGTTTAAATCACTTCCCACGGAGAATGCCCCTGAATATTTGAATTTAGGCACGAATGTATCCCAGTGAGCGCACGGAAGATGAATGTACGATGCATTGTCAATCACATCTGTCACATACTGTCTTTGACAATTATCAACTTGCCGTCCTTTCGTAATCCCTCCACAAGACAATTTATCTAGAGTAATTTCGAATGGAAAAGGATCACTTAAGCTGTACCACACTGAGCCAAATCATAACTAAAACGATTCAGATGGGAAAGAAATGATATCCATTCGTCAATTAAATAGCTGAAATTTGAGGATTTGCGTTTAAATTATTAATGTATAGGTGTGAATCTTTGAGGCATTGGAATAAATTTTCATTCCACTTAAAACTGACACGAATATTTTTGGATTATTACGGTACGCATAACTAAATCTTATAATGGAATTGGGAATCGTACAGGAAATCGTACATAGGGGTAACTGTATTTTTAAGACTGAATGACAGGAAAGAGTGGGGCAGATACCTCTTCCATTGAAACTATACATATCTTTACATTTTATCCTTGTGCTATTGAATTCAAGCTAAGAGTTCAAAAAGATATCAAGGAGTTATTGTAGCATGAATAAATAAAAAGGTAGTTGAAGCAACTCGCTGGTTTGGAGGGTCGCTACGTGTCAATCATACGGTGCGATACGATGAGAAACCGCCCTAGTATGCAGAAACATGTCTTGCGAGTGACTAGTCCCAGTAATTCCGCGAACACCAGTGAAACACGAACGAAACCGGCGAGTCTCTTGATCCCAAGATGCGGACGTTTCGTTTCATCAGCGCCACGTTTCAGACGACGGCAGGCGTATGCATTACAAGTCTTAATGGAGAGTTTGAGTTAAAACTCCTCCCATTTGGGTGTAAGAGAAAAAAATAACCATAGACTTGTCCACACCAACGCCTCTACCGGTAAAATAGGGCTAAAGTCCTGTTACTATACATGTATGCGATATTTTTTTCCATACGATACAATGTAGCTACCTTTCCTCGATTGCAAGAACTGCAGCACAACTCCAACTAAAATTAACTTTACCATATAGCGTGCCATATTAAGTTGACAATATAGATCTTAAGGGGAGTACTGTTGCCAAACTTGCGTTCCGTGCGCTGACCTCTAGGACAAGTTGCTTACCAATTCTGGCCGCGCTAAGTAAGTTACCTTACGGTATAGTATTCGCGCATCGAAAGGCTGCTATACGTACAGTTGCTATACTGCAGAGCATTATGAAAATAATGTAGCTGCCATTGGAAACAGCGCGTCCCTGGCCTTGCTGAGATTTACACAGGAAACGAATCACCAGAGGAGCCCTTATGTCAACTAAATGGGGAATGTTGTACTCGTATAGACCACTGAAAGGGAAACGACTACTGAAAGACTGCTGATTCTGTTGTACAGCGCAACAGAAGCGAGTATGTTTCTACCATTGACGACGTATCGCAGTTCTATCGCCCGGTTGCAAGAACAGGAGAACTCTAGCAGTATCGTAGCATTCACCAAGGGGGGAGGAGGAGGATATGTGCCCATCCCCTCCCTCTGTCAGCCTCCCCCACCACTCAAGAAGGAATGGGCTGGGGAGGGGAGGGTAGCGATCCACTCACTTCCCTCCCTTTCCAACCGCGGTGGGGGGGAGGGGGGAGGAGGAGGCTCGACGCACTCGGGGCAACATATTACACGCGTACCCAGGCGCGGAACGCGCATATGGAACGATTAATCGCTTATCGGAGCGACTAATCGGACGGCCACGGCCCGCTGACCGAACCAGTCGCTGCGCACCACGGTAAACGATGCCATGGCGCAGGAAACCCGGTGCTGTGACGAAAAAGCGGCCAGAAACTCGACGTCTAGCCCTCAGATTGCTGCCCCGTTGCATGGGTCCCCTTCCGGATTGGACGGCGGGGGGGAGGGAAGGGTTGGGTAGGAGAGGTCACGGGGTGTCGCGGCGGGGGGCGGGGGGAATAGGGGGTGGGCGGCGGGGGAGGAGGCAAACAGACGGTCGCCCACAACACGGCGAGGTCCTTAACACCGCGGCCTCTTCGAAAAAGGCGAGTCGGGGCGAAATAAGGGATTGGCTTTCACGAACGGTATCCGCGGAGCTATGAATATTTATCGCCCTTCTCGCCCGTGATCTTTGGGAGGAGCGGGGCGACGACTCCAGTTGCCTTCTTCTTCTTCTGCGCGGAGATCTCAAGAGGTGGGCGCCGATTCTAAGGTCGGAGGATTAGAATTCCCTTTATCCGGCCAAAGTACAGCTGCTCCAGTTTTGGTCGATGCCTGCGTCCGCACGATCGATTGGGATTGACTGAGAATACTTCGAAAGCCCTGAGTTAATCTATACCGTGAAATGTTCCCTTCTGTTGCGATTCCAAGATTTTTACGAGTCAAATTACCACTTCGGAATGTGCGCACAGCAACAAATCCAGAAATGTTCGGAAAAATGTTAGCGAAAGCGTGTATTACCTCGCGGTGCTTGACAATGAATAGATGAAACGCGCGCGAATTTAAAGAGCCAACGAAATTAATGTAAATGGGGCACTTAAACGTATGTTTCCAAACCGATGTTATCAGATATTTTAACGTCTTGGATCTGACCGAAACTCTATAAGCATTTCTTTTGTTTGCACTGGCAACAAATTTGAAATTGACATCGTTCAAATGATTCAGTTTGGTGCGTATTCTATTCATGATATCGAAATTACTTACCCGAGGCGAATCTTTGATTTTGCATGAGCACATTACTACGTGAAATATCACACTAAGGATGTTCTAATATTTTAAATTAACAGTTTATTGCTGTCGTTTCTGGTGATGGACTCCAGAAAAACGTACTAGAAATCTCAAGAGATAAACTAAGGGACAAACTAATTTGAACAAAGGGTTAAAAACAGAATCGATAATCTCATCTGCGACTGTAGTTGTTTTCATGGCTTTCAGGGAATGGGTTTAACATAGACCAAGTAGTTTCCCCTTGAGGTAAAAAGCTTACCTTTAAAATTATGGAGTTTGAAGGGATTCTGTAACCATTTACATCGATGATAAACAACTTTGTTTCAATCCACACAATTCATTATAAATACGACCCGGGTTTCAGCAACTTCGTGCCATCATCAGGTCCTACTCCACACATGATGATGACACAAAGTTGCTGAAACCCGTGTCGTATTTATAGTGAATTGTGTGGATTGAAACAAAGTTGTTTTTTATCATGGATATTACTCACTTCCACAAAGTTAAACCGGAGACGATTGCTTATTTTTACATCGCTTTTTGAGACGAGTTCCAATCCACTCTAACTTCAGCACCTCGAATCGAAAGCTCGCAAAATCAACTCCATGGAGAGCAAAAGGCTCTCGAATCATCTCGATTCCTGTGCACACTCATGGTACCACCTTCATGAAAATATGAAATCCATGAAGAAGTTTCTAAGGTCGGACGCAAATCTCCGCGATCATAATGGTGTGTGCATTGTCGGCACGGGCGTGGCTCTCACACGGTGGGCTGAGAGAGTTGAAACACTAGGGAACAGAGGAGGCGAGACCAGTGACTAGATTTTTTAACGTTGTACTCATTTAACAATAAAAAAACCAGCACACCCACAAAAAGATTATGTCATAGGACTTAGAACGGTTCATTTGTTATATAAATCGATCGAAAACCGCATTTATTTCTTCAGTTCGCTAATAAATGGGAAGAGATTATTAGAATACAGAACAATGTTTCCATTTAGTTGACTGCTGATCTCCGATTAAATTTTCCTCCTCCGCACCCGAATCTCATAAGCCTGCAGACTATTCTCGTCCACCGCTCTCAGAGTCCACCCTTTCTGCCCCACACAACGCTACACTCCGCGTCTCAAGCCCTCCACCAACCTCCTCTTTGCATCTTTACCCAAAGGTCCCACTCATCAGTTCCCTTCTACCACTAAACCCTTTCTCCGATAGCGCATTCTCCACCTAAAAGGATAATACTTGTTAAATCAGGGGAATGCTGTGTATTTTATGCCCGGCCCGACCATTACTAAATACCCTTGCAGATTGAGCGTTTCAGTTCCGTAACGCTTGCAGTCCCAATGATCTCCGTGAATATGAAGTTGGTGAGTGAGCGGTTGTGAAAAGATGAAGAGACGAGGATTGCACACATGCATGTACTGAGGAGGAAGGGGGAGGGAAGTGGGAGGGAGGTTGGGTGGGGAGGGGGAAGGTTAAGGGAGGGAGGGGGAGGTGGAACACGGTGGCCAAGCACGTGATGACCGCCCGTGGATTGATTTGACCGGGGCGCAAAAACCGGACTCTCGGCGAAGAGATGAGAAACAAAACAAGCGCGGGGCCCGTTATAATGTGGATGTGTGTATAATCCCGCCCTCCTCCTCCGCGTGCGATCTCTTCGAGAGGTGGTCCAGAAAGGGGGGGAGAGGGCCTTACATCATCCCTTCCGCCCCCACTCCTCCGTTAACACGGCCCCTCCCAGACGCCCAACCCTTCTGCGCTTATAAGGAATTTGTACTCGAAAGTACAGAGGAAAGCGTTTAACGCACTTAACGACAGTGACAACGCATGCTGAGTTTGATAATCAAATCGGGAGTTTCTTCGACTACTAGCACTTGTTTAGATACCTCTAAGCACTCCATTAATTCTAAAACACCTCGTATTTTCCAAGCCTATTAAAAGTAAATCTTTCCTTCCCTGAATGGAATAATTCCACCTTCAGTTGAAATCAGCTCACAATGCAGAAGAAGAGATAGGGGAACATGGGATATCAGTTAGACTGGGTCCCAATCCGTACACTTGGAGACACAAGGAATAGGTACGGGACAACGCGGAGGGGAAACCAGGAAAGGAAGCCCCAGTGGGAAAACCTATGGAGTAATACATAGGACAAATAATACGGGATATGAAACCGAGGACCTACAAGGAAGGATACGAATATCCTAAATGGAGGGCTGCAATCATAGCAGTCTTAAGATTGAATGACAAATGAAAATGATGCTCACGACACAAACTCGTTTTCCACAGGTTTCTTCTTTCTAGATGCTCGCATGTGGACTTCTTCAGTTCCCCTTTAACGATAATTCGTTTACAAAAAGGCTTCCATGTTACTATCTTTTCTCATAGAGCTCCCCAGTTAGGAATGCCGAAATGGAAGTCTATAAATGTATAAATTGTGTCCTAAAAGAATGATCTGAAAATCGGTCACGATGTAAGACTTAGGATCGGAGATTCACTCGTCAAATATCAAACAGGAGGAAATATTGAAAGCGAGGAAAGAGGAGCGAGCGGTGAAATTGGTAAAGAGTCTTGGGTCACAGCAAAAGGAAAGCAAATATATGAGTCTTAAGTCAGTTTTAAAAATGATACATACGTCTGAGGCACTGGAAGACTTCGGAGAGAAATTCTTTCGTAAAAACCGCAGAAGAGGTACTGTTTAAGGGGTCGGACGAGGAAGGGACCCGCGTAAATTGGTATTAACGCATCCCCCAGTCAATCGACAGCGGGCTCACGGCATGCACCGCGCTTGGCGGAACATCTGCGAGGCAAAATGCGAGAGAATGATTGAGATGGGAAGAGAATGAGAATTGGAGTGCGCGTTTGAGCGTTTGGCCGGCCGGGATATAACTGTTCATCCAAGACGCTGCCTTTCCCACACCTCTGGTACCTTCCCTTCGTCGTCCGATCTCACAATCGGCGACCAAAAGAACGGATGGCCGTGATGGGCGAGAGGGGAAGAAAGAGGCCTCTTCCCATTTAATCAGCCGAGTGCAGCCTTTCTCTCAACTTGCCACTTTCAAATCCACCGATCAGAACAGAAAGTTGGCGAGAGTCCTCAGTCGAATTACAAGTGCGTAGCAAGGGGATGAATGTAGGGCTTTGAGATGCTAGAGAGAGTAAACACGAGACTCGAAGATTCGTAACAACGGCCCGAAGTGAAAATTCCATTAAAATTTCCGTACCGGTGAGGCTTCCTTATTTCATCCGCCAATCTCCATTCCCCACGAGGACCCTCGCGAACGAAATCGAATGACGGTTACCTCCTCGTCACTTTGAAGTCTTAGAAGGAGACAATATGATATAAATAATAGTACAGAACATAGGCATAAAAATTCTGATGTTTCACATCTTATGCGATTTTGCAGTGAAGGCTTCTGAAAACCCTATACCCTAATCCATCCTTATGACCTCAAGACTACACGATGATAAAGATATATTCATCGGTAGACATTGCATTAGAGCAATGTACACTTAAATATGCACCCCTACTTTTAATTATGGATAGTAAAAATACTGATGAAGTTAAATTGTTGCACCACCACAAGAGTCATCAATCAGGTATTCTGACAGATTCTACCTCGTAAAGAGAGAGATATAAAAAGTATATCTCTGCATAATGCCTTTATGGATGACACTAGAAAATGGAAGCCGATGCTTCGAACGATTTACATTAGATGGTGAGCCAACACTAAGTTCCAAGCCTCGCTCCTTAATCGAACTTTACTAGTGCGATAAATGCGTAAAACTTTCGATGATGTCCCCGTCTCCACATCACCTCAATTTTTCCGGGGTATGACGGTGTAGGCAATGCTCTTGGCGGTGTTGGAAAAGAGTATTTAGACAGAGCTTTAGGAGGAAGGTTTACTCACAGAGGGCCCCACGCGGAAATGTATCCGCAACTACTTGCTCAAATACATGCTTGTAATGCGGAATATTAATTGAAATGCTTAAATATATTGAAACAGAAGCGAATAAGTAGTCATCACCATTAATCATGGGAATGTTTCCTTTTCCCAGTTTGCTTAGAGTAGGCCATTTAACTAATTAAACATGAAATACACGGATTTCACCATGTCTCAAATTTATTCACGGCGAATGATTCCAGTACAAACTCCGTCCTTCATCAAAGTATGCCATTGAGGCGGATAAAGTGGTAATCGCGGGCCACTGAGCGCACTTTTGGAGAATTTTTTTAATAGGGAAACAAAACATTCTTGGATCACATTTCATTAAAATGCATCCGCTTACAAGTTGGAACTGACCGTACATGCAGTCATGGCCATGATGCCATAATGGTATATATTTTTTCCTCATTTACGACTGGTTTTCACCAGAGTTTTCGGCGTGATATTCGAATTATAATGATAACACGTAGCTTTGTGATTCCACATATCTTCGGCGAGGCACTTTAATATTTGTTCTGAACAATTTTGTTAATAAGAAATATATGTATTATTCCGCGTCGATAAGAAAAACTGTTCACATGTTATCGATGTCTTAAGTAAAATGTCTTCTGTCACACAGCTATGGGTTAAAATGGCATTTAATTGCCAAAAAAAAACAAATCATTGTTGGGCAATTTTTTTTATTTTATCGATAGATATCACTAATAAGGACATGTATTTAAAGTATCTCACCGAGCCGTTTCGAAACAAAAATCGTTCCGATCGCCCTAAGACCTCAGCGTATACATTGAATGAGGAAGACTGTGTCGTAACCCTAGCGACTACTCCTTTCGCACGGGTCCATTGTCTCCCATACGCCGCAAACTCTTTCCTTTCCTCCCAAATCACCGATTTCGATCGGAAGCAACTTCGGCGATGGTTAATTGCGACGCAGGGGGGAGGGGGGGGGGCATCTCCTCCGCAGCAGGGCGAAGCGAAGAAGGAAAGGAGAAGCGAGCGGGGAGGGATCGTGTTCCGCCGACTGAAAGCGTGCGAGAAAGGGGAGCGGCTGTAAAAACATTTCACAACGGTTTTGCGTGTCTACGCGGCTCCGCGGGGACTGGTCGCATTATAAACGTGGGTCACGCCCTTTCCTGAAGCACGACTCCGCGACAGGAGAGAGGAAACTTCTTCGCCGAAGAAAATCACGCGAGCCGACGAAGAGTTGAGCAGCGGGTGTTAACCAACTGTTCTCCTACGCTCGAAAGATTTATAAGTCTGATATAAAGCCATTTAGGGGTCCGGGGAAGATGTTCCAGCATTCGAAAAAAGAAAACATTCAAAGGGTTGGACCACCATGCTTGTGGACTTCTGTTACTCGCGACGCGGCTTTCACATTGGGAAGTTAAGTTTGACGTGATTTTCGGAACCCACAGACGCCACGATACTTCTACTTTGTTACGGAGAATTCAAAATTTCTATGCAAAATATCCGTGCAAATATTTTGCGCCGCAGTTGAAAATGACCAAACTTCAGACAGTGGAACGATAATACGACGCGCAGTTTCGTATTCTACATCAAATGCTACGTGCACGTATGTAGGACTCAGTTGCTGCGTCTAGGGACTCACATGTGCGCCAATGGATGGAAAGCGAGCTCCCGCACAAGTTCTCCTCTTGGCACTTCCACCTGAAAAAACAATGAACGGTTCGATATTTGGGTAAGTTTGAACCACTCTCAAGAGTCTGAAACGCCGTTTATTGTGTCTCTAATCGCGAAATTCAACTCAACAACTCGGCAATATTCCTACGAAAAAACCCGATCGGTAAGTCGGCGTGAGCTTTCACGAGGGCTAAAATACACCAAAATCTCGAATACTTCGTGATTGAACCTCATGACTCCTTAGTTACGCGATCGCAATCATCACGAGCGGTCCAAAGAACAACGCCCCCTCTTCAAGCCACAAACAATTATACATTGACTAAGCTGAGTTTGGTTATGGAATATCTGGAATTTATACACGAAAAACATTATCTCTTTGGGTACGAAATCGGCAAGAATGTAACCCATAGTAATGAGAGTGTTCGTGTACTCTGATGGAAATCGATTATGTAGCTTTCATTACTTCCACACCGCGTTGGGCTGGAGACTTAAAAGCAATTAATCGCACGCCGCAGGGATTCTGCTTGGCTGGCCTCTTGCGATTTCTGCTCCAAGATACAGAGAGTACATATATCGCACGACTGCACAAGCACCCGCCCTCGCCAAAAAAACCCTTATCGGAAGACGCGACAGCAATCCGCGCGACCCACTCAAGGAGGAAATGACTCTTGCAGACTCGTGAATCAGCGAAATGCTGAGCGCAAGAGATAATGCAGAGCGGAGGCTGGGTGATAACGGCACCATTAAGGGTCTTGGGAGAGAGGGCGACGAGCGGGGACAATGAGGGTCCACACGGAGACGTCTTCTCCAACATCCCTCGTTGAGTATCAAGCCACACGCCTCCTTTCTCCCCTCCACAATCCAACCCGAGGCACGGGGCTATCGAAAAAATGAGACCACCAAAGCTTGAGCGAACGTTTAGCCACTCAGTAGAAGATCATTCCCTCGTCAGAGTTGAGACTCGATACGATCTTCATTTTTGAATTTTAGTAACTGTAAAAATAATGAAACAGATTTTGCGGTATAAATGACGCACAACCTTTGTTTTTATAAGTAATTATTGAAATTCTCAGAAATTAACTGTACATGTATTCATAAGTACATGTATTCTAACTTCACTCATCGTCTTCACGCCGTCCGCTGAAAACGCCTTCAAAACCGTTTATTTATTACGATTCTGTAAAAATTACTGCAGTGAGTTGTTTGTTCATTTTTTAAATAGGTGAAAAAGCATTCAAACTACATAGTGTTAAATTTCTGACGAAGCATATGCGTTGGAAATAACTCATTCTTTAAAACACGTCTCTTTGAACTGAATATCCTTACCAGTTCCCATGGAAAATGACGTTTTTTGGCAAATAAATCTTAAGGTATCGTGGTAAGTGGCTGATATTTAGATATACAGGTATTTTTCTTTATCTTGAGGCCGTATTCATCGAATATTTTGAAGAGTTGTTTCCTCGCTCAAACTGACTTCAGCTTTTCCTGCGCCTCACAAGGAGAGCTTCCTTCCCGACCACCTGCTGCGCTTAGACTCACGAATTAATTCACTAAGTTGTAGTCGGTTTACCATAAATGACACCACTAAGCAAATATTTTATTTATTTATTTTAAATTTCCATTGAAAACAGCACTATTAGCCCTTGCAGAACGGGTACTTCATATAAACAATGAAATAAGCTATTTTTAAAAAACCTACGCCCTGGGTGAGGAGATATCTGAATACACGGAGTTTCTGTCTCACAATTTCGTCCAGCTACGTCGCATTATACGTTGTTTTCTCAAACATTTACGACTAACGAAAGTCCTATGAATCGTAATGATGTGCACTACGAACATGATTGATTCAGTACAGCCCATTGCGTAAGGAAAGGTGTGATGCTTTCCCGGCGTGTAATGTTAGTGAAGACTGTTCTGGTCCTGCCCCAGCTGAAACTCTCCAACTCTGCCGATGTTCCGAATCACGAGGGATGCCTATCGTCATGAGGGCGCCATGGCAACAATACTCGTGCATCGAAACGTCGGCAGAAATGGAGAGTTTAGCCCGGAAGGAAAACCAGAACAGCCTCAGGCAAACTATCGCGTATTTAACGGCTTCAACACTCACCCATGCTATAAAGTGGTGCACATACACCTAATCTCCTCTTCAAACGATTTCAAACAAAAATTATCCTCAAATTGGAGAAGCACACAATAACGTGAGGAGACGCTAACCTTCTTGCAGTTCCTGAAATTGAGCGCCCTTCGCCAAGCAGTCCTAATTAACGAGGGAGATAGAGTTGGACCGTTGCCGTGGAGCTTGAGGGGGGGGGAGGAACGGTGGAAGGGGAAGGCTCTGCCCTCCAAGGTGATCCAGAGGAGGTGCTTGCGTATGTCCCTGCACCGTCGCTTCTCGCGAAGACAAAATATGAATGAATGAACGGATGTGATCTGCACCGCTCTACAAGGCCAATAATCGTGACGATTCACTCCTAATTACGGCCACCTCACGCTCGTTATGCAAACGGAACTAACAGTGAACCTTTGAAAATGACTCCTCTTTGACTCTTTCAAGAACATTTCCTACTGATATTGACGTTCCGCGATGTCTCAGCGACTAACATGCGATGGAAGTCTCGAAAGTCATGCATGTGGAATAAGGAGGATGAAGGTAATTAAATTATCATACAAATATGTTTTTTCTAACGAAATTTTTACATCACGGACCAGCTTCATAATAACAGTTCCTTAAACCTTATGCTATGCTAATCGATGTGGATATGGTGTTCCAAAGAAAACGTTCTTATCAGCCAACCGACAACCCGATGTATTAAAAAAAGCTAAGTAACCGTTAACAAAGCCTCGGTGCAAAAGCTGAATGAGGGTTTAATTTAACCCCAGTGGGACTAAAAGTCAATAAGAGTATATTAGTTCGTCGATTTGAATTAGGTGCATGCAAATACGTAAACATATTCACCAGAAATTTGTTCTCAATCGGCGTCGGATAAGCATGGATTATCGAAGCCACGGTGTTCAAAACTTTGCGATTCTTGAGGAAGCGAGACTTGCATTTCCCTCGTCAGCACTGAGATGCGGCAATGGATAATTGATCTGATCGGAAGACAGACTCCTCTTAAAACCGAATCTTTTCAAAGGTCCAGTATTTGGGCGATTTTGCGCGGTATTTCCCCGTTATAAATAAATTGGAATTCGAGAAATTTTGTACGGAGAGATATACTTGAATACACGGCCCTGGGCTTCGATGTTTTACATATCTAGGGGTGATGATAATCTCAGGCATCGACAACATTAGAGATTCATCTGACGATAATGTCAAACATCGAAGTCGGGGGCGAATACTAAGTTCACCCGAGTGTGTTAAATTTCACTAATCCAAATTTAATGCAAGAATCATTAAATTGACGAGCAATTTAAATTAAAGAATAATCCAAATGATTCGATCGAATAAGTCGATAGAGGCAACGGAAGGAAATCGGACTCGTATGCAAGCATTTCGGTTGTCCAGGAGCCACGCTGCAAACTTATCGGGCATCCACAGTGACCATCTACAGGGATCTCCCAAATTCCCTGTAAAGGGTCACTTGGATGACACAAGTGAGGAGGAGAAATGTGGATGGATCACTTAAAGAGTCTTCGCTTCCTGTGCTACGATTGACAACGCGCCATTTTCTATGACATAACGCAATTATTCACAAGCTTTTCACGCCCGTTTTCATTTTCCATTACGGTGACAGTTTTCAAACAACCGGCGGGCTCAACGCTGAACCACCTCTAAGTCACGACGAAATGTTACCGGAAGGTGTCCAGAAAACTCGATGATCACCGAGAAGAGAAGAAGGAAATGAGATAGCAACCCAATATTCAAATTTAAATTACCAATATTCTGGATAGTGAAATATTTTTCTCGTGAGCAAGACAACAAAAGCAAGACATTTCTTTCCATAAGCTATAAGAATGGCCCGATAACACTTGCCCAGTTTGTTTTGAACAAGCGTGGGCATACTTAGGGTCGACTGCGGAAATAAAATTTCATTAAATCCCGAAAATTTGTACAGAAAATTTCGATATACGCAATACAGTTGGTAACACATGTGGTAACAAAAAAATACTCTCGGGTATGCTTTATTGATACATCTTAAAAGGTCCTCGCTTGAGATCTCCGGGTGTCTAAATGTCTCCAGCTGTGGCCTCACTAAATTACCTATTAGTCCCGGATTAAGGCCCTTCTAACTAAGATCTTCGCGTCGTCTACCTCCCTTCACGCAGCCTAAAGTTCACACTTTATCCCTTCCTCTTGCGCCATAACCAAACGACGGAAATATTACACCGATGTTAACGCACGGTATTCATCGATCGATAAAACCCGATAGCAATCGTCGTCATCACCCACCCACGAATTGGTGCACGCCGAGGGTGGTCGCATTGCACAACGGCGACGGCGACCCAAGCACCGCTCTTGCTCCGCGAGAATCGTGAGCGAGCCATTTCGCATCAGCGCCCTCCCGAAACGCGCGCTGCGATCCCCTACTATAGCAAGCCTCCTCCCCTTTGAACGGGGGAGGAGGCTTACTATAGTAGGGTGCCTGTGGCGTGGGCGTGCCTGGGGCGCCCCGATGAATCACCACCAACCGACGAACGGGCGGACATCACGCGAGGGAGGGGGCGGCACCGCTCGCCGGCGGCGGAAAATCGCTACGTACGTACGATTTCCAGACGCCTCCTCGACCCCCTGGACGCGCAAGTAGAGGAGTCCATCAGCGAAAGTCCATTGCATTATCACGACCAGGGTTTCGGGATCACCATCAGTTGGATAAAAACGAAAATCAAGAGACATTAGTGTACCACGGTGGCTAATGATATCCAATTTTCAAATTCCCTGACCTTTCCCTGATGGATTTACCAACTTCCCTGACCGATCGCCAAAAGGTCACCTATTATTGGAATATTTTTTTCTTCTGAATTAAATCTTCTTCAACAGCTTTAAATTTTCTAAATTTTCTAATCATCGTCTCGTATTTTTAGAACTACAAGCATGTATTTACTATAAGCTAGTGTGCACCAGCTACGTCTCGACCTGAGTTTCGGAAGTAAAAAAAAAACGCGAGGTAAAATTTTCCGAACAACATAGCCTCTTTTTTTTCAGAGGATTCCTGATCCAGATTTCAGAGGATTTCTGATTCCTTGTGATGAGCGTAATACATTGTGATCATAATTTTTAACACAACTAGGGAAATATCGCAACAAGGATTTACAAAAGGAATACATTGTACGTCTGATTCACAACTAAATAACTAAGATTCACCGCTGAATACTCCACGAATTGATGGGGCTAATGCTCCATGCACGTCCGCGACGGACGTTAGTTTTAGTTGGTGAAATAAGAGCGGGAAAGACTGGCCGATAAACGTAATGGTAGAAAAATAACGAGGATTCCTAGTCCTGTTTCTCCCTGACTGTTACGAGAAATCCCTGACTTTTCCAGAAATTCAAAATTCCCTGACAATTCCAGGTTTTCCCAGATGTTAGCCACCCTGCTAATGCATGCCAGAAAAAATTCATTACCTATTTACCCATGCTTACCTATTTTTCTTTTTCCGTTAAAAATTTATTTTACTTTATAAAATATTGATCTCGTAGATTGGCGAATTAATTTGATAAGTAGTTCACCGTGACAGAGAAAGAACTGAGAAAGAAACAGTAGTTAAACAACATAATTTCTCTCCAAACACAAGACATACTTCTCGAATTCTCGACATTTCGCAATAAATTCGATGTAAGGCGGCGTTCTTCTAATTTTATGAGGACTAAATAAATTCAACGTAACGAAGAATGCCTATATTTTGAGCATTTTTCGGTTCGGAAAGGGCTTGGCCGTAAAGAAGAGCGACTCAACACAGGCAACGCCAGGTCATCGATACTTTATGGAATAGGCGCTAACTAAAGTTAAACAGGATTACGCAAAGTTGACCACCCTCAAGGGTGCCCGTTCCTATTTTTTTCATTTCCCGTCCATACATCTTTCTCTCGATCGACTTAGGCGGTCCTGGATCTCGCGTGCCACGTCCATCCTGACTCTACCTCGTTGGATGCTGCACCCGCTGGGACCCCGGATCACCGTCGTCGTCGACAACACCACTGGGATCCAGAACAACAGACTAGCTTTCTTGGCGTTCACTGCCCCACATCTTATCTCATCTCAGTCAACCTGTCTCCATCCTCGCGTCTCTCCCTGTTCACGCTGCCGCGACAAGTTGTCGCGTCACAGGGGTAGGCGACGCAGAAAAACGAGTTCTCCACACATTTGTATCCTCGAACACACGGAACCCACCCGGGAAACTTATTATAAGTGACTCGCACCTGAGAAAAGGTAGGTATTACCACTTGTACGGGGGAAATGCTTTCATGATTGGTAATTCTATGCCTCGTCGCGGAGACTTATTTTTAAATAGATGAAGGCAGTAAGATTAGGAAAAGACAGAGTGAATGAAAATTAAACAAGTAAAGGGTCTTTCAAATATGCAAGGAACCTTTTACAAGGAATACGAAGGCTCTGACAGGTGTTTTAACATGTTCACGCACCGAAACATTCTGCTACTACCAACATGCAGAGGTTTGTTTTCGTTCAGCTGCCTAGGTGGAAGCAGGCACGGTGAAGTTTATTCTCAGAATTCTTTCAGGCATATGCGTCTCCATCTTCAGAATTATACCCTCCTGCAGAGTACATCTACATCTACATCTACGTCATACCCTGCAAGCCACCCAAAGGGTGTGTGGCAGGGGGTGCTTTCGCACCAGGCATGCATGAATGATATGGTAGAACACCGACATTACATTAAAAACCCGCGTACCACACATGCAAAGCGCCAATTACAAATCTAATACCCAAGAAACATTCTATCTCCAATCGTTCTAACATGCAAGGGATACAAAGACTACTACTACACATTCAAAATATCATGCATAAATAAGAACATCATTATTTACATCATGCATAAATAAGAAAGAGGAGAATATAATGAGAAAGATTAACTGCCTGCCTATTGTCAATACTCGAACTATTCATGACGACGATCACAGCTGTTATGGTCCCGAATGGTACGCGGAAAAAATGACATTTTATACCTATCGGTTCTACAATCTAGCTCTCTAATTTTATTGGCGCGATCTAATCTGCCGTAGTACGAAGGGGTTAATAGTATGTTTTTTACGTCGTCAGTAAAATGATTTTCCTGAAATTTATTTAGGAGGTTAAGCCTATAATTTAATCTACGCTGTGATAGCGATTCCCATCCTAATTCTTCTAACAGTCCAGACACACTAGCCAACTTATCGTAGCATCGTTTCACAAACCTAGCTCCTCTTCGCTGTACGCGATCTAACTCTGATATCAAGTACATCTTGGGTTGGCGTTTCTTCTATGGTCGACAGTGACTATTTCGACGATTTTATCGTATTCAAACGATAACCCATTTCTCGAACTTAAACTTTATCGTCAACACCATTAACACACTACGAGAAATGGTCTCATCTCATATTGCAGGCCTTCTTCACGAATTTCATATGCATCAAACCATGAATTGAATACGACCTGCATCGACCGCAACGGCCTACCATTGGAAATCCATAGGAGATATATGAAAAGTTACACCAAGGTGACATCAGGATGTCGTCTACGGCAGAATGCGTGGAGCCACGCATGAAGCTGATTTCATAGCTGCTATAGGCCCACAGGAAAACTCGGGAGGTCCAAGTCTTGCGATAAACATGTGCATTGCCATTCAAGTACGCACACCATCGCGTCTCCGACATGTTTAACGACACGACAGTTTCGATGCCGGCATTGATTTATAATGCGTCAATCCACGTGCGTGCCCATAGGAGGAAATACAACATTATGAAATCGTAATCGGTCGTTTCACCCGACTCCAAGACGAACGAGATAACGAGCGTAGAGTGGCGAAACGGTTAACCGTGTTCGGAACTTCGCACAGATTTTCTGACTCGAAGCGATTGCAAGCGAAGTACTCGGATTGAATCAAAACACAGCAGCCTCGATTTCCCAACGCTCTTGGGCCTCTGCCCCAGGCGGACTCTGCTCGTGCACCGCCGCCTACGTGTGAGGGACGGACGGAGCATCGGGGTGGCGGAGGTGGTGTCTCACACACCTGGCCGGTCGGTCACAAGAGTAAGAAGAAGAAAGAGGATCTGGGCAGCACCAGAGGAGGAGGAGGGGAGGATTGGATGCGGGGGGAGTGGAGTGGGGCAGAGGACCTGAGCGGAGGGGGCAAGGGGGGGGTTTTCTTCTCGCGCGACGTTGCCAAGTGTACTGCCCCCCGCCTCCGTTGTCATTGATTTGACTCCCGGAGGAAAGGGAATAGGAAGGAAGAAGAGGGCGCATATGAGAACGGTCGAGTGCGTGGACCGCGGCGTATGGCAGGGCCGGCGGAGGGCGAATTTGGGAACGACGGGGGCGAACGTGAACTGCGCGACTGCGGGGATTCCGCGCGGAAATCCCGAAAGGCTTAACCGCGCCCGGATGCTTGCTTCGGGAACATCCAACTTCGATAATGTTTGACACGTCCGCCTAATTCTTTTTAAGGACCAATTACCGTGAGCGCCGACGCAATTACTTCGGGTTAATCGACCCGATGCGGAATCGTTTATGAATCTCCACGAGCATTTTTTGGGAGGAGATCTCGGAAAAGTGTTTTATTGCTCGGGGGTTGTAAAAACATATTCATAAATCGATAAAAAAATTAAGTGAGTGATTTAAAAGGCTTCACTGAACGGCCATTGACATCTGCGATACAAATGCTCGGGTCCACAATCTCACAAAACTACTTAGCAGGAAGCTTCCAATCGCCATCAAGTACTAAAGGTATATCTATTTCCGATAATCAGTATTATACTGACGCGGTAAACATTGCATTGCCTCCCAAGTAGACGGATAGACACAAGTTTACGATGGCAGAGAAATGAAAAATACGCCTCACGCCACTTCAATTAGACACTTATATGTCAATTCCCCGGAATTACATTAAGGTCATATTTAAAAAAATAACTTACGTCGTAAGCTTCCAAAATTTCATATATACGAGGCAATGCCACCGAGACATCTCTATATTCCCACACAATGATAAAAGACAGAAGGTTGTAGTTTGAAGATGAATAAATAAGTAAAGAAAAATTTTATTAATTAATATTGGTGAAGTGGCGGACTCGAGAGACGAAATGTAAAAATATGCCGAAAGGGTGGCAGATGAAACAACACGGCAACATAGGAGAGGAAACACTCGCATGCAGACTCATTATATTTCGAAGGGCAGCCGGGTTAGTCTTCCTCAAATTACTAACAGGCGCTCAATACACACAGACACGCACGTTAAGATTCTCTTTGCGATCCTAATTTTTAGCTGAAAAGGTTTTCAACAACACTGAATAATAATTGATGACCAGATAAACAGATTACTTTTCAGGAAGATGAGAGACACTTTATCCAGCGTATGCAGATTAACATACATGTATCTCGGCGTAAATGCAGAAAAGCTTGGCGCAGTTGGTCACTTACGCGAGGGGGTTTATGACGGATGATAAATCCGCAAGAAAAAAGCGCAACGGCCTTCGGATTGACCCGAAGAAGACAAATGCGAAACGGTAAACTGAGTCGCAAGATGATTGGGAAGTAGGGATGTGGCCGAGTGAAGCTTCGGCGGCGGAAGTGCACGCAGTGTGGGTGGGTGCATCACCGGAGAACGCACTCGAGGGAGAGGTCGTGGTCAGATAAGCGGGAGGAGACATCACAACCGGAAGGGTTACTTCAACTGACTCGCTGGGAGAGTAAAATAACTTCGATTGATAACGGCATTGACATACACACGTCGCTCAAATTTGAACAAGACTTGACAACATGGTGGCGAGTGTAAGTAGTAAAAATCGTACTACACGAAAATGTACCCCAACCCACTTCTCTGTACGTTAGAGAAACGCGGGCACGCAAAGATCGATCTAGCTAGAATGCACTGCGTATTGGTAACTATAATTTTTACCCAGTTCGCGATAAGAGTAGTTTGGATATGATCGGGCATAAGTGGGTCGTGAAGGACTAAAATAGGTTGCTCAGTAGGTTTGGCCGCGTAGAGAGAATGTAGATTGACGACACAGGATTGACAGATGAGAGAGGAAGGGGTAAACGTGAAATTCATGGGTGGATGAGACTGAGAGGACGCTGGAAAAGGGGAATATTAGGGGTCTCTAGCGCGAGAAAGCGTGCATGAAATGAAGTATGAATGAGGCAGAAGCAAGAGAAGTACGCAAGGGTATGACAGTTCGGAAAAATTATTAAATCTGTGCCAATTTGCTTTGCACAACACCAATAAGTAAGGGAAGAAACAGCTTCAAGCTTGAGTTTTATGGGGGCTATCCATCATTTTCGATTTTGTTCCAATTTTAGTTATTCAGTTAAGAAGTGGAGCTCAGTTATTTCAATTTTATCCGTCAATAGGTAAGATCTTTTCACTCTGCCTAACCGGAAATGGAAGGGCGCGATGAGTACGTACGTACGTATGTTAGTTATTGCAAGTACTACAAGAACTTATAGCAACCATTTCTCATCAAAATGGAGGGCAGAATGACAAATTAGAAATAACGAAACAAAATAAGAAAGAATGTTCGGTACACGAGCTCTGAAACTGCTCAAGAGAATGCTCGATGTGCTCAGAATAAAACAGAACAACCAAAAAATAGAGAGAGAGAGAGAACAGCAATGTGAAAAAACTCGACCACGCTGAAAACAATGCATGTCTTTTCCATATGCATGCACGTGGTTCAAATAATCGCCACGAGTGTCTCATGCAAATTTGTAAACACATTATGCTCGCATTATCTCGGATGCTGGGGATTTTTTAATGACTTGGGGCGAGGAATTTCATAAAACGGAAGAGGGGAAAAGAAACGGCCCTTGGAATATCGCTGTCCGGAAATGCCGAATAAAGAACTGTCATTCACATCTCGTCCCAAGTTTTTACGGAGTTATTATACGTGTTAAACGCTTCAGTAAGCATTCACTCGGGGTGACAGGGGCATCGCGCAGTCGACGGTTTACGAGCGAGGGGCCCGCGCGAATCCTTTAGAACTATCGGGTGTCTTCATTGCTTCACGCTGTAATGTATGTTACTATAATAATTTGGTTACTTCCTCGCGTTTGTAAAACCGCCTCGTCGCCACTGTTATGTTCTTCCGCAAGTCTCAACCTATTATTAGTACTGAAATTATTATTATTTAGTCGGTTTATATATAATAAATAAACTCCGATGTCGGGTTAAGCGAGAACACGATCGAGAAGACAACACAGATCAGAGAAACTCCACTAAAAAACGTGGTATATGTCAGTGACGAGGTGGAGTGCAAGGAGCACCCTGATTGGTCTATAGCTACAGCCGTTACAGCCTTGAAAGCTGTGTGCTCATTGGTTTATTAACTCTAAATTGCAACAGTGATAGAACAGAATTATCATAGTAACATACATCGCTCAACATAAATGCAACATTTGATAGAACCAAATTATTATAGTAACATACATTACATTCGCAGCGAACGGTTTGAGGAAATCATTGATTAGTCTTCTGTAACCATCTCTTTAAACAGTGATTGGAACGCTTCGATAGTTTACTATATTCCTTCAGGGTTAAATGTAACTATTTAAAATGACAATAATATTTATTTGTCCGAGGATTGAGACATAGAGTTACAATATAGGATATCTTTTGAAGAATAAAACGAAACTCGATATCAGCAAAATTTTCAAATGTCATCACGCAAATAATAAATCCCTTGCAAACACACTCAAAGCTATCCTCAAGCCGTTAAGGCATCAACGACTCACCACTTCAACCAACACGTGAGGGATAATTATTCCAAATACGTAACTATAAGCAGGAAACAGTAAACCCTGGCGTGGCAGCAATAAATTCAACACATTTAGCTGCCTCGAACTCGGAATAAACATTTTGTATTTTTCCTCACTTACTTATATGTGAATGAGTTTGTCAGCGTATCACTTTTTTTCCGTCTGACATCCTCTTGAGGTATAAGCGCGGGGTTAGAATAATGAGCTCAGCATTATCCTGACATTCGCCGGGTCCCAATCTTTCAAGTAATACACAGCAAGTCAAATAATAGATCACAATACCGTGCTTAATACATTGCTTAAGGTGACTGGAGCAGATTTCGCGGGTCATTGAGTGCACAATGCACATTTCAACAATTTTTCAAATATTTAATCGAGAGATTTTTGGACCGCACATCGTTCAAGTGTATCTGTTTAGACGGGAGAACCTCCATTTCTGCCATTCAGGCAGAAATGGAAATGATAAAAGGCTCATACTTTAAAGATTCCTTTAGCCATTAGGCAGAGTCAAAAAGCACTGAAACGCAAAAAAAACAAACCTGTATGCTATAATTCGTTTCACTTTCAGGTACGGATATCACCAATGAGAACACTGACGCAAACATTCACGCAAATCTAACAAAAAATCGCTCCAACCACCTAAATGTGCAAATAAAAGTGTCGAGGCGAGGAAACATTAGGCGACGCAGGCAGGTAAGGTGGGAATCCGAAGTACGAAGGATTTCGCATTTTCCTCATTCTGCGGTTGTACTTCCATCTACGTCCACTAAATACCTCGCAAGCCACCACTAGGGTGTGTGGCACGGGGTGATTCCACACCAGGCATGCAGCACTCATCCCACTTCAAATCAGAACCGCGCACGTTCCCCGTATGCCAGGCGCAGGCCAAAGCAGTCAGGACAACAGTACGCAGTCAGACCACAAACCAGGAGAGTGATACGAAGAAGAACATGCTACTATGAAGCATGCTACTCAAGATATAACTACTGGTTAGTATTATTAATGCGTCAAATAAATAGCACTACAAGGTACCAAGACATGCAGGAGTATATCATGCGAGGTTAGCATCTACAATTCATGTTAAGATGTTTAGCACTACTGAAAAAACCTATTTAACCTAGTCAGTATCCTAGAACTGATCTATCACAACTATTATGATCCCTTATTGTACGTGGAAAAAAATGACATCTTGAATCTAATGGTTCCGCAGTCTATTTCCTTAATCTTATTCCTGTGATCGTTCCTACCATAATTTAGTTTGGCTCTAGCACAATATTTTCAACGTCTGGCAAAAAATAGTCTCCATCAAACTTCCACAGCGTAAGACACATGAGAAAAAGCAAGAGTGTGAGTGCGTAGTTAAGAGGTGAGGCAGGGAAGGGAGGGAGGAGCAGAGGGAGTCGGCGGTCGGTGTGGCGTGGGAGAGCGGCAGTGTGTTGTATTGATCGCCGCAAGGGTGGGAGGGAAGGCTCTCCGCACCCCCCACACCCATTTCCAACCCTCCCCCCCCCTCTAGTTCACTTTCGGCGTGTCGTCGTGCGAGAGGGCGCAGCAAAGTCAAGGTTTGCGTGCGAAAGGGAGAAGCGGCCGGCCGTACACACAGAGTGGATGGAGTGGGAGTTGGGGGGAAGGGAGGAAAAGGAGGGAGGAAGAGGAGGCAGACAGACGGAGGAGAGAGGGACAACAAAAGGGAGGAGCGCGCCCTGTTGCGCGTCTCCGCGACTCGAGCGAAGAAGGGACCGCGCGCCACGCAATTTCACCGAACAGAGAGCGGTGTTTCACAAACTTTTTACAGCCAATTGATTCCACAAACCTCACACCGAACACCTGTCGACAATTAACCAGGGTGGCTACTGATATCCAATTTTCAAATTCCCTGACTTTTCCCTGATGGATTCACGAATTTCCCTGACCGATCGCCAAGAGGTCACCTATTATTGGAATATTTTTTTCTGGTGAATTAAATCTTCCACAGCATCTTTAAATTTTCTAATCATCGTCTCGTACTTTTCAGAACTGCAAGCATGTATTCTCTATGAGCCAATGTGCTCCAGCTACCTCTCGACCTGAGTTTCGGAAGTTAAAAAAACTACATAGCCTCGGATTCCTTGTGATGAGCGTAACATATTTTGATCCTGATTTTTAACACAACTAGGCAAATATCGCAACAAGGATGTGCAAAAGGGATACATTGTATGTCTGATTCACTACTAAATAACTAAGATTCACAACTGAATATTCCACGAATTTGGTGGGGCTTATTCCATGTATACATATACGTCAGCGACGGCCATTAGTTTTAGTTGGTGAAATAAAGGGCGGGAAAGACTGGCCGATATACGTAAAGGTAAAATAAATAACGAGGATTCCTATTCCAGTTTCTCCCTGACTGTTATGAGAATTCCCTGACTTTTCCAGAAATTCCAAATTCCCTGACATTTCCCGGTTTTCCCTGACTTTGTGACTTTGTGGAAATCAATCATGATGCAAAGAACACTCGAACACAAGTAAAATTAGTTTTGCCTTTGAAAATTAATTAGTGAAAACATGTGTGCGTGTTCTTTGCAGCGCAATAATGATTGTATTAATGTTCATTTCAAATACAAAAGGTATACCGGTAATTCATCGCTGAAACATGCGTGTACTGCACCCTGCCCCTAGCGGACCCGTTTCTTTTCGTCCTACCCGAGATTAAGACACCGCCCGCGCCGCCCCCTAAGGGAAGGCAGCGCCCAGTGTCGAAACCACTGAGCTAAGAAGAGGAAGAGCATCTTGAAGGCACAAAGGCACGCTGGAGCACGCGAGCCAGCCAATTGAGGTGGCTCCGAGCGGTGATCGTGGATCATTGAGTGCACATTTTGATATTTTGTTAACCAAATCTAAATCTGTACTCCTCCCCACTTTGTTGTATGGAAGTGAAACATGGATATGTCAGGGTAGACATAACATTAGACTAAACAACGTGGGTAGGAGTTATCTGAGGAGTGTTTGCGGCAAAAGTAGGATGGATAGGGTGAGGAATCGGTGGGTAATAAATGAATGTGGGTTAGATGCTCCAGTAATGGACATATATGAAAGGAGTTTGCTTCGTAGGTTTGGCCATGTTGAGGGAATGGACGAGAGTCGAATAACGAAAAAGATATATGAGAGTGAAATGAATGGTGCGAGAGGGGGAGGTAGGGCGAGAAAGATGTGGTTGAATGTGGTCGAGGAAATTCTAAGGAGGAGGAATATTAGGAGTCTAAAAACAAGAGGGCGCGTATGAATCAGTGTATGGGGGAAAATAAGGCAAAAGAGGTTTTCAAGGATAGGTCAGTCTGGAGGAAATTATTGAAGCAGAGTTAGGTGTACAAATATGTATTAATGAGTGGAACTTGGTGACTCTGCCTACCCCGGAAGGGAACGGCGTGATTGGTATGTATGTGTGTAAGTCTAAAAAAAAACGCAAGAACCACATGTCATTTCAGTGCATCTGTTTAGGCATTTGAAAGCAGGCATTCATAGAAATGATAAAAGTATTATATTTTACTTTTTTCCTTAAATACATGTTTTGACATGAGTTTTCATCATATTCCAGATTTTTTTAACCAATAATACGTCAACTAAGTGATGCGGCAGAAACAAACGAGCATCCCTCAGTGAAATGAGTGTAAAACTGTCCGCGACTGAATCCTTGACTGCAGCGACGCGCACCACTCATTCACGCCGAAGGACGTAATCGAATCCGCTGCGAGGACGTGGATATACCCGCGGATTGGGAAATCATTCGCCGCGGCAATTCGAATGCTTATTGGCGCGCATTGCGGCGAATCTGCATTCATCTGCGCGCCTCGCGGGAATCAACGCCACTCACTACTGCGAGATATATGCGCACCCGCCGCTCGTCTGCCTGTTCCAAGTCAACACCATTCCATTCCTGCGCATTCCACGACACTTCTTCCTTGTTTTTCTTCCCTTCTATTACCCAACGGTGAGAAAAAGAATGTCGCCCCACGGTCAAACGTTACTCATCTATTCACCTTACATGAGCACGGCTTAACGAGGAAACGGGTTCGCGGCCACGATTTAGCGGAGGAACCAGGACGCTGACCTCCTCGGTGCTAAGGAATCTTAAAGCATCGTCAAAAAATTATGGATGTGTGAGACATGACACAATAAGATGGTTCAATTTGAAACATACTTTTAGGTATGTTTCAAATTGAACAGGGTAGATACTTTTAACTAATTACTGAAGATACAAGTCTTAATAAATTACATTTATACGTCATTAATGTCAATGCATTAACTTCATGCTTCTTACAGTAGCTTAAATAAATTAATAAAATTCGAAAATGGTCACCTTTTCGACAAGGGAAAATCGCCCAAACTGCCTAGAACAAAAATTATAAAGGTCACACGTAAATTTTGCCCCGGTCACTGCTAAAATTGTGGTTTCGTCATCAGGCAAGGTTTGAGATGCATAGAGATCTCTTTTCGGCCAGACCTCGTGGCGTGGTGATCAACGTCCCGTTTCCCTTCGAGTCAAACAGTTAATCCGTCTTATAAATCTGGGAAACTATGATCAAGCATGTGCGCGGAAAATACGAGCTGCCTTGTTTTTCTCATTCCATCAGGTGCGTCAATGGTAAACAAAGATCACGACGCCTCTCTTTTAAGGGTATGTCTGTTATTTACGGTGGAGCAACTTTCTCTCGGTCTGAAATACGGAATCGGAAAGGGTGTCAGGTGGGGGGGGGGGCGGAGGGTCGAAACTGACCCCCCCTCCCGGCCCCAAAACAGCCTCTCGGCTTCCCAAACCCAGAAATTGACACGATTTCAATATTTTCCATCCGCGCCAATTCGAATTGTTTCTCACGGGTGGACTGACCTCCCGAAATAATTCCACCCCCGTCCGCCTCCCTACCGCGGGCGGTGTGTGGTGTGGGGGGTTGTTTGGGGGTGGGTGGGGGCGGTTGCCCGCCGGCTGGCGCGCGCTCCACGAGACTGGTAAACAACAACAACGAGAAGGGGGGCGGGGCGTCTTCTCCCGAGGGCCAAGAGTCGTGCCGCCGCCGGGATGGAAACGAGGCGAAGTGGGCCCTCCCAGCCCCACCCCACAAGCGCCACACATGCCCCCCTCCCCCCAGGGCACACATCCGAGTGACACATCCGAGATGTAACAAGATGCTGCACCCAGGAGGAAACCCAGACCGTGTTTTTAATCCAGAGTTAAGGTAGCTCGAGCGAAAGATCATTTTATGTAGAAATCAATGACTTTTGTCTCATTTTAAAGAAAAATGTATCACCCTTCCATAGGCACCCCTTCACAAAATTCAACCCCTTACCACGTTACTTCCGGAGATATTTGCCAAAAAATACCAGCCCTTTTACATGGGAAATGGTACGTGTATGCACTCCAGAGAGACCTTCTTTAACAAATGAGGCATTCCCTACACTTAGATCTCGTCAAAAACTCAACAGTGTGTATTTTGTGTGTTTTCTCAACTACTTTTGAAAATTAATCATACAGTCACCGCAGTAGGTTCTTGGGCATCGCAAAAAACTTTCGTTTTGAAGGAGTTTCAAACGCACCGCGTGAAAAAAATGAGTCAAGTAAGAGACTTATTTAGATATTTTCATTTGATTACTTGCAAATTCTGCTGAATTGCAAATGAAAAATAAATCGGTATGTCACAATTACACTTTTACCCTCAGATATCATAAACGAGAACAAACATACGAAGTGTCACGCTAATTCGTGCACGAGAAAATGTCGTCCCAACCGCCTGAAAGCACTTCTCAGATGACATCAAACAATGTATCAGAATCCAGCGGAACTATCTCCTCCGCCGTCGGGATTTTGAACTCTTTTAACTTCAGGAAGGGAAGTCAGTGTTGCGGCCGCCACACCCACCCGCCTCCCACTTCGGGAATCCTCTCCGAAGAAGTGATGTCGAATCTGCATGTCATCTGCTGCTGCTGCCCTCCAAGACGAACGAGAAGGCGACGGGAGGTCACTCACGGCCACGGCACCCACTCGCGCCGCTGAGGGGAGGCGCAAAGAGTCTTGGGTGTGTTCGGAAGGATAACACGCCCCCCCCCCTCCCTTGCCCATCTGCCTCTCTTCCGACGAATCTGCGAGTGATGGTGCCCCTCCTCCGTTCGAATTGAGTGTGCACAGCGGTGATCTCAGACGTGGGCTGGGCACGACTCGTCAAAGAAAGGGGAGGAGAGGCTTAGCGCTAGATTGGAATAATTAAAGAGTTTTCATCCGTAAGACTCCCGTCAATCACAAGCGGTCATCGTTATTTTCGTCCAACCAATCACGACTTGAATTTGCCGCACAAGCCAGAGGATTTGCTATGTTTCTTTTTCAGCGAGAGATAAAAGAGGCGACAAGACGAAGATTTTACGCCAGTGGCGACTTCCTGCAGCCACTGATAACGAATTTGCCGATGTAAAAAGCGCATTCTCCACAAATTACCAAAATAAACTAAACCCTCATAATCCATCAGTGATTAGGTCCGAAGAGTTTCACGGGAAGGTGCAAAAAATAAAATACGATCCCCATAATCTGAAAAAAATACTCCACATCGCTGGCGACCGCTACTCGAGAAAAATGATAATCATAAGACTTCACTTCGACTTAAATGCATTTCTTTAAATAATACGAGGCATAATTAATGTTCGTGTGATAATAACTAGAAACATATGTCCAGCCTCCACCGGGATAATTTCTCTCCATTTCTGGGATAATAAATTGTACGCGTAATGGCTTTAGTTGGCCTTGTAGCGCCGAGTCTACTTGGAAGTCCGTGTGGGCAGCTGTACACCTGTTCTCCGCGCGAAACCCGGTTGGAAAATCCCTCCGAGGCGCGCCTCCTCTGGCGCAGTAACGTATCTTGGAGATGAAGTAAACGCGCAATTCCGTCCCCATTACGCTACGTTTTCATAAATTCGTTTTCACGCTTCTGCACGCTGCGTAGCAAACCAGAAGAGAAGTCTCCGATGATAGCTGCGCTGCCGCCCCCATCTTACGACTTTCGACGCCACTAAATTGCTCAACCTGGAGCGGGAATGAAAACGTACTCCGCCCGCCTGTCCCTCCTTGATCACGTCTCTCATATACAAGAAATTGAGACTCATCTTTTGAGTCATGTCAACCATTGAAATTTCGACGGAAGCGTGACTTTAAAAACACTTCCAATGGAAGGGAAAACTATTCAACAAATCCGGGAAACCAGTCCCACGAAGGTCCAATGACATGAAGTACATCCATGAAGCATAAAGATACACAGGTTTCAGTTAGTCGTTATTTTCGTCTTTTTAAAGCAGTGTTTCGCAATGCCATCACTCACTGCAAACATTTATTTCCCATAATAAACGGAAATATTCGGCAAAGGGACGCAAACACGCATGTGATGAGGAAATTACAGACTCATACTTGCACGAGACGTAGCATTTGCAGGAGAAACACGTGGCCTGACAACAAACGGTAATGAGAACACGATCTTACATTGGCTAATATAGGTTAAAGTAAAAAATTGCACGGCAATTTTCGGGCGGACGACCTCAAGAGTAATTACCGCTCTGTCTAATATAATGTGATACGGCTCTGTATATACGGTCGTTGATCTCTCGACTCTCGCCTTTCGCTCATTTAATCATAACGAGAACCTCTCACATTTAACTGTGAAACTGTTGGATTCACTAAAATCGCTCTGAAAGCCTTATATTAATATAAATACGCTCACACACACACGAACACGTGGGTATTTAGACTGGAGTCGGGAGACCTGCGCGGCGTGCGAAAGGTTTATTTGTCGCGTCAACCGAAAGCGGGCCGGACACGTGTGGCGGCCGGGGCGTGTGTCACGTCCCGGAGTGGGCATGCGCCGAGGTATTCGCCCCTCAGCGTGCACCAGGGGCCCTCAAATCACGCGGGAGGGAACCAGGTGTGAGCTCCCCCCCCCCCCATCCTCCTCCAAACACACGCATCTCTCTCTCTCCTCCTCCTCGGTTGTTGGTTCCCCTCTCCCTCTCGTCGTATAATCTCTCTTCTCCCGCGCCAGACCGCAAAACAGGAGAGGGCGGGAAGGCGCGAGGAGAACGGGTTGTGTGTGAGCGTCGGCGGAGAGGAAAGGGGTGCGGTAGGGCGGGGGGTTGGCCGGGTGGGAAGAAGAAGAAGAGGAAGGAGGAGGAGGAAGGGGAAAAGGAGGGAAGAAGTAGAAATTCGTGGCGGTTCTTACAGATGGGCTGATTCGATCTCTTCTCCGAATCGTTCACCACAACGAACGAGTGATAGGCTTCTTCTCGTATCGAATTGATTGTACATACCAAGTATCTGAATTGAACGCACATTCTTCACTTGAGGTATATATAGCGACTAATGAGAACTCTATGATACGTTACACGTAAATCCGTAGTCAAACGAAAGTGTTTCCAATCACCTCAGATTGGAAACACTTTCGTTTGACTACGGATTTACGTGTAACGTATCATAGAGTTCTCATTATAAATAGGTATCTAAATAAATAAAAATTCTATCAAACCATTCCTTGGAGGTAGATTTCCCGTGTTTCCATCCGAGTCAAAGGAGTTATCTCCGACATGTTTCGGCAGCTTACTCCGACCCCGTCTTCAGGGATGAAATGGCGATGACAGGGAATCGGTCGCTATATATACGAGTCCGGTGTCGTCTGGTTCGGTCGATATAGCAGCCGATTCCCCGTCATCGCCACTTCATCCCTGAATACGGGGTCGGAGTAAGCTGCCGAAACATGTCGGAGATAACTCCTTTAACCCAGTTGGAAATCCGAGAAATCTACCTCCATAGCATTCACCGGGAAAGCCTGAAATCATTGAAACCATTCCTTCTTTTCTTTGGCAAAACAATACTGTCTTAACACGTGGGTTGGCGGCGTAAACTTCGAAATAAATCGATTACATAAGGACAGATTTCCTTCTAAAAGCGGAATCATACATCTGTTACCGATGAAACTGTTACATAAAAATATCACGCGTGTTGCGCCGAGTCCAACGCTCGAAATAAACGCATTTCACTGCACATAGTCTCGTCTCAGTTCCGATTCGTTTAAAAGTGAACGGATCGCTCTCAAATGAGCGGTTCCCTTGGCGGTCGTACTTTCGTTACGAGGAACAGGAGAATGGGGGGGATATGGGAGTGGGAATATTTTCTTCCCCACTCCTCTCGTCTTACTCTGGGGGTGGGGGAGGGGCTGGATGCTGTGGAGATGGTGCGGGGAGGGGGGGGCAGATAGCTCGACCCCCCTCCCTCTCCGAGCGTCTCTCTGTGGCAACGCGGCGGGGCCTTTTCCCCCTCCGAAGAGAGACGGAACGGAAGAACAAGAAAGGAGGGTAGGCAGCCAGCCAGCTCTCCCGACATTCACACTCGCCCAAGACGTCGAGCTCCACTCCGGTCCCCGGCAGCGCCGTTCGAAAGACCCGAGGTATCCGCGTGCGATATGACGATGCAGCCATGACAACACGTCCTGTTTTTTTATTATTCGACGACTGCCGAGTGGATGACGATAAAGGAACGATGTAACGACAGCTGATCGTTATCGTCCGCACTTGATAATGCCGATGTGTGTACGACATAAACGGGTGCACTGAATAATGGTCGGCATGAGTCAAACACATGACGGACGATGGAAGCGAGTTACGAGTTACAGGATAATCCTAACGCTAACGATATGACTCGACGCACCCGACATAGTTCCAACCACTCTCTCTTTTCCGAGATCGTCAAAGTATTTCTAATAACATTACCATTTCGAATAGGCAGAGAACGTTTTTTTGTGAACTGAAGAAAAAGTTCTTTGGCAACAATGAAATGGCAAACTTATATAACTATAGTGATCGATGGCATCTTCCATCAATCAAGATGGGAGATTGAATACTTTGACTGATCTTTTACAGCCGCAGGCCATTAACTTCTTCCACGACGATATTCTTCAGCTCGGCATACGTCCCACCGGCATCGGTCCCACCCCTTTCCATCGCATACCCATGAAGCCTTCGTTATTTACCAAACACCTATCACCTCCGCATCCCCTCGTTTCTTATTTACTGCTCCAACAACCTGCTCTCCCCACTCTTAATCTCCTCCAATACAGCATTCAATGCTTTAAAAACATGCGAGGGTCACTCGTACCTAACTTCCGCCCCCTTTCACCTCCACCATATCACGCAGTCAAAAATTCCCAATCTGTTTTTAAGATTACCGTACACCCGCTATCCACCGTAGAATTCTTCGCATACTGCTTCCGAAATTCAGTTGAAATCCGGCAGCTATAGGTTGCCTCCCCAGTTCACGACCTATTTGAGTCACCTTGAGCTAGTGACGTGGAGGTATTAAGGAACCCTATTCTGGATAAGTTTTAGTCTTTAAGAGCCAGCAATAATAAGGAGATATTCCTTTTAGGAAGTCCGTTAATTATTCTCAAATAGTAAATTTTTGAAAATTAATTGATCACTGGGAAGTCAAGGGCCATCTACATCCCATGGTCTGCCATCGATGAGAGTTTCGGCGAGATTTACGATGAAAAATTAAGAAGTAGATACGGTGAAGTTAATTACTCAAAATCTTAACGAACGAACTTCTCGGTAATTACTGAAGTAAACTGAGGCTTTTAATGCACTTACTTTTTCACACCGTTGGCTAAGTCGCCTTCTTGTCATTTTATTATTGGCGAGGAATACTTTATCTTAAATAATAATAGCAAAAACGAATGAAATACACAGTTAAGCATCTGGCACGACATAAGCGTCCCAATCTCTACAAATTTGAAATAATATCCCTCTGGAATATACAGTCTTATAACGTCCCGAGAAAAACAGCCGCTAGTTTCGACAAATATACCGAAAAGCAGAGCGATAAAAGATGACATTTTTGATCATTAGAAGATGATATATTTTTCTTCGCGATGAATCCGTATTGATTAAATTTTGAGATGTTCCGCAAGAACTACCTGAAAGAAGTCCGTAAAATGCGTAACGAATTCCCATCCAGTTTTCCCAGTGCTTAGTTGAAATTCGGTCCCTTCGATACACCCGTCCCCTATCTCCCCCGTCCATCCACTTGGTTCTCGGAATTCCCTCTTTCTTCCCCTCCTTCTCCTTCCCGCCTAACACGTCTCCGTTTGCCTTCCTTCCTCTCTCTCTCTCCATCCGCCTCACCTCCTCTATCTTCTTCCTTCTCGTCTCTCCCGCCTCTCGAGAGCCTCACACATCCCCGCCTCTTCTTCTCGCGAACCAACAAAACGCACGGACGCTGCCTCCACCACGCTCCTCACCCGAAGGGAGAGAGAGGCAGGCCAACGCCGTTTCGCAAAGGAAACAGGTGCACACGTGCTTCCCACGCGAAATTCAAAGGCAAATCCTTCGCCTCATCCCACGAATCAATCTCAACCCATTTGGCTGTACAGAAGAACTAAATGAAGCGTAGGAATACTCAACGAGAAAGACCACATTTCTCACATAGACCTCTCTTCAATTCAACGAGAATAACGAGCCAGGGATGTAAGCTGCGATGAAAATGTGAAATGAATACTTGGAGATAAAGAAATATCGATAAGAATGCTATCTAAGCTATGAAATGCATTGAGTAATTGTTAACCTCATCATTTTGATTCAAATCTATGACATGTGGAGAGTAATTAATTAGGTTTACCTATCCTCACTTTGATTCACACCAGTTTTATTCGACGGTACTTATTGCATAATGTTTCATGGTTAGGACTGCGTATGCATTTCTCAACACGAATTTTTACATGTTTCAATGACTTTGACGCGAGTAATGTGGCTTAGCAAGGGTAGAAATTATTTAGTCCACATTCGCTACACGCGTACAGGTTCTGGAAATGATTTACCCATTACAACTAATTAACTGCAAAATTTTCAATCATCAATCATTCCAACTCGCATTTTCTCGCAGAAAAATATAATTCCAGGATAAGCTGCAATGATTTGGAGCAAGAGTGCGACTAACTCCAGGACATGAGTTAGAATCATTGATAAAACCTTTCGTCAGGCTCATTCCTACTCCTGGGGTTCCCATTATCGATCATAGCTATAATTATACGAATAATATCGACTTACAAAATATCTGAAACATTTTACGTCTACGCAGATGATCATTTATCTAATCATAGTATGAGGCCAAATAACTCGTTTCATTTACCGATCTTCAAATAAAACCAGGACTATTGCTGCCAGTAAATACTGATTGATATTCTTACAAAACGAAGTAAATTTTCAAAGTCGGCATATTTCTGAATGGCGTGATTAAAATAACCTGACCTCTCAGAATTGGTATCTGAGAGCAAATAATTATGACCTCTAACGTTGCAAGACGAGAAACCGGACTTTAAGAGATAATCAATCATTCCAGAAATGAAAACGACCCGGTAAGACCGTTGCACCGGGAGTAGAAAAGTGCGAAACGATATAACACCAGGAAATTCTCCTTTCTTCAAACAGCTGCATGCTTATCAATTGTTTACCGCTAGTTAGAAACCGGAGGTGTCATTACTTTTAGGATTGGCTTCCACATCGCTAACGCTTGTAAAATTTTGCAAAAAATGTTTATGTGATGAATAAGAGTGAAATAAAGGACACTGTACAACTACAGGAAGTGTACACAATCTGGGTTCAGCAATCGTGGATATTTAACGACGACTTTCTAAAACGCAACATGCCTCATATCAGAAAGGAACACAAATATAAACAGTTCAAAAAATCCCAAGCTCCGGAGTAGATAGTCCCTCGGGAGTTATGAAGGGTGATCGTCCAATAACCAATAATGCAGGACATAAAAGTCGAGCAACAGGACCTTCAGCCGGCTAACCACAGGGTTTCAGGTGCATTTTAACGGAGCATACTATTTTTTGCTTGTAAATTTTCGTTGTTAGATATCAGAACAAAACCAAGCGTCGATAAATAAAATAAAATAAATATTTTTCGCATTAGATAGATAAGGATGAAGAAGTTAACCGACAGGTTGATGTAACGATCACAGCACAATTGAGCTATGCCTGTAATTATGGCTCAACATCACATCCGATTCAGATAGAAGGTGCCGAATTACACCAGAATACGTCGAAAGGAGGTCGTCTCTCCATTGAAAAAAAAACTCCAAAAAGAAGCAGAAATGTTTTGAAAAGATGTGCACTTTGTAGCATATGTAGGTGTAAAAATGTGGAGCGATTTCGGGAGCATATCGATGAAAATACCGACATAAGAGTTTATGCGACGTACTAAAAAAACAGCCAGGTTTTCAATTAGTTGGAAGAATGATACGGATACAAAATATGCAAAAGTCCAAAATTGTAGATACTTTTCCGTCGCAGGCTTCGCTTCGTAGAAGTTCCCAACGTTCGCGTGCATAATGAATTAAAATGCTTAGTACTTTTCAACAACCACTCCATAGCACGACGCTATCGCCGATTTACGGCACTGTCCAAAGTTGCAAATGAACTTCCGAAATGACATTTTTCAGGAGCCTAAGACGCTTCGAAAAATAAAAACGCCAAATGTTTGCATGCACGGAAAATCCCTTTCCAAATGAAAACTTTCAAATCAATTCTTTTGCAATTATTCAAAGAGAATGACCCTAAGCCGCATATCTTCATCACCATATAATGGTGCACCTTATTCCGCTGGAATTTCGGAACCAAAAAGACTCGTACTCGCCATATTTCACTTCTTGAAGCGCATGGAAAAGTAAACATTGGCCTGAAGCGCAGAACTTTCCACGGTGGACTAGGCGGTTTAAAGCATAATGCAGGGTTTACCAATCTGGAATGATACCAAATGCTGACGCCCAAAGCGCTGTAGACCCGGCCATAAATCTAGCATTCCGTCTGATAATTTTTCATTGAAAGTGAAGCGCGAGCGTTAAGAAATAGCCGAGTGATAACTCACTTCTCACTAAAGGAAAAATCAACCATTCAGTAGGCTTATCTAGTCAAAATATTAGATGAATTCAGTCTTTAAAGAGGAATAGCAAGGAAATTTTCAGGATTAATCATCATGGCACTACTAATTGAAAATGTCAATGATACTCGTGATAATGTTCCCAAAGAGTACATTATCCCAATCAGAACTTACAAAAAAATCAAAATGGTGCGGATACACCCAAAGGAAAAGAGGCGAAATTACTCCGGCACGAATTATTGAGGGGAACAATGCAGTCACTGAAGGGGGCGGGTCCATTGTTAGATTTTCTGGGGCTCTTGGGGCTGTCTCCCAATAAATGGGGACGAGCGGCTTCAGTTAGCACTGAAGAAAACGTAGATTTACCTTCTAGGGAAGTGTACGTTCCAAACTGTAAAGCTTTGAATGAGATACCAGCGTTTTACCAGAAGAGTAAGCTCCGTAGTAAAAGTCTTCCCAAGAATATAGCCTTACTAGAGGGAGGTCTGACATTCACCTCATTCATACACTTTGCTATTCATGAAATTGATAGTTGTACATATGGCAGATAGGTAGGTGCGTTTCGTGAATAGATGGCTCGAAAAGTAGGGCCGAAACCGACTCTTCAGCCAGTAAATTTCTTTAAAAAGACATTTGAAGCCCATTATGGCAGTGATTTTGGTCAGTTAAACAGAAATGACACAAATAAACATGTAAGAGAAATCATTTTACAGCGTAGCATAACACTCGTACACTATAATATCTAATAACCGAACACAAAGTGGGATACAAACAGAACGCAAACCCAGATTGACAGTAATTAACATGTAATCTCGACGAATTCTTCGGCCTAGATAACTTTCGTGGTAGCCCTAATTGTAAAATGACAGAAGTAACTCTGGAAAGGAGAAATTACCTCTGCAGTGGCGGTAGTTACTTTCCTCCGAAAAACTGTTTGCGGTTTTGCCTACCCTAAATCAATAGCTAATAACTGATATGAGAATATTCCCATAGATTAATCTGGATTCGAACCAGGCACTCCCAGAACAACAGAAGGTTGCCATTTTCAGTCTGGCAGTCGTGGGGCTGACATTGTATACCGCCCGTAGAATCACAACGTCCCCCCAAAAGCGCCGGACGTAAGAACAGCAAACAAGCCTTCTTCACGCGACAAAGTCCACTCGATGAGCACACGCACGGCCCTCAGCATACGTCCAGCAGCAATAAAAAAAAAGCCTGAATTAAAGAAGCAAGGGAAAAACACGAATAACGGTCCTCACCTGACAGCGCTAATCTAACTACACCAGAAGAGAAAAAAAACTCTACGCAAAATAAATATGACTTGTAAGCACCGTGCGCCAAGGAGTTGAAAGTCCCTCGCCTCATTCCAGCAGTCTAAAACTACTTCATCAAGTGTTGTCATTCAATGGGGAAGACTATGCGCATCCGTTTAAAGGAGGAAAAAAGGTCCATCACCAAAGGCGTCGTTAAGTGCCGCTTTCATAACGGCGCGAACAAATCGAGAGACAAGGCGGCGATGGGAGGAAAACGGAAGAAAATGGAGAAAAATTAAATAATTGACCATTAAGGTTGTTGATGCCATCACGGAGAGGGAGGGTGGGGAGGAGTTAAGAGTGGAGAGGGAGGAATCAGAGAGAGAGAGAGAGGTCGACCATGTTTCGCTTTTCGCGTGGAATAAGCAGTGTGGGAGGTGATGGAGGGAAGAGCGCGTTGTGAACTACGATCTACTTCTACGTTCTACCGAGATGGGCACTGTAATGGTAAGTGGCTGGAACGGAGGTCCACTGTTTTTATGACCGAATGGTGTCTGATCTTTAAGTTTAACAATGAGAGATGTCTGCCGGGCAAATGTCAAAGAGTTTTGGTGAACGTAAAGTATACGAATGCAAGGCGACAAATTTGTAAGTGAAGTCAAGAAATGAGAATGGTACGAATCACCGTATGGGCGAGAGGTGGAGATCGTTAATGCAGCATCCACTTCGGTTTTTTAGTGAAAGAAAAACGGGTAAATATTAGCAGAATTGTGGGTTCTTTGCTTTAGTTCAGGCAAAGTCCTAATTGTACCAGTAAAAATTATATGTATACCAGACTGTCCGGTTAAGAGTGGCTATCTTCCGTATTTTATTCGGTTTGGTTGAGCCTCTCAGTGTGGTGTGAAATCCCTAACGTCGAAAGTTAACTCTGTGTTGAATAAATGATTTATTACTTTCCCGGCGAATAATATGTGTGAAATTCTCTCGGGATTCACACCGGGTAAAATTTTTGGCTGCTGCCAACGTTTCGATGGATAACACTTCCATCGTCACCAGGGTAATGATACCCGGGCCGCCTGTGTTCTCCCTTACATAGGGTCTTGGACGGTTACATCTGACTGACCATTGTTGTTACTTCTTTCCGTTATTATTTTTGAAATTAACGGTTTCCACCCTTGACTTATCGTGTACCACGAGTCCCGACTTACGTTATTGGGCTGAAAATGTATTTCTATGGCTTCCTTAAATAGCCTTCTGTGTTGAATGTTAAACAGTTTTCCTGCCATTCTTCATGTTTTAAGGGAACAATTTCCTAATTAATTATTAAGATGACGATTCATACGCTATTTTACTATTGCACATTCCACAAGTATTGATGCCGTTTAGTTAATTTTTGTTACCCACAAAAATTCAACCAAGATGAATTATGTCCATCTTTCATCTCCAAAATATTTACCAGATCTTTGAAAAATCAACCGTCCGACAGTAAATTAACACGGTTGTTTTTGAAAACAGCGACTTTAGCAATTAATTACTCGGACATGGCACTGGAAGTATTATTAATATTATTCCACGCCTTGAATCTGGATACAGGGAGAGAATGAATCTCAAATGCAGAGAATCGGATCAGAGTGCACGCATTTCATACATACTCAGCAACTTGCCTCATTGCGGGACTCGGTGAAGAGGCGAGTGGGAGTACTTGAAAGGTCGCAAAGCAGTGACCGACGAGCGACGGGTAGGTGACCGTTGACACTGGAAAAAGTGACAGATTGCTGGCTGAAGTATGCATTTTCCACACTTGCGAAATCTCTTCCCCTGCCTCCCTTCCCAGCGAATAAGACCACGGTGTGATATCTTGAGGAGCCAAAGGCCAGAGGGATTTGCATTCCTTACCCCCTCTCCCTAACCCTGTCCGCCGCGTTGCATGGTTACCTACATCAAGTGTTTATTTCGTGAGGGACGGTTTCGCGGTTGGAGTTCTATCGATCTGTGGCATTTCACCTTCGTTTGCGTGGGAGGCAGCAAAGGCACTGCGCACGATGAGGGTGACTCAAAGAGTCGATGAGTAAAGAGGGAACACTTATATATACTGCGGTGAAATTCCACCTCCAAAGGGCACATTCTGCAGAGCGGCTGGAAAACAAATGGCTCATTGGCACTCGTTACTCCGTGATTCCTAGGGTTTATTCCGATGCGGCATAACACGTCTTAAGGGGGAAATAGCACGCGAAATGAGAAAAAGAGGGGACATGACAATTACCAAAAACACAAATGTGTAAAACATAGGAAATACTGGGAACTGAAAACAACAAGAAGCATGTAACGCATTTTGAAATGAAACTGTGACATACAGTGAAAACAAGGAGGCGGATAATTAATTGAGTGATGAGATCTTACTTCAATTTGCCTAATAGAGGGGAGAACGCTCTCGATTTACTTGCCACAAGCATCCCTGAAAAAGTTATTAAAGTTGAAAATGGCGATGGAATAAGCGACCACAAGGTAGTGGTCGTAAAATTTTCCCTCAGTACTGAAAACATTTTTAATTTATAAGATAGATTTACCTTAGACTTCTTTTGAAAAATTCGTGAACATCAGCAAAAATAGTGATACAGACAATACATGGAAAGAGTTCCTCCAAATTACGCGGTCACTTGCCAACAGATAGGTATACACCTCACAAGTAAAGGAGTGAGAATAGGGAACCAAGGTGGTACAACGCGGAGGTTAGATAATGTTTAAAACGCCAACGAGTTAGCCACGTGAAACTAAGAAAAATGTAGCTAATAGTGATCTAAAAAATACTATCGAACATTATAAAATTTGTAAAGCAGCCGCAAAAACAGCCCTTAGAAAAGCGTTTAGTGGATTCAAGAGAAAAGTACTCGGAGAACAACTAGAGGGAAATCCGAAAGCACTTTGGTTAATTGTTAGGGAAGTACAGGGAAATAAAAAGTCAACGGTTAATTCCTTGAAAAACGATAGAGGCGAAATAGAAACTTCCAGTTTAGATAATGCTAATTTCTTGAATTAATTTTTTCTGAGCGTTTTTAATCAATCTAAGCGCAGTTTGCACGAAACCATACCAGACCGATTTCAGCAACCAATGCCCCCGATCAATATATCTTGTAGCGGAATCGTATCCTTACTAAATAATATTAGCCCGAACAAGTCCTCAGGTTCTGATGAAATTCCAGCTAGTGTGTACAAAGAATTAGCTCTCGAAATGGCTCCGAATCTTAAAGTAATATTTAATAAATCCCTCGAAGAACACGCGGTTCCCAAACACTGGACGATAGCAAATGTAACCCCAATTTTTAAAAGCGGCGATATGGAACAGCCATGTCATTATAAACCAATATCATTAACGTCACTATCACGTAAAATTATAGAGCATATAATAATGGGACACCTCGACAGCCAGGATTTATTGATAACAAACCAGCATGGGTTCAGAAAGGGACGGTCTTGCGAAACTCAATTAGGTCTTTTTGTTCATGATATTTTAGTTTCCGGAGAAGGTAACGTACAGGTAGACGCAGCGTTTCTTGACTTTAGAAAAGCGTTTGACAAGGTTCCCCACAGTAAGTTGCTCGCGAAGTTAGCATCATACGTAATAGACAGTAATATAGTATGCTGGATCTAGAATCTATTAAATACTTAGGCGGTGACCATCACAGAAGACATGTCATGGGGGAAACACATCAGGGAAATAAGTAGCGTAGCAAACCGTAGATTAGGATTCGTAAAAAGGGTTCTAGGCAAATGTGATGAGTGAGTACGAGAAAGAAGCTATTTTACACTTGTCAGGCCTCATTTAGAATATGCCGCTAGTATATGGGATTCGTACGAGGAAGGTATGATAAAAGAATTAGAGCGTGTGCCAAGGAGATCGGCTAGATTTGTTAAAGTCCTTTATGATAATTGTATAAGTGTTACGAATTTAATAGAAGAACTAGGATGGGAATTACTATCAGAACGCAGGTTAAAATTTAGGTTAAACCTTTTAAGTAAATTCGAAACCGATTTGTTCACAGATGACGTTAGATATATATTAAGAACCCCTGCGTAATATGCTAGGTTTGATCATATTAACAAGATTAAGAGAGATAGATTGTCGTACCGATAGATTTAAAATGTCATTTTTCCCGCGTACCATAAGAGAGAATAATAGGCAGCGTAGCAAAGGGATAGGTAGGTGAAATATAGTTAGTCTGTAGTGCATGATGCATGTAATAACAACGAATTATCCCTTTCTTATTATAAGGATACTTATTATCTAGCTGCATGTGACCCTGTTCCCTAGCATGTCTCCCTTAAATATCCTACTTGCATCGCAATAGTTCAGGTTTGTTGATCTTCACCCCCTGCCACACACCCTCGTGGTGGCTCGCAGGGTATTACGTAGATCATGGTGTACTTGACATCTAGAAATGAAATTGAAGTTTCGAGTTATTCGCACTAGGTTAAGAAATGATTTCAACACACTAGAAAACTCGTATGAAGAGTTCTCGGGTTTCCTACCGGGTGATCGTGCGGATCTGCACCAAAATGTCAATAGCGTGATAAGTCATTGTCGTCAAGGTGGATAGCTAGCCCAATGGGGAGTATGTTGACTTCTCATTCACCGGAAAATCTCCGTCAAAGGAAAATAAGCTCAGTTCGAAGACAGAAAATTACTGAATGCTGGCCATAGGAAAGCTCGTTCACCTGCTAAACATGAAGCGCTGGTGGACGTATAGCACCTCAAAAGAACTTTTTAAATCGGAAATTTGTCATTGTGAATCTGCTTTTCCTTCTACTCCGGACAGTCGGGATGTGTCCGATGGTGTATTTTTTCGTTAAATACTCTTGGTATATTTTATTGTGGAAATAGGACTATAAGTTATGCTGGTTCAAATACCTGAGAAGTATATGCGTTTCCAAAATGGTGCGAAAAAGGGGTTCACTTTAAATTTAGAGGGATAAACCTTTGGAGAAACATCTCCATAGGTACGATGGATCAAATTTGCGTTTGCAGAATGGCATTGGTGTTAGCACCAACGAATTCAAATGCTGGTTAATCAATCTTTGGCACATTAACTGCATTATTAGGATAAAGCGCTCATTTTCTGCTGTGGGGGATTAATCACTAACTCTTTGTAAGTAAATTACCCTTAGTAATACGTACATCGGTACTCCACCAAGTGATCATACGCATCATAAACAAAAGGAATACAACAGAGATGAAAGCATCGAAGACGACCTTTACCTCGAATATTTATTAGAGACATTGTATTTATGGTAAACTTAAAATGCCATGCCCCTAATAGGTATTACTTTTCCTTTAATGAAATCAAAGCATAGTTTGTAAATACATAGGTACCGATGAAAACGGCAACAAGAGATCATAAAGCAGGTGTTTATCTCGGTTCATAAGGATCCTGAAGTTCTAGTAAAGCTTTCGCATCAATTAACTCACTCGCTTAAGGCCGAAGTTAATCGTAGAGGCGTTATTGAAGATCACATACGCTTTTACGGTGGCTGAAACGTAACTTTGTAGATATAAATCCGTTGAAATTGGTTTATTACGAGTGATCCAAGCGGTAACATACCCGTCTGAAGAAGGAAATAACAATACAAGTCAATGAAATAAAGTCATTGATCCGAGGTATGTATTGTATATCAATAAGCAGCCTTGTCATCCATCGATCGAATTCCGTCTGCACCTGTGCAGGCCGAAATTCGTGATTGGACAGACGAGAGACAACGGCGTGGACACGCTAGACTGCCGAAGAGCAGAAAACGTCATGTGTTTTCACTTCAAATGAAGAAGTAATAGCTGGCAGACTGGATTGACAACTGGATTGCCATTCAGGTACGAGTTACCTGTACATGACAGGGGTGCGTCAAAGTATGTGGGTGTCGTAGAACTTCTCAGTCTTAAGCACGTCTTAAGCTTTAAGTGGGAGCTACTATTGCTCAATGGTCGGTGACGAAGTCGTATAGGTTGAGCCTTCACATAGTATATGGTACAACCGAGTAAGGTCGAAGCGTCTTGAGTTTTGGTTCATTCAACGGTCGTGGCTTACCAGTTTATGGTCCTTGCTCCCTCCGTCTGCGGCGCCGGACTCCTCTCAAGGTCTGCCCTCGAAAATCCTCAGAACACCTTCGAGAGACTGCAGTGGTAGCGTTACGGGCACTCAATCACTAGTAAAAAACACAACACAGCAAGGGAAGGGAATTTTTGAGGGATCAGAGAGACGTGAAATCTGCATGAAAAATGTCTCTCCAGGTTGCAACACAGCTTCTCGAGGTCGGAAGTTGAATCCCTGTGGTACTAATTCTGTTTCGGGGGGATAGATCAGTGTCCAACTCAGTCCTAATTCTTCATGCTGTTAGTGACACTCTTCTTCCGGGGATCTTCGGGATGAGATTATCCCTCGTCCTCTTCCTGATAGAACGATCTCTATGGACTCTCTCGTGGCTTGTTCCTTTTATAGCGATGACAAGACGATGGAGATAACGGCTAGGAATAGGGAACTATGCGAGGAGCATAGATGTGTTCTCCTCCGTCAAACCCTACCGAGGAAATCCCACAACCATAAACTGATTTCTCCACAACTTTCCTTAGGAAGACTGCCTGGAGGTCCTTATTGGGGTTACGCAGGTGGAGTCCTCCAAATGTCGAGTATCATAACTGAGACGAAAAGTTTAACTTATCTCAACACGGATATCCGCCTCATTCAATGCATAAATGACAAAACAGGAAGAGTAGCAGATCGATCTGGTTCGAGGAAATGACGAGAGTGAAGGAGCTCGAGTCAGGGTACAAACAAGCACGAGCACTCGAACACACACAAACAAAGTAACACTTTTATTTCAGTCAGGCTCCGTTCGGATCAACACTTGGTTGTATCTCCTCCTTCCCTCGGGGCTTCCTTCCTCGATTCACCACGGGCTGCTGCTCCCTTCTCCGGTCGCAAGAGGGAGTCCGCTCGCTTCGTCTTCACGCCCCCGCACCCACCCAGTGCGAGTGGTGACAAACCGTCTCTCCACTCCACGCGAAGGGTAATCTCGGCACCGCGTCCTTCGATCCGTGGGGCGGGCGAGCCGCGGAGGCAGCCGCGTTCCTTCGGTTCCACGGGGCGGAGGAAATGGACGCGAGATGAGCGGCTTCTTGGAGTCCCGCCGGCTCGAGAGAGTCAGCGTAAAGCCGTCTCAACGAGGAGAAGCGGCACGAGAAGGGAGTTCTTCCAGGGAAAACTTCGAAGATATCTGCCAAACCGCTCACAAGGAGGCGAGCAGTTTTGTTGATTCCACGCGGACACACTCACACAGCCGCGTCGACCATTGGCGGGTGCAACGATGAGAAAACAAATCGGTGATAACACGCGAAATAACAATAATCACGCGTCTTCGGCGCGCATCAACAACAACAACAACAAGAGACGGTGGAGACGCGTAGTCCCGTCACACATGCGCGTCGAACGACTGTGACTCGACTGGAAGATCTCCCGTGATACGAGAAGTGAGGACCAGTTGGGGGAGGAGGAGGAGGGTGGCGTAGGGACGGTCCTTTCCACCCCTACGTTCCCCATTCCACACGGGTTGAGCGGTGCGTGCGACTAGGCTCGGCGGCCAACCGAGAGGGGCCCTACGGGAGTATGCCCATGTGCGGGGCAGCTGAAGCTTGGGAGCGAGTCGCCACATTCTCACTTCCCCTCCAGCAAAACACAACAACAGCTCGCCCTCCTTCCCCCACACACACGCTCAGGGTTGCCAACCTTGCGGCAGTCGGTCGGAGAATCCCGGCTTTTTCATCCGCTCGTTGTCAGTAGAGAGGGTTAAGTTCACAAGATTATAGCATTTCATACGCATTCTCTAACTTTACGTCTTCGGGGACGAAATTTATTTAATATCCTCGTCAATTCGGTACACTGTATCTAGCGTGTCTCTTGTCACTACAATGTATCAGAAATGAAAACAAGCAGCCAGCGTCAAAAAAAACTATTACTTATTAATACTCTGACTGAGGTATCCGCAAACTCAAAACGTCGGCAAATATCAGCAGTCTCGTCACGTGTAAGATTATGCTGTAACAAACAATTATGATTTAGCGTCAAAATTTCTCTGCACTTAAATTTTGTGAACAGGAACATTGTTTTGTATTATTATGACATCAGTGTTCTTGTTAACGACCCCGGACTGCCATAAGAGCGACCGACGGGAAGGAGGGATCTGGGACTCCTATAATTTTCTTGTGGTATATGGCGAACAAAATAAGTCTGTTCGACGCGTTTGCCATTATGCTGCGTTTTAATGACGGGGAGAAGTGCTCTGGACGCGATTCGGTGTGTAATGGGGAACCGTTCGAAGTAGATGTTAAAAAAATATCATTGCAACCATAATTCAAAGAATTTCGTCTCATTTAAAAGAAATATATTTAAATATTCCAGAAATACCAAAAGATCTGCGACATATCGCTCTACGTTTGGGGACAGAAAAATGCCATCCCCACTCATGCCAAATGGCACGGGAATGCAACCGAGAGTGACTTCATTGAAAAAATGAAGAATTTCTCATGGCTTGCTCACATCAGAAATTCAAACTTTGGTTACCTTGTGTGTTTTTTCAACTATTGAAGTGAATAATTTGTCATTTAAACGGAATAAACAAACAAACGTTGTGGTTTGAAGGCATTTTCACTGTACAGCGAGAAAGAACTGAGTCAAGTCAATGACTTACACACATATTTATTCAATTTCTGAAAATTTCACTTTTATGGAGTTTTATTTTTGCGACCCTGATACAAAAATATTTACTCATGATGAATATAAAACACTTAATAATCCTCCAAGTGTTTTTATTTCCTCATGAATAGTGACAACTTCCACCAAACCCAGCCGGTTAAATTTACATGCCTCTTACTCATGTCAAGAGTGCACGTTTGGTGATCTTCACCCCCTGCCACACACCCTCGTCGTGGCTCGCAGGGTATTACGTACACGTAAATACACAATTAACAGCTGCTGAAATAGGAATGTTAAATTCGAACATTCTGTTTCATTATGTCTTGGGAAAAAATCTCTCAAACCACCAAAAAAGAAATGTTGTTTAAAATGCTACACTGATAACAGGAGATCGTACGTCGCGCGCGATAAAAGCTCTCGGGAAACATCGCTCGTCTCGGAAGGAGCACGATGTTTTTTTTTAAATCTCGGTGTCTCTCCGTAGGTGTGGCAGCTCTGCTTCCCCCCTCAATCCCCTATGGTCGGGAGGGGTGGGGGAGAGATTTTGGGAGGAATGAGAGGTGTCTTGTGGGGAAAGGGGGGGGGGATTCTCTTCTCTCTCTCCGTCTTTTAAGCATTCCCTCGTCCCCGAACCTCAACCTTCCCCTTTCTTCGTATATAGCATAAGAAGGGGATTTGTGCGTGTGGAGGGCCACAGGGAGGAGGGGTGGGGGACCATTTCTCATCCCCCTCCCCCTTCTCTCCCGGCCGGTTTCCAATGGAGGGGGGGGGGGGTTGGGGAAGGCGAGAGTTAAAAGGGAGGGTGAGAGGGGAAGGGCCGGGCAGACGACGTCTCGTGTGAAGGAGATGGAGGTGTGGTGTGGGTTTCCTTGGAAGAAGGATTCAGGGGGGGGGGAGGGGAAGGATGCCTTCCTGTTGGGTGTTGTGGAGAGGGGGGCGGACGGGCGGGCGGGCCATGTGAATACGTAAACGACACATACATATATTGTCATCTACTCCTGAGCGTGCATCACACACTCCACTGGCCAACGCCAAGGGTTTTAAGGCAGTTGGAGCGAAATATCATTTCAATTAGAAATTAATGAATTTGGTCTCGCTTTAAAGAAAAATATCTAATCTATCAAATGGCATTAAAAAAATCAACCCTTTACCACATTACTTTCGGAGATATTTGCCAAAAAAACCAGCCCTTTCACATGGGAAATGGTACGTGTATGCATTCCAGAGAGACATTATTCACAAAATTAGGAATTTCTAACCCTTAGATGTCGTAAAAAACTAACAGTGCGTAGATTGTATGTTTTCTCAACTATATTTGTAAATTAATCGTATTGTCACCGCAGTGGGTTAATGCGTATCACAAAAAACCTTCCGTTTTGAAGGAGTTTCAATCGCACCGCGCGAAAAAAATGAGTCAGGTTTAAGAGTCATTTAGATATTTTCATTTAATAAGTTACAATTTCTGTCATATAAAACTATTCTATTGCAACATTAATAATGCAATATTTAATTGATGTGTCCTACAGCTGGCGAAATTACGTACGATTAATTCAAATATGGCCTCTATTATGACTAGGGAATTACATATCTTGCTTGGACTACATTTAAGGGCGGGGGGAATAATTGATGAAATGCTTGGAGACTGGTGCGGAGATACTATTCTGTAAAAATGTATAAGTAAACACATTCAGCAATTTTCCACGAATGTCATGAACGGATTCTGGCCCACTGTAGTGGAAGTTCATCATTATGAAAATAACACTTTTCCACCATTTTAATGCACAATTCACTGCGTATTTCAACTCACATAGTCACCTTCCGGTAGTACATCTACATATCACCCTGCAAGCCACCTCAAGGGTGTTTGGCAGGGGGCGATTTACCACCAGAGTGAACTATAGTGTAAAAGGAACTTTCATCGACATGCACTACACCATAGGTATACTACCAATGCGACAGAAACTATTGAATTAATGTATTGAAACTAAAAGACGTGTCTGTGATTTGAAACGCGTAGTCCATTGTACATCAAAATAAGCGGAGAATTGCGATTCTGTTGTTTTCGTTAACTTTTCTCTTCAACCTATATATCCTATAATCCTCTTTATCCTAGAGAATAGGCCAAACGACAGTAATTCGGCCATTAAGTAAACACGTCTATTTCCGCGTACAGAGCATCGCAGTCGCACGTGTACAACAGCTCTAAAATTGAGAGAGCAAAACTTCTTCAAGTATAGTTGGTACAGGGCAATAACGAAGTTGACAATTAAAAAATCAGAGAGCGCGCTATTTTCCGTTTGGGGAAGGGAAAGGCGTGACCGGAGAATTCATGATGGTGGCCTGTGATTAAATCAAACGATAATCGTACCAGTTTTTTCATTTGTTTCTGAGCCAAAACGGTATATTTCTAGTGCGCTATAGGACAGACACCGGTTTCGCCTCCTCTGTTCGCAATTCGTAATATTTTTCGAGGTCCGTCAAAGCGACACGCGTTTCGCTTTGAAAACAAGATGAAAGTAATTGGGCGGACGATGAGAAATTGGAAACCAGCGATGAGAGCAAGAGAGATATGCAAGAGGGATAACATTATTAAATATTTTTACTGAAATATTACGAATTGCGGGCGACTATGGGTCATGCAAATGCTTGGATGCAGTAACAATAATTTAGGTCATTACAGTTGGCGAGAAACACTGTTATTGTTGGCGCACTGCGAAACTAGGATCAATACAGGAAATTTATTGTCCACACTATCAATTAAGCGAGAATATTTATTTGTACTCTTTGTAGCAGCTGTTGTGATCACCGAAAAGTTCGCGGAAGAATAACGTACGTGGACCAGTGAGTCTCAATGACCCCCAAGTTATGTGCTCATCGTATTGTTCGTTGAGCAATGACGAACATATTTCTACGGACTCCTGAACAGCCCTAAAATTCACTCATTCCTTACAAAGGGCGCTTTAATCGGTTCCCATTCTCGCTTATTGACAAACTTTTTCGTTAAAATTACATTAGACGTCTCAAAATGGGTATGTTGTGCCTTTATTTTTACACTCTGACCTTATAGGTCTTCTACATCTACACCTACATAGTACCCTACGAGCCGCCGCATGGGCGTGTGGCAGTGGGTGTTAGGTCACCAGCCGTGTAAAGGTGTAAGTTTTTGGAGATGAAATGGTATTATATGAGTGTACTTAGTGGAGATTAATAGTTATTGTAGTCGCTTATTGTTCGCGGAAAGAACGAGTTTTTTCTTCCTGTCTGTTTGACAGAGTATCTCTCTTATTTCATCGCACCTGTCAGACCTAGAGTGTAGTGAGGCGTCATGATAAAATTCTCTGTGTCGCTCTGAAACACACCAGCTCTAAATATCTCAAGCAATCTTGTTGTGCTTGTGTATCTCGTGCACGGAGGCTTATAATCAGAGAAAGAATTATTTTTTTAAAACGATGCCGGCGGACGAATGGATTTTTAATAGTATTTGGATGACTTGATCGCAGCGAAGTCCCCTTGCAAGTAGCGTTGCGCTGTACCCTCGCTATTAATTGTTGAGAAAGGGTCCTCACTGGTAAGACTCGCGTCCTCGCATGAGCATTTTTTTTAATTTTCCCTAATTTTCTCCGCCTCTCTGTTTTTATATATTTCCACATCCATGCTCGCTCTCTCTCTCTCTCTCTCCTACACACCATGTTGTATACATATATTTATATATTTTTTCTCCTTCCTCTCTTCTTTTTCCCTCTCAGCCCGTCCTGCCCCTCGCACACCCTTTTCCTGGCAAGGGGCGGGGGTGGTGTTGGGCGGGGGGTGTCAAAAGTGTGAAAGGGAGGGCCGGAGAGTGAGTGAGGAGGGTTGGGCCGCGCTGGTGTTCGGAGGAGAGGCCAGGTATATAGTGTGCGTGTGTGTGTGTGGAGTGAGAGGGAGGGAGTGGTGTGGTGTGGTGCGAGAGAGAGAGAGAGGGATATAATCCTCAAAAGAGGAGGATGTGGAGGAGGAGGCAGTTTGAGAAAAAACCAGTTTGCTCCCTTCCTTACAACGACCGTCCGTCCTCTATACCTCTCCCTCTCCTTCCTTCCATTCTTTCCTCCTCCGTCCTTCCTCTCTCCCGAGAGAGAGAGGAGGTCTCTTTCCTTCCTTCCTTCTCTTGCGCTGCTCTTCGTCGGAGGAGAGTCGGCCTCGGTGCCGTAAACCTCCTTCTCCCGTGTGTGTGTGTTATCCTGCCCCCCGAACACATTTCCCGCTGAGAACAAATTGTCGGAAGAGTCTTCTCGACTCTTCAATGAAAAGTTGAGGGAAGAGCGTGTACCTATCGATATACATCGTGATGAAGGTCGTTCGAAATCTCGATCTTCTAACCTCTTTGAGATATTGATAGGGCAACATTCATCGAATGGAACGACCGTTTTATTTTTTTCGTTTTTATTTTTTATAAGTTACATAAATACATACATACGCCGTTCCCTTCTGGGGTAGGCAGAGTCACTAAGTTTCACTCATGAACACATATATGTACACCTAACTCTGCTTCAATAATTTCCTCCATACTGACCTATCCTGGCAAACCTCTTTTGCCTCATTTACCCCCATACACTGCTTCATACGCGCCCTCTTGTTTTTGACTCCTAATATTCCTCCTTAGAATTTCCTCGACCACATTCAACCACAACTTTCTCGGCCTACCTCTCCCTCTCGCACCATCCATTCTACTCTCATATACCTGTTTCGTTATTCGACTCTCATCCATTCTCTCAACATTGCCAAACCAACGAAGCACACTCCTTTCATATACATATGTCCCTTACTGGAGCATCTAACCCACATTCAGTTATTACCCACTCATTCCTAACCCTATCCATCCTACTTTTCCGCAAACACTCCTCTCAGATCACTTATACCCACGGCTTTTAGTCTACTCTAATTTCTATCCTGACATACCCATGTTTCACTAATTTTCGAAACGTTCTTTCGTACTTACCTTAAAATAGCCTCAAAACCCCTTAACCTCAGTCATTTTCACCATAGACTTGGAGGAGCGTGTACAATCATGTCCCGGGGACGAAAATCCTACGTCGGCGGGATGCAAACCCGCGACCCTTGTGTTGGTATGCAATAACTCTACCCCGCCGCCACCGGGGCCGGCTTCATCGTAGTTAATTGTCATCTTTGTTGAAGATCTACTCGTGGCACTAACTGGACAACTTCGGCAATCGAAGTTGTCCAGAAAAAATGAAGAAAGAATTCGTCCACGTGGTAAAATATTCCTGGTTTACTTGAAACATCTGAGTTTCAAATATACTGAATTATTTCTCAATCCTTGATTGAGTAGCAGCTCAACTACAAGTGTGAAGAGGGATATCGCGGGATGTGCCGAAACGTTCAATACTTATCTCCCTCTAAAATACACAGTTAAATTATATACCAACCGTTTAAAAAATTAATGAATATTAATAGAATATCTAAGAATATATTTCTTTTCAATCCAATATCAACTGGTATTAGATGCATTGCAGACTAACTTTACCGCGAGGCTTTCCGAAAAGTGATGCATAAAAATAATGTTTGACAGTGCTTATTTTGACGATTTGCATTACTGCTGCAGGAATGAATGAGCTATCCCTAAACCCGATATTATTACCGAATTTAGTTAAATTTTAATAATAACAAAAGTAGAATAATAGAATGCGAATTAATGGGATGGATTGAATGGCATTTCCCTTTTGTATCTTTTCAAGAGTGGCAGGTTCGAGCTTTATGGTACGTGTGGTTTATCAATGGTTTAGCAATGGAATGACTGACGCAGGTCTTTGTCACCTTGGAAATGAATTGCTATCAGATTTACATCGACAAGTTTTTCCGGGAAGAATCAGATGAATGCTTATTCGAAACAATTTTTGCGGTTACCTAAAATTAGTTTACTGCATCGGGCGGTCCTTTTTTCGTTTCGATCTTGTCATGACTTCAACTGACGCAAGTGACTCGTCACGTGATGGAAAGAATAGCTGAGAAGGTTAAGACATTCGAGCCCTCGACTGGAGCCCTAAAATTGAGGCCGGCTCCAAGTAGGAAAATTACTTGAGCACTTATATCTGAATTTTGAAATTCCAGAGCCAATTTGTGAATGGAATGACAAATAACAGTGCTCTTCAAAGCTGTATTTTCAACGCGATTGCTCATTCAATCGGCTTTCGTTTCTTCTGAGGGAATGGCAGAAAAGCGTAACAAAATATAATCCCTTTGGAAAAGTATTTGGGGACAGGACTAGCAAAGATTTCTCGGGTGATGGATATTATTTCTCTCCACTATTTAAGATGAGATTAATTGTTAGCGACCTTCGACACCTGAAAAGAATGACCTCAGGAGACCTACAGTAAAAATATCATTTCAAAGGCAAAGTAGAAGAGGGAACGTTTCATTGTAATTTTAAAGAAAAATATGCCAAATACGGTATTTTCGTGCATAAATTAGTATTTCCCTTAGTTAGCTATGATAATAAGCCCTATTCAAAAATCTCGACTGATACTTTAAGGAGACGATAATATTGCTGCTTCCACGTAAAAATGTTTATTTTTTAAACATATTTTTAAAGAATTTGTATTGAACTAAGGTAGTAGTATTAATCCATTCAGTGAAAGGATAATTCCAAGGGAAAGATTTTTTCTACTTCATGAAAGAACAGCATGTGTATATGCCAGAGACTTAACGGCCACCTGTTGCGATTTTAGTATGTCTTTACATTACTTGGAGTGTGAGACTATAAAGTTAGAGGAATCTGCTACTCCTCCCTTGATAGTCGACGAAGTTACGAATATCTTGCGATCTCCAACATATCACAGTAGATCAGATCATGAGAATAAATTGAAGGAAATAGACTGCAGGACGGACAGGTTTAAAATGTTGCTTTTCCCGCGATCGGTAAGAGACTATAATGGCTGCGTTCAGACTTTGAATCGGTTAGTTGACTGGCTGCGTATTTTATTAATTAATGCATGTTATTAAATATGCCGAGTAGTGCTAACACCCTGTTTCGTATGTTTCCTGCATGAGACTTACATAGTTGCATTGTCGATTGGTTTGGCAATTTCTGTGGCATTTATGGTATGCCCGTGGTGCTGTGCTCGTTGGTGAAAGTTAATTTCTACACTGTAGTGCATGTTGGTGATAAGTAACGCCCTGCCCAACACCCTTAAGGTGGCTTGCAGTGTAATGAGTAGATGTACACATGGGACTATGTTACTCCAGCATGGAGAATTCGGCCTTGGCTTCATCGGATTAAAGTAATGGTCGAAGAAAGCAAAGCTTTATCCCACCCTACTCAAGGCAGACGCACAAAAAAAGACGAATCCTGGGACTCTTTCGAGGGGCGTGTCTAATTAAGGAAGGATATTAGATTCGGTAGTTGAGTGAGGAAGAGGAGCAGATTCCGCGAAAAACAGCTTCGAAGAGAAAACGTTGTTTGGCGGAAAAAAAGGAGATCTTGGTATATACATTGGAGACGGATTGACTCTCTCACCTACAATTTTAATTGGAAAACCTTTCAACCTTCTGCTGTTCTTTTTTCTTGGGGGAATTTCTCATTTCCCAGCGCATAATCAAAGGTCCTTTGCCAAACGCCCCCTGCCTTACGCCTAGCGTAGACCACCGCCAGCCTGGGGCCGCATGCTTCAGACTGATTCTGATCGGGAAAACTTAATATCAGCTTAGAAATTTCTGAAGGACTGAAGGTTTCCTTTCGTGGGAATTGAACCAGGGTGTCGGTCACCATGACGATCAATTCACAGTCTAGTCTACTCGCCTATTCTCTGCATTTCCGAGTTGCTATTAGACGCTATCTTTCCACGCTATCAATATTCAGCGCAGGTATTCTTAACCGTTCACCTTTAGAGTTTTTATGCTGCGGATAGTTTCAATTGGTTTTGTTTCGACTTATTCTGGTGAACTTAGTCTCATTTTATAGAGCAGGAATTATTTTTTCCTAAAGATGGCAAAATAATTGCCATTTCACATTATGCTTTTCTATATGTTACCCCATAAATATCAGCCGTATTCCAGGAGAATAGTGCGCGTATAAACCCCAGGGGATACTCACTTAAAAAATTGGGAATTTCTAATGCAAAATTCTCACGAGGAATTTCGTCAGAAACAGCTTGGTGTTTCATGGTCTATGAATCATTAAAGAATGAACTAATTAATCAGCGCAGTAATTTTTACGGAATCGCAAAAAATCTTCAGCTTAAGCTGTTTAGTCTAAGTGTCTTCAGCTTAAGGTGTAAAATAATGGGTCCAGAAAAATCTTTTTACATGTATACATTTAGTGAAATCCTGAGTTTTACCAGTTTTAACCAAAGTTACCAAACCAAATACTAAACTGCAAAGTGATTATGATATATATTTTAACCAAATGCTAAACTGCAAAGTGATTATGAGTGCTTTGAGTGAGATTTATCCCAAATCACAATAGAGGACGTATGCGAAATTTATATTTTCATTTCAGTTCCTATCTCGAGAGGTATAATGGTGAGTGTCTGATATTTAGGTATACTTGAATGGGGGAAATATTTTTCTTTAAAATGACGGAAAATTCGATGACTTCAATGAGAATGGCATCTTGCTCTCACTGCTTCAATGTTTTAGTACTTAAGGTAGTCCGAGCGAGATAGTTCGCTAGTCATAATAGAGACCATATTATTATTATACGTTTTATTTTCACCAGCTGAGGGATACATCAATTAAATGTTGCATTATTGATGGTGTAATAATATCGTTTTATTTGAAAAAAATTGTAAGTAACTAGATGAAAATATCTAAATAAGTCTTTAATTTGACTCATTTTTTCCGCGCGGTGCGTTTAAAACTCCTTCGAAACGGAAGATTTTTTTGTGATACCCAAGAACCAAATGCGGTGACTATATGATTAATTTTCAAGTATAGTTGAAAAAATATACAAACTACACGCTGATTGCTTTTTGACGACATCTTACGACACGACGTGTTAGAAATTCCTCATTTTGTAATTAATGTCTCTTTGGATTGCATACGCGTACCATTTCGTCGGCCCCGGTGGCGGCGGGGTAAAGTCCTCGCCTGCTAATCCTAGGGTCGCGGGTTCGAGTCCCGCCTGGGTAAAATATTATCTGCCCAGGACATGGGTGTTTGTGTATCGTCCGTTGTTACTGTTATTCACCCGACGTAAAGTGGCACATCGTGCTGTATTCGGGGTAGTGAAGATAAAGTAAATAAATAAATAAATTTCCCATGTAAAAAGGGCTGGTATTTTTGGGCAAATATCTCAGAAATTAATGTGGTAAGGGGTTAAATTTTTGATGTCATCAGAAGGGAGAGATATTTTTCTTTAAAATGGGACCAAATTCATTAATTTCTAAGTAAAATGATATTTCGCTCAAACTACCTTAATTCATGCTCCTTGCAGTTGCATCAAGTTAAAAATTTAAACAGAATTTGAATATGAGCTCCGTTATCACCGGGGAAATACTCTCACTCGAGCTCCCTCGAATTGCTTCGCAGCCTCATTTTTTGGACGGGTGGAGCATCCCACTTCTTCTTGCATCGCCTTCTCGGTCCAAGGCCTCGTCTTCTTGCGCCCCCGCACCGCTCATCGCCACCGCCCACCCCCAGGATATCCTCCCCCAACATGGGCCCAACCCACCCTCACACATGGGAGAAGCGAATGAGTTTTCCACAATTTCCCCAAAACCCATCCCACCGGCAATGGAAAGGACTTCCCCCCCCTCCCCCAATATTGCTCCTCAAATTCGTCTCACACATATGCGAGGAGTGCCCTAGGAGTCCTAGGCTAGGACGAGGGTATTATGGAGGGGCTGGGAAGGGTCTCTGAAGGGAAGAAAAGGAAAGGAAAAAGGGAGAGATTTGTGCGGGGCCGTCCGTCATACAGCAGCGACAAGGGAAATGGGAAAAACCGAAACGGGGTTGGGAAACTAAGAGGGATTTGGGCGAGGGAGGGTGAGGGAGGAAAGGAAAAAAAAGGTCCCTCAAGTCCGTCCGTGGGGGTAAGGCCCCCCCCGACCCCCCGAAGCGAAAGAGGAGATAAACCAAGAGGAGAGATCCATGGGGCCCCCCTCCCCTCTTCTTCGCGGGCACCCCTCACACACACGAACGAACGCAAGCGCTCTGCCCTTCCCTTCACCTTCCACACACCCCCCCCCACGCCCCCCTGGTCGGTTGGTGGTCAGACATCCATAGATGAGAGAAGGGTGCGAATGAGATGGAAGCGAGACGGACCCTTTTTTTATATTTTTTATTTAACGCTCTTCGTATTAAGGTCGTGCGTTAAAAATGGGATTTTTTAAAAAATAATCTCTTGGACGGAGGTCGATGTGACATGAGTTGAAGAAGAAGAGGATCGTTGGAGTGGGATGAAGGGAGAGAGAGAGAAACTTATTTTCGGCCCGTCCATCGCGGCGGATGCATTCCGGGGAAAGGGCGGGAGTGTGTTTATATATATATTTTTTGTAATTAAAGTTTCCCGGGAAATACAGAGAGAGAGAGAGAGGCGGGATAAGGAGAAGTGGAGGGAGGAAAGGGTGCGAAGGTTTGCAACGAGGACGGAAGTAGAGGAAGAGGAAGAGGAAGAAGAGGAAGGGGTGGGGGAGATGGAATTCTCGCCACTCAGGCGAGAATTCCATCCAGGGGAGAACATTAAATGCAAAATTATTGTAAATCCGTCCGAATGAAAATGATATAATGCATGTGTAGGAGACGAAGAAATATGACACGAAGAAAACTGTAGTTACAAGAGTCGCGGGGAAATCTGCTTTCAAAAATCATCCTTCAATGTCCCCTCCAAGAAAAGGAATAAAAAAAACGCTGGGCGAATCAATTTGTACGGTAATGAACGCATTACTACCATTAGGGCTTACTTTTGATGTTAATCAATTAACCACTCATTGATAATATAGAGAAAAATACATTGGATTTACTTGAGATTGAACGCGTATTTTATAGGATGAAATAGCAATTTTTTCAAACCAAATTGTTTCAGTTAACTCATCTTGTTTTTCTCTCTTCTCATCGCAAATTCGGGAGGAGTAAAGCTCACCAAAACTATGCATCGGAAAGGAAAAAAGAAGCCCGTACCCGGGTTAAGGGACCTTGGAAAACTTGTGACTAAAGTCGGTGGAGGTATTACTTCATAAAAAGATGAGAATTACGTTATTAGCTGACTAATGCGAGAGACTTCAACTAATATTTTTCAGTGCCTTTATTTTATTATATTTAGCGCCTTTTATTATGCAATGACCTTCATGACGCCCTCAAAACTTAAAGCGTTCCATGAACGTTAGTACTACTGACCTTCGATATCAACTATTTATCAACTCACCGGGAATAAAAAAAGATCTTGGATTTAATCGATAGAAAGTGACTTTACTTAATCCGAAGAAGGAAAAAATTCTCGTTTTTCGTCTGTTTTTATTTTTCTTGGATCCACTGGAAAAGGAGACCGAAAAACAAGTGGAAACATTGGACTCACATTTTGCTGGATGAGGATGCTGAAGAACTAATGGACTCGTGATACAAGAAATGAAGAAGTTTGGAGAAGAGTAAAAGATGAAAATGCTAAATGGAGAACCATACAGAAGAGAAAAACCAGATGGATTGGACACACCCAGAGGCACAATAAGTTCCTGGAGAATGTAATTAAAGGGAAAATTGAGTGAAAAGTCCCCCAGAGAAAGACCTTGGGATAAAAGCACGGATATAATAAAGAGGAAAACACAAAACGAGAACACCCAGAGAGTAACGGAAGGAGCAATAGATGGAGGACTGGAATACACCAGTGTTAGGACTGGACAACCAATGGTGGTGATGATGATGACGACCCATTTTTATTTCATTTTTTCTCTCCAACTTCACATTAAACATGTCTTGTACATTAGTCATGTCATCCACATTTATTGCTATCCATTCTTGAATTCTGTCGCTCCTTCCGCCTGTAACGCCGCGCACCTTTCCTTGAGTTTCCTTTCTCCCAGCGATCAGCCAGGGGGGGAGGGGTAAGGGGTGGTGTTCCAACCGAAAGTTCCGCAACCGACCGAGGGGCCCAGATTCGGCGGCCCTTTTAATTAGGGAACAGTTAATTGCCAAGTGAATAACCCATAATTTAGAGTCTCTTCGGTCGGAGGTATTGGTCGAAGATCGGGCGAAACCGATTCGCGCGCTCTCTCGTGGGTCTGGTCGGTGGGAGCTCATATTGGGGCGATTCGAGACGGGTACTTTTTTTCTTTCAGAATGTATGTATATACCTACTTATCTGACATACACACTTGCACATATACCTACGTATCTGATGAGGTCTTTCTTCGTAGCTGGAGAATCCCTCTCACGAAAAATACGTCCTTAACTTTGTCGTTTAATAATTATGATTTATCCCTCACGGATGATGCAACATTTGAACCTACACACCTCTTTGGATTTCCTGTTTTTTTTTACTGCTGCATGAATACAATCCTTAAATTGATTCTGTTACTTAAATAAAAGTTTTTTTGGCTTGAGAATTGGCTTGAGAAAAGCTTCGAATTCACTCTTTGTTAAGAGAGGTGCACTAAACTAAGAGGAAAAATGAGCAGAAGATATTTATATTCCCTTTTTTCTTCGCCGACAGACGAGAATGGGGACACCATTAAACTCACTCTACACCCTAATGTAAGATACGATAATCAATTCAAAACCTCAGTTTTATATCTCTCGTTGAATAATTCACTTTCGAGGCTCTGCTCTGGATTCATTATAGCACGGGCAGTAAAATTTATATTGCCTGTGAGTGGCTTCATTCGTTAAATTTCCATCCATGTTTGATTTGAGAAAATAACGTAAATCCGTTGTCTTTAAATAAGTAGGCGTTTTGTTCACATACATGGGCTACCTTGCGCACTTCGTCTCTTGCTCATCATTTCCCATATACAATGGAGGTCTCGAGATACTAGAGATGGAATCAGATCGCAAAGCGAGAAAGAACACGTTAAGGCTGGTGCGACATTGTGCGTTTTTTATGCCAGTATATTTGTTGAATATGAGCTCCGTTTCCAAGGCCTCGAGATTAGCGTTGAGAGAAATAAATGACAATGTTGCTAGTTGAAAAAAATGTAAATGCGGAACCATATTGAAAGTATAAACCAGGGTATATGTTGATCAGATGGACGGATGAGAGGATCAAAGACGGAATTTCTTTAGAGGAAATAATTAATGCGGTAATAAATGTATATAAAAGCACTGTTACCAATCGTGGCGATTTATATGGCTATAAATTCTGGCGTGCGAGCAGTAAGGAGAATTAAGGCATATCGCAGTTACAGAGTAGTGTGTGAAGGAAGAGGAGGAAAAGGAGGTGAACTCTTAAATGTGAAGATGGAAAACGGCGGTCGGAGAAGTTTACTTGGAGGGCGTGTGAAGGTTGAACCGGCGCGAGGTTTTGGTCGAGACAACATTGAGAGCAAAATCAAATCCCATTGTGAAAGCAAAATTTTTGTTCTGGTCATAACATGGACCACAGTTGAATTCCATTATAAATTTCCCGGATGATTATAAGGATATGTATGAGATAAGGAGAGTAACATAGACTTCGTTGACTGAACGTGTCAGTAATAAACACATCAGGCATATTTGCTACTTTGATTTGACTTGCTTCATGTGAAAAATCACCTTCACTTTCGAAGACAATTTATTTGTGATTTGATGACAAGTAATCGAGGGAGTAAACCTTTTATTTTTATATCAATAAATAAAAACCTGAAAAGAACATTTTTGCTTTTCTAGCCCGAAATGTGTGTCAGACCTTTCCTTTTAAATTCCTCAGTGGAGGGCATATTTGTGCATTGTCTCATGGAGAGCGGCTTCTGTTTTTTGGCTAATATCTCGAAAAATGTTGCCGCAAGTTGCTAATACTTAATATCATTAATAAGATGAGGTATTTTTTATTATTATGAGACCATATTCTTTGAATTTCACGTGTGGTTACATCTCGCTTGAACCACCGAATTAAGAAAGGCCTGTCGACTACCTGTCGATGAATTTATCTCGCGTTTTCCTCCAGGTCAGGGAGGATGTTTCCAATGTATCGACGGCTATCTCTGCCATATTCAGTCCCGAAGATTATGTCAGATACAGTCGTCGAAACGTTGGCAACAGAAGCCTTCCTGACCGGGCGGGAAATTCGTGAAAATTTCATCAGCCATGTTCGCTGGGAAAACATTAAATCATCATCTTATCAAATCATAACCTGCATCCATTTATTTATTTAATAACTCTGTGAGCACTTTTTCATTGGCATTGAAGTGATTTGGATGGGATTTCGCTCCTCAGATTATGCGATTATTTATACCTCATCTTGAAGTTAGAGATCTCTTATTTTTAATGATCCCAAAACCTCAGCCGCATTCCTTTTCGAGATATTTACATAAAATAGAAGTTTTTCTCACTGAAATATACAACCACGAAGTAGCGTACAAAGCACAACTTGTTTGTGTGGCACGTGGTGATTCCACACTAGGCATTCGACTCTCGTCACAGTTCAAATCAGAACGTCACACGTTCCCCCGGCCGCTAAGTAGGCGCAGACTAAAAATCAGTCAGGAGGTCAAAATGTGCGGTCAAACTAGCATCTGAGAGAGTTCTACGTTAACGAACATGATAACATTTAGTAAACTCGTTATGACATAACTACTGGTCAGTGTTAATTATGCTAATAATCTTTTAATACTATTAGATATAAAGCAAGCTGAAAATTAAATCATGCCGGATATTTCATGCGGAGTGAAGAGGAGAATGATGGCATGTGATTAAACTCTAGTATAAAGAATAGGCTTGGACCGATACCACTTTTTCCGATGCCAAACCGATACCTAGATACCAGTGGCCGATACCGATAGTATTATTGGCCGATACCTTACATATTTGTCCCCAAAAAATTAAGAAGCGCTTCCTTTCTCGTGAACTAAACTCAATTACCCAAAGTGTGATATAAGAGTATTAATGAGAGAAATGACTTTTGATAATTCTTTTATGTTGCTACTCTTACAATTAATCACTGGGATTAAATTTCAGACTCTATGCCCTCTGGAATTTGTAAATTCTGAAAATTATTTTTAAGAAATATGAGCTGCTGAACATGCTCAGCAGTGAAGAGGGTTCTTCTATCAGAAACCATTACACCAGTCTCTGAAAAAATTAGCTCAGAAAACACTGAACCCGCAGGTATACCCAAATAGCATGTAGCTAGTTGCCTTAAATTTCTAAATCTAGTTTCACGATGCCAAAAGGTCAGAAGATCACGTAGGAGGGACTGAGGGGCTTCAGATAAATACAGTTCAATTTCTTTTCCCAAGCCATCTTCTGTCAAACGTTGAGGAGTCTCACGCCTAATAAGAGTTTCAGTAACCTGCAAAAAAGAAAAATTCATCCTGTGAAATAGGAAAACTCAATAGAGCCACATGAATTGAACACAACGCGTTGAGCAGTCAGTTGCGTAGTCGGCGGGAATTTAAAATTAAATCCTCTTAGACGCTTTTCACCAAACGAATACTTACGAAAAAAGTATCCGAAATAAACGAATACTAGAAAATATCGAAGTATTGGAAAAATCACCGATACCCAATACTCGCTATCGGTATCGGCCCAAGTCTAAGAAAGAATTCTCTTCCTTTTTAGGGTCGGAGTTTTATAGAATACATCTATCACCATCATTATGGTTCCTTTTTGTCCATGGCGAACTGTAACTATAATGTAAATAATAACCCCTGTGAAGAGTCACGCGGGGCAACGCTAGTAGGTGAGGATGAGAGCGAACTGTGTGCTCCCGGCCCCCGCACCACAATGCACGCGGACGAAGGAGCAGAACGAGGGAAATATACTTTTGGCCCGCCCACTCATTGTGCGAGGAATCGGCGAAAAGAGGTCAGGAGGCCAATCGTGCCAGACCTGCCTACTTACGCAGTTATAAAAAGGAGGGAGGCCTCGAAAAAAGATGGGTGGAGCCTGGAAATTGTTATATGGACCGGTTAAACGCTTTTCGCGGCGGAAAACTCGGTCCCCGATTAATTTTTTTCTTCCCCTCTTCTCCCCGCCATCTTGGTCGTCGTGTCTCATTACAATCGTCGACGCCATTTGGCTAATTGAGTTCCCACCTCACCTCCTCTCCGACCGACCCCCGCGTCCCTCCTCGGCCCTCCCGAACGCCACGCCCCTTGCCATCTTCCAATTTGGGGGACCGGTGAAAAGAAACAAGCGCAACCTCTTCCCCCATTCCACTCGGCACGACCAACCACCTCCCTCTCCTTTGGCCCGGCGGCCACTAACTCTGTTATATACTGGCGAAAGTTGGCTGAAGAGGTGGGATGATGGACCGACCACTGCCTTATTTCCTCTATCTCATCATCATTGGTCTAAGATTGGTTGACTGCGGCCCTCCATCCCTTCCTATCTAACACTACTACTACTAGTCGGTGCAAAAATTATGTAGACTCGAGTTTGGACACTGATTAAAAAGGACCCGTGGTATCCACATGAATGCGAGTTACATCACAGTATAGCTTGTTTTATTTTACATTTAACTGCGGTTGCCGATTATTTTTACGTTACACACTCGATTTTTTATTCCGGTGAGAACGAAAAAGTGCCGGTTTTTTGCCGTTTTCGATAGGAGCGCTCTCTATGACATGTAATAGTGAAAAAACTTGAAGTTTAATCGTAATGAACCTGTGGTATTGTGTAGGAAAAACATATTGGAATGTATCTTTGTACGTTTAGTTATTTCTATTTCTGCATAAAAAAGTTATTAACAAGTTTATAAAACAACTTTTTCTTGGTTATGAAAAGTGGTAAAGCAAGATCTTGGTCTTATTTTGAAGATCTTTACAGCATTATTTAATAAAAATTACCATCGTAATCTCATATTGTGATATCGATTTTTAACGAGCTAATAAATAACCGAGTATATTAGCGGGCTAAAGCCAGCGGTAAAGCGGCCGTTTTCGCGAGAGGGGTGGTGAAAGTTTGAGCGCTTTTGTAAATTGCGGGCCGAACTAGTAGTTCCCTTCCTTCCTGGTTGTTCTTTCTATGTATATACTTTCCTCTTTATTTGGTCCATGTCTTTATCTCTGAGTCTTCTTCTCGGGACCTTTTTCTCCATTTTACCTTCAATTATATCATTTAAAAATCTATTGTATACCTCTGGGTTTGTCCCATCCATCTGGTTCTTCCTACCTGTTTACTGTTCCATATTGTCCTTTCCTCTTTTACTCTTCTGTGTACGTATTAATTTCTTATTTCATCCGTCCATTTGATCATCATATTTGGTAGTTAGAGCAAGACTATCCTCATCCATAATGGAGAAAATATAAGTACATATATTGCTATGAAATTTAAGTAACTGTAAGAAGCGTGTGGTGAATGATATTACATCAATGACGCTAAAATTTTGTTTAATTTACTGGAAATCTGAGTAATTAACAAAGTGTATCCACGAATGATTTCGATCTGGCTCATTTTTTCCCATCGCACGCTGAAAATGCCTTAAAAGCAAATTAGGTCTGTAGAAATTACTGCGGAGGGCAATAGGTTGATTTTTACGAATATTTGGGGATTTAGACAATATACGCTCTGTTAAAGTTCCTCTGAGATCCTTGCGTAAGATAGTGTAAGGATAGTCAATTATGTTTTTCAACTTTAATGGAAGGTCCTATCGGAGCGCAGACCCGCACCATTTCCCCGGGGAAATAAGCGCGGTATTTCTTTGGCAAATATGTCGAAAAGTAAGCGGCTGATATTTTGTTATCTCTCAAAAACCTTTTTCTTTGTGATTTGACTGAATTCATTAGATTTTATGATTTATGATATCTCGCTCATTTCTCCTGTGTTCAGTTTAGAGAAAATATTTAATACGAAATGAAATTTGGCGATGGCTCAGCGAGAGTTTTGTACAGTTCTTAGGAATTTTAAAAGGTTTATTTTATTTATTTAGTGTTACTCTTCGCCTTATCTTCATAGACGATTTGTGTTTTGAGTTTGCTGGATTATTAGCAATAGAGTGCAGCTGTTATGGCTGGTTTACAGGAAAAGAAACGTCAAGTGGTCATTACTTTGGCTCAGCGTGAGTTAACAGTACTTCGCCAACGATGGTGACGTTCATGAGAAAAGTTTACGGGGAACTCATGTTTATGCACGTAAAATAAAATTTGTATCAAGCGTGATATTAAATTAAAAGTGCAGTTTTGTCGTCCGCTGGGTGAATGTTCTTGTGCATCGTTGCAGGAAAAAAATAAATAGGGGGAAGCGGGTTGTTTCGCCTCCAATTACCTACCTAGTGCAAATGGCGTGTTCTTGTAATTTTTCGGCCAAACACGGAATTTTCCATTACTCTTGTCGCTATAGATGTTATCGTTTGCTATACATATTTTCTTTAGACGCGAACAAAGAAAATCTATGTACCAAATCCTAGTAAAAAAATTAACTTGATTAGTGGCGGGTAAATGTAAAAAAAAATCGGACGCAAACATGGGAAAAAAGAATCTGATGATATTTACATAACAGCTCAGTTCATTCGCATGTAACGTACATCCGATTAGTTACCCAGAAATGATCGGTGTGAAAGTTATGTAATAACCGTCGCTAATTTATTGAACCTTTCCTCGGACTACAACGTTGACGTGGTGGAAGGGCATGCGCGATCCAATGACCCCTAGAGCTCGACTGGCGGGAGCAATACAAATTGCTCACGGTAGGGCCACCCGTGCCAGATAGGTCGAAGGATAGGAGCCAGACGAAAGGTAGTCCCATGATAGTGTCACGTGAAACACACTGTTGGGAAGCGGGGGTGGGAGTCCCCTCTCGACTATTATACTACCCAGAAATATGAATGTCGCACAAAGAGAAATGAATCCTTGCAACTACGGGACGCCGCCCAAGGGGCAGGTGTCGGGCCCGGAATCGGGGGAGGCAAGGCCCCTGAGGTCGTCATCACACGAAATCCTTGCACAACACAGTCATCTCAGGATACAAGGACCGAGGAAGCAAAGGAAGGAAGAAAAGGAAGGTACCAATAAAAATAGGAACTTGGAACGTTAGGACAATGATGAGGGCTGGGAAGCTGGAAAACATTAAACGGGAAATGGATAGAGGGAAAATGGATGCCTTGGGGTTGTGCGAGGTGAGATGGAAGGACAGAGGGGACTACTGGAGTGATAGTTACAGGGTAATCTACAGTGGTGGGGTAGAGAGTCAACGTGGGGTAGCCATAGTAATGAACGCAAAATTGGGGAGGAGGGTAGTAAATATTGAACAGGTGAGCGACAGGATACTAGTGGTAGAAATAAAAGCACGCCCTACAAATTTCGTATTGGTCCAGGTGTACATGCCTACAAGCAATCATAGGGAGGAAGAGGTTGATGAGGTGTATGAACAGATAGAGGAGATTATCAGAGAAGTGCCGGGCAAGAAAAATCTAATAGTAATAGGCGACTGGAACGCAGTAGTAGGGGAAGGGAGAGATGGGTATGAAGTCGGAGGGTTTGGATTAGGAACGAGAAATTATCGCGGAGAGAAGGCAGTGGAATTTTGTAGGAGAAATAAATAAATAGTTACAAACGCTTAGTTTAAACACCATTACAGAAGGAGATACACGTGGAAAATGCCAGGAGACACTGGGAGATACCAAATTGACTATATCATGGTTAGACAAAGATTTAGGAACAGTGTGAAGAACTCGCGGAGTTATCTGGGGGCTGATGCAGACTCGGATCATAATTTAGTGATGATGAATTGTGAGATTAGATTCAAAAAGCTAAATAAAAGTAGGAGGATGAAGAGATGGAACCTGGAAGCGTTGAAGGGGAAGAAAAGGAGGGAATACCAAGAGATAGTGGATGAGAACATAGTAGAAGCCAAAGAATCAGGAACAATAGAGGAAAATTGGGAGAATATAAAAACAAGCATTGTAAGTGCGGCTGAGAAAACAATAGGAGTAGCGGAATTGACGAGGGTAAAGAAGCAGTGGGCTACGGAAGAAATGATGAGGAAAATGGAGGAGAGAAGGAATTGGAAAAATGTCAACACCGACCAGGGTAGGGCGAAATACAAGGAGCTAAATAATCAACTACGGCGGATAACCAATCGGGCGAAGGAAAATTGGTGGAGAAGGCAATGCGAGGAAATGGAGAAACTGCAAAAAGAAGGGGAAGTGGGTGCGTTATACGCCAGGGTAAAATTGCTATCGGGAGGTAAGAGAGGGCAAACGGTACCAAAGATTAAGGACAAGAGAGGTAGAATGTTAACCGAGCAGGAAGATATCCTAGAAAGATGGCGAAAATACGTGGAGGAGTATAATCAGGACGTTTTCGCATGCTTTATTGATTTTGAAAAGGCTTTCGATAGAATAAATTGGAATAAACTAACGGAGAAACTAGAGAAAATGGTATTAGATTGGCGAGACAGGAGACTAATTCGAAACTTATATATGACGCAAAGGGCGCAGGTGAGGGTGGCTGATGGTGAATCAGGGTGGGCAACTCTAGGTCGTGGGGTAAGGCAAGGATGTCCGTTGTCGCCGTTGCTTTTCAACATTTATGCTGGGGAAATGGTAAGACAGGCATGGGAAGAACTTGAGGTTGGAGTCAAAGTGTGAGGGCATCTTATAAAATCGGTTAGATTCGCGGACGATCAGGCATTGGTTAGTGGATCTTCGAAGAGACTACAAGCTTTGGTAGATGTTTTAGATATGCAGTGCGGGATATTCGGAATAAAGATAAATCATACGAAAACAAAAGTAATGAGATTCTGTAGGACAAAGAAAGCGAAGCTTGTTATTAAAGTTGGAGGACGCAAACTATAGCAAGTAGAGCAGTTTAATTACTTAGGTAGCACGCTAGAGGAAAATGGGCATAGTAGTAAAGACATACGGAAGAGAATAGCGCTAGCTAAAGAGGCGTTCAGTAATAGAAGAGAGCTGATGACGGGGACACTGGATGAGGATGTGAAGAAGAGGCTGGTGAAGAGTTTGATATGGAGCGTTGCGTTGCATGGGGCAGGAACGTGGACCCTGAGAAAGAAGGACGAGAATAGGCTTCAGGCATTTGAGATGTGGGTGTGGAGAAGAATGGAGAAGGTTAGATGGACGGAAAGGAAGACTAACGAGGAAGTGCTGGAGATGGTGGGCGAGGAAAGGAATCTTTTGAATAAAATTCGGGATAGGCAGGGTAGATGGCTGAAGGAGGTGACGAAGGGTGATTGGTAGCTGAATAGTGTGATAGAGGGAAGGATGTTAGGCAAGCGGGGAAGGGGAAGAAAGAGAATAGGTTTCATGGACAGAATGAAGAAGGGCAGATCTTATGCAGAGGCGAAAAAGGATATATTAGAGGGAGATAGGACCCGGAATGTGTAGAAGGCCGGGAGTGGATTCTCTGACATTCAACAAAACCTACCTTTACCGGTAGAATACCTAAAAATAATAATAATTTATTTAATGAGCGATCTTAAATTGGGACCTCAATTCCAAACAAAGTGGTTTACGAAAAGCACTTAATTTTTTTCCATCAGCCGGCTTCGATCTCTCATCCATCGACAGCTGTGTCTTAACTCAAGGGCTTAATGTGAGAGATGTCATCCACGGAAGAGACAGTTTTCTGGTGAAATCGAATGTGACATCGCGTCGATTGGACAATTCCAAAGGAGTGAAACACATTTGAGTGATTCAAGAAACCCTTCAGCATTATTACATTCTTATGATACACATAACATATGCGCTAATGGCCAAAATAGAATTTTTGTGGTGTGCTCTCGAATAAACGTTCTGATAGAATGTAAAAGACTGCGTATTTTTTTTAAACCTTACACTATGTAGCATTTACCTTTTTTCCATTTAATGACTTGAAAAATGTGTGCCTCCGCAATCTTCCAGTAGTTGATGTTATTGCAGTGGGAGAGATAAATAATGGCAGAGTTTTCACATCGCCGTAATGAAACTTTGGGCCGCTTTGAAAGTAAATATGTTGATTAAATGTGCACCCAAGTTCAGCATCTAAAGGAGAAAGTGTTCTTAATCCTCATTTGACGTTTACAGCGTTGATTATATATTTTTAAGAGCACATAATGACGTAAGGCTGTCTCACAACTTTAAGAGGGATTAAAGTGGGAGCCCATAGCGACTCGGAGGCTGCACGCTAGGCTTAGGTCGATGAATTCAGAAATGAAATTTTTCTGATCGACATAGAGAATATTATCATGACGCCTCACTACATTTCTAGGTCTGACAGATGCGATAAAATAAGAGAGATACACTGCCGAACAGATAGGTACAAAAACTCGTTCTTTCCGCGAACAATAAGCGGCCACAATAAAAATTGAGCTCGACTAAATACTCTCCTATAATGCATGTCACCATTTCTTCTCCAAAAAACGTACACCTTTACACGGCTGGTGACATAACACCCCCTGCCACACGCCCATGCGGCGGCTCGCGGGGTATTATGTAGATGAAGATGAAGGCGAAGCCTGTGGATACATTTAAATATGTTTTCCTCTGCGTAACTGCGATGATGCGCACCTCTCCTCCTTTTAGGCTTTCGCTTTCCTTTCCCCCCTCCACTCCCCTCCAACTCCAACCCTAGCTCGCCCCCCACCCTCCATCTTCTCCGGACCGTGTAACCAAGCGACCGGGAGGAGAGTGGGGGGGGGGTGGAAGAAAGGGGGCGGGGCTTCCATCCCCACCACCAGCGCCACTCTCGAGAGAAAACGGTAATAATGAAGGACAATTTTCGTCATTATGCTCTCTACGGGAAGGAGGGATGAATGGGTGACTGGGTGGGCTGAGGGGGAGAGGGAAAGGAAAACAAGAGAGCGTGGACGAGGAAGGATGAGGGAGTGGGAGGAGGTTGGCTTTGCTGCTCACTTATATACTTTTGCTCCCTCCCCCCTCATAATAGATAGGTGGGGAATGGGATGGTGGGAGGGAAGGTGGCACAAATGAAAGAGGAGGAGGTCGGAGGAAAATGACCGAATATGATACGGACTCTCGGTTGCTCGGCAAATGACAGGACAGATTTGCTGATGACTGCTATAAACCACTCCCGCGATAACCACGCCGCACGTTTTTGTGTGTTGAGGCCTCACCGAAATAATGAATAGCGGTGAGCGTGCGTGCGCCGCTCGCCGGCAATTGTTTTACGATTTCCCACGGCAGAGAACCGTTTTGTTCGGAGCTTTACATTTGTAACCCAGATACCTATTCCGTAAAGTGTGTCCATGGAAGCGTAGCGAATGAGGATTATATTCATTCACCATAGTCCTCGACGAATGCGCGCGCTCGTATCATCGCTCTTCTTTTTCAAAATAATGAGACGTGAGTGGACTGGAAATTCTGCTTGTGCAGGCTGCATTGTCTATCACTTGTCTATACACTGCTCTACCGTTTTGAAAAGCTGTGTAAAAGTGATAAATGGCCACACTTTGGAAATGATTGTCAATGAGTGTGTGATGACGTTTGACTAGAACTGGTAATTTATTCTGCGCTTTTTTGATTGATATTTGGCAAATGTTGTTATTAGAATAACTTTTTACTGAATTTTACAGGCATCAGGCGTATTATGTACTAGGTTAAGGAAGTAAAAAAATGTCAATAATTTTGGCCTGCAGGCTTCTGAATTAGAGCTTCTATTTGGTCCTTCGAAAATGAAACTGTAGTGTATACACATGAGCGGCATTCCGCAGGAGCCTCTTCCTCTGTTAGCTTTAAATGCTTTTGAGAACGCACCCCGTGATTCGAGAAATCGACCGTAAATATGTAAGGCTTCCGAGTGGATGAGGGAGATATGTACAAGGTCTTCTTGTTTCCGGAAGATTTTGTGGTTTTAGCCTCGATGTTCGTATTTGACTGCGAACCGAAAATGGCGATACATGGGGTGAGAGGAAGTATTTAATCGTAACTGTGTGGGTAAATGACACCTTATCTCGAACTTACTTGTCGGTGTTGTTGTTTGAGCTCCTTCGATTTCCTCTTCGGTGTCCGATGCCACGCGATGACCTCTCTAACCCTTTCTGGAAGGCATTATATAGTCTCACTGAGATCGAGTGGGCGCGGTGATCGGAAAACTGTCTTCCCAAGCTGATGGTTCGGCTCCAAATCCTGAGGTGAAAAAGAGACTCCAACGAAATTCAAAGCTGTGGAACACCCACGTATGTGATCTACACGTACACAATAGGTACCCAGCAAGCCTCCTCGAGGGTGTGTGGCAGGGAATGGTGAATCATCATGCGTGGCACTGTTCCGCAAGAATGAAACTACCACTACCTGTTGGTTTATTAGGAAAAACATGCAGTTATCAGTCAGGAGGTGACATTTAACTAACATGCATTCACCAGAGGCATGCCAACAAAGTCAGAGAAATAATTTGAAAATATGTATTTTACGACTGCATGAACTGAGATAATAGAATTATGCTGGACACATTTACAACATGCTCTTAGTGCTAAGCAGCGAATGAGGGTGTGGAAGCATTAATGAGCTTATCAATCGACTAGCCACACCGCCTCTGACAAAACTAGTTTAAAGGCTCTTTGGCGGCCGAAATGGTCTCTTATAGTTAGCTTAATTACAGTCGGTGGTTAAGTGCTAAAACGGAGTGAAATGAAATTGAAGAGGTGCGTAAAATCACCATTATTGATGACCGCTAATGACGATGATCACTTCAAAGACTGTAGGCGATCGTTTACTAGAAATATACAAAACATATGTGGCACAGTACTAAAAAAACTAGGTTTTGTTAAGCGTATAATGGGAAGGTCCTCGGATGAAAGAGTCAAAGAGAGATGCTACTTCGCTCTGGTTAGGCCACACCTCGAATACGCCGCGAGCATTTGGTATCCTGGTCATTAAGATTTAACCAAAAAAATTAACAAAATACAAAGAAAAGCAACACCCTTAGTTAAAAACTGCTACGAACGAACATATGGTGTTACACAACTGTTACAGGGATTAGGTAGGATCCCCTAGAGACTCGAAGGCTGCACGCTAGGCTTACTTAGTAGGCTGCTTGAGATATTCAGAACTGGTGTGTTTCAGAGCGACACAGAGAATATTATCATGACTACTCACTACATTTCTAGGTCTGACAGATGTAATGAAATAAAAGAGATACTTTGCCGAACAGATAGATACAAAAACTCGTTCTTTCCGCGCACAATAAGCGACCACAATAAAAACTGAGCTCCTCCAAACACACTCCCATAGTACATGTCACCATTTCACCTCCAAAATTTTTACATCTTTACACGGCTGGTGACCTACCACTCCCTGCCACACGCCCATGCGGCGGCTCGCGGGATAGTATGTAGACGTAGAAATGTCCTGCACTGCATGGTCAATAACTTCCATCAAGAGAATACATGCTGCCGTGGAGTAAAAAATATTAATTTTATTTATCTAAAGGTTTCATCATACAAGTCATACTTATAGTCGTCGTAATATAATGCAGCTGTGCAAATTTTGGATCTCTGGAGTAACTTGTCGATTAACATGAAAAAGAGTTTAGCACATTGATGCAAAATAGCTCTCCAGTCTATCGACCTCTTAATCATTATAAAAGGGGGCCATTCCATACTCATTAGTGGAGACGATATACGCATATATGTATACATATAATTTCCCACCTGAACTTTTAAGCCGCCTATCTCTTAGATACACTTTGATTTATAATAATTTCTTATGTTGCGTGAAAAAAAATACAAGCAATAGGCATCAGTCTCACATGCTCATTACATTTGTTCATATTCTGTGCCGTAAACGCGAGGGAAATAGTGCTATCGAAGGTGTCGTAAAATTAAACAAGTCTCAGTCTCTACATCACTGTTGATTTGCTTGTCCCTTTTGTTGTGGTATTTTATGGCACCAATGATCAAATATGATTTGAATAAAACGAACTGTTCACTCGCATTTCACACTGCCATAATCTGGTCATTTTCGGTTAAGAAATAATTCATCAGGTGCCATTGATGGCATGCTACACTGTACTTTCATTTGGCGTCATTCCATATTACTGGCAGAGAAAGTTTCGGTGGACCTCCAGAAATTTTGATCTGTAGGGCGATATTTCTTTTTCATTTTCTCGTTGCAGATCCCATATGCCTAGTTGGTACGTCAAATCGCTATTTTCTCTCCTTTTTCTCCAGTGTAATGCGTGAAAGTCCTGTTCATCTTAATTTTAAATATTTATGGTCAAATGTTGTTGCCGTATGTATTGTTTATGTAGAGTGCGAAATTGTTTTTTTTTGACAAATTCATTGTTAATGATTCTTTTGGAACCAAATGATAAGTATTGTTGGACAAATTTTCATAAATCCTGGCAAGAGCACATCCTTTGACATATCGTCTCTTTATTGCGGCGGAATTAAGACTCGATGTAATACATATTGGCCGACCTCAGGCCGGATTTTTATCTCTTTGAGCGTCATCCATTTCTCTGATCAATGAGCCTCTCGTTCTCTTTGGTGTTCCGATGCATTGACAGCCTTCCACTTATCGATGTCATTTAAACATGTCGGTGCCTCGGTTAATTGAGGATGATATCAGACCCGTTCTCCGAGTCGCTATCGTCTATGAAAATTGTTCGATTATATCGGTCGCTTGAATTGATCAAGAACAGCTGTGGGGAGAGCCAAATGAACTCGGATGATGTCACAACTCGTAAAAATCTCGGCTATCAATCGTGAAGGTCCCTGAGCATCCGAGATTCTCACTATTCGCAGATGTCATTGACGTCGTCCCCCCTTAATAATTATAATGCTCCGTCGAAATATCTTATGGCAACATTTCCACGTTTAATCGAACTACACTCATTCTTTTACGGGGAAATGAGGCGTAACATCTCAAAACTCATGCAAAACAAGGATCTGCTTCAACTCCGTGATAGAATAAGATAAAAGAAAATTTATTGTCACACACACACAATATTTCAATACAAAGAGACCTGAACTCCTCGGTTGAATTGTGGTTTATTGAGAGGACTGCACGTCTCTTACAGGGGACAACATTTTAGTTTAATAATATTCCTCAACATTCAAAGGGGGCATTATGACCCCGTGGCCTACGACAATAGTCCGATAGCGCTTAGTATATACTATAGTCTTGTACCTGACGATGGCTCTGTGAGCTGAAACGCGTCGTACTCATTAAAACATCCTGTGTAAAAGTGCAATTGTTATTTCTGTTATAATTCTTAGTATATGCTAATTGTGACGCTAAAAGATCACAGCAGTTTCAACTCTTTCGCCACCGAAGTATGTTGCTCGGTGAAACACCCTGTTGTGGACAAGCGCTAGAGGCACACGTTGCTATCAGAACATTGTTAGTAATTCTGGATAATAAGAAACCTTTCAATTAAATTAAGTAACAGTCTCATTTTCATTCATAAAAGATATCTCACAGTTTTGATTCTATCAGCAGCGGTGGGCGGGCGCGTAATTGTTGTTTAAATCAACCAGCAACCGCTTGCAACAGATTCAAATCTACCCAGTTGTAGCTCATGGCCGCAACGCAGCCACACGTACACAGTTCGATTGGAAAAAAATTGAAGACGAAAAAGCGTCAGCTTATCAGTTGCCGCTACACAGCACTGAACGCTGGGTCGCGACTGCGGAGCGATCAGGAAACTAAGCTGTTGTTTGCAACAGCAATTTAAAAGCGAATAGTCGCGGCTCCCAATGTTTAACGGAACAGTTTTGCCTGCAGCCTTCGTGCTCCGACAAAACTTAATTCTATCCCTATAGTATAGAGATCATACAAAAATTTAAGCTCTGTCTGCTGTCTAATCTTCTAGGATATGAGTAACAAATTTACTCAAGGACGGATGCCATTCCATTTTTATAAATTACTATCGATGAGACCTCCTAACGGTTACCCTCACGTCAAGTAACCAGCCGCCTCGTGTCACATGCGCACCCGACCTCTCAGTTAACCGCATGTTAACGTAAAGGCCACGTCATCTTGCGGTTAGCGTTCACTATACATTATAAAACCTGGCCTAAGGAAGATGCTAGAAGATCCCTAAGGAAGGGACTAAGAAGTGAAAGAGGAAGGAAAAATACGTTTACGTTAGGATGGAGGTGGAGAGAGAGGAAGGAAATATGCTAAAATGGAAGGTGGAAAGAGAAAATACTTCGGGGATAGAGATACGCGGGGGGGGGGGGGGGGGGGGTTGGAGATTAAAAAATGGTCCATAAAAAGCTCACCATAACCGCAGGAATGCGCATAGTAATAAAAATCGCTCCAACAATGAAACGTTTTCATGCTGGAATACCGCGCTGGGCGAATCTTTTCTTATCGTCCGGGAGACGGCGACAGCGATATGCGACGCGTGAAAAGGGGAGAGGGTGGCGGAGGAGATTCCTCTTTCTTGGAGGAGGGGGGAGGGGTTGGGTTGGGTTGGGCGTCACGTGTGGGCGTCGAGACGGAGATAAGCGAAAGAAGATTAAGAAGCGTTTTGGAGAAGGGGTGGGGAAGGAAGGAAGGAAAGGGAAGAGGATAAGAAGAGGTTGCTTAAGTGTCTTTGACACTTAGATGGGGGAGGCTGGCCCGGGGGTCGAAAGGGAGAAGTAGCGATGAGGAGGGATGGGGGCGTTTGGGGTGGCGGGTGGCGCGAGAGAGATAGAGGGGGTGGTGGGGGGATGGGTCAGGAGGGGAGAGGCAGACCCTGAATCGACACTCACCACGAGGGAGGGAGGGAGTGTGGCAGGGCCTGAATTCTCATCGGTGAACATTGTCAGGAGTCATCAATCCAAAGATCGGTTTGCTGCAGATCTCTTTCATCTACATCTACGTCCTACCCTGCAAGGCACCCAAAGAGTGTGTGGCAGGGGGTGCTTCCATACCAGGCATGCATGAATAATACGGTAGAACACCGAAATTACATTTAAACCAGCGTACCACACATGCAAAGCGCCAATTAAAAATCTACTAATCAAGAAACTTTCTATCGTCAATCGTTCAAAAATGCTAGGGATACAAAGATTAGGGATTCAAAATATCATGCATAATAAGAACATCAATATTTACATCATGTATAAATAAGAACGTAGAGAAAATAAAGAAAAATATCTACAGTCTAGCTATTGTCACTATTCGAACTATTCATGACGACGATCACAGCTGTTATGATCCCAAATGGAACGCGGAAAAATGACATTTTATACCCATCGGTTCTACAATCTCTCTCTCTAATTTTATTGGCGCGATCTAATCTGCCGTAGTACGATGGTCATTTGAGCAAGACATCACTCCACTGAGAATTCAGTGAATTCTGCCTCATTTTAAAGAAAAATATTTTCCCTTTCCGGAGAATCTCATGTAGCAATGTTCCTCTTGCCGGGCTACATTTCGAGATCATTGTCATAATATAGAAGCCGTTATCCGAGAGTTGAGGTTCGCGTATGCATTTCAGAGAGACTTGATTTATAAAAAAATGAGGAGTTTCTGACGCCTAGACCTCGGCAGAAATTTAGCCGCGCGAAGTTTATACGTTTCCTCGGGTATTAAAAAAGTTCTACCACTCACGGCATTAGTTATCGAGAGATCACACAAAACCTCTGTTGTGAGAAATTTTTACCGTAATACATCTACATCTACGTGATACCCTGCGAGCCACCACGAGGGTGTGTGGCACCAAACATGCACCACTGCCATGCAACTAGGATATTTAATAGAGACATGCTAGATAATATGGTCACATGCAGCTAGATGGTTAGTATCTACATACGTGAAAAGGTGAGTCAAGATTTATGCTGATATGTTTGTTTAATACCTGAGACTTCCATTCATATAAAACCGTATATCTTTGCGTTTTGTTATAGTCATAAAATTGCCTTAGTCATAAAACTTAAAAAATAAAGTTGCCTTTCGTTGTCAGATATTGACCTCATGTTTCTTGCAGTCACTGAAATCATAAAATAGAATGAATGCATGAATTATACGGCAGAATACCGAAACTACATTGAAACCAGCGTACCACACATGAAACGCGCCAGTTTAAAATCTACTAACCAAGAGACATTCTATCGTCAATCGTTCCAACATGCAAGGGATACAAAGACTACAATTACAGATTCAAAATATCATGCCTAAATAAGAACATCAATATTTACATCATGCATAAATAAGAACGTAGAGAATATAAAGAGAAAGATCTACTGTATAGCTGTTGTCACTAATTGCACTATTCATGGCGACGATCACAGCTGTTATAATCCAAAATGGTACGCGGAAAAAATGACATTTGATACCTATAGGTTCTACAATGTATCTCTCTAATTTTATTGGCGCGATCTAATCTGCCGTAGTGCGAGGGGGTTAATAGAAAGTTTTTACGTTGTCAGAGAAATGTTTTTCCCGAAACTTAGTTAAGAAGTTAAGCCTATAATTTAATCTACGCTGTGCTACTATTCCCATCCCAATTCTTCTAACCTAACGATTGAAAAATAACAACGTTCTGTCACTTTCTCATCACATTTTCCGAGTATTCTCTTGATATGCTGTGTGTCTCCTGTATGCTTGAACGCATATTTCCCGAATATGTTTTCCCCAAGATATGTCGTGAGTAATTGTGACCCCAAAGTACTTACAGTCTCGGCGTGAATAATTTCCGTATTATTAATTCTGTAAGTCCTACCTGGCCCATTTTTCTTTTTCCAAAAGCTGGCTAAGAATTGTGCTTTGGTCATGCCTATGAGTAATGGTCACGCCTAAGATTTGATATGAACCGGCTACTGATATTCCGGTTTGATAAACTGCATTAGTTGGGTTGACCGAGTAATTCGTTTTACAAAATTTCATAACAGCGCACTTATCTTAGTTCAGCAGATAATGCGGAGTTCAAACTGAGAGAGGGACGCCATTCGAGTTCATCGGCGGTAGTGGGTGTGAGAGTGTCGGCGGAGCGGAGATTCCACGGGTGCGGTCCTTCTGTTGGAGGTGATGCCTGGAGGGAGGGGGGGTTTAGGAGGTGGGGGACTCAAGAACGTAGATATTAGTGTGAGTGCGTGTGTGTGTGTGCTGGAAAGGGTTAAACGAATGGGCGGGTGGGGTGGGAAGTGGAAAACTGGAAAGGCGAATGGGGAGGGGGAGGGGGCAAGGTCAGCGCGGGCCGGAGGGGGGGGGGGGGGAGGGCCGGTCTGCTCGGCGCCAGGGTGCCAAATAACGCCTCCCACCCCCCATCCCCCCCACTCCCTCCTTTCGCCTCCCTCCCCCTCCCTCATTCCACGGAGATGACATCAAGTGAAGTGGCGTGGGTTGGGGGAGACTTGTTCGCTTACCTGTTTTGGGAGCGCCTCCTCCCCCTCCTCCCTCCCTCCCACCCTCCCCTCCCCTCACCTCACACTCCAACACGCCCCCTATCTACACACTTACCCCTCCGCACGCACAGTGGAGTGAGGCGGTTCGAAAGTATTAGGATAGAAATGAAATTATAGGTAGCTTGAGTGAGATATCTGGGTTGGATATTTGGGGAGGCGACCGACGGCTAAGGTCATTTGCGCCATAGGGGATAGGTAAGGGAGAAAGGGTGGATGGAAACCCGCTGTCGAATTTAGCCTGCTCTTAACGAAAGGCTCTAAAGGGACCACTGGTTTTGCTGAGCAATGCATTTGCTCGACGAGAGTGTTGACGTCCTCTCTGTGGCTCGAATAGATTTTTGGTCAAACAATGGAAGGTAGTAATCGTAAGTGGGAGCCTCGACGCTAATTAATTGGTACATATACCCGTAGAGAAAAGTGGATGACAATCTTTCCAAAGCTGATGAAAAAGCTTTCATCAGTAATTCCCAGCCGTCCTTCAAATGAATTCGCACGTGTCCGGTTATTGTATGTATCTGAGAGAATTTTGGAATTGTGAATGTTCGTTGGTATAGGAGAGTTCCTTATCGGTTTGGATATTTGGGGAGGCGACCGACAGCATAGGGGATAGGCACAGGAAGAAGGGTGGATAGAAACCCAGCGTCGGCATTAGCCTGCTCTTAACGAAAGGCTCCAAGGCGACCATGGTTTAACGTCTCATCCGACAGACGGAGTACTTGAAGGGCCCTCCACAAGACACTCAAGTAGGGATAGGGTTCCCTCTAAAAAACATCCGTCTCTGCAGGGATTTGAACCCTGGCCGCCCGTGTGGTAGGCGAGTACTCTAGCAACCACATCAACCCGATCTCCGAGAGTGGGAATTCATTTCAGATCGAATTCAATGAATCTGCTTAAATTTGAGAGAAAAATAATTTGTCCTTGCAAAGATTATGTATAAACAGCCACTTGCCGCACTTTTTGCTAGAGTTTTGCCAATAAAAATAATCCATTTTTTCTTGTGATATGGTTATGCACTCCAGAGAGACTTTATTTTTACGAAATGAGGAATTTATAGCGCATCTATCTCGTCAGGTATCTAGCAGTGCGTAGTTAGTTTACATTTTCATCTACTTTTTAAAATGCATAAATAAAAAATTTGACATAAAAAAATAGTCTTTACTCAGCGCAGTCATTTTTCCAAAATCGCAGAAATACCTTACGTGCCATACACAGGTATTTGCAACAGAATGCAACGATTTTTTTTAAATTTTCATTTGCTATTGAATGCAATGATTTAAAACTAATTATCCCTTCCTCCTTTTCTATCGGCAGTCATTTAACCACAATTTATCCGAATCCGAATTTAAAGAATCTTGATGATTGTTTTATTACTTCATTATTATAAATTTGAGAACCGTGCTATTTTACACAAAATGGACACCATACTTTCAATTTTTATTTCCCCAATGAATTTTTTTAACACAAAAATTGCCTTTCGATTTGAGAATGTTCGAAGGAGGAAAATCTCGAATTTGATAGCAATTTGCTTAAATTAATAAAGTAGGAGAATAATATTAGATAGTATTATACGTGTAGATATAAACTCATTTTCTTCTAGAAGCTAACAAAAATGTCTACGCTCTCCAAATCGACTATTTTGGGACTCCCTTTCTTCCGTCGGGACGACTTTTAACAATCTGTGACTTAAAAAAATTAGAAGATGATTAAATGTGAAGAATGTGTCTAAATGCAGGGGTCTTTGATTCTACTCCGAAGAAAAGTCTGGTATTTGTTAACTAGCTTGGCAATGAAATCAGCCATTTTTTGGCTTCATTTTCATACTTTGTAGAGTTATTAAAATATTTTAATTACAGATTAGAAACATGTGCACAAATAGAACATGCAGTGAAAACTTGAATTTTGAGCTTCTACTTGTCGGAGATGCATGGCAGAAGTAAAGTTACGAGGTTTTGACTAAAAGTCATTTGCCTGACACACCCATTTTCGAATGTTACCAGGGGATGTTAAAGCAACGATCTAAACGGAAGATAGTATTTAGTTATTTGCCCGTCGCTGTCGGTGGCCTCCCTCAACCAAATGATGAACTGAACAGTCAATCGAACCAATGAAACAACATATCAACGAAGACGAACTCCAAACTCCAAAAGTTAAGTCATCACACCTTATATGACGTTATCTTATCAACACTACCGAGTTTTCCTGTTAATCTGTCCTGTCTCATAAGATAAATTGACCTAGATGTGACAAGGAGTATATTTTTAAGATTCTTAGTTTAAAAATGAACGCCTAATAATGCAAGTGAACGATGTTTCCTTAAGATGAAAACACTAACTTTATATTGTGAGCGATGGCAATCGTTTACGTTTCCGTGTAACGCGTCGTGCCGTTTCAATTTATTTCGCGTGACATTCCTTAAAATTTGATGTTACTGAAATTTTTTAATTTTAATGTTTACTTCTTTTTTAATACGCGAGAGTGATTTGAACCAAGCGCGGGCTACTTCCGACGCCGCGTTGTAGACTATTCTCTCCTAGGCCAAGAAAAGCTTGCCTAATCGTGCGACCCACCCACTCTAAAGGCCCGTAAACACGGTGCACGCACCCGCTGTTTTATTATTATGGTACATTCTATTAGTCAAAATAAGGCGACTGCCTGCGCTGAGTTTCTCTCCACCATTCCTCCACGTGCGAATTAACACTTTCCGAAACACCATATCCACCTGACATGGAAGGCGACCTTCTACATCTTATATCTACGCCATACCCAGCAAGCCACCCAAGGGGTGTGTGGCAGGGGGTGCTTCCACACCAGCCTTTCAAGAATTATACGGTAGAACACCGATACTACACTGAAACCAGCGTACCACACATGCAACGCGCCAATTGAAAATATACTAACCAAGAAACATTCTATCGTCAATCGTTCAAACATGCAAGGGGTATGAAGATTAATACTACAAATTCAAAATATCATGCATAAATAAGAACGTAGAGAATATAAAGAAAAAGATCTACAGTCTAGCTAATTTCACTATTTGCACTATTCATGGCGACGATCACAGCAGTTATGGTCCCGAATGGTACGCGGAATATAATATTGTGGAAAATCCCTGCTCTTAAATGGGAATTAAACTTGTGCTCCCTGTCGGTTATGAATACTATATGGTTGGCGGTAATAATGGGGAAATTATTGATGGGAAAAAGTTTTCGGAGAAGCTGAAAGCATGCAATGAGTAGCAAGGATATGTACATTAGCCGAAAAAGTTTCATGGCATGGCCTGGGAGGAGTTCAACGGACGTCGAGGTAAGAATGGCTTAAGCGAAAAAAGTATCCAAAATCTAAAAAAAACGCATTTAAGCTGAAAGGAAGTGGAATTACCGATAAGAAAGCAGAGTGTGGAATCGTTCGAGAGTTAAATGATTCAGATATGTTCACCAATGGAAAACTTGATCAGGAGATACAAGGGCAATTGTGCTTAACCTCTTTTATGTCCAACTCTCCTAAAAATTTTATAACGTTCTCGCACCCCTTAAAGTAATATCTCGCACTCATCAATTAAAAATTTATTCTGTAATAAAATCGAAGGTAACAAAACGATTTTGTATTGTCATTTCCTAATAAATGAACGAAAAAATGAATGTGGCTAACGAAATATATTACAACATTTTAAAAGCTGTATAAAGCCAACGGAACAAGTACCGCACTCGTAATATTAATACAAACAACTGCAATATTCGTTCAATGGTATCAGGCTCAACTATGTGGAAGTTGATATTCACAAATGAAAAAACGACTTCGTTTTCTTCCACTGATTTATTTTTTTGGTACGACATGTTTCGACACATAGAGGTCATTTTCAAGTCTAAAAAAGTCTTGAAAATGACCTCTATGTGTCGAAACATGTCGTACCAAAAAAATAAATCAGTGGAAGAAAACGAAGTCGTTTTTTCATTTGTAAACTGCAATATTATCTCGCACTCGCAAAGGGTTCGACCATCCAGATGGGGAACTCTGGGATCTTGGCTTTCGAAACTTGGTGCGGGAGGCGGATGCTGAATTACAAATGTAGGGATTGAATCGAAAAGAGCGAAGTGCACGGAAGAGAAGAATAGAAGAAAACCATTAGGGAGTGATCGGAGGAAGACAGTCTAATGAAGAGAGACTACACTAAAGTTCTAGGAGCTAGGTTTGTAAAACGACGCTACGGTAATTTTAGTAGTGTGTCTGGATTGCTAGAAGAATTGGGATGGGAATCGCTAACACAGCGTAGATTAAATTATAGGCTTAACCTCTTACCTAAGTTTCAGGAAACACATTTCTCTGACGACGTAAAAAACGTACTATTTACCCCCTCGTACTACGGCAGAGTAGATAGCGCCAATAAAATTAGAGAGGTAGATTGTAGAACCGATAGGTATAAAATGTCATTTTTTCCGCGTACCATTCATGACCATAACAGCTGTAATCGTCGTCATGAATAGTGTAAATAGTAACATGAACTAGACTGTAGATCTTTCTCTTTATATTCTCTACGTTTTTATATCTGTATGAGGTAAACATTGATGTTCTTATTAATACATGATATTTTGAATCTGTAGTAGTAGCCTTGGTACCGCTTGCATGTTGGAACGATTGACGATAGAATGTGTCTTGTTTGTTAGATTTTTAATGGGCGCGTTGCATGTGCGGTACGCTGGTTTCAATGTAGTTTCGGTTTTCTGCCGCATAATTCATCCATGCCTGGAGTGGAAGTACCCCCTGCCACACACACTTTGAGTGGATTGCAGGATATGACGTACATCTACATCTACGTAATACCCAGCGAGCCACCACCAGGGTGTGCGGCAGGGGGTGAAGATCACCAAACAAGCACTATTGACATGCAAGTAGGATATTTAAGGGAGACATGCTAGAGAACAGGGTCAAATGCAGCTAGGTGTTTAGTATCTACATAATAAGAAAGGGATTATTGGTTGTTATTACATGCATCATGCACTACAGACTACTCTAACTATATTTCACCTACCTATCCCTTTGCTACGCTCCCTTTTTTTCTCTCTTGTGGTACGCGGGAAAAATGACATTTTAAATCTATCGGTACGACAATCTATCTCTATTAACCTTGTTAATATGATCAGACCTAGCATAATACGCAAGGGTTCTTAATGTATATCTAACGTCATCTGTGAACAAATCGGTTTCGAATTTACTTAAAAGGTTTAACCTAAATTTTAACCTGCGTTCTAATAGTAATTCCCATCCTCCTTCTTCTATTAAACTCGTAACACTTATACAAATATCATAACAGCCTTTAACAAACCTAGGGGATCTCCTTTGCACACGCTCTAATTCTTTTATCATACCTTCCCCGTACGGATCCCATATACTAGCGACATATTCTAAATGAGGCCTGACAAGTGTAAAATAGCTTCTTTCTCGTACTCCCTCATCGCATTTGCCTAGAACCCTTTTTAAGAATCCTAATCTACGGTTTGCTATTCTAGTTATTTCCCTGATGTGTTTCCCCCATGACATGTGTTCTGTGATGGTGACGCCTAAGTATTTAATAGATTCTACGTTAGATATTTTGTTTTCTTTGATGCAATTATTATTCCGGGGAAAGCCATTTTTTTTCTAAAAGTTATTATCGCGCATTTCTTCAAATTTAATTCTAGCTGCCAATTATCACACCAATTATCAATCGCGTCTAAATCCTTAGCTAAACACTGACTGCCCTCTTCATTTCTGATTTCCTTATACAGTAGTGCATCATCGGCAAAAAGACGGAGCTTGCTATTTTTTACTACTGTATTCAAGTCATTTACGTAGAGAAGAAATTAAATTGGACCTATCACGCTTCCCTGGGGAACACCCGATGTAACTTTTATTTCGCCTGAGCTGACACCATCCAATACCACCCTTTGAACGCGTTCATGTAAGAAGTCTCCTATCCAGACTACTATATTACTGTCTATCCTGTATGATGCTAACTTCGCGAGTATCTTACAGTGGGGAACCTTGTCAAACGCTTTTCTAAAGTCTAAAGTCTAAGACGTAGATGTAGATGAATACGTCTAATGGAGAGACGCACAACGAAGTTGTAAGGAACATAATTGAGGGAAATACAGGAGCCAGAGCTCCACTTGACAGACCGAGGTACAAACACATGGGCCAACTAAAACGGATTACGAAATGGAAGTTCTTCGGCGACATAAAGGAGTTGGCAGTGGACGTGGTAGATTGGAGGTCCGCAGTCGACCAACCGTGGGATCGAATGACTAATGATGATGACCTCCTTCATTTGTCAGTCCTGCACAGCGCTGGCCCTTCGCCAAATAATTACCTTCGGGTTGATCTCGGCGTTTGTTTTTGGGGTCCGGAGGTCCACAAGAACGCCTGTAGCTTCCTCGCCTGATGTTTCCTCGTGTCTAAAAAGGATATTAAGTCAGTCGAATACGATAGAGACGATACAAACGCGACAGCCTGATTAATATGGCTATGAGTCATAGGTTAAATCCTAGACAGTTTCTGACTGCTGCGGTCGGTGTCGTTTTCGCATTAATCAGACATCTGGAGAAAAAAATCAGCATGTTAAATATAAAAAGGCATTTTTATGTACAATATTTTGAAACCAAGGAAAAGGGTGCCGTGGTGGATGTTTATATGTTTTAGATACCAAAAACTTCCGAAGGAATTCTGTTCGTCAAATTCATGTATCCACTCATTACAGGCCAGTAGCGTTATTTTCCCATTCTCCATTGGCGTTATTTTCCCAGACTGATCAGAGAAGCAGTGGATCTGGTTAAACATCCATCAAATTTCAATCGGGAGGATGGATCGCTCACTCGCCTCGACCTGGGATAGAGTGGTCGGGCCACTGCGAGGAGCAGCCAAGGGAGAAACATTTTGAATCTATGTCCAGCAGATGAACATGAGGGTCAACTGAACTAGCAACGAAATACATAAAAACTGGAAATAAATAGTAACAATAAATAATTACAAAATGTCCAACGTAAGTCCAACATACCTTAGGATGCCCCCAGGAAGAGCGGAAAAACTGTAGTGAAGTGAAGTGAAGAAGTGAAGAAACTGAAGACATATCATGGGGGAAACACATCAGGGAAATAACTAGTGAGGCAAACCGTAGATTAGGATTCGTAAAAAGGGTTCTAGGCAAATGCGATGAGAGAGTTCGAGAAAGAAGCTATTTTACACTTGTCAGGCCTCTTTTAGAATATGCCGCTAGTATATGGGATCCGTACGAGGAAGGTATGATACATCTACATCTAAGTCATACCCTGCAAGCCACCCAAAGGGTGTGTGGCAGGAAGGGTATTATAAAAGAATTAGAGCGCGTGCAAAGGAGATCTGCTAGGTTTGTTAAATGTCGTTATGATAATTGTATTAGTGTTACGAGTTTAATAGAAGAACTAGGATGGGAATTACTATCAGAACGCAGGTTAAAATTTAGGTTAAACCTTTTAAGTAAATTCGAAACCGATTTGTTCACAGATGACGTTAGATATATATTAAGAACCCCTGCGTATTATGCTAGGTTTGACCATATTAACAAAATTAGAGAGATAGATTGTCGTACCGATAGATTTAAAATGTCATTTTTCCCGCGTACCATAAGAGAGAACAATAGGTAGTGTAGCAAAGGGATAGGTAGGTGAAATATAGTTAGTCTGTAGTGCATGATGAAAGTAATTACAACCAATAATCCTTTTCTTATTATGTAGATACTAAACACCTAGCTGCATTTGACCCTGTTCTCTAGCATGCCTCCCTTAAACATCCTACTTGCATGGCAATAGTGCATGTTTGGTGATCTTTACCCCATGCCACACACCTCGCGGTGGCTCGCAGGGTATTACGTAGATGTAGATGTAGTCATAAAACGTAAACACGCGACGAGAATACCTGAAAACAGCAATATTAACAAGTATATGAGTCGCGGAATCCATCAAAGAAATCTGATGGTATGTTTAATGTTTTGAAGAAATGAGGAAAAAGAAAAGTCTGTGTTATCGTGGAAGAGGTTGAAGGATAATTGTTTTTTTAGCTAAACAGAACGCCAAAGGCATTTAATGCGCGGAGGAGGAAATGGAAATAATGCGGTGCCAGTTTAGATCGGTTGGGAGTTTTGGAAGAGTGTGAAATTCCTCGAATATGACCAGTGTTGTGGGTGACCATCCCTGCAGCGCCTATTCCCATGTGTCGTGGAACACCTGTGAATATAATGCAAGGCCTTCACCAGTCTCCAAAAGCCACAAAAATGTAAACCTCACCTTCGAAGCATGAAAGGTTCCCCCCCCCTTCCCTTTTGGGGCATCTCGCTCCTTGAGCACAGGTGTCCCCGCTGTGTCTTCTCTCTTCCGCTGGAGATGGGAGAGAACTTCTCATCTCTTGCGCTGGAATCTCCAGGACCCTCCTCAGGGGTGGTTGGATGAGCTATTTATTTTTTTCTATGGGATTTGAGGTACCTGTGCTCTTCTCGTGGTGGATCCTAAGTTGGCTTTGTGGCTGGGGTGCATATTATAACGACGCATTCACACGTACGAGATTCCCCCTCTCCTGCACCCAACAATGTGATCTCCCAAAGACGGCGACGAGGACGGAATGAGTCGCTTCATTCCCTTCATTCTTCCGATCCTTGCCCCTCTCTCTCTATCTCTCACCGTTCACGCATCTCACACCTGCACCATCCGAAACGGATTTCTTCTTCATCTTTTTCAAGTCCCGAATGTATTTATTCCCTCCGCTTCCAAGTCCCACCATCCAACCATTGTGGAGCGGGCGGGCGGGGAAGGTTCCCGGAGGACCGCGTAGGGGTGGAAAACGCCTCCCATTGTGTGTGCGAGTCCTTTTCCGGCCCAAACTTCTTAAAAAAAAAACCCTTCCCCTTCGCCGCTGTGCTCGTATTTTGAACCCCATCGTCCTCGGCGGGGGGGCGGCGCAACCTGTGGATTTCGTGGGATTTGTAGCCGAGGAAGGAGGGAGGGAGGGAGGAAGAGCTGGCCACTCACCTCATCCCATTACGGCACAAAGGGCGAGGGCGGGGTTTGGGAGGGAGGAATGGACGAGGGTTGGAAAGGGTCCTCTCTTCTGCCTTGAATGTATACATCCCCTCCCCTCCCCCCACCATATCCCATTCCCCCCATACTGCTTCGACTGGCCCTGCACTGGACGTTCGCGCCGAGGCATTTCCGATGCCCGGCTCTGCTCCTCCCCTCCTTTCCACGGGGTTAGGACATAAGGAGAGAAGGGACGAAGGAATCTTTCCTTCCGTGCAAGCGAGGCGGGAAATTGAGAGAAGTTCGCTCTATTCCTCTCTCTCCCGCCATCTCTCAAGACGGAACTCCAAGTCGGCAACATCCACTGAGCAATCCGTGAAGTTCCGAGGGCTTACTTTTTTCCCAATCACTACCTTGGACGAATATGACCAATAATTATGACCACTACATTGGACGAATATGACCATTGGCACATCTTTCACGAAAGTTTGATGTAGACTATTTTTTGCCAGACGTTCAAGATATTTTGCTAGAGCCAAAATAATATGGTAGTAACGATCACAGGAATAGGATTAAGGAAATAGACTGCAGAATCGATAGATTCAAGATGCTATTTTTTCCACGTGCAATAAGGGACCATAGTAGTTGTGATACATCAGTTCTAGGATGCTGACTAGGCTAAATAGGTTTTTTCCGTAGTGCTAGGTTCCTTAACATGAATTGTAGATGCAATCTCCGGCATGATATATTCCTGCATGTGTTAGTACCTTATAATACTATTTATTTGTCACATTAATAATACTAACCAATAGTTTTATCTTGAGTTGTGTCCTGCATGGTAGCATGTTCCTCTACGCATCACTCTCCTGGTTTGTGGTCTGACTGCGTACCGTTGTCCTGACTGATTTGCGCCTGCGCCTGGCATCCGGGGAACGGGCGGGATTCTGATTTGAACTGGGATGAGTGCTGCATGCCTAGTGTGGAATCACCCCATGCCACACACCCTGGTGGTGGCTTGCACGGTATTTCTTAGATGTAGATTGGACATCTTCATAATACCCTGCCTCAAGGGGTGAGTTATCACCAACATGCATTACAAAATACCTCGTTAAATACAAGTTAATGTAACAAGAACTATTGATGCATTAGTGAAAGAACTACTAAAATGCACCGAGATGCAATAGCTACACCACGAAAAAGCACGTCCTGAGGTTAGTATTTTTTCTCAGAGCGTTTTTAATCAATCTAAGCATAGTTTGCGCGAAACCATACCAGACCGATTTAAACAACCAATGCCCCCGATCGATATATCTTGTAGCGGAATCGTATCCTTACTAAGTAACATTAGCCCGAACAAGTCCTCAGGTCCTGATGAAATACCAGCTCGTGTGTATAAAGAATTAGCTCTCGAAATGGCTCATTATCTTAAAGTAGAAAGTTAAAGTAAAGTAAAGTATATTGGCAATTAATGGTACATTATGCATATTTTTGGAACAAAAATGCTAAAATGTTTCCATGTGCGATATCAATACTACAAAATGCATTTTGCATTCGCTTAAATTTAAAAATAAAATAAAATTATTCGTGCCGTCTCGTTTTTGTGGCCAATACATTGTCAGTCTCCTTGGCAGCACTTGGAGAGCTCTGCGAATGATACTCGTAGCTGCCGTATGACACTGTGCACAATATTGCCATATTTATGAAGTGATCAATGTCTAATTCCTCGATTCGAGGTCGGTAACGTGTGAAATGTGGCAGCAATGGCTTATCCCTGTTCAAGTTCCGTAATGATCATCCCTGTTATAAATCCAAACCCTCCGTTGTTATGGTTCCAATAGCGACGCTTTCCAAGATATTGTAAGTGGCATGACTAAAAGAATAATTGGTAGCGGAAATAATTAGAATTAAGAATAGTTTTCCACAGTCGGGTGAACTTTATTACTCAACCCAGGTTTAAGTGCTTTAGATCATCTTCAGGTGAGATGATTATGTAAAACACCGTGGTCGTGTAATAAAAAAATTTATGTCTTCGGAAAATCGCACGAAATCCACTTTTTTAACACAAATATCCACGCAATATTGCCCGAATCTGTGAATTGAAATTTACGTGTTTTGTGCATGTGCACCGTTTAAATTTTCATGGGAAGTTTGAAACATTAAACAATATCCTCGAGTTGAACACAATTCCTTATCATGTTACCATCTTCTTGTGTTATCCCCACCATCTTCTTATATTATCATCACCACCAGTTTAACCCTCGATAATGTGAGAACATTGATACCGGTTGGAGTCCATGTGCATTAAATGCTTTCACAGTGAGGCATGACCGACGTGAATTAGCCTCGCATCATTATCTTTACATCGTGTGTATGTAACAACATACAAACACTTGTTTTGAGCGACGCCAAGTGCCGCGATTGTACGCGAGATTCAGAGAATTAACTGCGTGACAGAATCTGCGAGTTGTTCGGAGCGCATCGCTCCTCAGCGGGGAGGCTCACGACTCGTGAGCGAGCTGAGATAGGTTGGAGAGTAGGTGAGGAAGTAGGTCTCGCGGGGTTGGGTGCTTCTGCTTCTGAGGCACTGATAGAAACCCGGAATTCTGGGACACTCCGAAGTGTGTGTTTTTGTGTGGGTCTGTGTTCGTACACGCGTTTAACGGATTCAAGCTATCCTTTCTCTCTCGTTCGTTCCTTCCTCACTCCGACCTCTCTTCTTCCCCTATCTCCAAGACAAAGCCCTTCCCTCCCTCCCAACCGTCTCGGCCACCTTCTTCTTCCACCCGCGCGTTGTTGCGCAACGGCCTTGACTTCTTTGAATGCAATGGCATGCAGTTTCGCTCGAGAAATCACAGCTTCTCGGAGTGATTCTCAACCGCTCGGAACTCAGGAATTTATGCACTTTTAAGGTAGTTCGAGGAAAATATCATGTTACCTAGAAATCTATGAATTTGGTCTCATTGTAAATAAAAATATCTCTGCTGCATCAAGTTTTATTCAGGTGACGTTTCGTGGCCTATGCTGGCCACATCTTCAGATCAGGTCTGAGACTAGGTAATTTTATTTATTTTAATGAGAACATTTTAAAATATAACACTTTCATCATTTATGTCGCCTTACTTAGAATTAATATTTACCAAATCTTTAGTAGATCACGTAGTGCCTAAGGACTGGAGAGTAGCAAATGTCACACCTATATTCAAAAGCGGCGACAGGGAAGACCCTAGTAACTATAGGCCTATTTCTCTCACATCCATTTCCTGTAAGGTATTAGAACACATAATCGTAAGCTCCATTATGAGTCATTTAGATAGGGAGGAATTATTAATAAATAGCCAACACGGATTTCGAAAGGGTAGATCTTGCGAAACCCAATTGGCCCTCTTCGTTCATCACATCTTGCTCTCGGGTGAAAATAATGTTCAAGTTGACGCGATATTCCTCGATTTTAAGAGAACTTTCGATAAGCTACCTCACGTTAAGTTACCCTCAAAACTAGAAGCATATGGAATAGATAAAAACATAATTAGCTGGATTAATCAATTCTTACATGGGCGAGAACAAAGGGTTGTCATAGGCGGTATCATGTCAAACTCAGCGTTACATCGGGTGTTCCTCAGGGAAGTGTCATTGGTCCACTTTTATTTCTCTTGTACATATATGATATTAGCAACGTCGTTAAAAGTAAGCTTAGACTCTTCGCAGACGACGCGGTTGTGTATAGGGCCATTCAGGACCATAACAGCTGTGATCGTCGTCATGAATAGTTCGAGTATTGACAATAGGCAGGCAGTAAATCTTTCTCATTATATTCTCTACTCTCTTATTTATGCATGATGTAAATATTGATGTTCCTATTTATGCATGATATTTAGAATCTGTAGTAGTAGTCTTTGTATCCCTTGCATGTGGAACGATTGACGATTGAATGTTTCTTGGTTATTAGATTTTTAATGGGCGCTTTGCATGTGTGGTACGCGGGTTTCAATGTAATTTCGGTGTTCTGCCGTATCATTCATGCATGCTTGGTGTGGAAGCACTCTCTGCCACACACCCTTTGGGTGGTTTGCAGGGTATGACGTTAATGTAGATGTACTGTTATACACCCGACGTAAATTGGCCCACTGGGCTGTATTCGGGATAGTGAAGATAAAATAAATAAAATAAATTATAAAAGCCATGTCGTGTTCCGGGTCGTTGTATGATAATGGAGGCACTATCGACGAGATTCTTGCGGTTAAAAGTTCACCTCCTAGGTTTGCCAAAGTCAGTCTCATAGAACCGGGTTACTTTCCTCCATCTTAATTATGAATAATTTACTTTCGTTCGGATAAAATTATTCTTCCCGTGAACAATGAGCGACCACAATAAAACTGAGCTCCACCAAATGCGCTCCCATCATTCTGCACTCACCATTTCACATCCAACAATTCTTATCGCTCACATCTTTACACGGCTGGTGTCCCAACACCCCCTGCCACACGCCCATGCGGCGGATCGCAGGGCAGTATGTAGGTGAACTATATAGAGCTTCAACAAGTTTCATCGAGAATTCCGTAAAAAGATGTTCTTTAGCCGCTGAAAAATTTCATTAAAATCGGGAAGGTCATCAATTTTCACTATTATTTAAAATCAGATTATGAACGGGTAAGCTTGCAGAGTTGGTACCGAGCATTTATTACTGTTAAAACAAGTTCCGGCATACATTTCACCCAGTGTTGAGTAGCTGAAATAATGCTAATCCCATTTCTATTTCAATGAAAGTGGGCGTGGTTATCCTGTCTCTCCAGCAACCTTCCTATTCATTCCCATTTACCATTTCCATGCCCGGGGCCTCGAGTGGGTAATTTATTGCGACCTCCTTGGTTTACATTCAGAAGACGAGACGACGCCTCCCATTGGAGAGAGGATGGGGAAGGGGGGATGGGGGGCGTCATTACGGCACTCCACAACGCATGCGCTCGCGTTATCGTTATTTTTCACCTTTATTTAGAGATTTCCCTGCAGTCCACCTCAAGAGTGCATGACATGGGGTGTGAGTTACATCTACATCTACGTATTACCCTGCGAGCCACCACGAGGGTGTGTGGCAGGGGGTGAAGATCACCAAACATGCACTATTGCCATGCAAGTAGGATATTTAACGGAGGCATGCTAGAGAACAGGGTCACGTGCAGCTAGGTGGTTAGTATATACATAATAAGAACGGGATTACTGGTTGTTATTACATGCATCATGCACTACAGACTACTCTAACTATATTTCAACTACCTATCCCTTTGCTACGCTTCCTATTGTTCTCTCTTATGGTACGCGGGAAAAATGACATTTTAAATCTATCGGTACGACAATATATCTCCCTAATCTTATTAATATGATCAAACCTAGCATAATACGTAGGGGTTTTCAATATATATCTAAGATCATCTGTGAACAAATCGGTTTCGAACTTACTTAAAAGGTTTAACCTATATTTTAACCTGCGTTATGATAGTAATTCCCATCATAGTTCTTCTATTAAACTCGTAACACTTATACAATTATCATAATTTTTATCAGCATCATATGCACTACAATGTGCCATAGTAAAGTTTAGGAAACGACCACTAGTATTGCGTCAGCAAGGACTTGCAAGAACTTGTCAAAAGGGGAACAGTAGGTATACCACAAATGCTACAGAAATTATTTCACAAATGCTACAGAAATTTCAATTATAGTATATTCCGACTACATGAAACCTAGGGGTAACATTCTGTCATTATTATCCAAGGGTTATCGAATTATCAGTTGCACGATACGTTTATTGTGACTTAACTAGTCTATCCAGGGAAATGTTATAACAGCAAAAGGTTTGAAAAGTGTTAAGCCGATATTGTTTTATATAAAAAGACAAACATGTAACGCTGGTGAATTTTCGTATACAAATTTTAGATTATGAATCTATCATCATTGACAATTTTTTATTGACATTTATTATTCTTTGCGCATTTATGTTTTTACGTAATTCAAAATGAGGATTGGACGGTCCTCTTAGTGGATCGATTTTTTTAATGCGGTGGCAGAAGCGATGTCCATGGGTCAGTAAGTGCCCATTCCAGTGAATTACAAAGTACACAGAAAAAAAATTATTGGGCCGCGTTCCACTTAATGGCAATTAATTAATGTGTGTAACGCACCGAACAGACAGCGATGGAAATGAAGATTTCCTCTTTTAAAGCATTTTATGACTAGACTTTTCGACGTAGTATTCGGAATTTAGACAATATTATATCAAACTATTATGTTTTCTCTAATCGCTCTTTGGGTGACTCATTGACATTTTTAGGTATTAAATTATAATGATAAGAAATGGATTAATTCGCCTTGAGAAAAAAACTGAGCGTACTCATGTCAACGAATTTTTACAAAATATGTGTCGATTGCCTTCAGGTAATGCATTAAAATAGCTTAGAATAACTAGAGAACAAAATCGGTGTGATGTAATTTTTTACACTTCGCAGTAAGGGTATCTTTAAGGTAGTATGAGCGAAATATCATTTTACTTATAAATCAATGAATTTGATCTCATTTTAAAGAAAAATATCTCACCCCACTAATGGGACCAAAAATTCAACCCCTTACATCATTAAATTTGGAGATATTTGCCAAAATATACCAGCCCTTTTGCATGGGAAATGGTACGTGTATGCACTCCAGGGAGACATTATTTTCTGAATGAGGAATTTCTAACACTTATATGTCGTTAAAAACTAAGACCCTGTAGTTTGTTTAATTTTCTCACTTATATTTGAAAATTAATCATATTGTCACCGCGGTAGGTTCTTGGGTATCGCAAAAAACCTTCCGTTTTGAAGGAGTTTCAAACGCACCGCGCAAAATAATGAGTCAAGTTAAATAGATATTTAGATATTTTCATTTAATTACTTACAATTTCTGCCATATAAAACTATATTATTGCAACATTAATAATGCAGTATAATGACTAGGGAACTATCTCGCTCTGACTACCTGAATGAGAACATGTGTGCATTGCTTCACGCAATTCTGTACACAAACAAAAATCTAACGACTTAAACGAGAATGCATCCCGGAATATCCCATTATGTCTCCCCGGGAGTGGGGGATGGGGGGGGGGACTACTTTTCCTGGATCAACTCTCGGTGACTTGGCAGCGGGAACGAAATGCGGCAGAGACGCAAATCCCGGGCTAACTGCCCGCGAATTGAGCGGATGTGACGTCACCCCTTCCCTCATTCGCATACCTGCCAACTCCCAATCCATTGCCCCCCTATCCTCCCCCCTCCGCCAAATCCGCCAATTCGGCCTCCCATCTCTCACTCCGCCCCCTCTCCTTCCTCCCCCGCCTCCATCCCCCTGAGCAGACGCAAGAATCGCATTCATCTTGGCTTTGGCGCTGGACCCACCGTCGATATTCGTTCACGATGACGCATATGTATTGGAAAAGGCGAAAGATGTGCTCGGAGGAGGAAATCTTGGCAAGGTGGGAGGACGGGTCGCGAACATCTATCAACTCTTTATTCAGGTCTTCTACGGCCGGGCGGTATATTGACCCCCCTTCCAATGGACCAGCGCACACGTGTGCTATTGATCTACATCTACATAATACCCTGCGAGCCGCCGCATGGGCGTGTGGCAAGGGGTGGTAGGTCGCCAGCCGTGTAAATATGTAAAATTTTTGGAGGTAAAATGGTGACATTTATTATAGGAGTGTATTTAGTGGAGCTCAGTTTATTTATTGTGGGCGCTTATTGTGCGCGGAAAGAACGAGTTTTTGTATCTATCTGTTCGGCAGTGTATCTCTCTTATTTTATCGTATCTGTCAGACCTAGAGATGTAGTGAGGTGTCATGATAATATTCTCTGTGTCGCTCTAAAACACACCAGTTCTGAATTTCTCTTGCAGTCTAAGCCTAGCGTGCAGCCTCCGAGTCTCTAGAGGCTCCCACCTTAATCCCTCCAATAGTCGTGTAACACTATACGTTCGTTCGTAGCAGTTTATAACAAAGTATGCTACTTTTATTTGTATTTGGTTAGTTTCTTAGTTAAATCTAATAGACCAGGGTTCCAAATGCTCGCGGTCTATTCGAGGTGTGGCCTAACCATAGCGAAGTAGCATCTCTCATTTACTTTTTCATCCCAGGACCTTCCTATTATACGCATAACAAAACCTAGTTTCTTTAATGCTGTGCCGCATATGTTTTATATGTGTGTTCCCCAGGATATATCTAAAGTTACATCTACACCTACGTAATTCCCTGCGAGCCACGACGAGGATGTGTGGCAGGGGATAAAGATCACCAAACTATTGACATGCAACTAGGATATTTAATGGAGACATGCTAGATAATTGGGTCACATGCAGCTAGATGGTTAGTATCTATATAATAAGAAAGGGATTATTGGTTGTTATTACATGCATCATGCACTACAGACTAACTATATTTCACCTACCTATCCCTTTGCTACGCTACGTATTGTTCTCTCTTATGGTACGCGGGAAAAATGACATTTTAAATCTATCGGTACGACAATCTATCTCTCTAATCTTGTTAATCTGATCAAACCTAGCCTGCGTTCTGATAATTCCCATCCTAGTTCTTCTATTAAACTCGTAGCACTTATACAACTATCATAACGGCCTTTAACAAATCTAGCGGATCTCCTTTGCACGCGCTCTAATTGTTTTATCATACCTTCCTCGTACGGATCCCATATAACTAATCTACGGTTTGCTACACAAGTTATTTCCCTAATGTGTTTCCCCCATGATATGTCTTCAGTGATGGTGACGCCTAAGTATTTAATAGATTCAACGTTAGATATTTTCTTTTCTTTGATGCGATAACTATTCCGGGGAAAGCCATTCTTTTTCCAAAAGTTCATTATCGCGCATTTCTTCAAATTTAATTCTAGCTGCCAACTATCACACCAATCATCAATCGCATCTAAATCCTTAGCTAAACACTGACTGTCCTCTTCATTTTTAATTTCCTTATACACTACTGCATCATCGGGAAAATGACGGAGCTTGCTATTTTTACTGCTGTATTCAAGTCACTTACGTAGAGAAGAAATTAAATTGGACCTATCACGCTTCCCTGGGGAACACCCGATGTAACTTATACTTCGCCTGAGCTGACACCATGTAATACCACCCTTTGAGCGCGTTCATGTATGAAGTCTCCTATCCAGCCTACTATATTACTGTCTATCTCGTATGATGCTTATTTCCCGTATGATGCTAAGTTATGGTAAATCCAAGATATTTTACTGTATTTGAACATTTTATGTTTACTCCACTCACGGTTAAACTAATTTCTTCATTTAAATAACAGCAAGGATCTCAGATTTTTTCCGACTCAATTGCAGAGATTAAGGGTATCGAGGTAATTGCGTTCGCGGGAAAAGATTGAATCTCAAACCAATGTTTAAATTTTCGAAGGGAGGAAAGCCCTCCTTTTAGAGTCATTCTCCCTCATTACTCGCCTCATTAAATGTAAAATGTAGTTTACACCTGGATATCTATAAAATCTAGAAATTGAGTTTTTCAAGTTAGTGGTCGAGTTATATGGGTATATTTAGTAGGTATATTTTCATTTCCATTACGTGAGGGCCGCAGTTATCTTAACACAGAAATCATGGAATAACTATTTTATGAAGGAAGTGGATATAAAGAGAACCGTAGAAAGAAATCAGTAATTCAAATGCTGGGCGATAATTTAGTTCGACCTGAATAAAATTTGTTCAATATGCCATCGACAGAAATCCTTACGTAACTGCAGCTAGCCAAAAATCATATCTGCACGCCTAAATTGTATCTGTATCCTTAATTTCAGTTGTTTTCCATATCTCGCCATCTATAATCGCTCAATATATTTCTGCTCCCGGTTCGAAATGTAGAGCCTGGTGATCAATGACAAGCATGTGTGACAATTTTCAATCAAAACCGAGTCAATCAATCTTATGTTTTCCCAAGTAATGGCCACAGAATTGGTTTCAAATTATCTTTTATCCGGTCGGCCTTAAAAATTTCAGTTCTACGAAACAGATTTGAAGTTGACAACGTGACAGCATGGAAATTTTGATCCGGGTTTTTTGTGCATGTCAGCCATTCTATGTGCGGATGTCTTATTGAACTTATCATCAACAATCATTTAGTGCTGTCTAAGATTCCTGGAGATTTTTAATTTCCACTGTAATCATATGCATTACAGTAAACAACATTTTAGCAATAGGAGTACCTTTTCAATGCGTCCTTATATAGACGAATAAACAGCATTTTAGAAAAAGAAACGGCTTCATAAAAAACAGCAACCAATGCCATATAATATTTCAGAGTAAGTGCGTTAAAATGATGTTATGTACTACCAACAGTTTTAATTTTATATCTTCCCCAGATTATTTCCTCGTATTTATCCGTTAGCATGGAAGCTTTTGCTGGAGTTACTGCTTCACGTTAAGGTAGTCAGAGCGAAAAATCATTTTACCTAGAAATCAATGAATTTGGTCTCATTTTGAAGAAAAATATATCACCTATCCAATGACACCAAAAATTCAACCCCTTACCACATTACTTTCCGAGATATTTGCCAAAAAATACCAGCCCTGTTACATGGGAAATGGTACGTGTATGCACTCCAGAGAGACCTTATATTAAAAATGAGGCATTCTTTACACTTAGATCTCGTCATACAATCAACAGCTTGTAGTCTGTGTGTCTTCTCAAATATTTTTGAAAATGAATCATATTATCACTGCATTAATTTCTTGGGTATCACAAAAACCTTCCGTTTTGATGGAGTTTCAAACGTACCGCGTGAAAAAAATGAGTCAAGTTAAAGATTTATTTGGATATTTTAATTTTATTACTCACAATTTCTGACATGTAAAAGTATATTATTGCACCATAAACATTGCAATATTTTATTGATGTGTCCTACAGCTGGTGAAATTAAAAGGTATACATATCGTATATGGTCTCCAATATGATTAGGGAACTATCTCGCTCGGACTAACTTAGGCGTTCTTCGGTGTGGCCGACCGGAGGCTTTACTTTGTATAGGATTTAGAATCGAAGAATGTGCTTTTTATTAGAGGATATCGGGCGTTGAGCGTACTAAGTCCCCGCTGAAGGGATTGACGCGGTGTTTCCTGCCTCTTCAACTCCTTCCACAAACGGACAAATCAATCAGAGGACTATTCGATCAAAGGGCCTCCCTATTTCCTGTCTGTCTGTTTATCCCAAGCAAATGCATGCGAGTCCGCCTCTTAATGCTTCCGGAACGGATTAATTTCGGAGTCGCATTCGAGGAAGGAGGACGAGTCGAATGGGCCAGGAGGAGAGAAATGGAGCCCCTTGTCTCTCGTGTTCGAAAAGTGTATTACTTCCAGTCAGCCATCAATGGTGGACAGAGTTAGCGACGGTCGCGCTGAGCCGTGAAATGTTTTCCTTCCTTCGATCAACGGCCGCCTTCTCTGCGAAAAACCATCTGCTCGCCGGCGCTATGCGCTATGTCGAGAGAAGGAATCGATTATGTGAAGGGATCTTCTCCATAAGATGATGCCAACAATTATTTCTTGCGTTATCTGTTATCTATAATATCATTTTGCGAATTCAAATAAAGGAGTCCAAGCCATCTCAATATGCCGTTTTATCCTATGTTGCGGGAACTACGGAGAAGATAGCCAGGGTACCCCGGAAATATGACGTGGTGACAAAGAACAGCTGCGTCACCAAAATATTGAATCTACATCTACATTACGAAATCACGTGCAAGCCACCACTAGGGTGTGTGGCAGTGTCCATTGAGTAAGGGTCAGTCTTAAGTACTTTACTGACTCTACATTTATTATCTGCTGTGTGGACACAAGGACTAATTACCGGAGGGCTCTCAAGGAGGAGTTTACGAACGGAAATGTGCATGCGGAATGTCGAACATTGGCCAAACCTCCCGAGCGCTGAAGTGCCGCATCTCCGAGCACCAAAGAGCCATCAATAATGGACAGGTGAACTGCCATCTGCCATCGCGGAGCACACTTGGAGCGGACCAACACACAATATGAATTCGGAGGAGGCGAAGATTATCGCAGAAGAGACCCGGTACTTCCCCAGATTAATTGGGGAGGCAATTGAAATATCCTAAACACCGAATAATGTTAATGGAGATGATGGTTACACGCTACACACCAGTTGGAAGCGTGTCTTCCGAAAAACGCGGGAAAAGACTCAAAAAAAGGCGCAATAAAATCGCGCTTGACCCTCCGCCGGGCTATATAATGCGCCCAAAAATGCTGAAAAATGCATTTGGACCTGAAGGAGGGAGCTGTAACGCTCGCGAAACTCGTCAAAAAATTACACAACGCGGAAGCAAACCCGTAAGCCATCATGGTTCAAGACCACTCCACGGAAGCTTTCACAAAAACACTGTAAGACGCCTATATGTTTTTTCAGTCCAGTTTATCATGAATGTTTGCATCTTATTAGCAGTTTCAATTAATATCATGAAAGTGCTCTCTCGTTCAAATGGCAGAAAGTCTGGAGCAAGTAACCCTGAGGCCTCAACCTCCTTAAGCTCTAATGTTAGATGATCTGGATGGACTAAGTTTAAGAATTTGATTTTTGAACTCATTCTGACTGAATCATCGATACATTTCGGAATTACTGATATGCTGCTGGACATTACTTGTCCCCGACCAATTCATAAGATAATAGATAACTACCTACGACTCCAGCTGTCGGAGCATGACTGAAAGTATTACTTAGGCAATCGAACAACTAACAGGGAAAAACACACTGTACGATAAAAAAATGAGTGCTGAAATTTAATTTTGTCTGAAAAGTCTATCAGCAAAAATTCCTTATGGAATCAAAAGGCATACTTGCTAGATAAGAAGAGGAAAAAGTTGGGGGTATCACTCCAGCGTACGCCCATAACGTTATTCAATCAGGGTGTCCAGCACTCTGGAAAACCGGGAAATCTCAGGGAATTTTATTTTCACTGGAAATATCAGGGAACTATCGAATTGACTCTGGAATTTTCTGTGGTGTAAATATATAAAACTGCAACGGAAGCAATGCGCCTTTTTCGGCAAGTTGCTAAGTCAAATTTCCTTTGCGTTGTCGCATTTTGCTTTCCTGTAATCACCGAAAGTACAGTGGCGGAAGAAATTAACGCAAAATTTTTCGCGCGCCAGAATGCGGCATTTTTGGGAACTTCTAGGAGCAGTACACACTCGAAAGACTGGCAACACTGAGGAAAACATCGCCTACCGCAAATATTTGAAATCCGCAATGGAACTCACATTTGCTGGAGCGTGAAACTTAGTCATCAATCGCCTCATTTTCGAACTTTCTTCTCATTTTATTCGCACATTCAGTCGCGGTGTATCGCTGTGTTTATTTCAGCATAGTTCTTACGTCGAATGATATCATTTATAGAGAAAGACTGATCATATAAAATATTCACTATCCCACCCAATTCGATGTATATGCTGAAATCTTCATCTTCTACCTCCAAGGGATATTTATTGTGGTCGACTTTCCGAGGATCTTTTTGAATGACGTGTACTGTGTCTTTTTCACCGAAATGATATAAATCGAGATTTATCCGCACCAAATGTCGATACAAAAAAGATTTAATTAAAATAAGTATAGTCTACGAGATGAAATTTTTCACGATTTTCCATTTGTAGATTGACGAAGTTCCTTAGACGGATATTTATTAAATTCAAAACGGATATTAATAATGAATCGTTCTTGACCCAATATAAATCCGTTTTTAGTTCGTCAGAATGGGATTAAACTATGAAAACACACGTAAATATATATAACCCAAAAAATAAAAATAAATGTGCTCGCATCGATACCGAATAATCTAGGCATATTTTCCCGATATTTCTTTCATTTTATCACAGGACGAGCTGTCCTCTGTTAAGCTTTATCTAGTAACTGTAGGATATACGAATAAACATTCCGAAAAGTTTACCGAAGTTAGGTGCAGTTATGGATAAACAACTCTATTACGTATGACTGCATAATATCTTACACGCTTAGCTATAAATTCGCCGCACATTTAAAATTAACAGAAAAGCCTTTTAAAAGACTTCAGTTTGAAGTAAAATGTCATTAATGAAATAAATTAATAGGTAACGGTTAATGTTGTAGCTGTAAGATGTATTTGGCTAGCTAAAGAGTGGTCCGTGTTCGATTTTTAATGAACACAAATGAGTTTTTATATACATTTTCTCATATTGGCGATATGACTGAATGTAATGTGTAGCTGCAATGACTGGCAGATAATATGATTTTTTTTCAATACAAAAGAGATAAAATTTGCCTAATAAAAATCAATTTACTTGACCAGAAATTGAATGAAAAACTCAACAATGTCTCGACCAGGGGTGGGGTCACGGTTCTTTTCTTTTTATGGTCGTTATCGTCATCCAAAAGGCAAGCCGCATTGGTAGGGCAATGCTCAACGTCCTTGGAGCGCACTCCACTGCTATGTAGCACCCGATCTTTCTTGATGACGATCACGTTTTCGAAATCATGAGCGTACTCGAACAATATTATCATGAAGAACCATGATAGTGATTCAGGTTTGCAACCCAGTAACAACTACTGAACTTTCTTATGTCAAGGTGAATTTAAGATGTTATTCCGTATCCTTGCGACGAATTTATTTGCGTCCGTATGCGTATACTGTGAACTAAGTTACTTTTGAAATGAGTGGTGGTATTGTATACGAACGTTTAAAATAACTACAAGGATAGGAAAAAGCATACTAATCTCCCGGGAATACAAACAGAAAGAAGTAGTTCTCGGATTACACCTCATCAGCCCAGACCATTCCAATCAAACGCCATTAGTTCCCCTCATGCATTGGTTTGGAGGCCAACTACCATAAGTCTGAGTTAAAGCAAAGAGCAATCTTGGAGGACTTTTGAGGATCCCTAGAGGTTCCCCTGCGTCGATACAAAGCGCCACCAATACTAATGCATTCAAAATTGGAATGTATGAAGGCCGTATTATATTGATTTGGGAAATAGTATGCCTTTAATAAGAGTTTACTTTCCCCTTGTGTTGCGGGCGATACCTTTTCTGCCATAGATAATGTTTCGGACGCCAGTCGTTTAACTCACAGGAAAGAAGTGGTATTTGACTTCTCTTACGCCCTTCACAATATTTGACGAGTGCTTCCGATGTTTTCGAAGCGCGACGAGCCTTTTCTTTCAGGTGCAGCGAGAAGTTGAAACCTGTGCTTTATTCACAACAACAAACCACCCCGACCATCACCACCCGGAACTTGGCTAAGGTTTACTGATGACTGCTTCACGGAGACAAGCGTCGATAGACGAACAAGCAGAGAGGACAGCGCAAGCAGAGATATTGTTCAAAGTTTTAGCGGCTTCTCCCTAAATTCTTGGGGGAAAAAGATCTTATTAGCCTTTAAGTATGCCTCATTTTTCTCCCAGGTGGAGGAATCGGATAGTAGGTTTGTAAAAGGCAAAAACATCCGTCGAAAAATTACCCGAAGAGGTGTTGCGCCTTCGACTTTCACCCACTGAACTTTTATTTGGTGTTTAAAAGTAAAAAAACCTATTTCTCACTACTATCAAACGAAAATCATTAAATTTATGTCCGCTATAATAATAACTATGTCTATTCAAATGTTTATCAATATTCATTTTTCGTCCGCAACTAGGAATACTTGCGAGTTCACAAATGTCAAAATTTTAGGAGATGGTTCAAAACAAATCATGTAACATAGATGGAGCGCAGCGTTTATTATGAGGATAACGCGAGAAACAAACGTTTTTCGACCCCCTCAAACGAAACAACCCACAATTAAGATGCAATGAGGAAAATCGTGGAGGAAGAATGGGAAATGAAGCCAGTAAGAGGATACCAAAATGTGGACAACTCCATGTCACAAAGACTTGGTCAGGAAATCGAGAATGGAGGGGGATGGATTGATTTTAAGGCTAATAAACATCCACATTCTTTATGTAAATACCAGCATATTTCTTGATGATCAATTGCTGTGATCATGTGCACACATAACTCAAATTTAGAGAATTACACATACATTTTACCCTTTTCCACTCGTTGCATTATAGTGTCCCTTTTCAACATCCGTTAAAATACATTACTACTAAGAGATGAAATTTATGACCCTGTAAAAAGTCTTTTAATATCTTCATGTGGCGGTACTCACAACTTTAACTTCCATTGAAGCAGTAATATTACGACACATTTGAAGAGAAATAGATTCTTTAGGGACGTAGCAATCGTATAATCTTTGATGGTGCACATTCCTAATTTGTACTCCATTGACTACTCTGCGGATTTATGAGGAGTATACAAATTACCATAGGGAAAATATGTAATTACTGCTTAGTCGCTACATGGAAAAAGATTATTTTTAGTATTTTATCACTTTCATACGCGATGCATTTTTGTCAGAGTATTACTTACGCGTGGGTATAAAAATGCTCCTCATAAAATTTAACTGCGTAATTTTAGCCAAACATTTTTCACTGCGAATATGTCAAAAGGTATATAAGTGATTCATTAATTTAACTTATCCTCTAAGTATTATCCTCCATCCTATAAGTTGAACTGTTGAACTACACGGCTAATATATTGTTCATAGCAAACCTAGAAAACAATGCTGGGAAAGCTTCAAAAACCGTTTTAAAGATATTTTGAAGAGAATTCCACACTTGTTTGGTCTCTCACTCAAATAAGTAATCGGTATTTACAAGTTCGGCAGTTAGAAACAAACTCTAATTCCTAATAAAAATAATTTCCCTCTTTACTCATTCATTTCAAATTAATTTAAAGATGAATGTAGCATCAGGTAAGATCACTAAATCGAGTAACTGACACAATCAGAGATCCGGTCTGTTCCCTCCTTCATGAATAGCTTTTCATTGAGTGGTAAATTGGGAAATGAGTGGATATGAGCACCATACGACAGGCAGGACGTAGAAATCAAGTGGGGTCGAGTACCCGAGAATGGGAAGTAAACTTCTCATTCGAAGCCCAAGGAGACCGCTCTGATTCTTTTACAAAGCCCGAATATGCGTAAAATCACACACTCATGGTTGAGGTCAATATCCATTCCCTGGGCCTTCCGCGGATTCCTGCGAAGTTTCGGCTGCAATAAAGTCACATCACGTAGATTAATTATAAAGGCACTAAAAGAGGCCACGCCAGGATTCGAACCCCAGGCATTCTTAACCGCAGACGAACGCTCTCCCTCTAGGCTACTTCATCGATCAAGAGAAAACAGCGGCCAGTGGTTCTTACTATACAACGTAAAATGGGAACTCTAATGTTTCCTTAAAAACTGGGCCAAATAAAATGCTCTGGAGTTTTCAAAGTAGTTTTCAGAAAGTAAATACTATTACGTTTGGAGGAATTAAGAAATTTAGGTGTTTGGGATGACCTGAATGCACAAGGGCGGAAACTTACGTAGGGTTTTAAGGTATTGGAAATGCTTGTAAAGAAAAATTTTCTCCTCATGGAAACCATTCTATTCTACCAGATTTCCCATACTTTAACTTGAAATTCACAGGATATTACGCCAAAATGTTAATTGTAATGCATCATATTTCTCTGAAGTAGTTTGAGGCCTATTAAAACGGTGTTCATCCACAGCTATTCCCTGCACGCGGAAATACATTTTATTGTTAGAGAATTTGATCTCGAGGAAAAAAAATTTTTGTCCTAACAAATTATGCTTTCATCGTATTGTTTCTTAAGTTTCAACCAAGAAATTTGTTTAAACGGTAAAAATATGGTAAGTATCTCTATATAATCAACTACGAATTCGGAACCTCGACTGGGTGCGGGTCGAAGCAAGCTCATCACGTTTATAACTCCCAGACGATCTCGCGAAGATAAATCTTATTAGTATGACTATTTACATGACGGGTAAAATCGATATCAATTCATAGAGAGTTTGAATATTCCCGGTTTCCATATGCTGTCTCAATGTTGTCAAGTTGTCGAAGGAAAAGCGATTTCAATTAGTTCCCGTGTACGCCGCATTCAGACGCCAATGAGTTTTGCGTTAATTTTTTCCGCCACTGTACATACAATGTTTTCTATATAGGTACATTGTGTTCTTATTGGTCATAGTCTGTAAATCAGTGGCGTAAAGAACGCGCCTTTATCGGCAAGTTGCGAAGTCAAATGTCCCTTGCGTTGACGAATTTTGCAAAATAAGGAAAAAAGACAATTCCTTCAGTTTTTTAAGTTGTTGATCATTTTATATCAATGCTATTCGAAGCAAAGTCTGTCTGTAAAATAACCTTGTTTCTGACCGCCAGCATGACAATGTTTAAATCTAAGAAAGGGTTGTGAAGTGATTTTCCCTCAAACTATTTAAAAGTTTTGTGTTTATTTTCCTCCAAATATGCAAGTTTAAAAGTAATCATTTCTTTTAATCACCCAAAGAACATACCGAACATTCTCTTATAACTAAGGAGAAAAAATCAATATATTCTCTGGAAAAATGAAAATTATGTCTGGAAAACCTGGAAATCTCAGGGAATTTTCAAATGCCCGACTGCTGGACACCCTGTCAATGTAAAGACGATTAGCAATTGGAATCAAATTGGGAAACGGATACGGATCCGACGCTTCGCATCCAAAATACTTCTTTTTCGCCAAGTTTTCACTCCTCCGTGATTTGAAATGTGCAAGTTACGACGGGGCATTCGAAGATTTTTGGAAGGCTTCAGCCCTCATAAGAAGCTACACTAAGAAGTAATACCCAAAGATCAGATGTAAAGAGTTTTCCACGAGGAAGAAGAACATGTGTTGAACTATGTTCAATATAGGTAGACTGAGAGCTAGGAAACATTACATTGAAATACAAAGTTATGTGATCTACATCTACATACTACCCCTCGAGCCGCCGCATGGGCGTGTGGCAGGGGATGTTAGGTCACCAGCCGTGTAGAGATGCAAAATGTTTGGGGGTGTAATGGTGACATGTCCTATGGGAGTGTATTTAGAGGAGCTCAGTTTTTATTGTGGTCGCTTATTGTGCGCGGAAAGAACGAGTTTTTGTACCTATCTGTGCGGCTAAGTATCTCTCTTATTTTATCGCATCTGTCAGACCAAGAAATGTGGTGAGGCGTCATGATAATATTCTCTGTGTCGCTCTGAAACACACCAGTTCTGAATATTTCAAGCAGCCTAAGCTTAGAGTGCAGCCTCCGAGTCTCTAGGGGCTCCCACCTTAATCCGTCTAACAGTTGTGTAACACTATACGTTCGTTCGTAGCAGTTTTTACCTAAGTGTGCTGCATTTCTTTGTATTTTGTTGATTTTTTTTGGTTAAATCTCTATGACCATGTTTCAAATGCTCGCGGCGTATTCGAGGTGTGGCCTAACCAGAGCATGTTGACTATGTTTTTCACTTCTTTGAGGGAACAATAATGCAAGCCAACGCAGCGGTAAACAGAAATGAGCAATTTGGTATTTATTTTTGAGGGAGAATTTTGAGAAATGTTCTTTACGGTGCGAATCACGGGCAAGGGAGCTCTGCAAAGGGAATGGGATGGAAGAAGTTGGTAAATATGACCCTGATAATGAGGAAAAAAATGTTACTTTATACCATCCAATGGTTTTATAGTCTCATTAAATCTGCAATGAAAGGGGATATGAATACAAATTAGTCCAAGAAAAGGCCGGGAATGGAATATGCAAGGCATACAATGAGAATACAAAAACGTAGGTACATACTTAGTAATGAGATTATGCCGAGGCCGGCTGTGGAGGTCAGAGGGGCGGGGAGCGTCAGGAAACCAGCACTTAAGTCAATGACTGTTCATTTCGAGCTCACTTATTTGAAACATAAACACCGGAAACTATGGAGAGAGACTCATTGTAATGAAAATTTAGCTTCAGAGTTTGACTACGCCCTCCCTTTAAGATAGGTTGAGTGAGATACCGCTCAAGATATGTATACTAGTATACTAGATAGTATATTTATTAGTATATTACTATATAGTATACTAGGCATGTATACTAGATAGTATATTTATATGTTTGTCTAATTGTTGAGATAAACATCTCACCTTTCAAAAATATACAAAAATATCCGCCGCTTACCTAAATATATTTCAAAATACATGCCAAAAATCAGGAAGCCATTTTCAATGCTAGAGTATGCCCTCCAGAGAGACGCTATTTAAATATTTTAAGTAACAATAATGAGAAAGCCCCAACGCTCAGACCTTGTCAGAAATTTAACGGTGTATAGCTTGTGATAATTTTCAACTAATTGGAAAAATAAATGAATTACTCAATTCTGTAAATTTTACAGAATCGAAATAAAAAAAAGTGTCCTTGAAGTCGTTTTTACCGTACAGGCGAAAAAATGAGTTAAGTTAAAAACTTTTGTTGGCAAATTAAGTTTATTACTGAGAATTTCAATCGTAAAAAACAGTATCTTATGTGCTATTGATAGTGCAATATTTAGTCCATGCTTCTAGCATCTGCTGAAATTCAGAAATTAAATTTGATTATCATCTATAAAAATGACCTCTCAATGAAGTCTCACCCAAACCACCTTTTTCATTATTCCCGATGGGAGATGGGCGAACACGCGTGAACGATAATCCGAAGCACTTATTAGCACAAATAAACATATTTAGAATCTTGATAGAAACAGTGGGACTGAGCATGCATGCAATGCATAAAGAAATAAAAATTTTTCTTAGGAATTTTTATGTTCTTCTTCTTCTCTGGTTACAGTCCTAGGATTGGTCTGCAACAGTCTTCCACCGTATCCGATCTTGGGCCAATATTTTCACTTTACTGTACGATTGCCAAGCTAGTTCCTTCATCAACTCTTCTATGTAGTCCAGTCTAGGTCTGCCCCTCTTGTTTTTCCCCTCTACTGTACCTTCTAGTATGGTCTTAACCAAGCTTTCGTGTCGTAGAATATGGCCAATCCAGGTGTTCCTTCTCTTATTAAGCATTCTGAGTAGACACCGTCTTTCCCCTATCCTCTTAAATGCCTCCTCGTTCGAGACTTTTGCCACCCAGGGGTATTTTCTAACTATCAAGAACAAGACCAATGTGATGTTGGTAAGCAGACACGGGACGAGAGTAGAGCTGGTTCAGTGGGAGAAGCACCAGAGACGGTGGACGAGTTTGTTTATTTGGGAAGCAAAATAACATCAGATGGGTGGAGCAAGAAGGAAATAGCAAGCATTAACCAAGCCGCATTAATCAGGCCAAGCTAGCCTTCAGCAAGAAAAACAAACTCTTCACCGACAGCAACATTAATTTAAAGATTAGGAAATTGCTACTGAGGAATTTTGTATAGAGCGTTCTGCTCTATGGTAGTGAGACTTGGACAGAGGATTTACCTGGACAGGAGACCGGACTGGAGACCTGGACAATTGGAAAGAGATGTTTATGTTAAAAATTTTAATTCTGAAAACACTCGAATGGACTCTGACCAGACAACGCTTGATGCGAAATATTTCATTTGAGCTCCATAGAATTCATAAACTAATCCATATACAATGGGTAATTGGTTCTTGTCACGTTTTCTAGTCAATATTCGGCTTAACATATTTGGAGTATTGGATTAATATTTAATGGCTACGTTGATTATTTATACCGGCGAATAGTGGAACATTTCTTACGTTCACTATTTTAGCCTGTCTTTTATTGCAGGAGAGATGGTTTCTGTATATCGTATGTACTCAGTTTATTTCAAGGAGAAGAAACTTGAGAGATGTGAAATTTTTTTCCAGGGAAAGAATTCATGATCAGTTGAAACAGATCTTTAGTCAGTCAGTCAATGCGAAATAATTATTTGATTCTCTAATTTAACCTTGACAAAGCAATATTTTTCTAATATCAAATAGTGTCTCACAATTTTATTAGAATATTTTAGGAGAAGATGAAATAGTCGACAAAATTAGATTAGAAATAGATAGGCAAATGAATAATAAAACAATTGAAACTGATCCCATCTATTGATGGGAGAACATTAGTGGGAGAAATGTGATTAGAAGTATTAAAAAGTTAACAAAAGAGTACTATCAATACCAAAATCAAACCATCTCGTTATACAGAAATGCCCTCAAAGAAATGATGGAATCGAACGAAATGCCAATTGACTTCAGCGAAAAGGTAAGGGATTTAAAAAAAAGAACTATCCTGCGACACGAATTGAAAAAGTACGCCCCCCCCCGTTCATGGCAGAAGGAGGGAGATGTTGATAAATGGGACCTGGTTACGCTAGCAACCCTGAAGAAAACCGTTGAAAGAGCAGGAGGTGGGGAAGTTGAGGGATTAGAGGAATCCGATGACGGGAACTCCACAAAAGAAGAACACCTATTAGACGAGGCCAAGTCACATTTTGAAAACAGCTATGCGCAGTATGGACAGTGGAGGGAGGAGGACGCCCCCCCCCTCTCCCTACTCTCCATCGAGTTAGTGCTGAGGCTAAACAGAGATTCATAGCAGAGATAAACGACAACGACCTAAATAGAATAACAGATAAGTTGAAGAAAGGTAAAGCACCAGGGAGCGACGGTCTCCCATATGAATGTTACCTAACGTACTGGGATAGCATTAAACCTGCTCTTGCGTTAGTCTTCAATGAAATCACTAAATCACAATGAAAAGCCCAAAGAAAATTGAAGACTTTAGACCAATCTCCTTACTGAACGCCGATTATAAGATTTATGCCTACTGTATAACGTGCAAAATAGAAGAATTGGCCAGGCCTATTGCCCATGAAAGTCAATATGGCGGGGCAGGTAGGAAAAGTGCTATAGATGCAATTATGTTAATAAGGGATATTGTGATCTCTCCACTCCCAAAAAAATCCGAAAAGACGCTCGTTCTACTAGCAATAGATTTAGAAAAAGCATTTGACTATATTAAAACTGAATGGATTAGTCTAGTACTGGAAAAAATGAACTTTCCGAACGAATTAATTCAAATCATTCAAACTATGTATAAAGGAATAAACTCAATCGTCAAAATCGGGAAAAAGCATTCAGAAGCATTCCTAATTAAAAACTCGATTCGACAGGGATGTCCTATGTCAATGTCGTTGTATGCATTGGCTTTAGAACCAATCCTTATAGCAATAGAAAATTGCGGAATAGGGGTCCATCGATGTGGGAAAAAGTATACAGGTGTAGCATATGCCGACGACATACCTTTATTTATTAAGGAGGAGAAGGAGTTTAGCAAAATAAATGAAACATTTAAACACTTTGATACAGCTGGGGTAAAAATAAATAGAAAGAAATCTCAAATTCTACACATACTTGGGGAGGAAATAAAAAATACTCACGGATGGACCCGAACGAGTGAAATAAAAATTTTAGGCCTGTGGTGGCAAAGTAATTATTTTCAGATGGTAGAAAAAACTGGGATAAGACAATAAATATAATAAAATGGAATCTGACAAACTTCCCCGATCACCGAATGCTAAAATTATTTCCTGCCAAGAAAAGTATAATTCTAACAAAACTAATAGCAACTTTCGTGGAAAGTCAAACAGGTCAGAAAAATATAAGATCGGCTTTAATCGATAAAATTAAAGTAATAAATAAACAGTTACCCTCCTCAGAGCGTGAAAAAGCATGGCTGCTGAACGTCTTTTAATAGTATTTTATGTGAAAAAATGAGATAAACTAAAATATGTAAAATATATTCATGTATGTCTAAAAAATACTTAGAGCAAAAATGTATTATAAATGTATGTGTCTTTGGAGCGGATCTTTGGAGCGGAGCGGCAAGTGCTAGTTTTATAAGTATTCATCTCACGTTTTGGGATGATAGTGAGTTAAAATGTGATTTTAGCAATATTCCCTTTCACTCTTGGGGTGCTCATTCCTGAGGCTTGGCGAGGATAAAAATTGCATGTCCAGCAAGGGTCAAAATGCCAGTGAAGATGGACATGGGGAAATCCATTAGATTCATTAAAAAAAAATTTTTGCGTAAATTAAAACACAACCAACGAAAATTTTCCACCTTAGTAACTTGATAAAATTTTGTTGGATTCGTACATTTTTGCTTGCGTGCATTCTTGGAGAAAATAATTTCCCTTAATATGAGGAGTTATCCGAATTCGTGCTAAGAATTTGAGTTTTATTCTTAATATTTACTGAAAAAAAACTCTGTTTTACAATGTTTCCCCTTGTTCACCTTTGATTTCCTACAAAGTTGCTTCAGAAATGATCTCAACGAGGAGTTTTACTGCAGGTGGGATGAAAAGAGATTCTGACATTTGAATTCGGGCCCATATGAGGACTCTTGGGTCTCACTGAGGCACTACTACCCTCAAAAAATCACAAAGTTTAATTTTAATATTCAAATTCCTCGTAGCGGAGTACGTGTAATCCATGGCTATACTGTTTGTTATTAATTTCCAACCTGAAGATACTCCACCAATGTATACCCACACCAATGAACGTGGATCGTTATTGCCTATTGTGAGGACATCTGCAGCTGATTTGAGCTTTTTCTACAGACAACTTCAATCTAATTTTTGTTTTCTGTTGAATGTGTAATTAATGGATTGCATTTCTCCGCCTATTTTGAAGGACTATGAATGAGCATGATGACAGTTTTGAATGGAATTTTACAAATCATTGAAAATACATCATAAATAATTACACATTTTTCAGACAGATTAATGTATTGGTGTTTCAATCCAGAGAAAGTATTTTTTGGAAATTAAATTATCTACAGTATGGAGCAACAGACATCAATGCCATATAAGGCCAAGCTGAAGCTCTTTATCTCTCAATCTCTTGAGGACGCTTCCAATAAGAGTAGCGAAACATTGAGTTTTTTAAAAGTGAACAAAACGCAGCATAGCCCGAAAGCATCCCTCATAGACAAAAAAGGCTGCGAGAGTCTTAAAACAATAGTTAATCTACAGTTAAATCCTAGTATTTAATATGAATCTCTTGTGAGTGAGTAAGTCTATTGCCCAATTACCTTCAACTAATTTTTAATTTTTTAAGCTCAGTATCCCTATCGTGTACATTTAAAAATGCAATAAAAAATTCTTGCTCTGAAACATAATTTCTTTACTTACTTCAGGTTGATGTAGATCAACCCCTGTATATATCGTTCCACGTGGAGAACTTACCAAGACCTGGGAACCTCGCAATTCCTCTTGGGAGAAGTGGAGGATTTGTCGCATAAATGGCTCCCCATTGCAAAGAGTGCTTGCTTTTGCATGCTGCAGTTGTGGTGAGGAGAGATGCTGCTCTGAAGGTGGGTCGTTGTCAGTGGTAATGTGGGATTTATGCATTAAACACCTGTTCCAAGCAGAATTAATTATTACGATTTGGCTGATATGGTGGCTAGAATCCTGGCTTCACTAGGTTTTTTAGTGGAATCCTGGACCTCACTGAAGTGCTAGGTGGAGAGTTCAGTTCTACAGAGATCAGATGACATCTGATGAGAGTAGACTTATGATAATTCAAGAACCTTGAAACTAGATTACCAATGTATGATACATGGTGTTTACTAGTGTGTGAGAGAGGGACACACACAGAACCTCTCTCTTACCGAGTTGGATATGTTGGGGGGTACTCAACAGACGCTCTCCAGCAGCACTGTTAACTCACACTCTTTATTCACTTTCATTATTACAACTAGTTCAACGACCTGCTCGCGGCCAACTCTCTATGTCTCTGTCTAGCCATCATTCTGCCTCAGGACGCCTCCGTCTGGGGCGTCTGAAATTGAAACACTCTGTGGCTTGCAAGATACTGTGAATCCCAAAAGTCGTGTTAATATGCGAATCTACTAGTATTGTTTACGTCGGGTAGTGTTAGGATGCAGGTTGGAGGTGTGGTATGAAGATTGAGCACTTTAATGATGATCTCAGTAACGAACCAAGATAACGCCATGGAGACGCTGAAAATGAACAGGTGGAGAGAACGACTATTATTGAGGACATGTTTGTTGCCTTTAATCATGTCAGTTTGTAATTTTTTGTCAAGTCATAGAGTGACTTTCAGCGTTATTTATCCGCTTGCTTTTATTGATAATGGTAGTGTTATTAGGTGTCAACCTTTAGTTACAGGAGGATGTTTTCAGAGGAAACCCGATCCCAACTTGAGTGTCTTTTGGAGGGTACTTCAAGAACAGTACTCCGTCTGTCGGATGAGACGTTAAACCGTGGTCCTCTTGGCGCCTTTCGTTAAGAGCAGGCTAATGCCGACGCCGAGTTTCTATCCACCCTTCCTCCCTTACCTGGCGCAAATGACCTTAGCCGTCGGTCGCCTCCCCAAATATCCAATCCAATCCAACCTTTAGTTGCTCTATGAGGACGTGCACCGGTGAAAGTTGACTGCTATTACCTAACTGGTGTGGGTCCACCCACTACTTACGCATATCCTGCAGTTAGCGTGCAAGGCACTTGCACGCTAACTTAGTCCATAAATTCGTCGTTTCCTGCAAGATTCCAAAAATAGTTTACGTCGAGTAGTGTTAGGATGCAGATTGGATAGCTGTTAGGGAACTGAGGGCTCTAGTGACGGAAATTAATTCATCGCCTGCCAAGCAGCTTACATACCACCGGCTGTGAGAGACAGAAGAATTGGGAGTGAACCAATATAATTCACGACAATACATCTACATCTACATCTACATCTACGTCATACCCTGCAAGCCACCCAAAGGGTGTGTGGCAGGGGGTGCTTTCGCACCAGGCATGCATGAATGATATGGTAGAACACCGACATTACATTAAAAACCCGCGTACCACACATGCAAAGCGCCAATTACAAATCTAATACCCAAGAAACATTCTATCTCCAATCGTTCTAACTTGCAAGGGATACAAAGACTACTACTACAGATTCAAAATATCATGCATAAATAAGAACATCATTATTTACATCATGCATAAATAAGAAAGAGGAGAATATAATGAGAAAGATTAACTGCCTGCCTATTGTCAATACTCGAACTATTCATGACGACGATCACAGCTGTTATGGTCCCGAATGGTACGCGGAAAAAATGACATTTTATACCTATCGGTTCTACAATCTAGCTCTCTAATTTTATTGGCGCGATCTAATCTGCCGTAGTACGAAGGGGTTAATAGTATGTTTTTTACGTCGTCAGTAAAATGATTTTCCTGAAATTTATTTAGGAGGTTAAGCCTATAATTTAATCTACGCTGTGATAGCGATTCCCATCCTAATTCTTCTAACAGTCCAGACACACTAGCCAACTTATCGTAGCATCGTTTCACAAACCTAGCTCCTCTTCGCTGTACGCGATCTAACTCTGATATCAAGCCCGTTTCGTATGGATCCCATACACTAACAGCATATTCCAGATGAGGCCTAACGATTGAAAAATAACAACGTTCTTTCACTTTCTCATCACATTTTCCGAGTACTCTCTTGATAAAGCCTAGCTTCCTATATGCTTGACCGCATATTTCCCTAATATGTTTTCCCCAAGATAGGTCGTGACTAATTGTGACTCCTAAGTACTTAACAGACTCGGCGTGAATAATTTCTGTATTTTTAATTCTGTATGCCCTAAATGGCCAATTTTTCTTTTTCCAAAAGCTGACTGCTACGCACTTTTTTATGTTTAGTTCCATCTGCCACTTTTCGCACCAAGCATGAATAGCAAGTAGGTCGATTGTTAACGAGTCGCTATCTTCGGAATTGTTAATATCCCTATACACAACCGCGTCGTCTGCGAAGAGTCTAAGCTTACTTTTAACGACGTTACTAATATCATTAATGTACAAGAGAAATAAAAGTGGACCAATTACACTTCCCTGAGGAACACCCGATGTAACGCTAACTGTGTTTGACATGATACCGTCTATGACAACCCTTTGTTCCCGCCCATGTAAGAATTGATTAATCCAACTAATAATGTTTTTATCTATTCCATATGCTTCTAGTTTTGAGAGCAACTTAACGTGAGGTACCTTATCAAAAGCTTTCCTAAAATCGAGGAATATCGCGTCAACTTGGACATTATTTTCACCCGAGAGCAAGATGTCATGAACGAAGAGGGCCAATTGGGTTTCGCAAGATCTACCCTTTCGAAATCCGTGTTGGTTATTTATTAACAATTCCTCCCTATCTAAATGACTCATAATGGAGCTTACGATTATGTGTTCAAATACCTTACAGGAAATGGATGTGAGAGAAATAGGCCTATAGTTACTAGGGTCTTCCCTGTCGCCGCTTTTGAATATAGGTGTGACATTTGCTACTCTCCAGTCCTTAGGCACTACATGATCTACTAAAGATTTGGTAAATATTAATTCTAAGTAAGGCGCTATGTCTGATGCCATTGTTTTATATACGCGAGCAGGTATTTGATCTGGACCGGGGGATTTGTTGGGGTTAATATTTTTTAGCTGCTGTTCTATGCCGCGACAATTTATAATAATTTCAGGCATACATGTTTGGGAACGAACTGGCTGCGGATCGAAAAGATGTGGTGTATAAGTACTGAAAATGCTTTTGAAGAATGAGTTTAACGAATTGGCTTTTTGTAGACTGTTGGTTATCTTTTCCCCTTTGATATTCTTAAGCGTGTGTACTGTTGATTTATTTCCTTGAGTGTCCCTAACATACGACCAAAATGCCTTGGGATTATCGTTCAATTGTTCTCCCAGTAATTTACTTTTGAAATCAGCTAACGCCCTTCGGCACGCTTTTTTTGCTAAGAGTTTAGATATTTTGTAATTTTCGGTGACTGTGTATAGTTCTTCGGAGGATTTGTTAATTTTTGCCCTTTTTAACCTAGCATGACATGTTCTTTGGTGCTTTAATGTTTTTCTAACCTCCGCGTTATACCACCTAGGCTCTGCATTGGCTCTTTTCCATTTACTTGGTATGTATTTGCTAACTACTGATCGTGTAACGTTGAGGAAAGTATTCCACAAAACCTCAGTATTACTGTTGATACTTATTTTTTGAAAATTAGTAAATGACTTTTGGAACTCTCGTTTCATACCTTCGTAGTCAGCCTTATTATATAAGTAGATTTTTCTTTGTGGATTATGTTTCTTGATCATGCTCACGGAAAAATTAGCTTTAACTATCTTGTGGTCGCTTATTCCCTTATCCGTACCTATGTTTACAACCATGTGTGGAATATTTGTCGCTAAAAGATCAAGTGTATTTTTCCCTCTAGTTGGAGCAGTGACTAATTGATGTAGTGAGTGAGATGTGAATGTATACAGGAGTGACTCACAAAGGTCTTTGTCTTTCCCCCCAGTGATAAAACTGTACGTGTCCCAGTCTATGGACGGAAGATTGAATACAATGAGAACGCGCATTTTCATTGAATGGAAAGCGCATTGTGCGTATTATTTGACGCCACACGTGAGCAAATTCCATTTGCATTCCGTGGAGTCGAAGCCCCGCCCATGTCATTAGACAGGATCGGAATTTATAAATATCTCACACGCACCTTTACAAATCGCGCGCACCTGACTTCCGGCCGCTCGTTGGGGGCGTCGCTTTGATGCTCGGTTAAACCGAGATTTTGAGTGAGGATGAAAGAGAGAGAGAATGCGTTTTTCATCCCTTTCTTGTTTTCCCTTCGCCCCCCGCGCGAAAAATGCCTCAATGCCTTCCCACTCCGCTTCTAGAATTCCATCCGCACACCTTTCGCGTTCTTCTCTGAGTCGTAGTCGCACTGGGAAGAAAGATCCCCTCCCCCACGCACGCACTAAAGGGGGACAAATGTGTTTTGTTCCCATTTTCGGGAAGGGGTCGGCACTGGTAGGGTGTAATGCACAAGTGAATAGGCGGTGAATCGACCAGAGTAATACGACGACAATGAGTTGGACTGGAGTAGGGCAACGGGGTAGGGCTTTTTTCTCTCTCTCTCATTCCCATTGGGCCGGGCCCGCCTTCCTTCCTTTAAGGAACCTCGTCCTTCCTTTAAGGAACCTCGTCCTTCTTTTAAAAGGAAACTCCGCCAAAAGCTCCAAGAGGCCCTGCCACGCCACGATTTGTGTGTGTTCGTATATACGAGAAAAGCATGGGCCTCTGACCTCTTTCCAGGGCCGACTCTCGCTTTATTCCCGCCTCCTTTCTTCTTCTTCTTCTCCTTCTACCTCTCTCTCTCTCAGGGGAGAGGATTTTGCTCCCTCGTCTTCAGTTCTCCATTCGTCCATTTTCCAGTCAAAGAACGACAGCGATGGAAAGAAAGGCCTTTCCTCTTCGTCCCATCGCCTCAACGCAGTCGGGCGGCGGTGGACGGACCAAAGCATCCTCGCCTTCTTTCAATCACGGCATTCACGCACAGCCAAACGACCCGAATGACGAAGCAAACGCAAAACTCAGCATGGGCGCGCGTGAGCTAATATCGTATGCATATATTTATCTATTTATATGATAAAAGGATCACATATAGCAGAGGCGAAAAATGAAGGAGCGTTTGGTAAGTGATAATCTGGGAGTGTGGAGTATATGGAGCAATGAGTGAGTTCTGGTGTGTCGGGAGGGTATTCTGAAATTTATCGAGGAAACAATGTCGGGGCAGTCAATGGTTGAGTTCAGTGTGCCATGGATAAGTTTAAGATCGGTTTTAAGGAAGATATGGTCAAGTTTATAAACAGAGAGTGAGGACAAGACACCATCAGAGGGTAGGTTGTGAAGATTTGGCACTCTATTTTTTACAATACGTGCGAAGATCTACATCTACGAAATACCGTGCAAGCCACCACTAGGGTGTGTGGCACAGGGTGATTCCACACCAGACATACAGCACTCATACCGGTTCAAATTAGAACCGCGCACGTTCCCCCGAATGCCAGGCGCAGGCCAAAATCAGTCACGACAACGGTGCGCAGTCAGACCACAAACCAGGAGAGTGATACGAAGAATAACATGCTACCATGCAGCATACCACTCAAGATATAACTACTGGTTAGTATTATTAATACGACAAATAAATAGACGTATCCCATGAGTCTCGTGATCTATGATGCCTTATTGTACATGGAAAAAATGACATCTTAATCTGCAGTACATTTCCTTAATCTTATTCCTGTGATCGTTCCTACCATAATACTTTGGATCTAGCAAAATATTTTCTAGGTCTGGCAAACAATAGTCTACATCAAACTTTCGTAAAAGATTAATCCTATATTTCACCGTTTGATCGGATAGAGGTTCCCACCCGATTCCCTCAACATTTTTGTAACACTACTATGTTTATCGTAACAATTTTTAACAAATCTAGCTGCCCTCCGCTGAAGTCGATCTATATCTGAAACTAGTCCTACATCTACGTAATACCCTGCGAGCCACAACGAGGGTGTGTGGCATGGGGTGAAGGTCACCAAACATGCACTATTGACATGCAAGTAGGATATTTAAGGGAGGCATGCTAGAGAACAGGGTAACATGCAGCTAGGTGGTTAGTATCTCCATAATAAGAAAGGGATTATTTGTTGTTATCACTTGCATCATGCACTACAGACTACTCTAACTATATTTCACCTACCTATCCCTTTGCTACTCTGCCTCTTATTCTCTCTTATGGTACGCGGGAAAAATGACATTTTAAATCTATCAGTACTACGAACTATCTCTCTAATCTTGTTAATATGATCAAACCTAGCATAATACGCAGGGGTTCTCAATATATATCTAACGTCATCTGTGAACAACTCTGTTTCGAATTTACTTAAAAGGTTTAACCTAAATTTTAACCTTAGTTCTGATAGTCATTCCCATCCAAGTTCATCTATTAAACTAGGAACACACACAATTACCATAACGGCCTTTAACAAACCTATCGGATCTCCTTTACACACGCTCTAATTCTTTAATCATACCTTCCTCGTACGGATCCCATATACTAGCAACATATCCTAAATGAGGTCTGACAAGTGTAAAATAGCTTCTTTCTCGTACTCTCTCATCGCATTTACCTAGAACCCTTTTTACGAATCCTAATCTACGGTTTGCTACACTAGTTATTTCCCTGATGTGTTTCCCCCATGACATGTCTTCGGTGATGGTGACGCCTAAGTATTTAATAGATTCTACGTTAGATATTTTCTTTTCTTTAATGGAATAACTATAAATAACCGGGGAAAGCTATTCTTTTTCCAAAAGTTCATTATCGCACTATTCTTCAAATTTAATTCTAGCTGCCAACTATCACACCAATCATCAATCGCATCTAAATCCTTACCTAAAGACTGGATGTTCTCTTCATTTCTAATTTCCTTATACACTACAGCATCATCGGCAAAAAGACTGAGCTTGCTATTTTTTACTACTGTATTTAAGTCATTTACGTAGAGAAGAAATAAAATTGGGCCTATCACGCTTCCCTGGGTAACACCCGATATAACTTTTACTTCGCCTGAGCTGACACCATCTAATACCACCCTTTGAACGCGTTCATGTAAGTCGTCTCCTATCCAGCCTACTACATTACTGTCTATCCCGTATGATGCTAACTTCGCGAGTAACTTACAGTGGGGAACCTTGTCAAACGCTTTTATATAGTCAAGAAACGCTGCGTCCACCTGTACATTACCTTCTCCGGAAACTAAAATATTATGAACAAAAAGACCTAATTGAGTTTCGCAAGACCGTCCCTTTCTGAACCCATTTTGGGTTATTATCAATAAATCCTGGCTGTCGAGGTGTCCCATTATTGATGTAACTATTATATGCTCTATTATTTTACATGATATTGACGTTAATGATATTGGTCTATAATTACATGTCTGCTCCCTATCTCCGCTTTTAAAAATTGAGATCACGTTTGCTATCTTCCAGTCTTTGGGAACCGCGCGTTCTCGAGGGATTTGTTAAATATTACCTTAAGATACGGAGCCATTTCAAGAGCTAATTCTTTATACACACGAGCTGGAATTTCATCAGGACCTGAGGACTTGTTCGGGTTAATGTTACTTAGCAAGGATATGATTCCGCTACAAGATATATCGATCGAGGGCATTGGTTGTTGAAATCGGTCTGTTACGGTTTCGCGCAAACCATGGTTAATTTGATTAAAAACGCTCTGAGAAAAATAATTCAACAAATTAGGCTTATCTAAACTGAAAGTTACTATTTCGCCTCTATCGTTAAAAAATTTAAGATGTCAACTTTTACAAAACCACTCGATTTATTAAAACAACGACCCAGGTTTCAATGTGCAAAGTTGACATCTTAAATTTTTTAATGATGGAATACCACCAAGTGAGACTGACGAAAGTGAGTGATAGCCTCTATCGTATTTCAAGGAATTAACCGTTGACTTCTTAGTTCCCTGTACTTCCCTAACATATGACCAAAATGCTTTCATATTTCCCTCTAGTTGTCCTCAAGTACTTTTCTCTTGAATTCGCTAAACGCTTTCCTAAGGGCAGATTTTGCGGCTGCTTTACAACTTGTATAATGTTCGATAGTATTTTTTAGGTCGCTATTAGCTACATTTTTCTTCATTTTCCTTAGTTTTGCGTGGCTAACTCGTTGACGTTTTAAACATTTTCTAACCTCCGCGTTGTTCCACCTTGGTTCCCTATTCTCGCTCTTATACTTTTGAGGCATATATCTGTTGATATATGACCGCGTAATTAGGAGGAACTCTTTCCATGTATTGTCTGTATCACTATTTTGGATAATATTCAAGAATTTTTCAAAAGAATTCTTATGTCAAGCCTAAATCCGTTAAATCTGCTTTACTAAAAAGGTAAATCTTTCTTTTTAATTTGAATGTTTTTTTCAGTATTAAGGGAAAATTTTACGTATACTACCTTGTGGTCGCTTATTCCATCGACATTTTCAACTTTAATAACTTTTTCAGGGATGTTTGTGGCAAGAAAATCGAGAACATTCTACCCTTTATTAGGCAAATTTACAATTAGATGTAGTGCGTATGATGCGAACAGGTTAAGCAATGACTCGCAGATTTCTTTGTCCCTACCTCCAGACTTATGACTACATGTTTTCCAATCTATCGATGGTGTATTGAAATCTCCACCTACAATAATCTGTCGTTAGTTACTATGGGAATTAATGGACCTGGTCTGTTTCTCGAGTTCTAATACTGAGTGTACATCGGAATGGGGAGGTCTATTGTAGGCACAAACATATATTACTTTCGAATTAGCACATTGAAAGGAACTGCATACACTTTCTATTATATTATCGGAAATCACTTCTATTTCGTTGACTATTGTATTCTTAACTGCGATAAATACTCCGCCTCCCGCTCGACCGTCTGGATCTCTCCTGTATACCCTAAAATTTACTGAAAAAAATTTCATTATCAGCAATATCGCTTGTTAACCAACTTTCCGTTCCTATAATTATGTCGGAATTAGTACTCTCTCGTGAGTGACGTATATAGAAAGTCCTACTTCGTAAGGGTCCCATATGATAACGGCGTTCTCCAAGTGAGGTCTCACGAGAGAAAAATAACTTGGCTCCTTTATTTCTTCATCACACTTTCCTAGTATTCTTTTAATAAGTCCTAATTTCGACTTGCCTGTCCACAAATTTCTCGTATATGCTTCCCCCGCGACAAGTCCTGAGTAAGGGCCATTCCCAAGTACTTAAATGACTCTACATTTATCAGTTCGGCTTGGTTAATTGTGTACGTCTCGTTGGTTAAGTTACTCTTCCTCCAAAAATTCATAAATGCTATTCGTTATTAATGTCGCTGGAGTGGATCTTGTTTATTCGCATGTTTGCACGAAATTTAGCATTCTTTTTCTCGTGAGTGACGTATATGTAAAAAATTGAAAAAATGCATCTTACCGATTTGATTTTTTGGCAATTCAATGCCAATTTAACGCATAACTTTATTGCCCTTATCATTAATTTCGCAATGGTTCAAATATATATATATGTTCGGATTTTCTTCCAATCGAAAATAATACTTTTTTCTTTCTATTAATCGCAATTTAATTGTTTTATAATCGTCGCTTACAATGATTGAGGAGTCATGCCGAGTCCAATATTCGAAAACAACATATTTTAATATAAATTCGTCTAAATTTCGGATACCGTGCCGAAAACACTACTCAGACCATGCCTTAGTTAAGGAAAAAAAATCAAAATATGCATCTTTTATCACTACAATTACTTCTTGTATCGCGACTCCAAATCCATAAATATTTTTCAAAGTATTCTCCCGGTGAAGGTAGGTTTTGATGAAATTCAGAGAATATCCTCCCGGTTTTCTACCTTTTCAGGGCCTAACTACTGCTAGTAGTTCCATTTTTTGGCAGTGAGATCTTTCCCGTAGAAACATGTTTACTCTGCATTTTTCTCATGAACTGGATAAGAATGTTAGATTGCTCACTTTCTCAATTTATAGTTTTTCTCAGACTGCGTTTTTATTCCACAATTCTATCGTATAAGTAAAAAACATGTGAGACCAGCGGCAACCCATCTAGTGTATTCCAACCTCCCTGGCTTTGGGGAGGAGGAATATTTTCAAAAAGGAAGGGATTTGGGACTTGTGGAGCACATATTGTTGACGGCGCTGCCCTAGCCGCCCCAGCAAGGAACAAGGCTTCAACACACACACGCACACTGAGACAAGTGAAGGCCACCTGCGGATTCGACCCCTCTCGTGGACCCCAGCCCCTCCTGCCATCCCTCCCGTCACACACCCCATCAGTGGCCAACAATGGCGAGGGAGCGAGTGGGAGGGCGAGGACACAAGAGCCCAAGAGGGCCCGTCGACCGCCACAGCCAACCACCTCCTTCCCGCCGACAGTCCTTCTTCGGAGCCCGAAGCGAAGAAGGCGGTGGGGAGGACAGGTGGGCACCGCGAGAGGGCAGAAAAGCAGAATCCGAGAAGGAGGCGAGTGGCCCACAACAGGGAAGCCCTTCAAAAGGAAGGACTCGTGGAAGAAAGGGAGGGAGGGAGGGTTGAGGACCGAAGGACCCTCGCTGTCTCCTCCGGGCAACCGAACACCTCTCTCCCTCCCTCCCCCCCAGCTGCGGGAGAAAAGGGCTCCTTCCCTGCATGGCAACCGCCCCCGTTCAACACACATGTGCAATGCATAATATGCAGGGGCCCACGCACCCCAACAGCCCCTCCCACCCGCCATCCCTCTCCACTTCACCACCTCACCCCCTCTCCATCTTTTATGGTGTGGTCGGAGAGATTTTCGCATGCGTACAGATTTGCGTATTGCAAACTTTGCATAAGTGTTCTCATTAAGTGGACTAATTCCAACGATAAAAGTGAAAAAAAAAGAAAGAAAAAGTGAAAAAAAAAAGAATTGCATTATATCGATTTGTATTTTATGTCATTCAAAGCTCGCATACAGCGGAGGGCAGTTAGATTTGTTAAAAAATTGTAATGATAAACGTAGTTAAGGAAAAGTGTTACAAAATTGTTGAGGGAATTAGAGTGGGAACCTCTATCCGATCGAAGGGAGAAATAAACGTAAAATCTTTTACAAAAGTTTGATGTAGACTATTTTTTGCCAGACGTAGAAAATATTTCGCTAGATCCAAACTATTATGGTAGGAACGATCACAGGAATAAGATTAAGGAAATAGACTGCAGAACCGATAGATTTAAGATGTCATTTTTTCCACTTATCATAAGGGATCATTATAGTTGTGATAGATCAGTTCCAGGATACTGACTAGGTTAAATAGGATTTTTTTCAGTAGTGCTAAATATCTAAACATGAATTGTAGATACTAACCTCGCATGCGATCCGGCATGATGTACTCCTGCATGTCTTGGTACCTTGTAGTGCTATTTATTTTTCACATTAATAATAATAACCAGTAGTTAGATCTTGAGTAGTGTGCTTCATGTAGTTCTCTCACTCTCCTGCTTTGTGATCTGACTGCGTACCGTTGTCCTGACTGCTCTGGACTGTGCCTGGCATTCGGGGGAACGCGCGCGGATCTGATTGAACTGGGATGAGTTCTGCATGCCTGGTGTGAAATCACCCCATGCCAAACACTCTAGTGATGGCTTGCATGGTATTTGGTATTTCGATGATGTAGATGAAGCTACTTCCGCTCCAAGCCTCAAAGTAAATGACATACACTTCATAGTAATTTGTTCCAATGCGCAGATTTTATTCTAAACGCAAAATTATCCATTTATTCTTACTATAATTATTATTCATAACAAATATCAAAGGTGTCACCCCGAGTCCTGTGCTCGAAAAAACATATGTGCGTGTAATTTTGCCTAAATTTCGAATACCACGAAGAAAGCCTCATTTAGAATATGCTGCTAGTGTATGGGATCCGCACGAGGAAGGTATGATAAAAGAATTAGAGCGTGTGCAAAGGAGATCCGCTAGATTGGTTAAATGCCGTTATGATAATTGTATAAGTGTTACGAGTTTAAAAGAAGAACTAGGATGGGAATTACTATCAGATCGCAGGTTAAAGTTTAGGTTAAACCTTTTAAGTATATTCGAAACCGATTTGTTCACAGATGACGTTAGATATATATTAAGAACCCCTGCGTATTATGCTAGGTTTGATCATATTAACAAGATTAGAGAGATAGATTGTCGTACCGATAGATTTAAAATGTCATTTTTCCCGCGTACCATAAGAGAGAACAATAGGCAGCGTAGCAAAGGGATAGGTAGGTGAAATATAGTTAAAGTAGTCTGTAGTGCATGATGCATGTAATAACAACAAATATTCCCTTTCTTATTATGTAGATACTAATTATCTAGCTGCATGTTACCCTGTTCTCTAGCATGCCTCCCTTAAATATCCTACTTGCATCGCAATAGTTCATGTTTGGTGATCTTCACCCCCTGCCACACACCCTCATGGTGGCTCGCAGGGTATTACGTAGATGTAGATGAAAGCTCCTGTAATAACATACTATAGTTGAGGTAAAATTTTAAACTTTGACTATTTTGTTGTTTCCATTACTGTGTGTGAATTCGCCGCGCTAATAGGCGCACCAAAGTGAAATGTGGTTAAAGAATTTTTTTCATCTTAGTTAAAAAAAAAATTAAAATACTCACTCAATGACCCACGAATTCCTCTCCAGCCTCCTCAAATCCGAATCCGCTTCCCTCCATATCGCTCTTTCACCCTCTGAAGGTCTTAATTTTCGAGGGAAATAGCAAAACATTTATCAGAGTAACATCGAACCATTCATGAGAACTGATGAAGGCACAAATCCAACTCAAGCGGAAAAAAATTTATACCAATTTCCTAAAGCATTTCTATTGTTCAGCGGAGGTCGGCAGAAATATGGATGGCCGCTACGATTGTGCTTCAACGACTTGAAAAGGAATAATTTCCTGACCTTTGGTTCGTATGTAGGCATATAATATTTTAGCCAGTTCTCCGCTGAGCTATTTTCTGAAGACGTGAGAAACATTTAGCGAATACCACCATGCTACGGTCTAATAGGCCGATCGCTTATGGTTCGGAAAACTTGGAAAGCATTGCTTAAGAATGGACAAGTTCTCAATTAAGTTTAATTTATATATATATATTATTAGTTATAGCATGCTACAAAAAGGTTAGTTATTCGATGGAAAGTGTGGTTAATTTAGTTTATTTAGAATGTTTTGTAACAAATGTGCCAACTCTAGCTGGTCCGAACTAGGCATCTCAACGAATGATGAATATTAATAATATCTCCCTTCGTATATGTGTTTGCATAATGTATTAAAACTATTAGTTCTCAAATTTTTGTATGATATAATGTATTGTATGTTTCTTAAAAATGCACCTACTGCCACACACGCTTTCGGAGGTTCACTGGGTTACATTGTTGATGTTAATAGTATAAAATCGCCTTAAAAAGACAGAACTCTTGCTTGAGAAATTCAGAACTGATATTTTTTAGAGCGACACAAAGAATAGTATCATGACTCCTTACTACATCTCTTGGAATGACAGATGCGATAAAATAAGAGAGAATAATTCCCGAACAGATCGGTACAAAAACTCGTCCGCGAACAATAAGCGACCACAATAAAAATTGAGCTCCACTACATACACTCATACATACAATACATGTCACCATTTCACCTCCCAAAAACTTAGATCATTACACGGCTGGGTTGTCCTAACACCCCTTGCGCCACACGCCAATCTGGCGGCTCGCAGGGTAGTATGTAGATGTAAAAATGGAACTCCTTTCACGAGACGACCCTATTAAATCTCTGAGGCTCCCAGCCAGCGGACATGAAAAAAAGACAACTGGTGCTCGCTAGCCGTATGAGTCTGTAACAGAGCTTCAAACTCCTCCAAGATGAAGACCTTCAAGTGAAAATGTTCTCACCGGCTTATCTGTATCATTGAAACGAAAACCAAGCCAACGATCTCATGTTATCGATTACTATGCAACTTTTCATTTTTATCGCCTTCTTTATCACGCAAAAACATTGTGATTTGCATCTTCTACAACGAATTTCACATTGTCTTGATGCACTCATTATATTATATCTAGTGTGTCATAATTTGTCTCTTTTGAACAAAATGAAATACTATGTCATTCGTATTGAAAGGGAGAAAAGACAAAATCATCTGGATGTCCAAAGAAATCAAAACTCATATCACTACCTAAGAGTAAAACTGTATTTGCTCTCATTAGGACCACTAGTTTTCTAGTTAGAAGCCATATTTTAGAATAGGTCGTCAAGTATTTTGTCATTTGGTGTTTCGCCTGGGTCAAGGTATTCATTTGCTTTTCTATTCCATAGCTGAGCTCAAATAACCTTCCTTTTAACGATAAAATGTTTATAAATTTACATTAATTTGCCTGTAAAGATGAGGCCTCGGAGCTGGATTTCTTGCTGTCTTACATTTTGTGGAAATTGAATGGATAAATCTGACTTTTTGAGGGACGTAAAACAGAAGACTTGCATAAGGGGTGAAAACATAGCTGATAGCTGGAATGGAGAGCTGCAGCGAACCAACGCACGGATATATGACTCCTGACGATCTACATCTACATCTGGGAAACAGAGTGCAAACCACCACTAGGGTGTGTGGCACGGGGTGATTCCACACCAGCGGGTCGATTCTGTAAATGTCATAGGCGTTATAACTGTTGTTTTTATGTCGGAGCGTCAAAGCTATGACGGCTGGCGAAAAGGAGCGATTCTGTACGTCTACGTTTACGTAATACCTTGCGAGCCACCACGAGGGTGTGTAGCAGGGGGTGAAGATCACCAAACATGCATTATTGCCATTCAAGTAGGATATTTAAGGGAGATATGCTAGAGAACAGGGTAACATCCAGCTAGGTGGTTAGTATCTACATAATAAGAAAGGGATTATTTGCTGATATTACATGGATCATGCACTACAGACTACTCTAACTATATTTCACCTACATATCCCTTTTCTACGCTGCCTATTGTTCTCTCTTATAGTACGAGGGAAAAATCTGTACGACAATCTATCTCTCTAATCTTGTTAATATGATCAAACCTACCATAATACGCAGGGGAACTCAATATATATCTAACGTCATCTGTGAACAAATCGGTTTCGAACTTACTTAAAAGGTTAAACCTAAATTTTAACCTGAGTTCTGATAGTAATTCCCATCATAGTTCTTCTATTAAACTCGTAACACATACATTATCATATCGGCTTTTAACAAACATAGCGGATTTTCTTTTGCACACGCTCTATTTCTTTTATCATATCTTCCTCGTACGGATCCCATATACTAGCGCCATATTCTAAATGAGGCCTGACAAGTGTAAAATAGATTCTTTCTCGTACTCTCTCATCGCATTTGCCTAGAACCCTTTTTACGAATACAAATCTACGGTTTGCTACACTAGTTATTTCCCTGATGTGTTTCCCCGATGATATGTCTTCAGTGATGGTGACGCCTAAGTATTATATTGATTCTATGTTAGATATTTTATTTTCTTTGCTGCAATAACTATAAATAACCGGGGAAAGCCATTCTTTTTCCAAAAGTTCATTATCGCGCATTTCTTCATATTTAATTCTAGCTGCCAACTATCACACCAATCATCAAACGCATCTAAATACTTAGCTAAACACTGTCTGTCCTCTTCATTTCTATTTTCCTTATACACTACCGCATCATCGGCAAAAAGACGGAGCTTGCTATTTTTTTCCACTGCATTGAAGTCAGTTACGTAGAGAAGAAATAAAATTGGGCCTATCACGCTTCCCTGGGGAACACCTGAGGTAACTTTTACTTCGCAGGAGCTGACACCATCTAATACCACCCTTTGAACGCGTTCATGTCAGAAATCTCCTATCCAGCCTACTATATTACTGTCTATTACTTATGATGCTAACTTCGCGAGTAACTTACAGTAGGGAACCTTGTCAAAAGCTTTTCTAAAGTCAAGAAACGCTGAGTCTACTTGTACGTTACCTTTTTCGGAAACTAAAATATCATGAACAAAAAGACCTAATTGAATTTCGCAAGACCGTCCCTTTCTGAACCCATGCTCGTTTGTTATTAATAAATCCTGGCTGTCGAGGTGTCCCATTATTGATGTAACTATTATGTGTTCTATAATTTTACATGATAGTGACCATAATGATATTGGTCTATGATTACATGTCTGTTCCCTATCGCCGCTTTTAAAAATTGGGGTCACGTTTGCTATCTTCCAGTCTTTGGGAAACGCGTGTTTTTCGAGGGATTTTACAAATATTACTTTGAGATACGGAGTCATTTCGAGCGCTAATTCTTTATAAACACGAACTAGAATGTCATCAGCACCTGAGTACTTGTTCGGGCTAATGTTACTTAGTAAGGATACGATTTCGCTACAAGATATATCGATCGGGAGCATTGGTTGCTGAAATTGGTCTGGTATGGTTTCATGCAAACTACGCTTAGATTGAAAAAAAACGCTCTGAAAAAAATAATTCAACAAATTAGCCCTATCTAAACTGGAAGTTGCTATTTCGCCTCTATCGTTTGTCAAGGAATTAACCGTTTACTTTTTAGTTCCTTGTACTTCCCTAACATATGACCAAAATGCTTTCATATTTCCCTCTAGTTGCTCTCCGAGTACTTTTCTCTTGAATTCACTAAACGCTTTTCTAAGGGCTGTTTTTGCGACTGCTTTACAAATTTTATAATGCTCGATAGTATTTTTTAGGTCGCTATTAGCTACATTTTTCTTCATTTTTCTTAATTTCGCGTGGCTAACTCGTTGGCGTTTTAAACATTTTCTAACCTCCGCGTTGTACCACCTTGGTTCCCTATTCTCGCTCTTATACTTATGAGGTATATATCTGTTGACAAGTGACCGTGTAATTTGGAGGAACTCTTATCATGTATTGTCTGTATCACTATTTTTGCTGATATTCACGAATTTTTCAAAAGATGTCTTTAAGTCATGCCTAAATCCGTTAAAATCTGCTTTACTAAAAAGGTAAATCTTTCTTTTTAATTTAAAATTTTTTTCAGTGTTGAGGGAAAATTTTACGTATACTACCTTGTGGTCGCTTATTCCATCGACATTTTCAACTTTAATAACTTTTTCAGGGATGTTTGTGGCAAGAAAATCGAGAACATTCTACCCTTTATTTGGCAAATTTACTATTAGATGTAGTGCGTATGATGCGAACAGGTTAAGCAATGACTCGCAGATTTCTTTGTCCCTACCTCCAGACTTATGACTACATGTTTTCCAATCTATCGATGGTGTATTGAAAACTCCACCTACAATTATCTGTCGTTCGTTACTATGGGAATTAATGGACCTGATCTGTTTCTCGAGTTTTAATACTGAGTGTACATCGGAATGGGGAGGTCTATAGTAGGCACAAACGTATATTACTTTCGAATTAGCACATTGAATGGAACACCATACACTTTCTATTATATTATCGGGAATCACTTTTATTTTGCTGACCAATATGTTCTTAACTGCGATAATTACTCCGCCTTCCGGTCGACCCTCTCGATCTCTCCTCTATACCCTAAAATTTACTGGAAAAATTTCACTATCAGCAATATCGCTTGTTAACCGACTTTCGGTTCCTATAATTATGTCAGAATTAGTACTCCTTATAAGGTGATGGAATTCAGGTATCTTGCTTCTTAAACTTCGACAATTAACTACCACTACTGAAAATTCCCCTATTTTAATATGTCTGCTTTTTGTATTTGCGGTTTTTCTGTTTTCTAAATTATTTGGAAAGTTACCGTTTCGAGATTCATGGGTGTTGTTTTGATTTATATTTTTTTCCTTTTTCTGTGCTTTTTTCAGTTCCGCTATACCTATACTGTTTTCTGATCAACTCGTTATTCTCTTCTATTCTGTTGAATGGCAAGTTATTTAATGGCCCACTATTTGACCTACTCACTTTCCTAAATATTTCTAATTTATTGGCAATTATGAAGCTTTTCCTAGGCCCCAAACCCTGGTGTACTCTTTATTATTTTTATTTCTGTAAATACACTGAATTCGTTTCCACTAACTGACCTACTGTCTTGCCTATCATCTATGCTAAACTGTAAATGTCATAAGCGTCTTAAGTCCGTCATAGCCGTCATATCGTACGACGCTTGAAAACCCCCGTCATGGGCGTCATAAGGTCGTAGGATACGAGTATTTACATCAACTACGAAGGATATCAAATCAAGTATCGGCAATTGTTCATTGAAAAATAGTAAAATACCATCGTATTTACTCTTACAAATGTGGAATCCAAAAATTGTACTTAAAATATGATTCTTAATTTTGAGTGCAGACGTTAAATATTGCACGAATACATGTAAAGTATTGTGTTAAACATCATAGAAGATATGTGCATTCATGATATCCACGAAATTAGACCATAATGTGTGTGTGTGTGTACATAATTTAGTCTCCGACTGTAGAAATCGATCTCTATACGTTTTTTAACTCTAGTTACCATTAGAATAATTGTGGAATTTGCATATCGGGGTAATCGTGATATTATGTTGTGCATGAGTAACTATTCAATACTGAATTCTGATTCATACGATGAATTGCCGAGGTAGATACGTCGGTAGGTAGGCCGAGATAATATGTTACTTTGGTGTGTTTTCCGAATTATACGACAGATTTCTCATTTCGTTTTAAAATATGAAATTCACTTTACGCCTTGCTATTATTACACATGTTGCACAAGAACGATTATCAAAAAATGATTAATGATATTTGTGGACTTTACTCCCGTTAACTCTACTCATTTGCACGCATTATCATACAATTACAACTTTCAAACTACACGTACTGATGACGCTTATGACATTTATAGAATCGACCCGCAGGCATGCAGCACTCCTCCGAGTTCAAATCAGCACCGCGCGCGTTCCCCCGAATGCCAGACGCAGGCCAAATTAGTCAGGGCAACGGTACGCAGCCAGGCCACAAACCAGGAGAGTGATGCGTAGAGTAACATGCTACTATGCAGCACACTACTCAAGATCTAACTACTGGTTAGTATTATTAATGCGACAAATAAATAGCACAACAAGGTTCTAAGACATGGAGGAGTATATCATGACGGAGATTGCATGCGAAGTCAGTATCTACAATTCATGTTAAGATATTTAGCACTACTGAAAAAAATCCTATTCCTAGCCAGTATCCTAGAACTGATCTATCACAACTATTATGATACCTTATTATACGTGGAAAAAATGACATCTTAAATCTATCGATTCTGTAGTCTATTTCCTTAATCTTATTCCTGTGATCGTTTCTACCATAATAGTTTGGCTCTAGCAAAATATTTCGAACGTCTGGCAAAAAATAGTCTACATCATACTTTCGTAAAAGATTTAACCTATATTTCTCCCTTCGATTGGATATAGGTTCCCACCCCAATTCCCTCAACATTTTTGTAACATTTCTATGTTTATCTTAACAATTTTGAACAAATCTAGCTGCCCTCCGCTGTATGCGATCTATGTCTTAAACCAGTCCTGCTTCATAAGGGTCCCATATACTAGCGGCGTACTCCAAGTAAAGCCCCACAAGAGAAGAATAACATCGCTCCTTTACTTCCTCGTCACACTTTCCTAGTATTCTTAGTTAGTCAACCGTTACGTCACCCTTCTTCTTTCTCGAGTCTGCGTAACCGACAAGAGTCGCCGTCTCCGTTGCTATGCGACCATCCTGTCGCCCGCCTCCCTTGTGGCGCAGTGCGTGTCGTGGGAATCGCACCGCAAGGCACGCATGTGGTGCTCTGTCGCGCACCACCCACACCAGTCGGTTGGCACAGGTAGTGTGTCGCCCATGTCTCTGCCGCAAAAAGGAGGAGTATGGGGTGGAGAAGTGTCGAAGAAGTCTCGCTTTCGGCTCATTTAGTGATCGAAGGGTAAGAGGTCGGGTGGGAACTTAATAGGCGCGAATGAAAAGGGGGAAGAGGGTAGTTGGGGCTGGTGGAGGGTTGGTTATGTGGTGGTATTATTGGGTGGTTTGAGGGCGAAAAATACTAATCTCCTCCACACGCCGGGAAGTCGGGGTTCGTTCTAGTGGAAGGAATTTGAGACCCATCGAGAGAGAGAGAGAGAGACACGACGAACCAAAGTCGAGATACTTTAAAATCCGAGGGAAAACGCATCGATTTTTCAAAAAGAGGCACGCAGGTACGAAAAAATGTGTCTTCACGGTCTTTCACTCTATCGCCTACTTTAATGAATTCAAATGAAGACATTTATGGACCATTATGGTTTCAATGCATGCTCATATTTTACCTCATCATGTTTTTGTTCCTTCGAAGACTCGATGGAAGCAGAAATTTAAATTTTGACATTTTTTGACAAAATAATAGCGTTGAATAAATATTAAAGTTTATCGTGATGTCGAATACAAATGTGATATACACAAGTAGTTTTATACCCAAAATAAAGTTTGAAAGAGTATCTAGCTCATGAATACATCCGGTACAGATAGATATATAATCAATTGCAGGTGCTATATTTTTAGAATACTGGGCCCTAAATCTGAAATTCCTTGGAGACTGGTGAAATAACCCTGTCATATCCATGAACGATGAACATAAAAGTTTAGTGGCAGGAAACGACGGTGATAGTACTTATATATGATTGTGCATGCAGTCCCGTCATATTATAAATATAAGTTTTTGTGTATTTTTTGGGTGGTTTCGTAACTTAAAGGAGCTGTAAGTGGGGTTACTTCGCGGAAGAGCATCTTTCAAATAATGAAAACGGGTCATAAGAGTAAAATAAGCACCACCTCCAGGTGAACCTTCAATACATACGAAAGTGGCGCTTCTCGGTTGAAGCACGGATTACAATTTAATGCAAGTGGGCCGCATGGAGTCTTTTGTCATTATTCGAACTTAAAAACTTAAAAAAAATGTAATCATATTTGAAAAGAAATACTGCAGCCGTTCCCTTCTCTGAAAGACTAATAAACCCATGTGAATTCTTCTCGGGTTTCCGTCCGGGTAAGATGTTCCGTCTTCTCCAACGTCAACGTTTCGATGAATGACTTATTCATCATCATCAGGGCCGTTGACTGAGTTCACAGCACCCGAGAAAAGTTCACAGCAGTCATTCGCAGGGAGAAAGTGAAATCCTACGTATTAAACCCATGTTTTTGTGATGGAAGTAATAAAACGAATACTTCAGATTCCTTCAGTTCAGTGATCTAACTTAAATATCTGATTGGTTTATGAAAATGGCGAATTACTTTCGTCGTATTTTCGGAGTGAACTCTAAAAATGTAAATATCCCATTATAATCTCTTATTTTCTTTTTTACCGTCCCCAATTAACTGGCGAGTGTATATTTTTATTCCATACCTTACCTTGAACTCTATTTTTCTGAAACTAGAATCGATTATGGGAACGAGATAACATTTTTTGAAGTTATTCCATAACATTTGCGTCCTCTTTAGCTGGGTATGGTGTATTATACCGCATAGTACACCTACGCAGATATTCCCGTCCTTATTCTTATACTTCAATGATTCACTGCTTTAAATACAGCCGTAATATAAGTTTTCCACTTCTTCCGAACATACTTACTCCAGTAAGTATGTTCTTCCGTGCCGCTAAACCTATACCGTGTTGTCTGATCAACTCGTTATTCTCTGCTATCCTGGTGAATGGCAAATTATTTAATGGCCAGGGTTTAAGGCCTAGGAAAAGCTTCATAATTGACAATAAATTAGAAATATTTAGGAAAGAGAGTAGTTCAAATAGGTTCAAATATTTGAACTATTCTCTTTCCTAAATATTTCTAATTTATTGTCAATTATGAAGCTTTTCCTTGGCCCCAAACCCTGGTGTACTCTTTATTATTTTACTTTCTGGAAATGCATTGAATTCGTTTCCACTAACTGACCTACTCTCTTGCCTACCATCTATGCTAAACTGTAAATGTCATAAGCGTCTTAAGTCCGTCATAGCCGTCATATCGTACGACGCTTGAAAACCCCCGTAATGGGCGTCATAAGGTCGTAGGATACGAGTATTTACATCAACTACGAAGGATATCAAATCAAGTATCGGCAATTGTTCATTGAAAAATAGTAAAATACCATCGTTATACTCTTACAAATGTGGAATTAAAAAATTGTACTTAAAATATGATTCTTAATTTTGAGTGCACACGTTAAATATTGCATGAATACATGTAAATTATTGTGTTAAACATAGTAGAAGATTTATTTATCTTCTTTTGCCATTTTTGGGAGCTTGTTTTGAATAAGTTCGGATATTCACAATCGCCGTGCATGTATCCACCTTCTAGCCTACTTTGTGGAAAATATTAAGATGAAATGCCACCAAAGTTATATTTAAAGACTCGTTGTGTTTTCGAAATTAGTTTGATCTTAGTAAGCTGTAAGCAATGGAAACTGTTTCAGAAACCGGCCACGTTTTGTGCAATAGCTTATTCGAGTGGGAGTGGAGGAATTCATGGCATTTAGAGAACAGAAAGAATAGAACTCCTTGTCAGAGGCAGCCTCGCCAGCGTGGTTTCCTAGTTGAATGCATTCCACGCTCGCATATATGTAGCAATACGAATGGGACAATTCTCCGAGACGATTTCTAACGTATTTCTTTGCTATTTGAAAGATTGGCGAATAACTCAGATGATCGGTGAGTGTTCTAACATTTCACCGACATCTCTATGAAACTCCGGAGTGCCAAGTGTAAGTTGGATATATAATCTCAAGGCGATACGTTTTGAAGGAACAGAATAATTTGCGTTTTACTTAATATTCTTCTTTGCTTGCATAGCATTAAGATGATGCCATCAAATTTGGCTTGAGTATCTCTGAAAACTAGAATTTGGGTTACTCAGGAGAGTATCAGCAGTCTAGCAAAATTTTCTCATTGGCGGCTAGAAATTAATCAGAGATTGTATGACGTAGTTGCATTGAGGGAGCAGATTGATTGATAATTGAAAAGAACTAAAACTCAAGTATTGATGTTTGAATTATTCATCTACATTTACGAAATGCCGTGCAAGCCACAACTAGGGTGTGTGGCACGGGGTGCTTCCACACCAGACATGCATGAACTATACGGCAAAACACCAAAATTACATTGAAACCAGTGTACCCCACATGCAGCGCGCCAATTAAAAATCTACTAACCAAGAGATTCTATCGTCAATCGTTCCAATATGCAAGGGATATAATTGATGCATACAGGCTTCTGTTGCTCCAGTGGTTTGGAAGAATGCAATCATCATTCCGTTTTACAAAGGGAAGGGAAGAAAGACCGAATATAATAATTATTGGACCATTAGGCTCGTATCGTCAGATCCTCCTTGAAGGCGACCTTCACCTCCTAACTCTCCTTAAGGAGAGATTTCAGTTCAAGAGACTCTCCTCTCCTCCTATTAGGAGTCGAAGGAGACCTACTAATTGAAGGTTACCATGGGGCAATGCTTCTATTAGAAGGTCTCCTCCTAATTGTTTACAAATGGCCGCGGACTAGAAGTACCAGACAACCGTCTCGATGATTTATTGGAATATATTCGCAACAATTTCCATGATTTTATACCTTTGCAACGCTTGATAGATGGTAGAATGTGGTGGAATCATCTTCAGATATATTTTTTCGGCCTGGGACCAGGTTTTATAAGTGACATTTACTAATAAACGTATGCTAATGTTGTCACTAGCGAACAGCAATAGACGTATTATGTACGCCACCGATCATGAAGATATGGACAGCCCTGTGGTTTTTCCGCTTCCAGCAGCTCTCAGGTAGGAGAAACTTTTTTCTCTTTCAATATTATCGAGAATATTTAATAATGATATGAATATAATGTGATCTCAACGCTGTGTACGAATGTTATCAAACGCTAATATTGCCCATATGTTTTTGACATTTTGCTTTATTTTTATAATCCGACCCTGACAGTTTTGTGCCAAACTTCACGTAAATATTTGATGAATTGATTAAAATATGATTGATTTGCATGATTTCCGCTGAGATGATTACGTCCAATAAATTATTCTGCGAAAGTGCTAACCAAATCGCGAGAGCGAATACCTAAATATCACCGATCCCCAGTAAAAGATAGTTTCTATTAGCTTATCATAGTACCAAAGTTCATTTACGTAATGCGTTGTTCATAGTATTTAATTTCAATGAAGTGATATTTTCAAGATTATATTTGTATTAAATACATGGATTTGTTGATTACAGATTGCCAACGCTGACTAATAACAGTTGACGATGTGCATTGGGCACAGAAAATCACGGTGTTGGTGGTATGAAATCATGAATTGTCTTCATAAACATGTCAGTGCATATATGTTCTATCAGTATTTGCCTTTGTTGATTGAAATAACTCCTTGCCAATTTCAATTGGATCTACAAAGGCTGAAGTGATATCTCCTGATGTAATTCATATTTTAATTCCAAACTAATAAAGTATTACAATATTTAAAACTGCATTTATTGAAACTACATCCTAAGCAAATGCGAATGACATTGGCGAGTGGAGCTAATAGCGGTTGCAAAATGGTAAGATTTCAATATTCACGCGCTAATAATTTAAACCATTGTCATTTACTGTTCCGGAAAATCATACCTATATTAATTAATTAAGCATGAGCATTCTTTTAAGGTACGATTCGCTAGAAAGTAATGGATCACATATCTAATTACCTGCGGGTCTTCATAACTTGCAGCAGCATGTTTCCGCAACCAGTTAGCATCGAGGCAGCCTCTTTATTAACCGTGTTATTGTACCTGGAACAAAGTTCTTGAATAACCATAGCTTCAAATGAAAGGGAAACATATCGGGAAAAATTAAATTTTATTCGCAGAAATTAGAATTTTCTTGTAGAATCACAGGTATAAAGATGCTTACAATCTTCAAAACAAGAACGGCACTCCAACAACAATTCAGTGAGAATACAATGCAAGGTAAATTAACTGGAGACTTCTCCGGAACTCATGGGAAGGAAATTCGGACGAAAGGAAATCCAAAGGACATCAATGAAGAACTGGGGACAGTCTTGATTTACAGTAGCACCATAGAACTCTAGAAAGAGTGATTGTAGAGTAATCAGCGGTTTGGATTTTTTAAATGCATTGGCTATGTAGAGCACAGTTGTTTATATAAAATGCCGGTATTTATAATATCGCGATAAGGTCATTAGGTTTGACTTGTACGCGATCACGTACTCTAACCGTATATTTAATATCCCACGATACACGACTCGTCATCTTCACCCAGTACTTTCCGTTGGTTGACAAAGTAACAGAGTTGGTTCTAATCTTCAATTATATTAATATATTTTATGAAAAAGCATAGCAGCCTAACTCCTTCACTTCAGTGATTTCGCCCCACAATGAAAATTGTTGACAGTTATGTTAGTAACGCTGCGTCTTTGTTTGATGAACTGAGCGGATCTCGGAACGGATCAGTCCGTGAACGATAACAATCCCTCCTCCTATTGGGAGGTGAAGGAGACCTCCATGAAGGTCGATCTCTTGATCGTAATATCGTCCTCCCAATAGGAGGCCGCCTTAGTGAAGGAGAGATTTGGAGGAGAGACTGACGATACGGCCCTTAGTCTACTGAGCATTCCGGGAAAAGTGTTCAGCAAAATTTTAATCGAAAGAGTGAGGAATATTACTTCTGATAGAATATGGGGTGTGCAGTGTGGGTTCATGCCTAGGAGAGGATAAGGTGACCAGCTTTTCATGCCTCAGCAAGTGATAGAAGAATGTATGGGCATCCAAAAGAAATAGTATTGTGCGTTTGTTGATTTAGAGAGGGCATATGACAGGGTAAATAGAAAGAAGTTGTGGAAGGTTTTGAAGGACTATGGAGTGAATGGGCAGTTATTGAATGTTATGATGTCGATGTATGATAATAGTAAGGCAATTGTGAGAGTTAACTGGGTTTTGAGTGATTGGTTTGCAATAAAACAGGGCGTAAAGCAAGGATGCTTAATGTCACCATGGCTGTTTAATGTATTTATGGATAAATGTGTTAGAGATGCATGAAGTGAAAACATCGGTGTTTTGATTGTAAATGTAAACATGCGAGTTCTACTACATCTACGTAATACCCTGCGAGCCACCACGAGGGTGTGTGGCAGGGGGTGAAGATCACCAAACATGCACTATTGACATGTAAGCATACTATATGCGGATGATGCTCTTCTGATCTCAGAGAGCCAGCAGGGATTACAGAAACTCGTGGATGAGTTTTGTGAATCAACACAGAGAATGAAATTGAGGGTCAATGCGTGAAAGACTAAATTAGTAGTTTTTGATAAGGAGAATGGGGAGGATAACTATGATGAGGGCGGATGGTGAAGTGATGAAACATGTGGATGATTTTGAGTACTTATGTAAGATATTTGCGAAAGATGGACGGATAGATGAGGAGATAAAGAGACGTGCGAATGGTGGAAGGACAGTATTAGGTAGCATGTGGAGCATATCAAGGAATGAGCGCCTGTCTAAGGAAGCGGGATGTTTTTGCATCGATATTAGTCCATAATGTTCTTAATGTGTCCGCAATACAACTGTTACGTATCAAGCACTCTAGCAGTGATATATAGAAATGAAGGTTTCTTGAGTGCATGCTAATGTATCCTAGTAAACCGTCAAAGTTTATACAAACGACTCCACATGTCCGCCATTTGTTTCACACGAACTGGCGCGTCGCGCGCGTAGAAAGTTGAGCAAAACTCAAAACTTCGCTCGCACGAGTCGACGCGATAGAGGCGAAGCGCCTGATTGGCTGCGCGCGAGACGCTTGTAGTTTCACATGAAACGCGTGCATGTGAACACGGCTTTAAACGCGTAGGCGGGAGCAGATAGAACAGAGAACCGAGCTCTCGAGCATATTCACCACAATTATACGATCAGCTAATCTCTATGCGCAGACTTGAGATAATTTCACGTTGAATTTCGTCTCGAGCGTTAATAATACAAAGAATAACCCGCATCAGAAGGCCTCATTGCCGCTCGGGATGGAGTTGAGATGGAAAGGGGACCGCGGCGCCGCCTACCGACCGACTTACGAGAGACTGAATAAATCAGCGTCGGATTTGCATGAGTGGGTTCCTCATGAGGCATTCTCTTAGTGATTTCCTTTCATCTGCACCGCCCGGGAGTCGACGTGCGTTTCGCAAGGGAAAGAATGCCCTTCGTGCCTCGCATGACCCCCCCCCCCCCGCTTCACTTCGAATGCTTTTTGCCTCGGCATCGAAAGCAGTGAAGGGATATTTCAGTGGAGTGTTGATACCCTAACGAATGGTTACCAGCGCCAGTTATAATATGTATGTAAACCGTGAATGTCGGGAAAGAGGTATTTTTATGACCTTGGTGGCATATCTATGCAAATTAATTTACGCACGCTGTATTGGGTGTGGGTGAAACATTTCCCTTTGACTATTCTTTTCAGTTGTAACGTTACCTCTATCTTATCGAAGGGAAAAGTATAGCAGATTTTAAGCTCTCCGGGACTAACCACGGAGTTTCACGTTTACGGAGTCAGTCGCAGTGCACAATTGTGCGAAATTCCACAGAGAAAAAAAACCATCCCCCTTGACCGGGATTCGAACCCGGATACGGCCGCAAATCGAGGGATCCGGGTTCGAATCCCGGTCAAGGTGGATGATTTTTTTCTCTGTGGAATTTCCAGGAAAAATATAGATTAAATCTTTTAAGATAGTTTGATGTAGACTACATTTTGCCAGACTTCCAACATATTCTGCTAGATCCAAACTATTTTGGTAGAAACGTATCACAGGCATAAAATCGAGGAAATGGACTGTAGTATCGATATATTTATAATTTCATTTTTTCCATGTACAATAATGGATCATAATAGTTGCGATGGATCGGTTCTGGGAAACTTTGACCCTCGCTGGTTAAAGTAGGTTTTGCACTTGCGCTAAATGTCTGAACATCATTATCAGCCACTAAACCCGAATGAAATATCCGGCAAGTTATAATAGCTCCTGCATGATTTAGTGCCTTGTATAACTTTTCATCAGTCGCATTAATAATACTAGCCAGTACTTGTGTATAACCAGTAGTTGTAAATAGTATACTGCATTGTAGTCTGTTCGTCTACGTAGCACTCACTTAGTTTCTGTTCTGACCGCGTATTGTTATCCTGACTGCTTTTGGCCTGCACCTTGCATCCGGGCGAGCGTGCCCGGTTCTGATTTCAGCTGGCATGAGTGTTGCATGCCTGGTGTGGAATCACCCCGTGCCACTACCCCTATCGATGGTTTACACGGTCTTTCGTAGATGTAAACGATCTCTTTCTCGATAAATGAGGAAGTACATATTATCTGCAAAAAAATGAGGACTGATGAGGAATTGGTTTTGTAATGTATTCATGTATTTAACCCTGATGGTATCAGATATATGCGAAAAAACATCGGCGGAGACTAATTGAGTTTATTTCAACTGAGTGACAAAACTCCTGAAAAAAATCCTCATTTCAATAGTGGTTGAGAAGAAAGAATATATGCAGTCAGTTCGTTTTTTTCCACGGAGAACAACCTTCTCAAACAGATGAACTAGGGCAGGCATTACGCTACAAGGAGAAGATCTTGTCTGTCGTGTTTATTGAAACAGATTAACCTATAAGGAAGCTGTGCGTAAAATTTACCGTGCGCAGCGTTTTGCTATACGTCTCCGAGTGATGGGCCCAAGAAAGCTGGAGGATAAGTGATTATGGAGCTGAAGCTGAACTGGGCGTGTAAGATAAGGAACGAGCCAGGGCTCCTGCAGAAGAATAGAATTGATGGAAACACCTCTTGCAGCACATCAGGTGGACGAAGACCAATTAGGTTTCATTGTGCATATTGTGGAAGGGATATTGTGACTGAATAACTAATGACCATGATGTGAAACGTTATGTTAGAACTAGTTAGAAAATTAAAAATTCATTATCTAATCACTTAAATATATAGTCACACTAACTTTCGAATGACGGAATTGTTATATCTTCACGTCCGCTCTAATTAGGAGAGGAAAAACCTATGCAGTTATAATCTGTCCAGGGGCCGTATTCAGTAAGGTCTCGACGAGGTCGAACCTAGGATAATCCGCGGATGTGATGTCAATGCCCCCGAAAAATCTCAGCTTTTTAATGGCCCTATTTTGATACTTTCGTGGCCGTAACGTCAAAATTTCGTCACTTACGAGACTTAGATATTCCGAGGTCATAGAGAATCCCCCTCCCCCCCCGTAGTGGTTTGGTTATTCGATGGCCTGGTACCCGAACGAGAAGGACATTATCTGATCGATCGTAAAGAGTCGGGGTTGGCGAAATGTTTTCGATGCCTTCAAAAAATAGATCCGCAAACTTTGAACTTAATAATTTGAGTGTGGGAACGCGAAACCAACGCAATGCGGAGCGCGGAAGATGTGCGGCGTCACTCAGGTGCGTCGATTTGGATTCATGAACGAGCGTTCCTCTCCACCCCTGCGCGCCTCTCCGAGACCCCGCGCAACAATCACTCGCTACATCACGTGATCCTGCGAGTAACAGATGGCGCGCACCATTTTCGCAATTGGCATTGGTGCCTCGTTTAAGGCAGTCCGAGCGAAATATCATTTTACCCAGAAATCAATGAATTTAGTCTCATTTTAAAGAATAATATCTCACCCTTCTAGCGACACCAAAAATTCAACCCCTTACCTCGTTACTTTCGGAGATGTTTGCCAAAAATTACCGGCCCTTTTGCATGGGAATTGGTACGTGTATGCACTCCAGAGAGACACTATTTACAAAATGAGGAATTTCTAACTCTTTGATGTCGTAAAAAAACTAACAGTGTGTAGTTTGTGTGTTTTCTCAACTATTTTTGAAAATTAATCATATTGTCACAGCAGTAGGTTCTTGGGTATCGCAAAAAACCTTCCGTCTTGAAGGCGTTTCAAACGTACCGCGCGAAAAAAAGTCAAGTTAAAGACTTATTTAGATATTTTCATGTAATTACTTACCATTTCTGCATATAAAACTGTATTATTGCACCATTAATAACGCAATTTTTAATTGATGAGTCCAACAGCTGGTGAAATTAAAACATATAATTCGAATATGGTCTCTATTATGATTAGGGAGCTATCTCGCTCGCACCAACTTAAGTAATATCCTGTTTGAAAATGCTCTCAGCGAATATTGCATACAAACATGATGCTAATTTTAAAAATCACTAACGCAAACTAAAAGACAGAGATTAAATGAAATGGAAATTCGTGGGAAAATATTGGGACGTATTGGCGGACATGCCGTCAGCATTAGGAGATTAATTATCCATATTTTATTTCAGAGAATAATTCATTTTTATCGTCATAACGAGAGAATTTTGGTTTCCCCGGCGTATCTGGTGAATAGCGGTCCCTTAGGTTGCTGCAACTGCGTTATCAGCTCAGTTTCTCCCGACGATTCGAAGAACGACTTGCTCCTCATCCTCAAGAAGTTCTGAACCCGAGCTTCTAACCCGGCGGAATATCCGAGAGACGTTTATGCACCATAATTAAGAGTTTTCTCATGAGTGCTATATTAATTTAAAAGCGTGTGTCTGTGTTTTAAAACTAATCATATAATAAATAAAATTATGTCTTAGGTAAATTTGTCGTAATCCATTTTAATAGATGAGACAATGGATAAATTAGTTAAAACTTTTACTAAAACCACAGAGTTTTCTCTCTTTGGTTTTAGTAAAAGTTTTAACTAGTTTATCCATTGTCTTATTTATACATATAAATATTCGTTCACTCTTACCGACTGCTCAGTGGCGTATGTATGTAAATATTTCAGTCAGGTGAAACAAGGGGGATAGGCAACACAAAATGGGCGAACACGATGCTGGAGCGAAGGTGGAACGGTGGCCGATTCCAAGTGATATTACATTTGACTACACCGGATATCGAATCTCAGAACTTGGCAATATATACATCTACATCTACGCCATACCCTGCAAACCACACAAAGGGTGTATGGCAGGGGGTACTTTCACACCAGGCATGCATGAATTATACGGCAGAACACCGAAACTACATTAAAACCAGCGAACCACACATGCAACGCGCTAATTAAAATCTAATATCCAAGAAGCATTCTATCGTCAATCATTCCAACATGCAAGGGATTCAAGGACTACTACTACAGATTGAAAATGTCATGCATAAATTAGAACATCGATATTTACTTCATGCATAAATAAGAGCGTGGAGATATAAAGAGAAAGATCTACAGTCAAGCTGATGACACTATTTACACTATTCATGACGACGATCACAGCTGTTATGGTCCCTAATGGTACGCGGAAAAAATGACATTAGAAGACATTAGACATTAGAGCTAGATTGTAGAACCTATCGGTTCTACAATCTAGCTCTCAAATTTTATTGACGCGATCTAATCTGCCGTAGTACGAGGGGGTTAATACTATGTTTTTTACGTCGTCAGAGAAATGATTTTCCTGAAATTTAGTTAAGAGGTTAAGCCTATAATTTAATCTACACTGTGATAGCGATTTCCATCCTAATTCTTCTAACAGTCCAGACTCACTAGCCAACTTATCGTAGCATCGTTTTACAATCCTAGCTCCTCTTTGTTGCACGCGATCTAATTCCGATATTAACCCCGAAGACCAGTGCTACTTCAAAAGGGAAACCTCTCCTACTTCGAGTTACATTAAATATATTGTTGATTGCTCGATGATGACACTATTTACACTATTCATGACGACGATCACAGCTGTTATGGTCCCGAATGGTACGCGGAAAAAATGACATTTTATACCTATCGGTTCTACAATCTATCTCTCTAATTTTATAGGTGCGATCTAATCTGCCGTAGTACGAGGGGGTTAATAGTATGTTTTTGACGTCGCCAGAGTAATGTTTTTCCTGAAATTTTGTTAAGAGGTTCAGCCTATAATTTAATCTTCGCTGTGATAGCGATTCCCATCCTAATTCTTCTAACAATCCAGACACACTAGTAAACTTATCGTAGCTTCGTTTTACAATCCTAGCTCCTCTTCGCTGCACATGATCTAATTCCGATATCAACCCCGCTACATATGGATCCCATACACTGGCAGCATATTCCAGATGCGGCCTAACGATAGATGCATATGTATGCGTGTTTGTATCATCGCGGTAGAGGATAGCTCAACGTCGGCCATAATATCTTTTCGTGGTTCTTTTATTCTCTCCTGCAATATCAACCAGGTGTTCCGCCATGGAGAGTACACATTTAAATCACAAACGCCCTCGCGGATGATATTTCAATATTTCTCATAAAAGTCGTGATTGCTTGGCAGGTATAATACAGGCCCGGCCATCTGGCGCGCCTCTCGCGGAGAGCGGGGAGGTTCGAAAAGCTTCATTGTTTGATGCTTGCGAGCGCGCTTGTGTCAGTTGCTAACCTCATTGTTGTTACGTTTATGAACGCCATCTCTGGAGAGTCCCTGGGCTCCACTCGACGCTGCGCAACAAAGGAATGGCGCCCTTGTACCGAGCGAAGGATTGTGAGGGGGCGTTGAAAAAATAAAACGTGGAGGAAATCCTCGAGAGAGAGTGTGTGTTTTGTTCGCGGGCCGATGATTAATTCAGGAGAGTTTCCTGCTCTTTCTTCTCCTCATTCTCTCCCAAAAGCCTCTCTTTCGCTCTCTCTCTCTCTCCTCCGTCGCTTGTGCATACATACGCGCGAACAGATTTCTTTTTTGGCGCGTTGGTTTTTGTGGAGTGCTGAGCCTCCTCGTTTTACGACACCAGAAGAGTCTTCGCTGCTAAACCCTCCCCATTCCCGAAGCACATTCTCTCCCTTTGCATTCACACTCTCCCACTTTACATTCAAATACCCGCTTCTTGTAGCCCCGGGGGAATGTATAAATTCCCACCTCACCCATTCTTCCATTTCGGCCTATTTTCCCCAAATTATTGCTGGTTGCCAGACTCTCAGCAATGGAATCATCAATCATAATTAATGATTCCATTACTGAGTGTAATATTCCATTACTGAGTGTATAATTATAAGACACATGAAGTTATGTAACTGAAAACGTATCTGTATTACTGAAACGAATCTATCAGTTTCATAACTTGTCTACTAATGGTTGATTGTTTTAAATTATTTTCCACTCTCCCACCGCTGGATAAAATTAATGAGGGTGTATCCCATGTATAATTGCTAATGCACGTAAGAATTAATCAGCACGAGTAAACAAAAGCGTCATTCATCTTATAACTACTCCTTTGTCAAGTAATTTTGCCTCCTAGCGGTTCATTGTCCGTCCGCCATATTGGCTATTTTCATAACTTATAACTCCATTCCATGAATAATGAGGCAACATATGAGACCAATAAAATAATCGGATGTTTTTACAAGACTCATTTAATGGTTGCCATAGCTTATTGGCCCAATAGCTTTATGAAATAGATATGAGTCGTTATCGCAGCCTTTAGAGAGTGAAATTAAATTAACTTCCTAACTTCATCACTAGTTTATTGAATACTATTCCCGACCGGTTTCAGCTCTTTCGTGTAATTATTGAGTGGATAATTCCTTCCTGTGGCGAGTTTGTATATATATATATATATATATATATATATATATATATATATATATATATATATATATATATATATATATATATCCTATTTAGGACAAGCAGGGGGTGGGCGAAGAGAAGCGGTTATAATGACTAAGGGGTTGAAGACTGAGGACGACGCATCGAGCTAAAAATTGACGTAACAGAACATTTTCTGGAAGGGTTAGGGACAGTAATCTACGAGACAGAGAGGTGATTTATGAAATGAAGCAGGGTTGTTTAACAAACTCGTGGCAAAATACTTAGCATCTCTCATTATTTAAAAGTTCTCAGTAATAAACCAGCTTTGCTACTTTGTCATAGAAATTTAAAAATTTAAAAATCCGAAATTTGATTCAAATTCGATCCATGATCGGAAGAAACTGATTTGTTGTCTCAAGTCGGCCCCGCTGGCAGCGGGGTTATGTCCTCGCCTGCTAACCCGAGGGTCGCGGGTTCGAGTCCCGCCTGGGTAGAATATTATCTGCCCAGGACATGGGTGTTTGTGTTGCGTCCGTTGTTACTGTTATTCACCCGACGTAAATTGGCCCATTGGGCTGTATTCGGGATAGTGAAGATAAATTTAAAAAAAAAATTTAAAAAAATGATAAAAGGCATCAATATTATTTATCTCTTGCTCCCCTTTGCCCCCCCCCCCCCTACTTCCCGTTTGCTCGGCACAAATGTAATTGCAGCCCTCACAAATACATTACACATGTAATGTATGCACATCACTAAATCAATCGCGGTAAAGCTACATTTTAACTGAAGTGAAATGAAATTTAGTATTTAGATCCTCCTTCCCCTTATTTATAGTCATTCTCTTCCTCATTCGTATATTGTGAGTAAAAGTACTCTGTCTCATTTTTCTGCAACTTTTCATAGACTGCAGTATCCAGCATAAATTTGCACGTGGACGATAATACTGATATTAGTGTTATGAGGGATAGAATAATTAACACTGCAATTACAAATCGTAACAGATTTATTGACGCGACCGGTGTCGTCGCAGAGCAGCATCATCACCTGATCTCAGTATCATCATATCTACGGCGAAACCGGTCGGGTCAATAAATCTGTTACGATTTGTAATTGCAGTGTTTATTGGAGATCATTCTCGGGTTTTCTTCCACGTGTTGCATTTTTGTGATGACAGTCTCTAATACTACGACAATAGACTCTGCACTCAAAACTCATAGGACGACAGGTACTAATTGCAGTGTTAATTCTTCTGTACGTAAACGACTTGAATACAGTAGTAAAAAATAGCAAGCTCCGTCTTTTTGCCGATGATGCAGTAGTGTATAAGGAAATTAGAAATGAAGAGGACAGACAGTCTTTAGGTAAGGATTTAGATGCGATTGATGATTGGTGTGATAGATGGCAACTAGAATTAAATTTGAAGAAATGCGCGATTATGAATTTTTGGAAAAAGAATGGCTTTCCCCGGAATAATTATTGCATCAAAGAAAACAAAATATGTAACGTAGATTCAATTAAATACTTAGGCGTCACCATCACTGAAGACATATCATGGGGGAAACACATCAGGGAAATAAGTAGTGTAGCAAACCGTAGATTAGGATTCGTAAAAAGGGTTCTAGGCATATGCGATGAGAGAGTACGAGAAAGAAGCTATTTTACACTTGTCAGGCCTCATTTAGAATATGCCGCTAGTATATGGGATCAGTACGAGGAAGGTATGATAAATGAATTAGAGCGTGTGCAATACAGATCCGCTAGATTTGTTAAAGGCCGTTATGATAATTGTATAAGTGTTACGAGTTTAATAGAAGAACTAGGATGGGAATTACTATCAGAACGCAGGTTAAAATATAGGTTAAACCTTTTAAGTAAATTCGAAACCGATTTGTTCACAGATGACGTTAGATATATATTGAGAACCCCTGCGTATTATGCTAGGTTTGATCATATTAACAAGATTAGAGGAATAGATTGTCGTACCGATAGATTTAAAATGTCATTTTTCCCTCGTACTTTAAGAGAGAACAATAGGCAGCGTAGCAAAAGGGATAGGTAGGTGAAATATAGTTAGAGTAGTCTGTAGTGCATGATGCATGTAATAACAACCATTAATCCCTTTTTTATTATGTGGATACTAATTATCTAGCTGCATGTGACCGTATTATCTAGCATATCTCCCTTAAATATCCTAGTTGCATGTCAAAAGTGCATGTTTGGTGATCTTCACCCCCTGCCACACACCCTCGTGGTGGCTCGCAGGGTATCACGTACATGTAGATGTAGATCCCTGATGTAAAGGAATTCCTCCAGGTAAGGTCCGAAACTATCTTCTACATCAGTGTTATGACTTTAAAAATGAGAATCTTATAATTTTTGTGCGTATGCACATGGGCAAGTATTTATTTTTGTATCCAATTTGGAGAACGTGCAAACAGACCGCGATCGATGTCCATACATTACATGCATCCAACGGTATCTTGATAATGTTAATTGAAAATTTTGTTAACTCTGAACCTAGCGCGATATGTAGTTCCAGGTATGTAATGTCATGCGATTGCTGGTAGAATCGGGGATCATGGTGAAGCTTACCCCTCCAGCATTTGATATTGAGGGGCTCGGGTCGGTGTGGCGGCTAGAACACCGGATAACCATACGGACGGCCAGGGATCAAATCCCTGTGGAGGAGAGGATGTTTTTCATAGGAAACCCGACCCCTACTAGAGTGCCTCGTGGGGGGAACTTCAAGTGCAGTACTCTGTCTGTCGGATGAGACGTTAAACCGTGGTCCACTTGGTGCCTTTCGTTAAGAGCAGGCTAATGCCGACGCCGGGTTTTTATCCACCCTTCCTCCCTTACCTAACCCCCATGGCGCAAATGACCTCAGCTGTCGGTCCTCTCCCCTAATATCCAATCCAATCAATTTGATAGCGAATAAATAACATTTTTAAACTACGATATATTCTCAATTCTTGGGGATTTTCTGATGGATCACTTAAAGTTTTATCATATTCTTTTTACACCCTCGTGTATATTTTTTATGCATTTACGTATCATATTTATGTTTGTCGAGAATTCACTGGATGTTCTAATTACTGTTGTGTAAGCGAGCTACTCTCTAAAACATAAAATGAGCGTAACATTTTTGTTTACCCTTGTTGTATCCTGCATTTCATGTACAACGTTCTTTGGAACACTTCGGAGAGGGTTTGAGCTATTATAAATGATAATCGCAGAATCTGTGAAAGTAACAATTTTCATTGGTTCAGGAATAAATATTTTGTTATTAATTGCAGTTCTATACTTTGATACAATGCGTTATAGAATTGGTTGTATCTAACGACGCTTCAATTCATTCACAGTGTGTGCCTTAATGTCAATGATGTGTATGCGGTGCCTGCTTGCAAAAGGAGGAAAAAAATCACAATTTTAATCATTGTATCTGATATTAGTGTGCAATTTCATGATGCATAAATGGAAGGTTTTTATGCTTCCGTACTATTAGTTACCATGCAATTAAATTTATTGCTTTTGCCTAATAGAGAAGGTACTAGAGTTATCTACCTTTGGTTTGTATTTATATGAAGTCAAATACTTCTAAACTCATTACCTCAGCCCAAGGATATTCAAGAACAAGCTATATCAAGTACTATAAGTGACCACTGTACACATAATTTTTTAACAGTACTTTTATTCTTAACCTCGTCGAAATCCATATTATATACTCTTTTTAAGAAATGTTGTCAAATAATCTTGTCAGTTGCCTTGCCCTACATTTCAACTTGCTTGTCATTCATCTCCAAAGCTAAAGTTGTGTATCGATGATTTCATGAATATAACGTTTACATTTGTTTTGTCAACGATTGCCGAGTGAGTATGGTGTTGTTAATATTTGATGAAACAAATGTTGCTTTGTGCTTAAAAAAGTTACCCGTTGAATTGACAACTGTAATTTTGATAGTGGATCTTGTCGAGGTGAGTGAGCCCCTTTCATTTGTTATCAGGATTAAGTATTTTTTCTATGGTGTGCCCATTCTTCAATGTCAACCGTGGGGAAGATTTACAATTAAGTCGAAACGCGGGCAAAGGCAACTGATATAATTAATTGATAATATAAAGTCATTTTTCATGGAGATTGTAGGTCATTAACTCATGTTTAAACTTTTACTCTTTCGCCAACGTTTTGCCTCTTTATTTGTGCTCTTCATGCTCTGGGGCCACAATGAAAATCAATGTTTGCATTGTACATCATCAAATGAATCCAGTTTACAATTTAGGTATTTAGTTTTTAAAAAAATATGTATACATGTGATTTTTTATTACCCCAGAGAGAGAGAGTTCCTTTTGAATTACTTTTTGTTGATACCTTCGTTGCTATTTATTATTTGTTTGTCAATTGACCAAAATCCTCAAAAAGAGAATGCGTTATATCATCTTAATTCATTAGTAATTCACGAGTGAGGGCTGTATTTTTACATCGATTTTTCCGGAGAATTTCTCTCAGAGTAATAAAAGTTGTCTCGCCTGCTCCTTTACATTCCCATTCCCTTCAAAAGCATGTAAAATCCGGTGAATGTAAATCCCACCAATCCCTCCCCTTCTCCACGCCCACCCATTCCGGAATGATGATGATGATCATTCGGATCGGCGAATTAATTCGTCGTGAAGTCGTATTAATTTTGATATCCTTTTTTTTTTTCCTTTCCTCTCCTTCCTTCCACACCTTTCATCTCCACCCAGTGGGACGCGTAGCACAAGGGGAAGAAAGAGGGGAAAGGGAAGGAAGAGATGGGGAGAGGGAGATGGAAGCACCGCTCTCGTTCGCATGCATGCATACATCATTATCGTCCCGACGAACAAACGGCCGAGTCGTCGCCTCGGCAGCGATGGTCGGGTCGGGAAGGCCGCTCCGCATTTCCATAACCGGATCACACACTCGCACACTCTTCACCTCAAAGCGACTCGACTCGCCGACAACCGTCGAAACAATCGACTTTACGGCCGCTCTCGAGATCGAGTGAATGGAATGGAGGAAGGAATGGGGGTGGGGGGAGAGAGAAAAAGAATAATCCGTCTTCGGAGAAGGGGGCCATAACATCCCCTACGAGTGTTTGTTCCTGTTTCTCCGCCGTAAAACGGTGGCCGAGGGATGGAGGAGAAGCAACTACCTCTTCGGCGTTGCATTAAAATTTCACTTTTCGATGGCGGGTCGTTAAAGAGGCAAGAGGGAAGAATATTGGGTGGGTGGTTCGGAGGCCTCCCCGTTTTGTCGTGGTGGCCTTATAGAGGGGTGGGATTGTTCCGCAGTGGATGGGAGTCAAGGGGGGATCGTTGTTGCTGCGTTGTTCGAGGGTGCGGCTGCGATGATGTTGATGGCTACCGTTGTCTCGGCCCATCCGTTGCCTCCTGGATCGCCCACCAGTCTTCCTTTGTTTTCCCTTCTGCTGTCTTTCTCTCTCCCACCCGCTCCCCGAGGGCATCGCCCCTTCTCTTGTTAATCGTTCGCCCGGGGCGAAAGGCACCCTCGTGAGCGCTCGCCCACTTGAGGAGGGAAAAATAAGATTAAAAGGGAGCGAGGATTTTCAAAACCGTTCCCTCCTCCCATCTCTTGGCGAAGGTGATTTTTTTCCCGATAAGGGAAACGGCCGACCGCGGGGGCGCACCAACAATGGGATGCACAAATGGTAACCCACGCACAACTCAACGATGTGACACTCACGATGCGCAGCTGTTTCGTGTTCTTTTTTTATCGGGTGAGTGACGCGAAAATAATTCCAGGACAGAATATCCTATCAGGTACTTCTCTTACCACATCATATCAGCTTGAAAGTCTTTGTGTTCCTATCAGTTGTATTTCCTTGTACTTTCCTTTGTTCATGTCTGTTATCTTAACACCCTCAGCACCCCGCCCTCCACCTGCTGGCACCAATCTCCAAGCACCCCGCAGCATTGCGGCGGCTCTAAGGATACAATGAAGACAGATGTACATATGTAATATAAGTATATACATCCATACCAATCACGCCGTTCCCTTCCGGGGTAGGGAGAGGCACTAAGTTTCACTCATAAATACGTATTTGTACACCTTACTCTGCTTCAATAATTTCCTCCATACTGACCTATCCTAGCAAACCTCTATTGCTTCATTTACCCCATACACTGCTTCATATACGCCCTCCTGTTTTTAAGACTCCTTATATTCCTCCTCCTTAGAATTTCCTCAACCACGGATTCAACCACAACTTTCTCGGCCTACCTCTACCATTCAAACTCTCGCACCATTCATTTCACTCTTATATATCTGTTTCGTTATTCGACTCTCATCCATTCTCTCAATATGGCCTAACCAACGAAGCATACTCCTATCGTATATGTTCATTGCTGGAGCATCTAACCCACATTAATTTATTACCCACTCATTCCTAACCCTATTCATCCTACTTTTGCCGAAAACACCCCTCAGATAGCTCATACCCACGGAGTTTAGTCTATTCTTATGTTTATCCTGACCTACCCATATTTTACTACCATACAGCAAAGTGGGGGGGAGTACACTTTTGTCTTTTTCCTGAAAATTGCAGTCAGGGGACGGAAAGAGGCGTAAGGGAATATGATTGCTGCCAAATCCGAGGAAGAGCGTACTAAGGCATGTGAGATTTACAGAAAGAAAAACAACGAATGCAAAATTGTTGTGAAAGAGAGCAAGGAAAGAATGCGTGCGGATGAAGCTAGAAAGATGCAGAGCGATTTTTTAATATAAGTATCCAATGAATCTATGAGTCGTGAAGAGTATGCTTAGCAGAAAATAAATGAGTATGAAATCCTACGATGAATAAGAACTTTGGCACACTACATAGTTATAGGATAGCTATAGTGATGCTATGGATTTGCATATCAAATCGTAGGTTAACTTTAAAACAAAACTGAAAATCTGCGAAATTATCTCTAATATTTTCACTTGGCACCACCAATAAATACCTCACGCGAAGATTGTAATCCTACCACTGTTTAGAAAAGCGCTGATCTGGGTTTTTAATATTAGGGAGCCTGGAAGAAACTCGTTATGCTATTTATTCATTTACCTTCTTGGGCGAAACCAACAGAATTATTTGTTTTCAGCACTGGTACATCTTTAATACAAAGTATCTCTAAATTTTATTGGCTGTCTAACAATGTATTGTAAGAGATTCCAGGGTGTCTATTACGGAACTTCCGTCGATAAGAGTTAATGTCCTATACCGCTGCTGTCTCTTATGGTATCTACATCTACATCTACGTAATACCCTGCGAGCCACCACGAGGGTGTGTGGCAGGGGGTGAAGATCACCAAACATGCACTATTGCCATGCACATAGGATATTTAAGGGAGGCATGCTAGAGAACAGGGTAACATGCACCTAGGTGGTTAGTATCTACATAATAAGAAAGGGATAATTGGTTGGTATTACATGCAACTTTCACTACAGACTACTCCAACTATATTTCACCTACCTATCCCTTTGCTACGCTGCCTATTCTTCTCTCTTATAGTACGCGGGAAATATGACTTTTTAAATCTATCGGTACGACAATCTATCTCTCTAATCTTGTTAATCTGATCAAGCCTAGCATAATACGCAGGGGTTCTTAATATATATCTAACGTCATCTGTGAACAAATCGGTTTCGAGTTTACTTAAAAGGTTTAACCTAAATTTTAACCTACGTTCTGATAGTAATTATATCCTAGTTCTTCTATTAAATTCGTAACACTTATACAATTATCATAACGGCCTTGAATAAACCTAGGGGATCTCCTTTGCACGCGCTCTAATTCTTTTATCATACCTTCCTCGTACGGATCCAATATACTAGCGGCATATTCTAAATGAGGCCTGACGAGTGTAAAATAGCTTCTTCCTCGTACATAGCAATTGCCTAGAACCTTTTTTACGAATCCTAATCTACGGTTAGCTACACTAGTTATTTCCCTGATGTGTTTCCCCCATGACATGACGGTGACGTGATGGTGACGCCTAAGTGTTTATTAGATTCTAAGTTAGATATTTTCCTTTCTTTGATGCAATAATTATTCCGGGGAAAGCCATTTTTTTCCAAAAGTTCATTATCGCGCATTTCTTCAAATTTAATTCTAGCTGCCAACTATCACACCAATCATCAATCGCATCTAAATCCTTACCTAAAGACTGAATGTCCTCTTCATTTCTAATTTCCTTATACACTACTGCATCATCGGCAAAAATACGGAGCTTGCTAATTTTTACTACTGCATTTAAGTCATTTACGTAGATGAGAAATCAAATTGGGCCTATCACGCTTCCCTGGGTAACACCCGATGAAACGTTTACTTCGCCTGAGCTGAGATCATCTAATACCTCCCTTTGAACGCGTTCATGTAAGAAGTCTCCTATCCAGCCTACTATATTACTGTCTATCCCGTATGATTCTAACTTCGCGAGTAACTTACAGTGGGAAACCTTGACAAACGCTTTTCTAAAGTCAAGAAACGCTGCGTCCACCTGTACGTTACCTTCTCCGGAAACTAAAATATCATGAACAAAAAGACCTAATTGAGTTTCGCAAGACCGTCCCTTTCTGAACCCATGCTGGTTTGTTATCAATAAATCCTGGCTGTCGAGGTGTCCCATTATTGATTTAACTGTTATATGGTCTATAATTTTACATGATAGTGACGTTAATGATATTTGTCTATAATTACATGGCTGTTCCCTATCCCCGCTTTTATAAATTGGGGTCACGTTTGCAATCTTACAGTCTTTGTGAACCGCGCGTTCTTCGAGAGATTTGTTAAATATTACCTTAAGATATATTACCTTAAGACGGACCCATTTCCAGAGCTATTTCTTTATACACACGGGCTGGAATGTCATCAGGACGTGAGGACTTGTTCGGGCTAATGTTACTTAGTAAGGATACTATTCCGATACAAAATATATCGATCGGGGGCATTGGTTGTTGAAATCGGTTAGTTATGGTTTCGCGCAAACTTCGGTTTGATTGATTAAAAATGCTCTGAAAACAATAATTTAACAAATTAGCCCTATCTATACTGGAAGTTACTATTTTGCCGCTATCATTTTTTCAAGGAATTGATCGTTGACTTTTTAGTTCCCTTTACTTCCCTAACATATGACCAAAATGCTTTCGGATTTCCCTCTAGTTGTTTTCCGAGTACTTTTCTCTTGAATTCACTAAACGCTTTTCTAAGGGCTGTTTTTGCGACTGCTTTACAAATTTAATAATGTTCGATAGTATGATTTAGATCGCTATTAGCTACATTTTTCTTAATTTTTCTTAATGTCGCGTGGCTAACTCGTTGGCGTTTTAAACATTTTCTAACCTTCGCGTTGTACCACCTTGGTTCCCTATTCTCGCTCTTATACTTATGAGGTATATATCTGCTGACAAGTGACCGCGTAATTAGGAGGAGCTCTTACCATGTATTGTCTGTATCACTATTTTTGTTTATGTTTATGAATTTTACAAAATAATTCTTTAAGTCACGCCTAAATCTGTTAAAATCCGCTTTACTATAAAGGTAAATCTTTCTTTATAATTTAAAATTCTTTTTAGTACTGAGTGAAAATTTTCGTGTACTACCTTGTGGTCGCATATTCCATCGACATTTTCAACTTTTTCAGTGATGTTTGTGGCAAGTAAATCGAGAACATTCTCCCCCTTATTAGGCAAATTTTCTATTTGATGTAGTGCGTGTGATGCGAAAAGGTGAAGCAATGACTCGCAGATATCTTTGTCCCTACCTCTAGACTTATGACTACATGTTTTCCAATCTATTGATGGTATATTGAAATCTCCACCTACAATTTTCTCTTGTTCGTTACTATGGGAATTGATGGACCTGGGATGTTTCTCGAGTTCTAATACTGAGTGTACATCGAAATGGGTGGTCTATAGTACGCACAAACGTTGGCGTTTTAAACATTTTCTAACCTATGTATGATACGATAGAGGTAGTTGAATTTGCTATTACGGTTCCAGTGCCTATATGGTACGTTTACGTTTGGCTTTCTTCGGAAGGATATTGTACATAAATACCGTCAGAGCAGAAGTTGGCGCTACAAGCTCCGCGAGGATTGGAACAGATGGCGAACGAAAACAGAGCACCGGTAATTTTGAGAGACGGACCGTGTGAGAGTAAAGGTGAGTTATCTATGAACATTCGAAGAGTTATAGGAATCACTTTCCAGGATGTTAGGAGTAGCAACATCTAACTTCTCATTCGCGAACGATAATTAACTATTACTCATATAGGCCAATACTTATTATTATAGGAGGTTATTACTCTTAGTTAGTGTAGTTTAAACTCGTCATAAGCCGTAAATTAGTGAAAGAAACAACACCTTGACACTTTGGCGTACGAACTTAGAAGAGTATCAATACCACTAAATCAATAGCCAACAACCTCAATAGTAATAGTTTCAATACTATCGCACTCTATTGATAATGATGTATTTTACTGTAAACAATTGCGAGTGCTTGATGGGTTACGCGAAGTCATATTTTTCGTGTACATTCTTATGGAAGAACGAACATCACTTCATCGTATCTCAGCTTCTTATCACGTTTCAACCAAAGATACGTCAGTTTGAAGTGCATTCCATGATAATACTAATTTAATAATTGGACTGCATCATCCATCAATATATTTTCCTATTTCCTTGAACTAAAACCTTAAGTGAGCTCCGTTAACGTACGATTCGACAGATTCAGCAGCTTCGCAGTTGGCCATAGGATATCGGGCTATCGATAAGAGGCTATCGTACGATATGAAGAACCATAATGGCTTATCGGCCTATTTTCCCCGTATGGTAAGATAAATCCTCCGCTGTCGTACCTTTACTTATCGTGCGTTTACTCAGGGTGAACCGTAATAGCATTTCACTTGTCGAACCATACGTATCGTAGGATAGGTACCTTTTCGTAAGATAAGTAGCGTATCACAAGTTCCGTGGAAAGACACCCTGGGCTGAAACGAGCGGAGTTACGTAAGTTGAGGGGAGAAATGTTTTTGCTCCGGGAATTATGTATTCTATTGTTTCCATATCTGCTGTCTTTTGTCAAGAACACATCGGAGCTCTTTGTCTTATTTTACTAAAAACGCTAAAGAAATACTCATTGTCTCATGAGCATCTATCGGGAAATGGCTTAAATCTACATCTACGGCATACCCTGTAAACCACCCAAAGGGTGTGTGGCAAGGGGTGCTTCCACACCAGGCATGCATGAATGATAAGGTAGAACACCGAAATTACATTGAAACCCGCGTACCACACATGCAAAGCGCCAATTAAAGATCTAATAACCAAGAAACATTCTATAGTCAATCGTTCCAACATGCAAGGGATACGAAGACTACTACCTACTACAGATTCCAAATATCACGCATAAATACGAACATCAATGTTTACATCATGCATAAATAAGAACGTAGAGAATATAAAGAAAGAGATCTACAATCCAGCTAATGTCACTATTTACATTATTCATGACGACGATCACAGCTGCTATGGTCCCGAATGTTACGCGGAAAAAATGACAGTTTATACCTATCGGTTCTACAATCTAGCTCTCTAATTTTATTGGTGCGATCTAATCTGCCATAGTACGAGGGGGTTAGTAGTATTTTTTCACGTCGTCAGAGAAATGTTTTTCCTGAAATTTAGTTAGAAGGTTCACCCTATAATTTAATCTACGCTGTGATAGTGATTCCCATCCCAATTCTTCTAACAATCCAGACACACTAGCAAACTTATCGTAGCATCGTTTCACAAACCTAGCTCCTCTTCGCTGCACGCGATCTAATTCCGATATTAACCCCGCTTCATATGGATTCCATACACTAACATCATATTCCAGATGAGGCCTAACGATTGAAAAATAACAACGTTCTTTCACTTTCTCATCACTTTTTCCGAGTACTCTCTTGATAAAGCCTAGCTTCCTGTATGCTTGACCGCATATTTCCCGAATATGTTTTCCCCAAGACGTATCGTGAGTAATTGTGACCCCTAAGTACTTAACAGACTCGGCGTGAATAATTTCCGTATTATTAATCTGTAAGCCCTACCTGGCCTATTTTTCTTTTTCCAAAAGCCGACTGCTACGCACGTTTTTATGTTTAGTTCCATCTGCCACTTTTCGCACCAAGCATGAATAGCAAGTAGGTCAATTGTTAACGAATCGCTATCTTCGGAATTTTTAATATCCCAATACACAACCACGTCATCTGCGAAGAGTCTAAGCTTACTTTTAACGACGTTGCTGATATCATTTATGTACAAGAGAAATCAAAGTGGACCAAAGTAAAAAATTAGTGTATGGGATCCATATGAAAAGGGCTTAGGCGCTTCAAAGAAAGCCCTGTGCAAAAAAGAGCTGTTTTACTCTTTCAAGCCTTGTATACGGCATCAGAGGCTATTATTAATAAAGTCATAATCATCCACCACTCAATACATATATTTAAGGTATTTTTCGGAGAAAAATACGTGTATTTAGTGTTTCCATCAATAATTTTATAATTGATGAATGAGCCGACTGGGGAGTTGAAGCAATTGCACTTGGCTTTGGTCTCATTTTAAAGTAAAATATCTTACCCTTCCAAAGACACCAAATTATCAGGCCCTTACCGAACTACTTGCTTTCTACTTTTCATGTATCTCACACACCCCTTCTTTTACTTCTTATGTACCTCTGAATTTAGCATTCAACTTCTTACTTGCAATCGTAATAATGTCTCCAATTCGTAAAAAAAAAATATTTCACCCAATCTTAGTTTTTTCCTTTTTTTCGGCTCCTGAAGAATTGAGTTATAAAATAATGGGTAGATTCATTTAATACTCGCTATTGGAAAAAGGATACCAAAGACAAAATGAACGAAGAATTTGAGAAAAGACTGAGTATGCATTATAGCAGAAGTAAGTGCTACGTTAAAAAGTGCTACGATCATACATATAGTGTCTCACAACTATTAGAGGGATTAAGGTGGGATAAAGCTCAAAGAGACTCGGAGGCTACACGCTAGGCTTAGGTTGCTTGATAAATTCAGAACTGATATTTTTCAGAGCGACAAAGAGAATATTATCATGACTCCTCACTACATCTCTAGGTCTGACAGATGCGATAAAATAAGAGAGATACACTGCCGCACATATAGGTACAAAAACTCGTTCTTTCCGCGAACAATAAGCGACCACAATCAAAATTGAGCTCCACTAAATACACTCCTATAATACATGTCACCATTTCATCTGCAAAAAACTTGCACCTTTTACATGGCTGTTGACCTAACTCCCCCTGCCACAGCTCCCCCACGCTCGCAGGGTATTATGTAGATGTAGAAAAGGGACCTCATGGGACAACAAACTCAACAGAAGAAGACTTGTAAAGAAGGATTGTGCTCAACCTGAGACACAATTATTTCATTAGAGATATAATCGAAGGGAGAGTAGAGAGAACGAATAATGAGAAGACGCCCAAGGGAAAATTAATAACCGAGGATAAACTAAGAGTAATCTCACTGACCCTTTAGGAACTTACTAATCGAGTGATAGAGTTATAGTATGTGTCTGAGATCCTTATTTGGGAGGGGAGATAAAACAACTGGAAAAATTTCGGCCCTAGCCGCAAGATTCGTTATGCGAAATTTTAAAAGGAAGGCTATTGTAACGGAGATGATGAAGGTATTGGGCTGGACGTCACCCAAATCGAGGAGTAGAAAAGCACGTCTTTAAGTGCATGCATAAGGCATACATTGGCGATCCTGCGTGGAGGGAAATATCCGAAAGATTTACAAAAACCGAGTGATCTGTCGAGAAGAGATCACAATCATAAGATTGAGCTTCCAAGGCAGCTCTCAAACTCATTGTAATATTCCTTCCTGCATCGGGGGATAAGGGATTGGAATGAAATACCCATAGAAGTATTGGAGCCATTCCCAAATAAAACACTGATGTTAATGACGAGATTAAAGAAAATGGTAGTGTGTGTGTTTTTTCCCTTTTTCTATTGTTACATATTTGTTTTTTTGTATTTTGGCAATGTCTTTGTTTTTCTTTTTTACAAACATGTATTTTGGGGATTTACTCGGTTCATACCGATCTATGTTACCACCCGACCATATGGTCGACTTGTAACAATTTATTCTGAAAAAAAAATTATAATATGTGGTCCGTTGTTGCCATATTTTGCGTCTCGTCGTCTACAAAAGGAGGAAGATGCAATTTCTTAATTTGATAATGTGGCATCATTCGGCTCCCTGTCACTCGTAACCTGGCGAATGCAAAATGTTTCTGTCACGGGAAAAAGGAACCGTGAAATGGGTAAAGAAGTTAGCTCAGGTTGAGGAAGACGGATGGAATCAACCTAGCTCAAGATCGAAATAAGAATACTTATGATGGTACTGTTTAAACAAATATTTTTGATATTAAACCTAGTAAAAGGTGCAGTTCATCCAATGGATCAGTTATTTTTGGTTATCGCCAAATCGGTGTCTGTAATAATGACTGCTTTTCTTCTTGGCTCTCGTGTCGGATTTGAAGTTATTTGAGCATCAGCATAGGGAATAATCAAATCTTTTAGGATTTAGATTGATAAATATATTTTCTCACACGATATACGTCTTCTACATCTACATCTACATTCTACCCCGCGAGCCGCCGCTTGGGCGTGTGGCAGGGGGTGGTAGGTCACCAGCCGTGTAAAGATGTAAAAGTTTGGAAGAAAAATGGTGACATGTATTATGGGAGTGTATTTGGAGGAGCTCAGTTTTTATCGTGGTCGCTTATTGTTCGCGGAAATAACAAGTTTTTGTACAAATCTTTTTGGCTGAGTATCTCTCTTATTTTATCGCATCTGTCAGTCCTAGAAATCTTCAATCTTGGTTCTCTTTTTTAATCTTGGTGACAATAGTTTATTTATTATTCATAGTTTACATAACAACGGCAACATTATCAACTTAGAAACATGGTAAATTTCTCATTCCAACAGGATTATCGCATCTCCCCTTAAAAAGGCCGTTCACTTTAAAACATTTCCTTCGGTTCATTTTTCCTCACTTATCCGGATTCTTGACACTGAATTCCCTGTCACCCCATTCCCTCGCCGCCTTATCTAAAACACCAGTGTCATCCTATTTCTCTCCGGACTCACCGCTTCCGTCCTTCGGGAAACCCACATTCCTCTCTGCTTTACGGCCGTCTCTATCAAAACCCCGGATTGCCGAGTCATAAAATGATACGCTTGGTATTTTGGTCTCGACCGATATCTCCCCTCCCATCCACCCATACCGTTCGACCCGACCCAAACGAGCGTTTCTTCCTTCCCTAAATGAATGGCCAATCGGCTCAGTTTCTGAGACGTCAGTTGTTCCTCGTCGCCCAAATCTTCCCTTCTTTTGCAGCCATTAACCCTGTTCATAAAGTTTTTTCTTCTTATTTAATGGGCTGATTTTGTTACAGGAGTAGCACTCAGCTAAGAGGCCATCCAAATCTTTTAAAATTACTGGAAACTTCCCCGCACACATAATACCCTGCAAGCCTCCTCAAGGGGTGCGTTATCACCAATATTCATTGCACAATACCTTATTAAACTAAATGTAACCACGTCAATTTGTTTAATTTTATTTATTTCTATTTGAAGAATGAAAACCACATACAGCTATGGTGCCCTTTTATAGTGGCCAAGCAACAGTACACAAACTTAAGGACATATACAATCAAACTTAACAACCGGTTACAAGCAGAAAGTGTGGTAAGATATACAAAAAAATAGGGGAATAACTACTCAGGTGAAAGATACGGAATAGAAGGTCTTATAAAGGATTTAGATGAAAGTGCGAAAGGATCGATGTGAGGGAATTCAATAGAGAGGAGAAGCGGAAGAAAAGAGAACGTTTAGTGATCGAAAGTCTGAGAATGGGAATGTGGAGTAATGGTAGATAAAGGGTGGGGCAGGATGGAACTTTGAAATTGATAAAGGAGGGCAATTCATGGCAGTCGATGGTAGAATTTAGAATATTATAAGTAATATTGTTACTCTGTAACGAAACCATGGTCGGTAAAAATAAAACCTTATGTGGAAACAGCCAAGTTGCAATTTCTTCAGACGCTCCTACTATGAAGGATTTCCACGAAGTCACGCCCGCTATCATGACTTATTGTAAATAAATTTTAAGTCTGCTGTGAGTCTATGAGTGGTGAGATTAGGGATGGAGAGATAGGATAGAAATAGCCTTGGTGGACATATTGCGACACTGTGGTTACCTATTGTTGACTCATTAATTAGAAAAAGTACTGATCATTGACAGAGGGCAAATTTGCACTGACGCGCACTGCTCTATAAGCATGGCACCGATGTTTGAGAGATTGTCATTTACCTTTAATATCGATGTATTATGCGACTGCATAAATGCGCAGAGAACAAAATGTATGATGAAGACGCGCAAGAAGTCCTTTTGGCACCACGTACAGGATTGCTGCAGGGTTGGACGACCTTGGATGTGTTGTTATTGGCTGGATGACAGCGGAGAGAAACCCGACGTCTTTGTTAGGTCACTGTCAAGCAATGGCGTCAAGAATTATACCGTTCTATGTTCCATTTGGATGCTCTAATATAGCACTCTTATCTGAAAAAGAGAATCACATGTAAAAGAAGAAGTACTAACTTCACACTTTTAATATATGCTACGAACGAACATGTAGTGTTACACAACTGTTAGAGGGATTAAGGTGGGAGCCCCTAGAGACTCGGAGGCTGCACGCTAGGCTTAGGCTGCTTGAGATATTCAGAACTGGTGTGTTTCACAGCGACATAGAGAATACTATCATGACGCCTCACTACACCTCTAGGTCTGACAGATGCGATAAAATAAGAGAGATACACTGCCGAACAGATTATGTACAAAAACTCGTTCTTTCCGCGAACAATAAGCGACCACAATAAAAACTGAGCTCCTCCAAATACACTCCCATAAGACATGTCACCATTTCACCTCCAAACATTTTACAACTTTACACGGCTGGTGACCTACCACCCCCTGCCACACGCCCATGCGGCGGCTCGCGGGGTAGTATGTAGATGTAGAAGCAAGAAAGATATTTAAAATGCCATGGCCCTTGCATGCATCTACTTCTACATTTTACCCCAAGATCCACCTCCATGGTGTGTGGCAGAGGGTGAGTTATCACAAACCTACATTATAATATACCTTACCGAAGGTACGTCTACGTACTACCCTGCGAGCCACCACGAGGGTGTGTGGCAAGGGGTGAAGATCACCAAACATGCACTATTGCCATGCAAGTAGGATATTTAAGGGAGACATGCTAGAGAACAGGGTCACATGCAGCTAGATCAGGGGTCTCCAAACTTTTCAGCCCGAGGGCAGCATTAACTATCAAATAGCTGTTTGGGGGCCGACTACACACTCGAGGTCCAAATAAAAAATAATCAAAACATATGTTGTTTTTTATTATTTATTTCATATTATTTTATGCAGTTATTATTTGATAACACATTGATACACTACACATGAACACCTGTATTAGTGGGAATGGTGAAATTTTTTCCTGGATGCCAAAATAACAGACATTTCTGGCTTTAGATTTGATGTCCCTAACATCAACAGTGACCTGAGATTATCATAAGACAAATTTGTACTCAAATTGTTCTTCACGTATTTCATTCTTGAAAATGTTTTTTCACATAAGTATTTTGTTTCATGGATTGAAAGATACCTGGATTCAAAAGTTTTGACATTAATAAAGTCTTCCTTTGGCAAAAACTGGTAAAAACCCACCAATCCTTCTTTGAACTTATCCCTAAGGAGGTCATTTGCTTGCAACTCAATGACCTCCAGCTGCAGTTCATCTGGGCAACTGGCCACATCTGCTTCAAATGGGTTTTGAAACAGTCTCACTTCTTCTACCTTTGAATCCAAGTCAGAAAACCGCTCCTGAAACTGCAGCTAGAGGTCTTTGATGATCTCGCATGCAAATGACGTGGGGAACTCAGCTATTGCTTCAGCCATGATGACCTTGCACTGCTGAAAGTGCGTCAAGTTGTTGGCCTGTTCTTGTTTAATAAACAAGACAAGTTTAGATCTGAAGACCTTTAGGTGGGTGTATAGATCAGAAACTAGATTTTTCTCCCCTTGTAGTTTTAGGTTCAGAAAGTTTAAATGACTAGTTATGTCTGCAGCAAAGGCTAATTTCCATACCCACTCTTCATCAGACAGTAATGGCTGTGGCTTGCCTTTACTTCCCAAGAAGTCACCTATTTCCTTTCTTAATTCAAATAATAATCTGCTCAGAACTTTCTCTCAACTTAGCCATCTTACAGCTGTGTAATATGGTAAACCTTGCGATTCTGTGTCTGTAAATTTCAACATGTCCCTGAACTGTCTATGGTTGAGCCCATGTGACCCTATGAAATTCACCATCTTCACCACAGGATTCAGTACTCTGCTAATGTCCACATATTTAGCACACAAAGCGTGCTGGTGAATAATACAGTGCTGAACATTGGGGTTGTGGAATGTTTTTCTCATTACACATCTGCTTCACTTGTCCAACCAAGCCTTTCTTCCATGTCCATTCTTCTCATGTTATGTCCTCCACCAACAGTCAGGCAACTGAGGTTAGTCCAGTCCATGTTATAATCAGCAAATGTTGTTTTCAATTCATTGAATATATCCTCACTAGTAACTGTGCCATATATGCTATGTAGGGAAGCCAGCTCCAGTGTTATGTTCATATCTTCATCCACACCTCTAATGGACACAAGAAGTTGAGAGGTGGAACAGTTGTCCAGGGATTCATCCATTGCAATTGAAAAATGGCGAAAATTGCTTGAATTTTTCGCTATTTGAGTCACAATGTTTTCACCCATGTCTGCAACACGGCGGGCAATAGTATCTACATTTTTAAGTTGTTTCCACTTTTCTGGGCAAAGTTCCTCAGCCACCTCCAACAAACATTCCTTCACTACTTCACCATCTGTAAACGGTATGCCACTTTCAGCCAGGACGCAGTTAACTTCGTAACTGGCCTTAGTTAAGGATTCATTTTCATTAGAGGATTTACTGAACAGTGTCCTCTGACATGTGATTTGATTTTGTAATTTAGAAAATTTTCCGGCACGGACTTTACCCTCCAACTGCTCATATTTCTCCTGATGTGTGCTTCGATGATGACGGCGCAGGTTGCATTCTTTCATCACAGCCACTGCTTCGTTGCAAATCACACACAATGCTTTCTCGCCGGATTTGATGAAGAAGTATTTCAAACTCCATTCTTCTCGAAATTGCCGGCACTCATCTTCTGTTTTTCTTTTCCTCTTCTCGACCATCGTTGGGCACTAAAATAAAGTGACCTCAACATGAACAAATAGTGAAACTGAAAGTATCTTGCACACAATATCGCATTATGCGAACTAATTTTGTCGCAATTATAGCTGCAAATGACCCGAAGCAATTTATAAAAATCTTATGATTTCTTAAGTAAAACTTACATGAATATAGTCAGCAAATATATCCACTTATGGTAGAGAGATTGTTGCTTTTAATATTTCCTCTTCAGAATATTCGGAATTTTCTTGTTAAACTAACGACATTCAAAATACTTTTACTCACTGGTAACTAATTACGCGAAGGAAATTGTCAGTAAATAAAATAGAGTACAACATTTTTCGCAATTAGACGCTAACTGACACCAATACCTCCTCATCGCAGCAGTCAACCGCAACTGGAAAACTGTGATAATCAAGCCTTGAACAAGCAGCAAACCATTTAAAAACTCTGCCACTAGATGGCGTTATATAATCTCATTGACTGTGAGCAGAAGTAGAGAAAGTAAGCCGCGAATAAGGTTTTGCAATGTAGTGATCGGTTGGAAAACATAACGCACTACTGCGCGCCTCTATTTTAATTCGGTAAAAACGTAACGTCCACGTATGGGGCTGATCTTGGCAGGATACACGTAAGTTTCCGTAATTTTTTTCCGTAGATAAAAAGGTCTCCACGGGCCGGATGAGAGGACCTCGCGGGCTACGTCTAGCCCGCGGGCCGTTCTTTGGAGACCCCTGAGCTAGATAATTAGTATCTACATAATAAGAAAGGGATAATTGGTTGGTATTGCATGCATCATGCACTACAGACTACTCTAACTATATTTCACCCACCAATCCCATTGCTACGCTGCCTATTCTTCTCTCTTATAGTACGCGGGAAATATGACATTTTAAATCTATCGGTACGACAATCTATTTCTCTAATCTTGTTAATATGATCAAACCTAGCATAATACGCAGGGGTTCTCTAATTCTAAATGAGGCCTGACAAGTGTAAAATAGCTTCTTTCTCGTACTCTCTCATCACATTTGCTTAGAACCCTTTTTACGAATCCTAATCTACGGTTTGCTACACTGCTTATTTCCCTGATATGTTTCCCCCATGACATGTCTTCAGTGATGGTGACGCCTAAGTATTTAATAGATTCTACGTTACATATTTTGTTTTCTTTGATGCAATAATTATTCCGGGGAAAGCCATTCTTTTTCCAAAAGTTCATTATCGCGCATTTCTTCAAATTTAATTCTAGCTGCCAACTATCACACCAATCATCAATCGCATCTAAATCCTTACCTAAAGACTGGATGTCCTCTTCATTTCTAATTTCCTTATACACTACCGCATCATCGGCAAAAAGACGGAGCACGCTATTTTTTACTACTGCATTCAAGTCATTTACGTAGAGAAGAAGTAAAATTGGGCCTATCATGCTTCCCTGGGGAACACCCGATGTAACTTTTACTTCGCCGGAGCTGAGACCATCTAATACCACCCTTTGAACGCGTTCATGTAAGAAGTCTCCTATCCACCTACTACATTACTGTCTATCCCGTATGATGCTAACTTCGCGAGTAACTTACAGTGGGGAACCTTGACAAACGCTTTTCTGAAGTCAAGAAACGCTGCGTCCACCTGTACGTTACCCTCTCCGGAAACTAAAATATCATGAACAAAAAGACGTAATTGAGTTTCGCAAGACCGTCCCTTTCTGAATCCATGCTGGTTTGTTATCAATAAATCCTGGATGTCGAGATGTCCCATTAGTGATGTAACTGTTATATGCTCTATTATTTTACATGATATTGACGTTAATGATATTTGTCTATAATTACATGGCTCTTCCCTATCGCCGCTTTTAAAAATTGGGGTCACGTTTGCTATCTTCCAGTCTTTGGGAACCGCACGCTCTTCGAGGGATTTGTTAAATATTACTCTAAGATACGGAGCCATTTCGAGAGCTAATTTTTTATACACACGAGCTGGAATTTCATCAGGACCTGAGGACTTGTTCGGGCTAATATTACTTAGTAATGATACGATTCCGCTACAAGATATATTGATCGGGCACATTGGTTGCTGAAATCGGTCTGATATGGTTTCGTGAAAACTATGCTTAGGTTGATTAAAAACGCTCTGAAAAAAATGATTCAACAAATTAGCCTTATCTAAACTGGAATTTGCTATTTCGCCTCTATCGTTTTTCAAGGAATTAACCGTTGACTTTTTAGTTCCCTGTACTTCCCTAACATATGACCAAAATGCTTTCGGATTTCCCTCTAGTTGTTCTCCGAGTACTTTACTCTTGAGTTCACTAAAAGCTTTTCTAAGGGCTGTTTTTGCGGCTGCTTTACAAATTTAATAATGTTCGAAAGTATGTTTTAGGTCGCTATTAGCTACATTTCTCTTCATTTTTCTTAATTTCGCGTGGCTAGCTCGTTGGTGTTTTAAACATTTTCTAACCTCCGCGTTGTACCACCCAAGTTCCCTATTCTCGCTCTTATACTTATGAGGTATATATCTGTTGACAAGTGACCGCGTAATCTGGAGGAACTCTTACCATGTATTGTCTGTATCACTATTTTTGCTGATGTTTACGAATTTTTCAAAAGAATTCTTTAAGTCACGCCTAAATCCGTTAAAATCCGCTTTACTATAAGGGTAAATCTTTCTTTATAATTTAAAATTTTTTTCAGTATTGAGGGAAAGTTTTCGTGTACTATCTTGTGGTCGCTTATTCCATCGGCATTTTCAACTTTAATAACTTTTTCAGGGATGTTTTTTGGCGAGTAAATCGAGAACATTCTCCTCTCTATTGGGCAAATTTAGTATTTGATGTAGTGCGTCTGATGCGAATAGGTTAAGCAATGACTCGCTGATTTCTTTGTCCCTACTTATGTCTACATGCTTTTCAATCTCTCGATGGTGTATTGAAATCTCCACCTACAATAACCTGTCGTTCGTTACTATGGGAATTAATGGACCTGGTCTGGTTTTCGAGTTCTAATACTGAATCAGGATGGGGAGGTCTATAGTAGGCACAAACGTATGTTACATTCGAATTAGCTCATTGAATGGAACTCCATACACTTTATATTATATTATCGGGAATCACTTCTATTATGCTGACTAATATGTTCTTAACTGCGATAAATAATCCACCTCCCGGTCAACCCTCTCGATCTCTCCTGTATACACTAAAATTTACTGGAAAAATTTCACTATCAGCAATATCGCTTGTTAACCAATTTTCCGTTCCTATAATTATGTCAGAATTAGTACTCTCTATAAGGTGATGGAATTCAGGTATCTTGCTTCTTAAACTACGACAATTAACTACCACTACTGAAAATTCCTGTATTTTAAAATGTCTGCTTATTGTATTTGTGGGGTTTCTGTTTCCTAAATTGTGAGGAAAGTTTCAGTTCGGGGATTCTTAGGTGTTGTTTTGATTTATATGTCTTTCCTTTTTCTGTGCTTTCTTCCGTCCCGCTAAACCTATACTGTTTTGTCTGACTCGTTATTCTTTGCTATCCTGGTGAATGGTAAGTTATTTAATGGCCCACTATTTGACCTACTCACTACCCTACTCTCTGTCTTAAAAAAGGCCTTCGAGTATGCTCCAATGTCCTGCTCGCTACCTCCTGCGATGCCTCATACGTATAGTGGAAACTTACCTAAATTTTACTTAACTTAAAACTTACTCTAATTTTACCTAGAAATCAGTTCATTTGGTCTCATTTTAAAGAAAAATATATCACCCTTCCAATGTTATCAACATTTAACCCCTTATCATATTATTTTTCAAGATATTTGCCGAAAAAACCAGCCCTTTTATATGAGAAATGGTACGTGTATGCACTCCAGAGAGACCGTATTTAACAAATGAGGCATTTTCTACTCTTAAAACTCGTCATAAAATCAACAGTGTGCAGTTTTTTTTATTTTTCACTACTACTTTTGAAAATTAATCATATTGTCCCCGCAAGAAATTCTTCGAGATCACAATAAACTTTCCGTTTTGATGGAGTTTTAAACAAACCACGTGAAAAAATTAGTGAAATTAACCTATATCAATATTTTAATTTGATTATTGAAATTTTAGCCGTATAAAATTATGTATTTGTGTCATTAATGTTACATTTATTGCGCTTCTTTAAGCCGCTGAAACTAAAACGCAAACTTATAGCGTGGTCTCCATTAGACAAGGGAAAAATCTCGCTCAGGCCTCGTTGATCATGGGCACGGCCACCGCAGTCTCCACAACCCGGTCGATGGTCATCGTGGCGGAGGTGGTGCTCAGCGAGTGCCCAGCACAGTGGCGAGCGAAATTCACGCATCAAGGAAGACTGATCTACTCCCCCTCTCTTCCCTTTACCCCTCCACCTTCCCCCCCCCACCTACACCTGCGGTTTCCCAGAAAGATCCAGCTCCAAAAAAGAAACAACATGATGTTCGGAACCCGACCGCAGATTCCTCAAGTGGAAATGAATCCAAACCCCAGTGGCTGGATGCTAACTAACCTGGCTGGATCACATCGGGGTCTACTTCACGAGTAAAAATCATTATAAAAAAATAAATCCGGTTAGTGTGGTGGCTTAAGTACTAACTTTTCATTCGAAAGGCCTGGATTGAAAATGTCGGCAGTGACAAATTTTTCTCAGCAGAATCCCGGCACCTAATATCGCGCCAAAAAAAAAGGTTTTTCAGCCGCGGTACTCTGTTTGTCAGAAGGACCTTCGGACAGTGGTCCCCATGGCGCCTTTCGCGAAGAGTACCCTAAATTCTCAAGTATAACGCGCGCGTTATACATGGTTTTTTTTTGCAAAATTTTCGAAGTTATTTGATGCGCGTTATACATAAGGTGTACGAGTGCGCGTTATGCATAAGAATCACTAGGTAGGTACTTTATAAAAAATATCTTTAAGCATTAATATATTAAGTCGGTGAAATGATGATATTGCTGAAACCTATCAAAATTTCCTTCTCTGTGTTCCTAGCCTAACTTTGTTCATATTTTCTGGTGTAAACTAGAGACAATGCAATTCAAAAATTAAATGTTAATCTAATTTTAAGTCACCATTATTCAAATTAAAACTAATTCATATCGGAGGCCATATTCGAAGTTAATAGTTGACAAATGTATACGCAATTACCGACCAACTTTATTTTTAAATGCGATAACGAATTTCAAAACATTCACATAAGAAAAAAAATATCAAAAATTCTCCAAATAAATTATTCCTGTTCGACTATGAACTAACAAATCCATCAACATTTTCTGATTCACTGCCACATTTAATATCGTAATCATCCAAGTTTTTGAACAATGAGTCTGGTAAATTTTCTTGAAGCAAAACATCGCTTTCATCAGATGATGAATTGTATATAGCCCTCCATCCACCCCATCAATATCACGGGAATTAATTCCTGTTACCCTGAAACCATTGAATATGCATTCACGGGTTACATCGGCCCAACTTTCTACAATCCACTTACAGATTTCAGCATAAGAAGCTCGCTGCATCCTTCCAGATTTCGTATAGGTGAGGAAACCATTTACCATCCAGTTTTCCCATTTCCTCCGTATTTTCGATTTACAAGATCTGTTTTTTCGAGATGTCCAATGGCTGCAGCTTTTTTGTTAGACCTCCAGGAGTGACTGCAACCTTGGAATGTTTTTTCAGTAAATCTTTGGAATCGTTTGCTAAGTGTCTTGCTGAATCCAATATAAGCAGCGATTTTGGATTACAAAATGAGCCCTTCCTTTTCCCCACACCTCAGTTAACCATGTTCTCAGTATATTGCATTTCATCCAGCCTTTTGGATTTACACACACAATAATTCATTTCGGAAATTCCCCTTTGGGAATTGTTTTTCGCTTAAATATCACCATTGGGGGAAGCTTTTCTCCATCAGCCATCGCTGCTATTACAACAGTAAATCAACATTTTACAGGTTCAGTGGTGCATATTTTGTCTTGAGTGCCTTTAACATCAACTGTAAACTTTGTCGGAATGTCACAACTCATCGGTATCTCATCCATATTTCCAATCTGGCTTGGTTCAACGCCATTCTTTGCCTGCCCAACAAATAAATTGAACTCTTCCACTTTCGCTTGCCAATTTTCTGGTAACCTTTGTCCGGTAGAAGTAATCGCTCGCGCTGTCAACCTATTTCGCTTCATAAAACGATAACACCAGCAATTGCTGCCTTTAAAATTGTCAATATTTTTCTCGCGATCCATTTGCAGTGCTTTGCACTTGAGCGAGACAGTTGAAATGCCTCTTCATACACTCCTTTGCACACAGACCCAATCCTTAAATTCTTGCTCCAGATCTGTCCAGAACTCCTTTCATTTCCTTCGAGCCCTTTCTGCTGCAGGTAGAGCACTCAACAAATTCCTTTGGGACCGCCACTCTCGAACTCTGGATTCACCCACTTAGAAGAATTGGGCCGCTGGCCGATTACCGTGAATATCGGCGTTATTCACTATTTCCAACTTTCTCTACGCCATGTGAGAATTCCTTCTTTTTGGCATTTGTAAAAAGGCTTCTAATCCAAGATTGGGACTGAAATATGAAAAATAAGCGCGTTATTTATATCGTATTTATTAGGTTCATTAACTATGTACAACGAAATAAAAAATTACGGAAGTACACTTACAGTATGTCTTAAGATATGCAAAATTACATAGGTAACACTGCATGAAATACGACGTCAATGGTTTATTGAAAATAATTATATTAAGGTCAACATAACTTTCAAAATTCCTCACCTGCTCTTTATGTGACAGAGGAATAACGCTGTACCTTCGACTTCTTTCCCAGTTGTCCACAACGTTACAGCCAGACTGCAACTCCTCACAAAATGAACGACAGATGCAGATTATGAAAACATACCAGACCGATTTCAACAACCAATGCACCCGATCGATATATCTTGTGCGGAATCATATTCTTATTTAGTAACATTAGCCCGAACAAGTCCTCAGGTCCTGATGAAATTACAGCTCGTGTGTATAAAGAATTATCTCTCGAAATGACTCCGTATCTCAAAGTAATATTTAACAAATCCCTCGAAGAGCGCGCGGTTCCCAAAGACTGGAAGATAGCAAACGTGATCTCAATTTTTAAAAGCGGCGATAGGGAACAGCCATATAATTATAGACCAATATAATTAACGTCACTATCATGTAAAATAATAGAGCATATAATAGTTACATCAGTAATGGGACACCTCGACAGCCAGGTCTTATTGATAACAAACCAGCATGGGTTCAGAAAGGGACGGTCTTGCGAAACTCAATTACGTCTTTTTGTTCATGATATTTTAGTTTCCGGAGAAGGTAACGTACAGGTACACGCAACGTTTCTTGACTTTAGAAAAGCGTTTGTCAAGGTTCCCCACTGTAAGTTACTCGCGAAGTTAGCATCATACGGGACAGACAGTAATGTAGTAGGTGGATAGGAGACTTCTTACATGAACGCGTTCAAAGGGTGGTATTAGATGGTCTCAGCTCAGGCGAAGTAAAAGTTACATCGGGTGTTCCCCAGGGAAGCATGATAGGCCCAATTTTACTTCTTCTCTACGTAAATGACTTGAATGCAGTAGTAAAAAATGCGCGATAATGAACTTTTGGAAAAAGAATGGCTTTCCCCGGAATAATTATTGCATCAAAGAAAACAAAATATGTAACGTAGAATCTATTAAATACTTAGGCGTCACCATCACTGAAGACATGTCATGGGGGAAACACATCAGGGAAATAAGTAGTGTAGCAAACCGTAGATTAGGATTCGTAAAAAGGGTTCTAGGCATATGCGATGAGAGAGTACGAGAAAGAAGCTATTTTACACTTGTCAGGCCTCATTTAGAATATGGCGCTAGTATATGGGATCAGTACGAGGAAGGTATGATAAATGAATTAGAGCGTGTGCAATACAGATCCGCTAGATTTGTTAAGGCCGTTATGATAATTGTATAAGTGTTACGAGTTTAATAGAAGAACTAGGATGGGTATTACTATCAGAACGCAGGTTAAAATATAGGTTAAACCTTTTAAGTAAATTTGAAACAGAATTGTTCACAGATAACGTTAGATATATATGACGAACCCCTGCGTATTATGTTAGATTTGATCAGATTAACAAGATTAGAGAGATAGATTGTCGTACCGATAGATTTAAAATGTCATTTTTCCCGCGTACCATAAGAGAGAAAAATAGGCAGCGTAGCAAAGGGATAGGTAGGTGAAATATAGTAAGAGTAGTCTGTAGTGCATGATGCATGTAATAACAACCAATAATCCCTTTTTTATTATGTGGATACTAACCATCTAGCTGCAGGTGAGCCTGTTCTCTAGCATATCTCCCTAAAATATCCTACTTGCCTGGCAATAGTGCATGTTTGGTGACCTTCACCCCCTGCCACACATTCTCGTGGTGGCTCGCAGGGTATTACGTAGATGTAGATTATCCACTCCCCGCCACACACCCAAATGGAGGCTTGCACGATACTTCGCGCACGTGACCGCAAACATGGAACAGTTGTGTTGTAAATACACGTTGATAATATTGATATGTAATTGTAGCAGAATTAACACTGTACTGCAATCGCTTGTTAACCAATTTTCTGTTCCAATAATTTTGTCAATATCAGTACTCTCTATAAGGTGATTGAATTCAGGTATCTTGCTTCTTAGACTTCGACAATTAACTACCACTGCTGAAAATTCCTCTATTTTAATATATCTGCTTTTTGTATTTGGGGTTTTTCTGTTTTCTAAATTATTTGGAATGTTACCGTTTGGAGATTCATGGGTGTTGTTTTGATTTATATATTTTTCCTTTTTCTGTGCTTTTTTCCGTTCCGCTATACCTATACTGTGTTGTCTGATCAACTCGTTATTCTTTGCTATCCTGATGAATGGCAAGTTATTTAATGGCCCACTATTTGACATACTCACTACCCTACTCTCTATCCTAAAAAAGGCGTACGAGTTTGCTCCAATATCCTGCTCGCTACCTCCTGTGATGCCTCATACGTATATTGGACACCTGAACGATTTAGTGGCACCCGACACGAATTCAGCACCGGCCTGAGATCTAAGAACTCCGCTCCCTAGCTCCCACAGACTCCACGGAGTCTCTGGTTTATGCCTTCCTCTCGGCTCCAAACCATCGAACCCCGTTCCGTCCTAGGTACCAAGCTGCATATGGCAAGCCTTATATTGCGACTCGACCCTCCGCGAATACTTCGGAACTTGGAGCATAGATCTCTCACAGTGGATCAACACAAGGCCTGCAGCACTCGTCAGAATCCAAATTAGAACCTGGCACGTTCCCCCGGCCGCTGGGTGCGGAACAAAAAGCAGTCATGAGAACAATACGCGGTGAAGCCAGAAACTGGGAGAGAACTAAGTAGAAGAACCTGCTCACATAAAGTACCCTCGTTAGGGTAAAACTACTGCTCATACTGACTATAAATACTATTCATCTATTATTGCATGGGTTGGGGGTTAATATCGGAATTAGATCGCGTGCAGCGAAGAGGAGCTAGGTTTGTGAAACGATGCTACGATAAGTTTGCTAGTGTGTCTTGATTGTTAGAAGAATTGGGATGGGAATCGCTATCACAGCGTAGATTAAATTATAGGCTTAACCTCCTAAATAAATTTCAGGAAAATCATTTCTCTGACGACCTGAAAAACATACTATTAACCCCCTCGTGCTACGGCAGAATAGATCGCGCCAATAAAATTAGAGAGCTAGATTGTAGAACCGATAGGTATAAAATGTCATTTTTTCCGCGTACCATTCGGGACCATAACATCTGTGATCGTCGTCATGAATTGTGCGAATAGTGACATTAGCTAGACTGTAGATCTTTTTCTTTATATTCTCTAAGTTCTCATTGATGCATGATGTAAATATTGATGTTCTTATTTATGCATGATATTTTGAATACGTAGTAGTAGTCTTTGTATCCCTTGCATGTTGGAACGATTGAAGATAGAATATTTCTTGGTTAGTAGATTTTAATGGGTTGCATGTGTGGTACGCTGGTTTCAATGTAATTTTGGTGTTTTGCCGTATTGTTCATGCATGTCTGGTGTGGAAGCACCGCCAACCACATGCCCTTTGGGCGGCTTGCAGGGTATGACGTAGATGTAGATGAATACTGTAAGGTACTGAATCGTGCAAAAAAATGCTGTGCATTTGAAGTGAGGTGAGATGATAAAAATGATGATATGTTCTTTAAAAATAGTGCGAAGTCTATTATACTAAGTGGGAGATCCATAGAATTGATATATCCCTTCCATGATGGTCCCTTCCGAGGGAGGGAGGGATCAAATGGCGGAATACGAATGGAGGGAGGGTAAGCAGAACGATATTCAGGAAATTGGGTCGTCTGAACAAGTACTATCCAAAAACCTACCAATTAGCTAGTAGAATATTGAAATGAATGAGTTGTGGTCTCATATTGTACGCAAAACATTTTAAATTGTACAATCTGTCGGTTCTTCCGGTTAATTTCCTTTCTCTTGTGCCCGTGATTCTTTCCACCGTAATACGTCGTCCATTGGATAATATGCTGAGCGTCAGAAGTGAAATTGTCTTTTTCGAATCGCAATACGTCGCGCCTTACTTTATTTTTCCGTTTGATCAGTTAAAGATTTACATCCTAGATCCTTTGACAATCAGGTGACGCTGCTTAGTTTATCGTAACTACTTCTTAGAAATCTTTCCGCACTCCGCTGCACTCGGATCTATTTCTGAGAATACATCTACATCTACGTCATACCCTGCAAGCCACCCAAAGGGTGTGTGGCAGGGAGTCCTTCCACACCAGGTATGCATCAATAATACGGCAGAACACCGAAACTACATTGAAACCCGCGTACCACACATGAAACGCGCCAATTAAAATCTAATAACCTAGAAACATTCTATCGTCAATCGTTCCAACATGCAAGGGATACAAAGACTACTACTACGTATTCAAAATATCATACATAAATAAGAACATCAATATTTACATCATGCATCAATAAGAACGTAGAAAATATAAAGAGAGAGATTTACTGTCTGCCTATTGTCACAATTCGAACTATTCATGACGACGATCACAGCTGTTATGGTCCCGAATGGTACGCGGAAAAAATGACATTTTATACCTATCGGTTCTACAATCTAGCTCTCTAATTTTATTGGCGCGATCTAATCTGCCGTAGTACGAAGGGGTTAATAGATTGTTTTTTACGTCGTCAGCGAAATGATTTTCCTGAAATTTAGTTAGGAGGTTAAGCCTATAATTTAATCTACGCTGTGATAGCGATTCCCATCCTAATTCTTCTAACAGTCCAGACTCACTAGCCAACTTATCGTAGCATCGTTTTACAATCCTAGCTCCTCTTTGCTGCACGCGATCTAATTTCAATATCAACCCCGAAGACCAGTGCTACTTCAAAATGGAAACCTCTCCTACGTCGAGTTACATTAAATATATTGTTGATTGCTCGATTTAACAGCGTCTATCTTCCCTTTTCTATTGTATCATTTTTTTCCATGGGTATTATTTTTTTGATCATTGGTTGGACATTGCATTGCCACCTCGCCTGAGGAAGTTGCAGCTGCGGGATATTCCGCGTGTTCGTCAAGGGAGGAGTTCTGACTTCGCAACGGTCACATACCCGCCCTTGAGTTCTCGCCAATCGGTTTTGGGTGGAAGGAAATGGGTCCTCGGCGGAGGATTCGTCTCGAAGAGAGTTCGGCGAAGGGCGAGCCAGATGGAAGCGAGGGAAGGAACCAGGGACCTATGCCTGAGAGTTTTGAATGCTATTCCACGAGGAGGAATGGATAAAGATGGAAGGTAGTATAGTGGAAATCTATAACTAATTGAAGGGAAAAATATAAGTTAAATCTTTTGCGCAGTCGCGAAGCAGAAAAATTTTGTCTGACGTTCAGCATATTAAGTCAGTGCCAACTTATTGTTGTAGAATAATTACAGGCATTAGATAAAGGAGATCGACTGCAGAACGGATATATTTAAAATTTATTTTTTCCACTCACAACGTGCAGTGAGGTTCTAGTAGCGATAAATCATATCAATTCGACTTCCAACCTCACTAGATAGACTAGACTTGGTGATTGTACTTAATAGCATATCACCATCATATAAACCTTACCCCGCTTGAAATGCCTGGCATTATTGTTTTTTTTCCTGCATGATTTATTGTGTTATAGTGTTCAATAATTATTTGTCCTATTGGTACTGACCAGTAGTTGTATCTTTAACAAGTTTAACAAGTGCACGTTGGTATATTTGTTAATGTAGACACCTTCTGGTTTGACTGCGCATTGATCTCCTGCCTGCATTTTGGTCGGCGCCCAGCGGCCATTGGGGGAAAGTACGAGGCTCTGATTTGGACTGGCATGGGTTCCGCACGCCGGGTGTGGAATCACTTCGTACCACAAATGCCACTCATCCGAGTGGTGGTTTACTAAGGGCTTCGTAAATATATAGAAGAATATGTGTGCTTTAGCAAATGGTGTCGATCGTCTTCCGGGGAATTGTTCTGCTGCGATATGCTGATTATAGTGCGAATGCTTGTCGGTAGGTTGCGTTGGCAATCCGAACCGCGAATTGAGTGCAGTGTGAAGAGGATAGAGAGAGATATATAGATTTTATTGGTATTTATTTATCCTGGGTTAGATGAGGAGAGAACGACCAGTGCCCTCACTGGTACACATATATGAATAGTATAGAGAAATCCTTTTAGTATAAGGTTTAATTTAGTCTTAGTTTTAGTTAGTATTTATCAGTTTAGTTTAGTATAAGGGACCATAATAGTTGTGATTGATCAGTTCTAGGATACTGACTAGGCTAAATAGGTTTTTTCCGTAGTGCTCGGTAACTTAACATCAATTGTAGATACATCTACCTCTACGTCATACCCTGTAAGCCACCCAAAGGGTGTGTGGCAGGGGGTGCTTCCACACCAGGCATGCATGTATTAGATACTAACTACGCATGATACTCCTAGATACTAACTTCGCATGCAATCTCCGGCGTGATATACTCCTGTATGTCTTAGTACCTTGTAGTGCTATTTATTAGTCGCATTGATAGTACTAACCAGTAGTCGTGTCTTGAGTAGTGTACTGCATGGTAGGATGTTCTTCTATGTATTACTCTCCTGGTTTGTGGTCTGAGTTCGTACCGTTGTCCTGGCTGCTTTTGGCCTGCGCCTGGCATTCGGGGGAACGTGCGCGGTTCTGATTTGAAGTGGGATGAGTGCTGCATGCCTGGTGTAGAATCACCCTCTGGCCACACCCTGGTTGTGGCTTGCACGGTATTTCGTAGATGTAGATGTAGTTGGGATTCACGCCCACATTTATGGAGAACGCCAGTTTCAAAGTCAAGCCGGATACAACGGCTATCTTGATAACATACTTATAGTTTGGTTTTCCTTTTTACATTCTAGTCCTAATTTTTAAATAAGAAAGAGGATAACTTTTACTAAAACCACTAATTTTTATTTCAAAACGACCTGGGTTTCGATGAGCATTCACATCATCTTCAGGTAAATGACAGCCGAAGTGCAGGCCTTATATAGTAGACATTGCCAGGTGAGGATAAGGACTGTACTTCGGATTTCAATTACCTGAAGATGATGTGATTGCACATCAAACCCCGGGTCGTTTTATAATAAAAATTAGTGGTTTTAGTAAAATTTGTCCTCTTTCTTATTTAATGATGGAATACCACCAAGTGATACTGAAGAAAGTGAGTGATCCTCATTTTAAAAAAATCGCGCGAGAATTTCAAGGTTCGCTAAACAATCATGATATCGAGAGGTTATTTGGCTCCTTCCGTGAGCATTCTTGTCGTTGGAAGCGGCCGCGTTCCAGAGAGGGAGAAGGGAAAGTAAGTTTTCTTGCGTGGGTGTGTTCTTGGGAGTGCGACGCAACGGTGAAGGGAGGAAGGAGGGTTGGAGTGGTGACTCGAGGCGAGGGAGGAAACGTTGCCTCGGGGGGCTTAATGGAAGGGGGAGGGAGGGAGGGAGGAAAGAGGAGGGGAGGGCGGCTGTGAGAGAGTACTCAGAGAGGGAAGAAGTGATGGAGGAGGAGGAAGTGGAGAAGGAAGGCACAGACTGCGTGCCGACGTCTCTTCTCCTCTTCACAGTCAACTCGGTTCTCGCTCACAAACACCCTCCCCCTCCCTCTCCCTCCCCACTCCCCCTTGAGCAACAGAACACATTGTCGCCAGAAGGGGTGCCTAGGGGATGGGTAAGCGGAATGGGGAGGCCTGTGGGAGTCCCTTCTTTCTTCTCCACCCCCTCCTTCCCCTTGCACACAACCACCAACGCCCACTTCCCCCTCATCGGCACTCCCCAAGGTTGCAAGGTTGCATGAATGTGAACGGCGGCAGCGGAAAATGCCGGTTTGCGGAGATGACGGAACCGTAATAACTTCACTGCATTGCTGTGCGCCGCTCGGTAGGGCACCAAGGCCACACGTGCGCCTATCTGAGAAGCACATCCGGAAAGTAAAGATACAAGTCTGACATTTTTTGACGGCGAAAGTTATATGTTATCAGTTGGCAGCACTGTATTGCCTCTTAGTGTATGCCGGACGAAAAGATATTTACAAGACCTGTCTTGGGACTACGTTTTCCTCACCTTCTTAAGTTTTGCGGTACTTTCAACAACTTTTTCCTCTTGTCATAATGTAGACTACATTCGCATTTTTTCAAAATTCCATCAGTTGTAAGAAGTGCGATGTAAATACCGTAATATTAATTTCCTAAACATGTCGTTTTACACGACTGAGATGCTCAGTATTTGATTAAGTAAGTACTATATCTACTTGACTCTAAACTTAAATCTTTTCTTCACGCCTGTCAGTGAAAAAGTCTTCACATTTGGGATATTTTTTTACGATTCAGTAAAAATCACTTGGGCATGTAAATGATTTATCTTTTGAAAATAGTCATCAACTAACACAGGTTGCATAACTATTAAACTTCAGACAAAACCTTGGAATTAGAAATTCCACATTTTTCAAGTAAATTCTCTCTGGTGTGCATACCTCTCTTACCACTTCCCATGGAAAATGGTCTCTCTTTTTTTGGCAAATAAGTAAGTAGTCTCGAAAAGTATGGCGGTGAGTCACTGATGATATATTTTTGTCTTTCTTAGTTTAGGTATATTTGTTTCAATGAGTGCATTGAATTATATCTAAAGTGGTATATATTATTCAAAACAATTTAAAATGGTGAAGTCCATTGCAAATTCCTCGAAATACGAGGTTCGGGCCGTGATTAGTTTTTTGCCCGCGAAAGGAGAAACAGCTGCGGAACTTCATTGTCAAATTGACTATGAATATGGCGAAGGAGTAAAAAAGTAGCAAACCATGGGAAAGTGGGGTCGTGATTTTCAGTAAAGATGATTTGATGTATTACTGAATAGAAGGCCATCGGTCATCAGTAAAGAAATTCACCATAATTAGATTAGAGAAGACATGAATTTTACCATTGATGAACTTAATGAACAATGCTCGGAATTAGCGAAATCATATCTTTATGAAACGATAGCATAAGCACATGGGTTTCGGAAACTGTTCACTTTTTTCGCTTTCTCTGGGTGCCAAAAATGCTCTCTGAAGATCCCCGAAAAAAATATCTACTTTGGGTGTCCTGTAAATAAGCTTAAACTATCAAACTTCGCAGTTAGTTCATTTCCACCACTCCTAACGGTACTGGACTTCACAGTGGGAGAATTATTAAGGAGGGATTGCCGTGGGCGGGAGAGTTAGACATTGTTAGTGTGCTCAAGGCACTGCAATCAGTGTACGGTGGCTATGTTTATGCAACTTCTCTATAGCTGTGCCCTAAAAACTGTTCAGTGTATTGTATCAGTTTTAGTTCAGTCTAGAGTATACTGTATAGAGTCTAGAGTATACAGTCCAGTTATTGAGCACATTTGGTGCACAGATCCACCTTGGTTACAGCACAGGTTTTTTTCTGCAAGGTCACAAGGGGGATTGAATGGGTTCAATGGAGGCGGAGACTTATGCGAAGTGGCATTTTAAAAAACTCACTCCAAGACTCGCTAAATGCATTAACACCCTAGGCGTTAATTGGGAAATTTGGGGACAGATGGGGAAATCATAAATGCATTCGAATGGCACCGTTAGTAAAGTGCTTGAGAAATATTTTATGTTATTTGTATCTTTTCTTTCCCAATATTTCTCGCGCGCATATTCAGGTTGTTTCAGGAGAAATCTGCGTAACTTTTTGAGGTGATTGGGCAATTAAGAGCGTGTTTTTGCCGATAGAAATGAGGTCATAACGACTTATTTACGGAGCATTGGAAAAGCGAATATTTTGGTCAGCACATATTCCACTTACCGTGTAAGAATCGATACTCGGGTGCCAACTTGAAAATGAAGAACGATTAGCGATTCGTTGGTGGATACGGGGTCTACTACATGTGATTCAATTGTTATATTCGAAGTAAAATATGATCATAGGGACTTAGCAATACTCTATTAGGTGTGTATTTTTTTCAGGAAGTACATTTATCAAAAAAATTGCTTGTCAACATTGCAAGAACGATAGATACATTGACCACTGTAGAGAAGAGTTTCAAATATTATCAATTTGCATAACTTAATATTAAGTGTTCGAGATCCGGGTTTGAGTCCCAGGTAAGTCGGATGCTTTCTTCACTGTTGAATTCCTGCACCTCACTCAGTGAAGCCCGCGTATACCCTACAGTTCTTCGTTTTTATGCCCACTATCACCTGTTGTGATTCCGTCTTGAAATTGAAAAGACTCAAAAATAAGAAAATGATCAAATGGAACCTACCAAAGCTCAAAGATGAAATATGTAGAAATAAGTTCAAAGAAGAGACCGATCGATGCATGAATGAATTACAACAAGAAAATTACACTAATGTAAACTGGGATGGTATAAAAAATACATTGATTAAGGCAGCAGAAAAAGTATTGGGAAAGAGAGGACCAGAAGCCAGAAAGGAATGGGTTACAGAGGAAATATTGAGCCTAATGGAAAAAAGAAGAGACCTCAAGAATGATGAAACCGATGACAGAAAACGCCTTTATAGAGCTGTGAGGAATGAGATCAATAGAAAATGCAAGCGAGCAAAGGAAACTTTTCTTGAGGAGAGATGTAAAGGAGTCGAACAGATGATGGAGAATGGGAATGTGGAATCCGCATATTCATCCATTAAAGCATTTTTTGGTCAGAAGAAAATAAAGGGATGTGCGATAGAAGCAGAAAATGGAAAGCTCTTGTACCTATCAGACAAAGTAGCAAAACGTTGGAAAGAATACCTCGAGAAATTATATGGAGATGAAATTCTAACCAAAGATTCTGTTCTTGAACATGACGACGAAGTTGAAGATGACAACAGAGGTGACCCAATTATGAGATCCGAATTTAACTTATCAGTTACAAAACTACGAGAGCCCCCTGCCGAAAAAGAATTCGGCGAAAAAATGTGAACAATACCGCACCCTAAGCCTTGTCACGCATGCTTCCAAAATACTTACATCCATCATACTGAAGAGAGTTGAACCTAAAATTGACGCACTTTTATCCAATGATCAATTTGGATTTAGAAAAGGAAGAGGGACACGCGAAGCTATTCTCTCGCTCAGAATCATAATAGAAAAACGACTGAGAAAGAACAAAGACACATTTGTGGCCTTCATAGACTTAGAAAAGGCGTTTGACAAGGTTCGTTGGGCACCAATGTTCCAAATGCTGAAAGAAGCAGGAATTAAATACAAGGACAGGAGAGTAATCTGGAACCTATATGAAGAGGAAAAGGCAGTGGTGCGCTGTGGAGACCATGTGCAGGAAGCAACTATAAGGCAAGGGGTAAGACAAGGATGCTCCCTATCACCGATTCTCTTCAATTACTACATACAGAGAGCTCTAGATGAGATGAGAGAAAAGGTAGGGGAGCTAGGTGGTGTCAAGATCCATGGAGAAAAACTGGATATGATGAGGTTCGCTGATGATATTGCACTACTGGCTGAGAGCGAAAAGGATCTGAGCGAGGTACTTGAGACAATGGAGGACATCCTAACAGCAGGATATAATATGAACATTAATGTAGATAAGACCAAAGTACTTAAGGTTAGCAAGTATGGGGGACAAGCTAAAGTGTATTTAAGGGACAGGCGATTAGAGAACGTAGAGGAGTTTACCTACCTGGGAAGCAAAATAACAGCCGATGGAAGGAGCAAAAGAGACTTATTAAGTAGAATTCACCAGGCAAAGAAGGCGTTTTATCAAAAAGGGAAACTCCTAACATCCAGAAATATCTGCCTAGACCTTAGAAAACGCCTTCTTCAAACTTATGTGTGGAGCATATTTTTATATGGAAGTGAGACCTGGACGTTGGGCAAGGCAGAAGAGAGGAGGGTGGAAGCATTCCAGATGTGGTGTTTCAGAAGGATGTTAAAGATTCCCTGGGTGGACAAAATCAGTAACGAGGAGGTTCTCAAACGTGTGGGGGAGTCTCCTTGTCTGCTGAAACTACTGAAAAAGAGAAGAAATATCTGGATCGGGCACCAACTAAGGCACGAAACATTGCTGGCCACCATCTTAGAAGGCACTGCAGAGGGAGCCAACTGCCGGGGCAGGCCTAGGTTGGAGTTTATGGGCCAAATAATGAAGGAGTTAGGCTGCTCCACTTATGTGCAGTTGAAAAGAATGGCACAGGACCGAAGAGTATGGAGAACTGCCGCCAACCAACCTTTGGGTTGATGACTTAAGAAGAAGATCACCTGTTTCATGCATGCCATATGGTCTCTTCCTCAGATGCATCCACGTAAACCAATCATTATCTTATAGAAAGTGATGCTTTTGCCCCATTGGAGGAATTTAGAAAGGCTTGCGAATTCTTTATGAGCTCTACATGCTTCCCTCATAGAAATATTCATAAAGTAACCTGGATGTCACCGGACGGGAGCACAAATACTACTACTGTAATCAAATAGACCACATCCTGATAGAGAAAAGAGCATCCAGAAGCATACTAGATGTCAAGAGAAGAAGAGGTTCATGCTGCGGATCAGATCACTGCTTAGTTCAGGTCAGATTGAGATGCAGAATATCTAGAAAGAACGAAGATCAAGGGAAAGCTGAAAAGCTAGATGCTGAGAAGCTAAAGTCACCGGCAATAAGGTCTTTGAACAGAAATTGAAGCAAAAACTATCAGACAGAAACCAACTAGATCAATCAGTAGAGGACCAATGGAACATAATTAAAACAACAATCAACAATAGACTGTATGAATACCAAAAAAAGAGCCACGTGGTTTGAAGACGAGTGCCATGAAGCTATAGAAGAAAGAAACAAGAAACACAGAAAGTATATAGAAAGGAGAACCAGAGAGATATGAAGGGATTTCGAAACAGCCAGAAGAAGAAGAGCAGATAAATTATGCAGAAGGAAGAAGAGAAGACATAAAAATGACATTACTAGTAAAATGGAAGAAGGTTTCCGGGACAATAATCAAAGAGGGTCATATAGATACTTAAAGAGCATTAGAGAGGACTATTAACCCCGAAAAAGTCTGTGCAGAAACGAAGCAGGGCAATTAGAGAGTGACCCCCAAAACATAAAAAATATCTGAAAGAGATATTTCCAAACCCTCCTAGGAACACGAGAGGAAGAAGAAAACGGGCATTGTATGAATCTACATGCTGATATGGAAGAAATAATAGAATCCCCTACATTAGAGGAGGTGAGAGACGCAATAAAGGCCCAAAAGAACAACAAGGCCCCAGGAAAGGATGAAATACCTTCTGAAATGTATAAACTAAGTGAAGAACACCTAACTGAAAAAAATGCATGCTCTGATTACAAATATGTGGGAGGATGAGACAATTAATACGAATTGGAGAAAGAGCATTCATTATAAGCCCTATACACGAAAAGGAAGACAAATAGAAACGTGACAACTATCGAGGGATCTCTCTTCAATGCACAGCATATAAAAAATATTAACATGCATTATCAATCAGCGACTTATACCCATAGCAGAGGATATTATTGATGAATATCAAGCGGAGTTTAGGAGAGGCAGGTCAACAGTAGACCAAATATTCACAATAAAAGAAATATTGCGCAATGCCTGGGAATATGACAATGATGTAAATAATGCATTCATAGATTTCAAACAGGCATGTCACTCACTCAATTGAAGAAAAAACTCTCTAATACTGCTGGAACTTAAAATCCCTCATAAATTAATATGATTAATCTACACGACAATGGAGGACACAGTAGCAGTGGTACGTATCCGAAACCAACTGACAAATGTATTTAAAATCTCGAAGGGTCTGAAGCAAAGAGATGGACTGGCACCTACTTTATTTAATATAGCTCTGGAGTTCGTAATAAGGCAGATGGATTCGGTAAGAGAAAATTTGTTAACCAACAAAATAACGCAGCTGGCTGCCTACGCAGACGGTATTTATATTATGAGCAAAAGAGCAGTAGCGACACAGAAAACCTATCTACAAATAAAAAACCATGCCAGAAGTATTGGCCTTGAGATTAACCAATCTAAAACAAAAATACTACTGCAAAAAAGAGGGAACAGGGGCTGACAGATAGCGTTAGAAGACCCAATTGAGTCAGTGGATCAATTTATATACCTAGGGGTGGAATTAAATGTAGATGGCACAGAAGAGGGAGAAGTCTGGAGAAGAATAACACTAGCTAATAAAGCCTACCTTGCAATGTCATATGTATACATATATTGAAAAATACCCATCGCAATTCAAGCTGAAAATAGTCTGAAATGTGAAGCATGGAGTGTGACAGGGAAGACAAAAACCATACTTGTTCGATTTGAAAGGAAAGTGCTTAGAGAAATTTTAGGAACTATTTGGGAAAACAGCATCTGGAGAATCAGATTCAACAATGAATAATATTATCTTTTTAGAGAACCCCCTCTGTCAAAATTCATCTGACTACAGCGACTGCAGAGGGCCGGGCATGTGGCTAGAATGGATGACAAAAGGCTACCAAAGGGAACGTTTGACAGCCGAATGTACGCTAAAAGACCAGTAGGAAGACCACGTAAGCGCTGGAAAGATGAAGTACAGGCTGACACACAGGATCTCCTAGAACTACGACTCTGTAGGACAGCAGCAACAGAAAGGAAAGCATGGAGGCAGAAGTTAAGGTAGTCCGAGCGAGATAGTTCCCTAGTCATCTACATCTACATCTACGTAATACCCTGCGAGCCACCACGAGGGTGTGTGACAGGGGGTGAACATCACCAAACATGCACTATTGCCATGCAAGTAGGATATTTAAGGGAGGTATGCTAGAGAACAGGGTCACATGCAGCTAGGTTGTTAATATCTACATAATAAGAAAGGGATTATTGGTTTTTATTACATGCATCATGCACTACAGACTACTCTAACTATATTTCACCTACCTATCCCTTTGCTACGCTGCCTATTCTTCTCTCTTATGGTACGCGGGAAAAATGACATTTTAAATCTATCGGTACGACAATCTATCTCTCTAATCTTGTTAATCTGATCAAGCCTAGCATAATACGCAGGGGTTCTTAATATATATCTAACGTCATCTGTGAACAAATCGGTTTCGAGTTTACTTAAAAGGTTTAACCTAAATTTTAACCTGCGTTCTGATAGTAATTCCCATTCTAGTTCATCTATTAAATTCGCAACACTTATACAATTATCATGACAGCCTTTAACAAACCTAGCGGATCTCCTTTGCACACGCTGTAATTCTTTTATCATACCTTCCTCTTTCGGATCCCATATACTAGCGGCATATTCTAAATGAGGCCTGACAAGTGTAAAATAGCTTCTTTCTCGTACTCTGTCATCGCATTTGCCTAGAACACTTTTTACGAATCCTAATCTGCGGTTTGCTACACTAGTTATTTCCCTGATGTGTTTCCCCCATGACATGTCTTCGGCGATGGTGACGCCTAAGTATTTAATAGATTCTTCGTTAGATATTTTCTTTTCTTTGATGCAATAATTATTCCGGGGAAAGCCATTCTTTTTCCAAAAGTTCATTATCGCGCATTTCTTGAAATTTATTTCTAGCTTCCAACTATTACACCAATCATCAATCGCATCTAAATCCTTAGCTAAACACTGACTGTCCTCTTCATTTCTAATTTCTTTATACACTACTGCATCATCGGCAAAAAGACGGAACTTTCTATTTTTTATTATTGCGTTCAAGTCATAATGGGGACCATAGTCGAATTATACGTTTTAATTTCACCAGCTGTAAGACACATCAATTAAATATTGCATTATTAATGGTGCAATAATATAGTTTTATATGACAGAAATTGTAGGTAATTAAATGGAAATATGTAAATAAGTCTTTAACTTGACTCATTTTTTTCGCGCGGTGCGTTTGAAACTCCTCCTAAACGGAAGGTTTATTGTAGTACCCAAGAACCTACTGCTGTGACAATATGATTAATTTTCAAATATAGTTGAGAAAACATACAAACTACACGCTGATAGTTTTTTTTACGATATCTAAGTGTTAGAAATACCTTATTTTGTAAATTATGTCTCTCTGGAGTGCATACACGTACCATTTTTCATGTCAAAGGGCTGGTATATTTAGGCAAATAACTCCGAAAGTAATGCGCTTAGGGATTGAATTTTTGGTGTCATTAGAAGGGTGAGATATTTTGATTTAAAATAACACCAAATTCATTGATTTCCAGGTAAAATGATATTTCGCTCTAACTGCCTTGAGGGAGGCCAAGCTGTATATTGCGCTGTAGTGCCATAGGAGAGGAGGGTGACCCTGAAGTACAGACAGAGCCACCTTAAGAGAGTCGTTGACAGACGGGAGAGCACGGGATTGTGGGTGGTTTTGCCGAGTAGCTGGTCGGAGTGGAGCGACCGCGATCCGTCGAGCTTCTAACGATAAACGTAAGTATACATTGACCTCAGAAGAAGGGAGTCCTCTGACTGGACAGGAAGTTCTCGTCAAAGCGATTCCAACTGACTACGAACCGAGTTTAAGGCAGTCTGAGGGGTAAGAGAGAGGCCTCAAGTGGCCGGGCTCACTAAACTAAGCATTCTGAGGATTACGAGGGTAGCCTTTTAAGTGTAGGGAATAGAACGTTCCTTATCACCTAGCAACTATAAATGGTGTTTATAAACAACTTTTTCAGTTGGTTAATGCCCATGAAAAAGTTTCATTAAGATCGGCCTGATAGTTTTAAAACGGTGGCGAGTCAAAGTTCCCAAGTCGCTGTACGAGATGGAACTAAGTCATGAACAGTACCGCACGATAATTTTCTATAACTTTAGACGAAGCCTCACCCAGCAAGAATGCGTCGCAGAACTTTTTGTTGTTTTTGACGAAGAAGCACCATCAAAGACAACCGTTTATCGCTGGTATGCAGAGTTTCAGCTAGGACGCTCTAGCCTCAGTGACGAACCGCGTGAAGGGCGACCAAAAACCGCCGTCACTCAAGAAAACGTGGATGCTGTACGTAACATGGTTCTGGAAGATGGTCATGTTACATACCGTGAGATTCAGGCATCATTGGATATCTCAGGGACCTCAGTTTAAAAGATCTTACACGAAGAGTTAGGTGTTAAAAAATTGGTTTCCCGCTGGATACCGCACCTCCTCACAGTAGAACAGAAAGCAGCTCGAGTCAAATGGTGTCGAAATACTCTGCAACGATTCAACTCAGGAGCATCAAAGCACGTTCACAACATTGTAAGTAGTGATGAATCATGGATCTATAGCTACGAGCCTGAATCAAAACGCCAATCTTCAGTATGGGTCTTCCAAAGTGACTCAAACCGACAAAAGTTGTTCGCTCTCGCAGCGTTGCCAAGAAAATGGTCGCATCGTTCGTAGCGTAGTCAGGGCATGTAGCAACGATTGCTCTTGAAAATCAAAGAACAGTTAATGCTCAATGGTATACGACCATTTGCTTGCCAGAAGTGATCGCCGAGCTTCGGAAAGATAACCCAAATCGACGCATTACGCTCCATCACGACAATGCAAGCTCACACACCGCTCGAGTCACAAAGTCGTTTTTGGAACAGCAAAACGTCGAAGTTCTTGATCATCCTCCATACAGCCCGGACCTAAGTCCCAATGATTTTTTCACATTCCCCAGAATCAAGAATATGCTACGAGGAAAGCGCTACCAGACGTCTGAAGAAGCGGTCGATGCCTACAAAACAGCCATTTTGACTACCCCTACTTCGGAATGGAATAAATGTTATAACGACTGGTTCCATCGAATGCAAAAGTGCATTGACTATCGCGGAGAGTACTTTGAAAAACAATGAAAAAATTGCGTTATTGTACCTCTTATAGTTTTCTTCATTCCCGACACTTAAAAGGCTACCCTCGTATTTTTGGGACTAGCTTTCCACTTCGAATCAAAAAATTGGCTCGGTCACCAAAGAATAGGATTTTGGAGATTCTGGCGCAAACTAAGGGTTGCGAAGAAGATTCGGAAATTACCTTTTTCCCGCTGTCGACAATGGACCATATTATAACTGCCAATGAGAATTTTAACTAGGTTAGTCGATAGGTAGTGAAGTTAATTGATTGATAATCCTCCCTAATGCTTGTTTCTTAAACTATAACTCAGTACTTAAATCACATTTCGCATGTTTCCTGAATAACTCTTGTATCTCTGTGCGTCAATGCAGTTGCAAAATATGTGCGTTGATACAAATAGTTCCTGTAGCATTGTTGGAATACTTATGTTGCTGTACATATTAATGAAAGTACACTTTTTTACCAGTATTTGCAGATTATTTTGCTAATAATTCAACTATCGTAACTTCCTTAAATTTTATTAGGGTACATTTTGGTGCATGCTGGTGAAAGCTACCCCCTGCCACGCACCATTGAAATGGCTTGCGGAATATTTTGTGGAAGTACATGTAGATTCATTACATAACGGTTCGAGAAATACATTCGACCGAGACGCAGATATATATATAGAAGAGAATCGGAGGGTGCGAGAGTTGCATAATAACCACCAGGTGGCTTCGCATTGCCTCATTCGGCGTACGAGGCTGATGAGTGTCGCGGTGACGTTAGATTTTGGACTTCCCCTCTCTCTCTCTCTCTCGAGGACTCGTTAGTTTGTCATAATGGGATTAAACTATGAAAATAAACGTAAGTATAAGATTTCATGAATTAAAAATTATTGTGCTCGCATCGATACCGAATAATCTAGATATATTTTTTCTACATTTCTTTCATTTTTTCATAGGAAGCTTGCCGACCAGCCGTTCACTGCGAAGCTCTATCTAGTAAATGCAGAACATACGAATAAACGTTCAGAAAAATTTAACCCTAATTTGGTGAAGTTATGGATAAGCAACTCTTTTACGTCTGACAGCATCATATGTTCTTATATGTAGTAGCTATAAATTCACCGCACATATAAAATTAACAAAAAAGCCCTTTTAAAGACTTTAGTTTAAAGTAGAATGTCACGAATGAAATTAATTAATATGTAACGGTTAATTTTTCAGCTTTCATACGTCTTTGGCCAGCATAAGAGTGGTCCGTGTTCGATTTTCAATGAACGCTGATGAAGTTTTGTATGAATAGTCACATATCGGTGGTATGAATTAATGGAAATCGTAGTTGCAATGACTGTCTAATGATATGAAAGTTTATAAATACAAAAGAGAAAATTCAGCATATGAAAATCATTCTAATTGACCATAAATTGAATTCAAGAATCAAAAATATCTCGACCAGGGGTGGTCTTTCCCTCTCGTGGTCGTTAATGTCATCCATAAGGCAAGCCGCATTGGTAGGGAAATGCTCTAAGTCCTGGATGATCGCAATTCATGTTTGTTACCCAGTTACAACTACCGAGCCATCTTATTTCAGAGGCGAATTTTAGATGGAGTTTCGTATCGTTTCGGCGTATTTATTTGCGTCCGTTTGAGTTACTGTCAACTGAGTCACTTTTACAATACGTGGTGATATTGTCTGCGAACGTTTAATGGAATGATAAGGAAGGGAAAAAGCATATGTACTAATCTCACTGGCAAACAAAGAGAAAGCAGTAGTTCTCGGATTTCACCTCATCAGCCCAGACCATTCCAATCAAATGCCATTAGTTCCCATCATACAAGGGTTTTGAGGCCAGCTGACAGTCTTTGTTAAAGCAACGAGTAATCTTATGAGAATCTGGAGAATCTCAAAAGGTTTTCCCGTGTCGAAACAAAACTTCGCCAATACTAATCTAGTCAAACTCGGAATGTATGAAGGGCTCATGATATTGATTTGGGACGTAGTATGCCTTTAATAATAGATTATTTTCCCCTTATGCTGCGGGCGATACCTTTTCTGCCAAAGATCATGCTTCGGACGCCAGTCGTTTAACCCACAGGAAAGAAGTGGTATTTTACTTCCTTCAGCTCCTCAAAAGTATTCGACTTGTGCCTCCGAACTTTTCGAAGCGCGGTGAGGCTCTTCTTTCTGGCGCAGCAAAAACCTCTGCGTCATTCACAACAACAATCTACCTCGACCACCACCACCCGGAACTTTGCTTAGGTTTACTAATGACTACTTCACTGAAACGAGCGTCGATAGACGGACAAGCAGAGCAGACAGCGTAAGCTGAGATATTTTTCAAAGTGTTAGCGGCCTCTCCCTAAATTCTCGGAGGAAAAAAGATCTTATTAGCCTTTAAGTATGCCTCATCTTTCTCCCAGGCGGAGGAATCGGCTAGTGGATTTGTTAATGGCAAATGTCTGTCGAAAAATTATCCGAATATATGTTGCGTCTTCGACTTTGATCCACTGAACTTTTATTTGGTGTTTAAATGTAAAAAATCCTAATCTCACTACAATTAAACGGAAGCCATCAAATTGTCCGCTATAATGAGAACTATGTTTATTCAAATGTTAATCTATATTCATTTTTCGTCCGTAATTAGGAATGTTTATGAGTTCACAGACCTCTAAATTCTAGTTGGTTCATAACATACCATTTAACACAGATGGAGCGGACTGCACGGAGCCCTGATCAAATCCACAGCAAGTATTTGGGCGTTCATTATCTGGAAAATGCGAGAAACAAACGTTTTTTACTCCCTCAAACGAAACGACCCCAAATTTAGATGCAATATGAAAAATGGTGAAGGAAGTGTGGAAAATGGACCCAGTAAGACGATGTCAAAATGTGGGAAACTCAATGTCTCAGAGACTTGGTCAGGAAATCGAGAATTGAGGGGGATGGATTGATTTTTAGGCTAATAAACATCCTCATCCTTTATATATATACCAGCTCAATTCACAAAGAAAAATTACTGTGGTCATGTGCGCACATGACTCAGGTTGAGAGACTTACAATACATCTGAACATTTTCCACTTGTTCTATTTAAAGCTGTATAGTGCCCTTTCTAAAATTCATTTGGACTAAGAGATGAAATTTATGACCCTGTGAAAAGTCTGTTAATATATTCATGTAGGGCACACATAACTTTAACCTCCGTAGAAGCAATAATATTTCGACATATTTGAAGAGGAATAGATTCTTTAGGGACGCAGCAATATTATAATCATTTATGGTGCACATTCCTAATTTTTACTCCATTGACTACTCTGCGGATTTATGAGGAGTATAAAAATGAGCGTACGTAAGATATCTAATTACTGCTTAGTCGCTACATGGAAGAGATGATTTTTAGCATTTTATCACTTTCACAGGGGAGATACGCGATGCATTGTTGTCGGAGTATTACTTAAGCGTGAGTATAAGAATGCTCCTCATAAAATTTAACAACGTAATTATAGCAAAAAATTTTTCACTGCAAATATGTCAAAAGGTATTTAAATGATTTAGTAATTTACCTTATCCTCTTAAGTATTATCCTCCATCCTCTTAAGTTGAACTGTTGAACTACACGGCTAATGTGTTGCCCATTTCAAACCTAGAAAATAATGCTGCGAAAACTTCAAAAACCGTTTTAATGATAATTTCAAGAAAATTCCACACTTATTTGATATCTCGCCCAGATAAGTAATTTACAAATTCGGCAGATGGAACCAAACTCTAATTCCTAATAAAAATAATTGTCATATTTACTAATTCATTTCAAAGTAATTTAAAAGTGAAAGTAGCCTCGGGTAAGTTCACTAAATCGAGTAATTGACACAGTCAGAGATCCGGTCTATTCTCTCGTTCATGAATAGCTTTTCATTGGTTGATAAATTGGCGAGTGAGTGGATATAAACGACAGACGACAGGCAGGACTTAAAAATCAAGTGGGGCCGAGAAACAGAGAATGGGAAGTAAACATCTCATTTGACGATTAAGGAGACCGCTCTGATTCCTTTACAATGCCAGAATATATGTAAAAATCACAAACTCATGGTTGAGGTCAATATCCATTCGCTGGGCCTTCCGAAAATTCCTGCGAAGTTTTGGCAACAGTAAATCGCGTCGCATAGAATATTTAAAAGGGCACTAGAATAGGCAACGTCAAGATTTGAACTCCAGACATTCGTGGCCGCAGACGAACGCTCTCCCTCTAGGCTATCGAATCAGTCAAGATTAGTCCGAGTCCAGTGGTTCTTACTCTACATCGAAAAAAGGTAATTCTAACGCTTTCTTTAAAAACGCGGCCAGATAAGATGTCCTGGACTTTTGAAAGTAATTTTCAGAAAGTAAATAATATTACGTTTGGAGGAATTAAGAAATTTAAGCGTTTGAGACGACCTAAATGCACGAGGGCGGAATTTTACGTAGGGTATTAAGATATCGGAAAAAAGAAAATTTTCTCCTCATGGAAACCATGCTATTCTATCAGATTTCCCATATTTTAACTTAAAATTAACAGGATAATACGCCAAAAAGTTAATTGTGATGTATGATATTTTCCGGAAGTAGTTTGAGGCCTGTTAAAACAACAGTCATCGACATCTGTTTCCTACACGGGGAAAAAAAATTTATTGTAAGTGATTTGATCTGCAGAATATATGTATTTTGTGTCCAATTAATAATTCTTTCATCGTAACTTTTCTTAAGTTTCAATCGAGAAAAATGTCTTGTAAAGGGTCCAAAGCTCCAAAATAAATGTGGTAAGTATCTCTACATAGGTAATTGACTACGACTTCCTAACCTCGACTGGCTGCGGGACGTAGCAAACTCAACACGTTTATAACTCCAAGATGGTCTCGTAAACGTGAACCTTATTAGTATTCCTGTTCATATGGCACGTAAAATCGATATCCATTTATACAGATTTTGAATATTCCCGGTTTCCATTGTCTGTACCAGTGTTGTCAAGTTATTGAAGGAAAAGCAATTTCGTTTAGCTCCTGCGTGCGCCGCATTCAGACGCCAATGGGTTTTGCCTTAATTTTTTCCGCCACTGTTAGGGTGACCAACTATTTTTGAAGAAAATAAGGGAGATTTCTATGTTCTTGACCAAAAATAAGGGAGATTTAGAGCAAGGCAAAATTTCACAAAAAAGAAACAGCAATGCAGTGTTTATAAAAAAATTAAAAGGAATTTTATTTTATATTTTAAGAAGGCCTAAATGTATTTTGCAACAGATTTTGCTTCAGACAATAGTTTTCCATCACTTTTTGCAAACTTTAAAAATTCATTGCATGAATACATGAAGTTCATGGCAACATGAGTTCTGATTTGATCAGATTTGTAGTGTTTGCCTATTCCTAAAATCCGTCCACTTGTAATTTATAAGATCAAACAATCTCTGTATGAGCATTACTACCTGGTTGCTGCGTTGTTCTTGTCACCATGAGCGATGCTAAATTCACGTTTGCAGATCAAACACTTTGCTTTATAAACATAAGACTGTGCAGGTCCAAACCAGGAATAGACACTTTCCCATTCCGAAAGATATGTACACATATACTCTGTTTTCTTTTTTTAGCGGCGTTTTATCTTCGTCGTCATCACTGCCCATTATTGTATTTTAAACTCTTGCCCCTACACGGCTCACGGGTGATGTAGAGTAAAACCACTGAAACCAAATCACGCCAAAGCACCACCAGCTGAGCAGCACAAGGATCGAAAGAAAGAAAGGCAGTGAGTGAATTCATTGGTTTAACAGACGAGGAGATGTTAACTCATTGGTTGGTCTTTTTTAAACTAGATAATCGATAGAAAAAAACTCTACAGAGAATCAATTGCGTCCGCTCGCGAACGTTTAAACGAATTTTGACCATGTGCGCAAAATTTAAATGATTGAAACTGAATGATTTTACTTGACGAAAAAATACGGGAGAGACAGATAATCCAAAAAGACAGAAAATACGGGAGCCGGGAGATCGTACAAAAATAGGGTCAAATACGGGAGATCCCGGGAAATACGGAAGAGTTGGTCACCCTAGCCACTGTACATATAATGTCTCACAACTTTTAGAGGGATTAAGGTGGGAGCCCCTAGAGACTCGGAGACTACACGCTAGGCTTAGGTTGCTTGAGAAATTTAGAACTGATATTTTCAGAGCGACCCAGAGAATAGTATCATGAATCCTCACTACATCTCTAGGTCTGACAGATGCGATAAAATAAGAGAGCCGAACAGATAAATACAAAAGCTCGTTCTTTCCGTGCCCAATAAGCGACCTCAAAATAAATTGAACTGCACTAAATACACTCCTATAAACCATGTCACCATCCATCTACAAAAACTTACATCTTTACACGGCTGGTGACGTAACACCCCCTGCCACACGCTCATGCGGCGGCTCGCAGGGTATTATGTAGGTCTGCTCATACTGTGTACTCATGTCACCCTTGCTGAAGCGATTACCTCTCGAGTGCACGCGAAACGAATTTTTTATATCGCGATACTGTTTCATCCAATTTTTATTTTATCGCGATAAACTTTGGAATTTCAAAAGCTCCCAACAAATATACCAATCGACAAAGGTCGGCGAATTCTTCTCGATCTGTAGGAAATGAGGAAATCTTGAAGGAAAAGTACCACCCTTCTTACACTACCATGTTACACCATTTTTTTAAATGTTTAAGGTGAAAAATGGTGGAACTATATGTACGAATGTATTTCTCTGCGAGCCACATCAGAACATGCACGGGGGTCAGGTTGGCGTGGTGGCTACAGTGCTGGCTATCCACACGGGAGGCCAGGGTTCAAATCTCTGCAGAGGAGGATGTTTTTATAGAGGAAACCCTGTCCCTACTTGAGTGTCTTGTGAAGGGGCCTTCAAGTACAGTACTCCGTCTGTCGGATGAGACGTTAAGCCGTGGTCCCCTCGGCGTCTTTCGTTTAGAGCAGGCTAATGCCGACGCCGGGTTTCTATCCACCCTTCTTCTCTTACCTGTCGGTCGCCTCCCCAAAGTCCAGTCCAAAATCCAACATGCAGGGGAAGGGGTAAGCTATCAACTACTTGTACTAACTGTACCCCAATATATTAAATGTTACTAGTTAATGACTTGATGCGTCAATTGACTAACTACCACTAATTGGCGCTACTAATTCGGAGCTTTTGAAAAATAAATGCAAATGCTTCTCAAGAGATGTCATATCACCAACACTAATTTATTTTGCATCTTCATGAATGGACAGAAATAAAAGAGCCTATTGCAACATGGATTAAGATAGATGGCACCGTTAGGCGTATCGTAGATATAGTGAGATCGCCACGCGTTTAGTGTCAGCATATTTCCCAACACACATTCGTCGCAAACTAAGCACGCCCTTCGTTTGGTCCTTGAGAGGGAGAGCAAGTCCAAAACCTAACGTCACCGCGACACTCATCAGAGACGCACGCCGAACATGCTCGGCCTTCTGTCAGAAATGGATAATAGATAAGAATGCAATCATTTGGGAGTAAATCAATTATCTCGCCATACAACCAGTTGAAAAACTTACTTAGTCGAAGGCATAATTGGCTAAGGCGATCGAGTCCACTCATATCGACACGTGAAGGCTGTTCGCGCGATCGTGAACAACTCGCACGTCTTTGTCGATTGTTGCGTCGACACGCGTTATTTATTTATTTTATTTTCCAATTGTTGCCTCTGCCGTATACGTGTGCGGCGGTCTCGACGCCCGCCCTGCCCTCGCAATGCGATGGCGTTGGTGAAAGAGACTCGTATCTCTCAATCTCTCGCGAGCGATATCCTCCCTGCCCACGCTCTTGTAGATCACGGGGAGAAGAAAGGAAAAACACTACTAGTACATACCTGCTGCGGCTCCGCCCTTAATGCCTCGCTCACTCGTGTGGAGACACACTCACGCATGCATATACATGGAGGGGTCGAGCACAAACATATATTCAACCCCAGAGCACTCATGCCAAAGTAGTGCCTGCTATACATGCGGCGAGAGGCGTGTGCCCTCTATACGAGAGAGAGAGAGAGGGATTTAGGCAGCTCGAGCGAAATTTTCCCAAGTCATCATGAAGACCGATTTCGAATTTGATTTTTTAATTTAAGGTAGTCCGAGCGAGATAGTTCCCTAGTCATAATAGAGTTTACATTCGAACTACACGTTTTAATTTCACCAGCTGTAGGACACATCAATTAAATGTTGCATTATTAATGGTGCAATAAAATGGTTTTATATGACAGAAATTGTAAGTAGTTAAATGATAATATCTAAATAAGCCTTTAACTTGACTCATTTTTTTCGCGCGGTGCGTTGGAAACTCCTTCAAAACGGAAGGTTATTTGTGGTACCCAAGAACCTATTGCGGTGAAAATATGACTGTTTTTTTCAATAACTTCAATAATAGTTGAGAAAACATACAAATTACACGCTGTTAGTTTTTTTTACGACATCTTAAGTGTTAGAAATACCTCATTTCGTAAATAATGTCTCTCTGGAGTGCAAACGCGTACCATTTCACATGTAAAGGGCTGGTATTTTTTGGCAAATATCTCCGAAAGTAATGTGGTAAGGGGTCGAATTTTTGCTGTCATTGGATAGGTGAGATGTTTTTCTTTAAATTGAGACCAAATTAATTGATTTCTAAGTAAAATAATATTTCGCTCCGACTACCTTAAGCAGCGATAAGGAGCTTTGAATCAAACATTGTAAAGCCGCTTCCCACACATACGAAAACCTTTGTCGAATGCTGTCGCTGCGAATATTTTCGGCGCAGTTGACGATTATTTTCACTCCATTGTTTACGTCGTGCAGCGTGTGATTTATGCTCAAGTCAGACAGGATCGAAAGGCAAGCATTCGTGCGGCAGAATTCTCCCAAATCGAGAACCTGATTGCGGCGCATTTTTGCTCGTCGAAAAACCGACCCTATCTCGATTGCGCGCATTGAATGTGGAATAAATTCTTGCGTGTGTTGTGTCAAGGTTATCATTGATTTGGGCTGTTAGGCTTGGGTTAGTCTGGACTCGTGGGAATAGCCGAAAAGGATGGAATCGAGGCATTATAAATTCTGAGCTTACGCATACGCTTACACTACGTTTATTAAACGGGATGGGTCGAAATGAAGAAATCAGAAAAAGCCTTGCATGTGCGCATCACATTAGCATTAGATCGAAAGTGGGAAAAACATTTGCGTAAAATTTGCAGCACTCTATTAGAGTGAGCAAGATTTGTCAAGTGAATTGGTTAAAGGGTTTCTGGAAAAAAATTAAGAGAGAATTCGTGCCTTGCACTGCCCAGGCCGATCTCTTATACGCCGCGAGTATTTCGGGACCCCGTGCGGATAGATTTAATTTGCAAAGTAAATTAGAAACGAAGGAAAGCCAGCCACATATTTATAAATTGCCCCGAGGGAAAGTAAAACGTCACTCAGATTATGAAAGGATTACATTAAAAACAGTTTGATACTCGGAGGCTACACGCTAGGCTTAGATTACTTGAAAAGCATCGATCAGGAGGGGTTAAGTACGAGGTGGAGGATATTATTTTGTTCTCCCGCTCTGTGACAAAATTTCCCCCTCCCTCTTTGCAAAAACCACTCTGCCAGAAAAACCACTCATCGCAAAAAAACTCGCGTGCGGCAAAAATTCGCAAACGCCGTTCGCGACTATCCCTCGCGCATTGTGGCGTCAGCGATTCGCTCTCTCGCGTTCGCTGTCCGCGATGGAAAAATCAACTCACTTTTATACTTAAATTGATAGTGGCGCCCTCTTTTATGATCGACTCAACGCTAGCGCCATTTCTTCCGCTAATGAACGGCCCGACAAGATTCCTCTTCCACCCCCAACTCCTGCGTTGATCAGCTGACTCCCCTCAATCGCCAGCCGCGTCGTCTTTACGCTGGACCCAGCCTCTTTTGAAACTGACCGCGGACGAGAAGGGACCTGCTGGAGTGGTGACTTGTGATCGGCTTCTATAGATCAAGTTTGCGGTATTTAGCCGACGGGCTTGTTTTCAATTCTAATACTTGTTTGTTGTATAAATGTTCTTGTCTGAAATTTATCAAACTGGCTAAGATTGTTGTTATTTCCTCTCGTCTCCGCCCACCATTCGCTGTCAATTCACTCGCAACGTCAAGTTTCAGTAACTTGCGTTTCAGTGCTGTCACACAAATTCCCGCGCACGCACAAAACTTTATGCTGTACTTCGTATTCGCAAAACAAAATTTTCCACGTGTGGCGGGTGCGCTTCAATATAAACGGCGTAAGCATATAGTTTAATGTGACTGGAATTCTAAGTGATTGAGTACATTCAACTACCTAAATCTTTAATTTGGCTAAATTATTTTCAAGCCGTACGTTGAAAAACTCTCCAAAATCGAAGTATTTTTCGTGATTCCGTAAAAATAACACCCTTTGCGTATTCGACTGATTTATTAAAATAGTTGAAGAAGCAAACTGCGCACTTTAAAATATCTGTCGAGATCCATGCATTAAAAAATCCCAATTAAAAAAAAATGAAGTCTCCCGTGACCTTCTTGAGTTTTGGATCTTTGTTTTCGTCTTTATTGGCTAAGACATGCCATCAGCAGAAGGAAGAATTTTTTCAAAACCAGTTAAAGAAACAGTTGGAATTAGGTATTTGCTTTAACTCGCTCAATCTCGTGGGAATCTCTTAAAAAGGGAGAGATTGGGGGAAAAATAACTGGCAGAGGGAAAGAACGTAAAGTGTTTCGAATGTTGACTGTCTGCTTTAGTGTCTCACTCTGTTTTTGTATAGTAGTCAAAAATGATTTGTGTGAATGAGGAATTTTATTTACCAGTCAGTTCAGCAATTTTTTGATTTTATGCTTTCTGTTCTATAAACGTAATGCTGGGATTAAATAATATCACCGCTGTCTCAAAATTTAGACTTAAGTGACAACCCTCGCCACAGACCTTTAAGGAGGCTTGTGTTGTACTTATTGGTCGATGCAAATGTATTAGACACCAAATCAGACCAAAATATTTTGGCCAAATTTTTTCTCAAGACATCTGTCTATACTTGAGATGATTAATTTCGATAAAAAATAAGCAATGGATATTCAATCAAACGAGCTCATTTTGTTCCGAGGAGGAGGAAGAAGTGATCATCCTAGTCGACAACTCTTCGTGATGGAGAAATAACAGAAAAATTGCATATATTTTACAAAACTTTATTGCTGTGATAAATAAACCCGTTTCTGCTCACGGAGCCGTCGCAAGGTGCAACGCGCGAGTGTTATTTTTTTAAAAGCCATTTTTAGCGATGTAATTAGGCCTTGTAATCATGCACAATTTTGTCTTCATACGAAGTTAATTATAAGTTTCCGCTGTTTAAGATTTCCCTGAAGCGATGCTTGAGCATGAGATTTAAATACATAAGTGAAAATGGAAAAAAGTATTACACTGCCATCTTTCGATATGGCTGGATGATATACCTTTTAATGACAGGGTAGGTTTGTGATTACCATTAATGAATTACCGCGTTGAACGAGATAGGATCGCCCAAAACCATGAGCATTCTTGGTTGCTTTCCGGCATCGTGAAATAAAAATGAAATGAAGTTCTGGAATTTCGGGAGGCTTATGAATATGTAATATAAGCGTAATTATTAAATAGTAATAAATTATAAATCCAATTTTTATGGCACGAATGTATAGTAGCGGTAAAAATACAGACTGCAAATGCACCTTCTTAAAGTATGCACATATATTTTGTTAAGGCCCACTTTAAAGGGTTCTCATGGTACAGCTCAGCTGGAACTTTGATATGACATCTTCAAAGCGATTGCAATAACGGAGGTCCGTGGAAGATCTGTGAAGTGAAGTTTTTTTATCCTCAGCTCTGTAAAAAGTGTAGAACTTAAGGACAGTGCGTAATAGTAGCTGTGTAAGCGCAGCATTTAGTTCAGCTGTCACACAGACAAGTTACTACGAAAAATACCTTAATTTGTTCATATATATAAAAGCGAGTTCTATAAAGCCGTCGGCCGTCTCTCGCATCCTCTTCTCCAAGCCTCCTTGTCTCTCCAGTCTTCATTCTCTAATTGTCTCCTTTTCATATCTTGGGTGACTTGCTTTGTCCAGTCTTCTGGTGGTCGTCCTTTCTTCCTCCTTCCGGGTGGTTGCCAATTTTATATCTTTTTTTGGCCAACGTTTCTCCTCCATTCTTTTTACGTGTCCATACCATTTTAGCCGTCTTTTCTCTATTTCTTGTATGATGTTTTCTTCTACTTGCATAATTTTTCTTATATTTTCATTTCTTTTTCTTTGTAGTTTAGATTTTCTGCTGCTTCTTCTTAGAAAATCCATCTCTACGACCTCCAGTCTCTGCCTATCCCTTTTGGTCATTTCCCATGTCTCTGCTCCGTAAAGGAATATACTCTGAATAATTATTTTATATATTTGCAGTTTTGTTTTCCTACTTATGTCTTTTGACCATAATATGCTATTCATTTTATTCATTGCTAGTTTTGACTGATGTATTCTGTTTGTTATCTCTTTTTTATTAACTCCTTCTTTTGTTCAACTTTTGGATAATAATATATATTTTATAGAAGTTTACTTAGTTAAAGGGAACAACTTCAACAGTCGCAATATTCATTAAATCACGATTTCATGAATATTGCGACTATGGATCGGCTCCTCAGTCGGAAGCGGTTTGTATAAATTTTTTCGCGATGCCCATGATGGTCGCAAGTGGCTTTGCGACGAAGAAAATAAATTTTGATTGTCTTTTAATTGAAAAAATTACAAGCCATGCATTGATGTAAAGAGCTTCTATACCATACAGCTTAAATTTTTCAAATCAATTTGTTCGCCATCCTAAATAATGCGTCGGAAGTTGCCCCTAAAAATAAACAACTCCTGGTGAGCTTGAGTAACGCCTCAGGGTAGTGGGAAGCATTGCGCGCTGTTTCTTCTCATACTTTCCCTTTATGTTCACACTTCTCTCTCTGCATGTGATAAAAAAAATGCCGAGTTCTTCACAAGCTTGCATATTATAGTGCAATTTTCAATCAATCCATTCGGCTTATTTCGTACACATGCCTTTTCCTCATTTTTCAAAAACTTAAAGCTTTATTTCTAGCTTGACAGTTTTGGGCGGTAGTAATTTGGTAGAAATCTTTTATCTTTGAAATGAAATATGAAGGGAGACTACAATTTCCCAAATGTTATGGTTTCAACCAACCACTCAAGAATATGGGTTTGTTGCTTGGCAACACCATGGGGCCTTATGGTGAGATTGAATGTATCAAGCTGATGGTGACGTGAGTTTGGAACCCAATTATTCGCTAATTGCTATTCACTCTCTTCTCTATCACGTTAATTTAATTGATATAACACGATTGGATAATTTTGACGCTTTTAATCGCCGGAGTTCGACTTGTGTGAAAATTGTCTCGTGCCTAGCCACGGCACAGAATCAGTTGCGTGATTCAATCTCCGTTGCCATCTTGGATGGACCAAAATTACCCTGGATGGACCAGCATTGGACCAACATTGGATAGCATAAAATAATATCGGGTTTCGTGGTATCCTTCAAAGTATACCATGAGAATTAGGAAATCCTGGATGGCGTGGTCGTCAGCACACTGACCGTGTAAGCCATATGTCCATGGTTCGATTCGTGGTACAGGTGGATTTTACGGGCCCTCATCGCCGTCATTCGGAAGGCAAGAAAGTCACTGTTCGATCATGTGTTTTAACGGAATAAAAAGCGCGGGAATGAATTTGAAACGGTCAAGGTTACGTAAAAAACATTCCACATTATAAATACCTTCAGCCTCAGCATTAACAAGTAATGACGCACCGATGAAAAGAAAATAATGCTAATCCTTATGGTAGAAACTTGGCTTTATTGCTGGGATTATCGAAGGGAAAGATAGTGATTTTAACTGAAGCATTTTCAATTCAAATGGTAGGATTTAGCGTATATATTTATTTTACATGTGAGTGCGAAGATTTATGTAGAAAAATAGCAATCCTCTTTGGAGAGACGAGAGTGGATTCTCTGTATTCACGACGAAAAGGAGTAAGACAAAGATTATGAAAAAAGCTAGGCCTCACGGCTACCTCAGTATGACGTGAATGCAAATCGGGAGTTTATTCAAATTTAATTACTGTTCTTATGCCCCTTGCGTATTATTCCTTCCTCTGGCGTCGGTTATAACCGAGAGGCGAAATCCATTACTCAAATGCAACGAGAGCAATAGCCGGTACACATCGTAAATTTTATGACTGCCCGTGAAAGATCAATGCCACTGCGTCGTGAAAAACGTGAATTTGGTTTCTCTTCTTTATTCGAGTTCATCCGGAACGTTTTTTCTCCTCGCATAAATTAGCACAAATTTTTAAACGAAGAAGAGTGGGAATTATCGCCAATGAGAATTAATTTAATTTGGAGCAGAAAAAAATGGCGACGTGACGGTTATAAATGTTGATCGGTTGTGGTGTGGTCGCCAGAGCAAAGCGGCTTTGCATCTTGTGGGCTCGAGTTCGAGTCCAGTAAGTGGTGGAGATTTTTTTTAGGGGATAATGACAACTATTATAGTGCTCACGCTTCGCGCATGCGCAAGCTTGAAGACCATACTCTCATTGTAATAGTGAACCCAATCCAACGTGACCGAATTAATGTTATTTGTTCAATTACGCATTTGATTAAAGTGTCTGAACTTAGCAGAGATCACGATCGACGTTAACTGACATGACGGAAATGGACGGTAGTGTTCAGGGGCCCTATCCACTAAGGCAATCTCTCAGATAGTTCGCGGTTGTTTCTCGGAAAGACGTCATAATTTCGGAATGAGTGTGGAATTTTTTTTACAGCGAAAGTGGTTCTTCAGAAGCTGGTAAGAAGTGATAGGTAATTTGCAATACTGGCACGGTATGTGCACTAAAAATTATGGGAAATGGATGGTTATGTGCGGAGATAGGAATGAAATAAAGTTAATGACGAAACCAGTTGAAAGTTGAAAAGCGTTAATGCCTTGTACTATCAATTTACTTTGGCATTTGACGTTACATTTGGATTTCGACCGGCTAGCTTTTGGATTACTACTTTTTGGATTTTGACGGACCTCTTGGACGCACTCTTTTTTCGGAATCGGCATTGGTTGACGTTTTTAGGCACGGATCACTTAACGCTTTGACTTCGCACCGTTTGGATTTTGACGTCGTCTTCCCGTCAAGGGATGGCAAATTACGATTGAAGAGAGAACACAGCGCCAATTACGGACCGTTTTCTAACACGGAACAACAAACAGCCTAGAAGTGCCCGTTTATGTTTATCTTTGAATTAAAATATGGATAACCTAAAGAAAAAACACCAAATAATACTGCTTATCAAGGATTAATTATGTTTCATTGTTAATTAAAATGTAAGAATAACATTTTACACTTGTAAATTTGTGGAAGTTGAACTAAAGCTCTCCTCTTGGCTTACGTTGACTGGGTGTGACGTAAAAGTTGTACTTTGACAAGGTTCGCTCCAACGGTGACGTCAAAGACCGGTCATCGTAATTGACTCCACGAAATAAGGATAAACAAACATCGTGATCGTCGCTGTCCGCTTTCGTCACGTCAGAGGACGTTGATCGCACTACGGACCTTATTCACCCAGCAATTTGCCATAATGATTTTTTAGACGTGACCAGGTTGAAATTTCATTTTGCCGGAAATCGTCTCGTACTTATACACAACTTTGTTCATGATTTTTCACCTGCGCCCTCTCCATTAAATACGGCGAATCTAGGTTCGAACCTCTCACGATTGATGTAATGGATTCCCTCAGGCGTAGGTGCGGACAATCATTTATACGTGTCGGCAGTAAATACCCAAGTGCTAATTGCGGAGTTGTCAGCGATAAAAAATACATTAAGCGCTTAAGTATTCGATAGTCGGTGGATGGAATGCCAATGAACAATCTGGGTAGCTGAGTCATTCGCACGTCAAGGCGATTCAAAATAAAAGACGCTCACTAAAGCTCCCTTGTTGACTCCTCCTTTCGACCTGTTTTAGAGTACTACCGAATTTCTTTTTATCTTAATATGCATTAAATTAAAAATAAGATATGGTTTCTTCTATATAGCCTTATAATTTAGTCTTGCAATAACTTGAAAACTGTCTCTGAATACTCTAAAGGGAAGATCATCCTTTATATGGATGCTTAAGTTGAAGTACCTCGTGATGTGTTTTTTGACATGAATGTGGACTTTAAGGTAGTTTGAGCGAAATATCGTTTTACTTAGAAATCAATGAATTTGGTCTCATTTTAAAGAAAAATACCTCACCCTTCTAATGACACCAAAAATTCAACCCCCTAACTCATTACTTTCGGAGATATTTGCCAAAATATACCAGCCCTTTTACATGGGAAATGGTACGTGTATGCACTCCAGAGAGACATTATTTACAAAATGAGGTACAGTGGAACGTGGTTAATTCGAACTTCTTTAATTCGAAATCTTTTTCAATTCGAATTTTTTCTCTGGTCCCTAGACAGTTGTAATATATGTTTGTAATGTAATATATGTAATAATGTATATAAATAATGTAAAATAATCGTGGCTAATTTGAAATTTATCTTGGATAATTCGAAGTTTTTCTAACACGATACAGGTACCATCGAACAACGTTGAGTGAGGAATTCATCACCAGCGATGTAAAACAAACAACTAGCTTGCTTGAAACTACCGACAAAAAATAAATAACTCACTGTGCACACTTTAGCCGATGTTATTAGGTTGGCTAGTAGGATCCCGACCGTTTCCTTTCTCCACATCGTTTGTTGATCAAAACACTGACTGCCCGGAATCAGCTTGTGCAGCGTTGGGATGCGGCCAGTGTCCGATGCCCAAACGCCACTGCGCGACTTTCAAGGCCACTGTACTCTCCCCCCCTTCCTCTCTCGAACCCTCCCCCGCTCCACCCTAGTAGTTTTGATTCCATGACTCATTATTCATAGTCGAGGCTCTTGCTCAAGTGTCGACCTGTCAGTCTAGGTGCGTGTGTGCGTATTGATTCATTTTACACGATCCTGATTTTGTGTAGAATTATTGTTCATTCGTTCAGAGTGTTGCATTGTTTAATAATGTCGTCGTCAAAACCATGGGCTTACAAAACTTTAACATTGGCGGAAAAAATCGCGGCAACTAAGGAAGTGGCGAAGGGAATCAAGGAAAAATTAGATATTGCCAAGGACTTTGGAATTCCTCCGAGCACACTGTCAACTTACTTAAGGGCGGAGGCTGAGCCTCTCAGCTAGGGAAAAATGATTTTAAGGCTAGCACTGGATGGCTAGACGGATTTAAGGAGCGGAATATGATTTCTTTCGAATCAATTTTTGTTGAAAGTGGCGCTGTTAATCAGCGTGAAGCAGAGCAATGGAAGAAAGACTTAAAAGAAATGATTTAGGATAGAGAGCCCAAAAACATTGTCAATGTTGATGAAACGGGTCTATTCTTTAAGTATAATCCTGACAAAACCCTTGCATTTAAAGATGAAAAATGCAATGGAGGTAATTTTTGGATAATTCGAACTTTGTCTCTGGTCCCTTAGGATTCGAATTATCCAAGTTCCACTGTATGTCTAACCCTTAGATGTCGAAAAAAACTAATAGCGTATACTTTGTATGTTTCCTCAAATATTTTTGACGATAAATCACATTGTCACCGCAGTTTAATTGATGTGTCCTACAGCTGGTGAAATCAAAACGTATACTTCGAATATATTCTCTATTGTGACTAGGGAACTATCTCGCTATCGGACTGCCTTAAGAGCTCGCTAAATATGAGTAAACACTCGTCACATTCATGACATTTTTGATTTATCGTTAGTTTTATCCCAGGGTTAAAAACTTATAAAGAAAACAATTTATTGTGGCGTTACTTTAATATTATGATTAAATTCAAGAAAAAGACGAAGCTACGGTCCTTGCAGGACGCAGTTGTGCCCTTATTCAGTCATCCGGTATTGTGCAGAGGGGCAAAAATTCCCCTGAGGAAAAATAATGCATCTCCCTTTGCCGGTCATGAGAATTCTTCCACGATTTTATTTTAGCGAGAGAACATATTCTTTTATGGTATTGAAAGCAAAATTTTAATTATCATAAAATTCGATGAAATTGGCCTCAACATAAAGGAGAAAGATCTCATGTTTCCAATAGTTTCAAAGTACGTCCCACTTATCATTATACTTTTGGAGACGTATTATACCAGGCATTTGCCCTGGGGAATATTACTGGTGTTTTCTCCGGGGAGAAGTTATTTAAAAATGTGAGGAATTTCTGATTCATAGATTACGACAGAAATTTAACAGCTCGCATTCAATACGCTTTCCCAATTATTTTTAAAATGACTCACTCACCGCTGTAATTTTTACAGAATAGCGAATTAAATCTTGAGATATGAAGGGGTTTTTAGCAGACGGCGTGAAAAAAAATGAGTCAAGTTGAAACCTTACACAAGAAAATTCTGGCAATGTTAGTAATATTAAAAAAAATCATAATTTATGAAACAGTACTTAATGAATGCTTCTTACAGCTGCTTTTGTGATAAAAACTGACATTGGTTTTTATAATGATACGGGAAAAATCTCGCTGAAACTGTCATAATGCAACAAAAATGCTGAAAATAACAAAGCGAATACCAATATGGAAGAAACGAATGAACTACAGCGTTCTTTCGGTCATCCAAAAGCAACAATTTTTATTCCATATGATGAGAGCAAAAAATTTAAAAAAATCCAAAAACAAAAAAATATGCACCGAATTCAATCCTTACTTTAGGTGATGGTTAAAAACATGGCGAATTGCCCTTGTGGTTCTTGAGCATTTCGAATATAACCTATTTTTCCTTGCGGGTTCTAAGGAACACTTGCGCTGAATTTTGCTCGAATCGGTCAAGGTTCTTGGAATTCTATGGCCATTAAACAAAGAGAATTTTAATTTAATGTACGCATTATGTAAATTATACATGCAAATTCAAGTCACATTGACTAACCGGTGTCTTTTGGATGCAGCCATGGTTCTTCATATCGCATGCTCTCGTGTTTACCTTATCCGTCAATTGCACTCATAAGAGCGAAAATGTGATCGCCAGTATTCCAGTTATGTCCTTTGACATCAATACTTTTAATTGATGGAGTGGATTCTTGGCTAAGTTACTCTGACTGTTACCTTTATGGATCAGCTCGCACTTTGGATAACGATTACGATAAGGCGAATGAAGGAGCAGTGATCCCACCGTGGGCCTGTATCAAGATATATGCATCAGAGTACGGCCGGAATTAAATTTTCGTTGAAGTTCATCACCGGAGTTTCATAACCGTCCGCCCTCTCCAATTCGATGCCTCTCACTCCGATACATATTAAGATTCAGTCGGAATTTTATGACATACGGCCCTTCCGTTTATTAGTTCGGAACAAATGCGAACCTTAAATTTCATATCACCTCATAAAAAGTATGCAAGGTTGAATAAAGTGTATCAGACGACGCTTTTAGAAATAATTTGATTTGTAGGCCCAAAACATAATTTTTAAATTACTTGCTGATTTTTCTTCTCTTTTTCCTGCTAAAACGAATGTGATTTAACCTTCGCCATGCCACGTCGAGGTTATCAATCAAGTTACTTAGAAACGATTGTAGTGAAAACGATGGCGATTCATGTCATTTCTTAATAGCTGGGTCACTTTGAAAGCATTAGGGTCAACATTAACTGCAACAAAACTCAATATATTTTTTCCACAACTGAACGGAAAGTTCGCCTTTCAATTTAGCGGGTACAGAGTGACTCTTTTCTCCCTGCTTTATTAAAACTGATTCGTGTTTGGTTACCCCGGTAACGACTTATTTACACTGTTAAAATTCTTATCTGCTTATTCTCATATCGAAATAGACAAATTTAAACGTCTAATAAGAATTATTTGTTCGTAAAGTGAACTAGATGTAAACGTGAGTTTACCGGAAGATTCTTATAACGGTAACAGAGAATTCAGCGGTGGATTCCGAAATTTTAGTTTCCGAATATGGAAGTATTTCGGATATTTTTTTTACCTGAAAAATCAGTTGGCCTATACCACTGGCGTTATTAAATTGAGAGAAAAATAGCAATACCAAGAGCTTACGATATTTTTGCCACATCTGATTAGAGTGTTCGTAAAAAACATCTTCGTTTACAACTTTAATAAAACATAGTGTCATGATTTCAACTTGATATACAAATATCTAATTGAAAAAGTCATAAAAAACAATAATTTATGGAACAGTTGATAAACGCGTGATATAAAATAAGTCCCGTTACTGTAAAAAACATAACAGTAATTTGCCTCGACCACATGTGAAGTACTGACAGGGCGAATAGCCACTCATTTAATACGCAAATAATAATTATTTTCGCGATCTTTCCATTTATAATGTGGCAAAAAAATGAAATGCATGTCACGGGAAAAGTTGAACATCACGCAACCCGTGTTTTTACCACCCTTTTTTGCCATTCCAATGTCTCGTGTGTTGCGATACTAATATCTACCAGTAGTGGTCGGATTTTGTCTGAGCCATCTGGAGCTCTCCAATCTGTTTAGTTTGCCGCTGAAGTTGCAGAAAAACAGTGCTCTTGATATTCATTTGTTTTTTTTTCGCCTGAGTTCTAGGCAGCGCCCTCCAAGAGAGATCGGTGGATTAGAGTTGATTGGCCCTTGAGTGCGCTCTGAAGAAAATAATAATTGCGCATCAGCTGGTGTTGCTTTTGGTAGATTTACAATATCGGCTTCAAATATGGTCAGTTTAAGTTTTCACTTATCTGTGGCAAAAATCTCACCTTTTTCAGCCTGAATTTTCTACATCTACATAATACCCTGCGAGCCGCCCCGTGGGCGTGTGGCAGGGGATGTTAGGTCACCAGCCGTGTAAAGGTGTATATTTTTTGAAGATGAAATTGTGACATGAATCATAGGAGTGTATTTAGTAGAGCTTAATTTTTATTGTGGTCGCTTATTGTTCGCGGAAAGGACGAGTTTGTGTACTAATCTGTTCGACAGTGTATCTCACCTTATTTTATCGCTTCTATCAGACATAGAGATGTAGTGAGGAGTCACGATAATATTCTCTGTGTCTCTCTGAAAAATATCAGTTCTGAATTTATCAAGCAAGCTAGGCCTAGCGTATCGCCTCCGAGTCTCTAGGGGCTCCCACCTTAATCCCTCTAAAAGTAGTGAGACACTATATGTGTATATATGTACGCTCGTAGCAGTTTTTAGCAAATTTTGGACGAATCGGTGGAGGGCTAGCGAGAAATGCGGCCGTGACTATTTCGTGTGCCTTCTGATCGATTACGAACTGTGTGTTACCGCTCTTTTCGCACGCACGATTAGTTCCATTCATCGTCGCTCGTGTGCTCTTGATTTTTTCGTCATGTAAATTTCTGTAATAGGATACTTAATTCACAGATGACCTAACTCTCTATAATGATAGAAGAACTGCTGCTATATACGTTGGCCTCAACGCCTTGGCATGATCCCATTGAGGGTGAAATGCGTATCATGGAAGCAGAGGATGAATCGAGTCATGAATATGTGTTTAAAAATCTGTGATCTTCAAGCAATCGCGGTAAATGCACGTCTTAAATCTAGTTCAATGTTACATTATGTTGTGATAACACGACAGGAATTAGTTATTCACACAAAGAAAAATCAGAAGATGGAAAATTTGAAACTGGATATATTTAGTAATCACAAGACGCACGTTTTATACCGTTTGTTTTTACAATGGTTTAACAATGTGGTCACAAATTGAGTAACCAAAATACAAGTACATAAAAACTGCCACTAGGCAGAGACACCATCTCTATTGAAATCTTGCAAGCATGGAAAACATACACAAAATCATGTACACTGCCCGCTGGTAATGATGAGAAATTGCTCACCACCACACATTATCTTCTCAATATATTAGGTTTGTGAGGAACATAATTGAAGGTATAAATAGAGGGAAAAGTCCCCAGAGGAAGACCCAGGAAAGCGTTCATGGACCAAAGAAATAGGAAAGTACTCAGGATGAGATACCAGGAAGTAAAGGAACTAGGATTAGATAGGGAATGGTGGTGGACTGAACAGTCAACCAATCTTAAAATTGAACGATCAATTATGACGACTCTACAATTTGAGGTATTGTAAATTACACTGCACTCATCCGTAAAAAAATGAACGGAAATGGACCATTTGTAGTCAACCTCTTGATGATTATGATCGTCTTAGAAAAATGCGAGGAAAAGATTCGCTGTGAAACATGGGCGAAATATAACGAATGAAAATTGCGCACTCTCACTCTGGAACATTAACTGCCTCGAGAAGCGAATGGGAAAAACTTGACGGAGGAGAAGGGAGTACGGGGTGCTTGAAATGAAACTACGGGTGGCGCCAGAATATGAAACTATAACGGAACGCATTGGCCAAATGAACAGAGGTTTGAAGGTAGAGCTGGATGAAGTCATCGTCGGGATTGCGCTGCAATGATTAAAGGAATCGGTTGAGCCCAGGGATTAGATGCGGTATTCAATTTTCAAAATTCTGGGGTGGGGGGGGGCATTCGATTGGTTGCTTTGGACAGTCGTTTTATTTGAACGCCATGTGTAGCTTAAGAGGATGAGACGAGGAAAATTACATGGAAAAAGACAGAAGAAAGAAGAACCAGATATATCGGGCACTCCCTGAGACAAAATGGGTTTGTAATTAATAAAATTGAAGGAAAAGTAGTGGTTCCCCAGAGGAAGACCCAGGAATAAATTCATGGACCGAATAAAGAAGAGATGGCATAGGAAGAACTACCAAGAAGTAAGGGACCTAGCACTAGACAGGGAAGGATAGAGGGCTGTGCAGTCAACCAATCTTAAGCCTGAATCACACGATACTTGATCTTGTACAAGTCCGAGGATGCTAGCGAGTACTGGATTTCTAGTTAGAAACATAGCATGCTTGAAACCTTCCTAGGAGCTATCACACGATACTTGAACTTGCACAAGGTTTGTTTAGTAGATCTTTGATCTAGTACAGTCGCGGAAGGAGTTTGAAGACCGAAATGGATGATTTCGAACGAAGACGACGGCTTTTAGCCGCTGCAGCTCCTCAACCTCAATTGCCTCAGGTACCCAAGCCATTGTGTCTTGTTGTGAGGCTTGAGTTGTTTATTTGATCACGGGAAATTGTAATTGTCACGAGGTACTATGGAGGCGCTGACATCAAAAATTGACGACCGCATTGCAAAGAGCAAAGGTGATTGGCCGGCGGCTACTAGGTCCCACTAGGAGCAAGTATCAAATTCGTACCGCACCAATTACGAAAACAGGGATACCAGCTAGTATTCTAGCAATCATGCAGGATTTCCAGTATACTTGGTCTGTATCACACGATACTTGACCTTGCACAAGCCCTAGTATGCTAACTAGCATCCTCAGACTTGTAAAAGGTCAAGTATCGTGTGATTCCGGCTCTAGGAAGGGAACGATTGATGACTGAATAAATACATTTAAAAAAGCCTCTTTAATCTATGGTAACTATGACTGCTGATGCATTACCAAAAGCCTGCTAGTACTAGTCAGGATGCGAAATTTCACGAGCATGTCTCACACGGTTGGTATACTATCAATGTAAAACTGTTTGTATTACCGTTTTTTACTGCTACATTAATAGGATTTGAAAAATGCGGAATGAAGACTCTAGTTCCTCGATTTCCTCTTTAAGTTAAGTATTATCCATCCCACTTCCCCATTGTGTAATTTTTTTCAAATATGTATCAGTCTTCTTTATCGTTCGTGCATAATGTAAATATCGTTCATAAAGTGATGAACGCATCAATAACTCTGAGTCACAACTATGGATGAGGGCTTAATGGCTGGACTAAAAACAATAAAAGATGAAGTTTACAGAAGAATGAAAGAGGAAAGGACCGTATGGATCTGTATCATGAATACATATTATGGATTTAAATTTTTGGAATCGTTGCCTAGGTAATGTATTGCCTCAATTTCCACATGTAGTTCAATCAGTCCTTGGCGCCACTTTGAAAAATGTCTTCTCAGTCGAATCGTAAATAGCCGTTGTTAATTGTTATTAACGTGAGACTGTGGTGAATATTCAATAACGATTGAAGAGATATAAACTACTCGATGCTGTAGAATAATAGCTGACTATTTTTTAGACCCAACAGTCACTTTGTAAATGCTAGAGAGGAAATATCTACTACAGGAAGTGTGTAAGAGGCATATGAAACTTCCATCGTGAGTAGACGTGTGCGCCGCCGCGCCGCGCCGCCACCGCCGCCGATGGATTATGTACGGCGCGCCGCCGATAGCGCCGCCGGTCATCCGAGTCGGTGGCGCGGCGCTGTCATAGGTGGTGTCATTTACCGACCATTGCCCCCGATGCGTCGGAACATTGAATCGTCATAATATTGAAAAACTGATGAAAATCTTAATAACTAATGAAAAAAGAGAACAGCTCTTCTGGCCATATATGATGTGCTATTGAAAAGAGTCTTTCAATTAAATCTGTGCGATAGGAATTAACAAAGTTACCATTTTCTTTTGAGCCAGCAACCACACGTCCACGCTTCCTCAGCATGGATTTTACTCTGCCCAAGCCTTTAGTGCCCCATGAGTGCGTTATCCTCAGTTTCCCGCTTGATGCCGTCCTAATCAACATTGTGAAATAGGAGATTCAAATAATGATATAACAGGCCGAATGATCGAACAAGGTGACGGATATCCTTAGTGCTCCATTTATTTATACTATGCGTATTTAGGACGTGTGATATCCAGATATCCCTTCCTCACTCACCTACCAAAGAAAGTTCCCGTTAGTCTTTCCGTCTATTGCGCTTTTTCTGTTCTCCCTCCATAGTTACATCTCAAATACTTCTATTTCTTCCCTTTTCCCTTCCGAGGTTCCATGTCTTCGAGTCAGTCAATGCAATGTAAATGTGTCTGACAACGGGAGTTTAGCCATTTGGTTTAAATACATGCTGTGGAATCTCGAATATTGGCTACGTTCACTATAAAAACACTATTCTTGTATTTATACAATAACTCTTTTGCATTTTGATCGTAGGTAAACGAAGTTCAAGGAAGTAAATCAACAATGCAATCATAGTGTATAGTATAGGAGGATGGCGAGTGCATTCGCCACTTCGCATTGAGATGGGAGAAGGAATCGGCGACATGAAATTGCATTCGAGGTTTTTATTTCCTTAGACATAGATGATTCATAATCTTCCATGAAATGCCATTTACATAATGCAAATAGTATCTGAATCGATTCCGATTCCTCACGTAAACAAGCACTAAAATAACATGAAGAGAAACCTGAATCACCTAAATTTGGTTAACTTGAAAACCTGGTTAACGCATAGGTACAGTGTTGTATCGCTGCGCCGTTACTTTATTTTTCATCATAGTCCTATAAAAATTCTGAGAAAAACCATGAAATGGGCAAACTATTTCAAGTGTCTCCGGAAAGGCTGTAATAAATGGTTAAGGTAGGGGGACCCAAGTGGGGACATGAATATTCTCGTCTCCTGCGGAGCTTGGAACAAGAAAAATATGTCCTCTTTCTTTTACCGCTCTTAAACTTTAAGTCTTTCGATATTCACTAAAATATGGAAATTAATTCACGTAACGAATTATATGAAACGTACTTTTGCAATTTTTTATTCCGATTAATAACAGCATTCCCTAAAACTGGGCATTCCCTAAAAGGAGGGAGCTGGCGCATGTCTGCTCCAAAGATGATTGGCCCGTCGAATATCTGGTGGTGGTGTTTGCGTGCACTAGAAAGGACAAAGATAGATACTTGCGCTATCGTCCTCAATGAGACAAGTCGTTATTCTGTCGACGGTCTATCATTAGAGTATCACAAATCAATCATAGCTCCCACTCACTTAAATTGAAACTATTCGAGAGAAGGAACAGTTCCGGAATATCATATTTGGTTCAATTTCTGCTTTCATTCCGAAACAAAACTAAAACCAGGCCAGACTTAAGGTTTAAATCTGAAACGAAGTTACATTGAATAAGAAAGCTTATAGTTTTGTTCCAGTACGAAACTACTCATTGGTTCCTGTTGTTTTGTTCCTGGTTTTGCAGCCCTGTTTTTTTCAAAGGAGTGCCTTTCGATTAAACAACGTAGTGACCATATTATGGGTGGCCAAAAAAGAGGTTTGTGCGCTTGAGATACTCTCGTACTTTTCGAACAATCGCTGAAGTATAGAAGACGGATGGCAGGCTGATCTAACTTATTTTGACATTTGTGGTACTGCATTGTCAGTGGAAACATTATTGAACCACCGAATTAATTTCATTTTGACATTTCATTTCTAGTTCAACATAGCACTAAACGTACGGTGATATTTTACTTAGGTCGTTGCTATGTTTTCTGCTCTAATTGAATGCCCTTCCTATAATTTTTGACTACGAGGTCGTCAAATACGTATATTAAATACAGATTCAGATGTGATGTGGTAAAAAGATCCATAATTGCAGAGAAAACAGTTGCAGTTCCATTAATGAAAAATTTAACTCGACTAGTCCCGATATTACGTCATCATCATCATACTAATCAAGATTTGTGTATAAAATATATTCATGAAAAATGTGGGTGACGGAAGAGATATGGGTCAAACAAAGCAGTTTTAGAAGGGCGTGGGGCTGGAAAACAGAAACCGTTGATGCTCGGAGAAACTCTGGGGAAGGGGTGTGTGCTGGGGAGGTAAGGAGAAATCACAAAGAAGAACATTGACAGTCCAAAAGGTTTAAAACGGATGTCTGTAGATGGATCGTTCGCCGCTGCGGGTGGGGAGTGGGAAAGAAAAACCGTAAAGGCTTGGGAAATCCTGGAGGAGGGCGTATGCTGGGGAGGAAGAGGGAATCACGAACAAAATCATGGAACATCCAAACGTCGTGTCCTTGTTGATGGGTCATCGGCCGCTGCCGAGTACTCCCTGCAGAAGTGCAAGACAAAGCCTGAGTTTAGCGGTTTCTGCTTTAGCAGTGTAGTCAATTGTTACATTTGTTATTCCTAATTTGATTGGTTGATTAATTTTTAGACTTCATTTGTCTTTTCACCATTCTCGAATAACTTTTTCTAGGACACAAATTAAGAGTAATGTTGAGAGTCCATCTCTTTGACTTACTCCTGTTTTGATTTCGAAGGGTTCCGAAATTTTTCCCCTGAATTTTACTTAACAATTTTTGTCAGTGCAAATCTGTCTAATAGTTGCAAGTGTTTTAGGGCCGAGTCCATGTTCTTTCAAAATTTGATCAAGAGATTCACGATCAACTGAATCAAAGACTTTTTTGAAGCAACAAAGTTGCAGATAGTATTCTTGCTGTACGTCTTTTGGTGCTACATTGTTAGTTTTAGATTTAGAATTTGTTCCGGGAGTGATCTACCTGGCCTGACGCCTGATATTCGCCAATTTTGGATCAAAGTTGTCACTGAAGAAAAAACTATTGTGAGAGAATTTTATATGTGACAGGAAGGAGTGGAATTCCTTTGTAGGTGTTTACATCTGCTCTGTCTCCTTTTTTTAAAAACTGGATGTATAGGGACATTTTTCCTGTCATTAGGGATTAATTCAGTTCGCCAAATTTTTGTATTTTTTGTGTTATTTCTGCTATGGTTTTTGGTCCAGCTGCTACCACGAGTTCTGCTATGTTTCCATCTTCACCTGATGCTTAAACATTTTTGAGCTTTTTAATTTCTCTTGTTTTTTCTTCTTTATCTGGTGCTTGTGAATTAGGGTTGTTTTCATTGGGATGTTTTGGTGGGAATCTTTCCTAGGGTTCTTGGCAGTTCGGAAGTATTTTGAAATAATTAGTAAAGTCTCAGCCATTGTCTTGTGTGTTAAGTTCCAGTTGCATTTTTGTTCGTCTGATTTATGCGGTTATTAAACTATAAATATTAAAATTTTAATAAAAATCTAAAAAAAACGGGAGGCCTTGTCAATAAAATCCTCCGCCCTCAAAATTTACAATGTGGTAGACAGTTTAGGTTTAGGTAGCAGGTTTACGCAGTGTCGTTTGAATGGCATTCCATCATATTTGAAAAACTGTAATATAAATTCGATAAACTAACATCGAAATTTTCGCTCGCATTTGAGATAACAGGTAATCAGTAATATATTTGTCATCTGAAATTTAGTAATGAAAGGGTATAATATTAGGTTTGATTGAAGTTGTGCGGTACGATATTTGCTTAAATACTTAAAATTAAAAGAAATTTCTCGCATACGTTATTAAAAATGTAATAAAATAGTTTTAACATGAAATAAACAATTGAATACATAAAAAATGAATAATTTATGCTATAACATGCTGGAATACTTGTAAATACATTATGGTTAGATAAGTACGCCGCCGGTCATGCCGCCGGCCGCCGACCCATTTCCAGCCGGCGTCCGCCGGCGATAGTTTATCCATCGGCGCACAGGTCTAATCGTGAGTCTTTTCTCTGCTATGTGGATCTTTTATTGTTAATTTAAAGCAGCATTTTTTTGGTTTATTACCTGTTTAGAACCTTAGGAATCAGAATATATGAACTAGATAGATTGATGTGGATGTTAATGTGTTACCTACTATCCATGTGTGGCCTCGAAGTAGGTTCAACAATCTCTCCTTTTTTTGTTATTTAAGTGATAGTTATAGGCGCAATTTCTCATCCACAGATGATGTTGTCGGATCTTGGTTTTGAAATCCTTAAAGTGTCTACTCGTATTCGTCCTCTAATTCATTCCACTTTTTACCCCTCGTATTGTTAATAAATTGCTGTAGAACGATATTCACGAAGTTCTAAGAAGTTAATTGTGCTTTTGTGCAATTAAATTTGGAGAGGAATTAAATATATCTGTAGACTGGACGATATTAAAAAAGAGTGTAATTACGTCCCGCTTGTAGTGCTACATTTTTTATCAACTGCATTATGATTACTGGTAAGTAAAACCGGTAAGACATGATAATTCACGATCTGTAGACTGTATTTACATTTGAACTGCCGTCTTTGAATACTAGACGGCGACTCAGTGGAAAAAGTTGTTTGTTTACGGAATTCTAGGCAACAGTTTTAGGTGGGGAGTCGAGAATCCATAATTTGTATTCATGATCAGTGTATAGAAAAGAAGAACCTGATAGATTCGACATGCCCTGAGGCACATTGAGTTAGTGAGGAAGATGATTGAAGGAAAAATAGAGGGTAATGTCTAAAGCGGAAGACCAAGAGAAAAATATATCAACCAGATTTTCAGCACATACATACGAAGTACATAAATAAGAAGTACTACCAGGAAGTAAGGGAAGTAGCATTAGATAGGGAAGGAAAGAGGCTGCAGTTAACATGACTTAGGATTAGACGGCCAATGATGATGATCTTGTAGGTATCATAAGTGTTTCGTGGGTTGTCATTAATTCAGCCCTATTGCCCTTTATCCAACTTAAACGCATTTCAATCTGAAGGAATTAAAATTATGAGAGATCGGTAGAATGGGTAAGAAATCCGACTACTATGAACCGTTACCTCAATGGCTTTGCTTTAGACCCGTTTTTCAAGTTTTTACTTCGACTCCATCGTTAACTTTGTCGACAGTTGACAGATAGTTTACTTGTGAAATTTCAGTCACAAAATAGGAAGTAAGGTTCATTATATTTTGTAGCTTATGTGTAAAAGAGGATTTATCCGATCATTGTTAGTAACTCTGCTGAAAAGAACTAAATTTTGTGAAAACCTCAATTCTGGTGTAGCGGAAGTTATTCCAGCGTTTCGGTAAAATTCGACCCAAAATAACTTAAATGCTCACTGCGCTAAAAATTTTAAAACTCTTTTAAGGGTCTTCCGTCGACCTGAATAGATCTCCAGCCATCATTCGAGTTGGCTATCCCATCCAATTAGATCCCTCTTGAACACCAAAGGGATAACATTTATCATGGAAATAACTCATTTAACTTGAATTTTTTTGATGTAATATTTCATCTGTATCTTTAGATGTGTGTGCACGACAAAATACTAAGTCTTTTGGGCATCTTTGCAGTAATGAGGGGATTTTTCCTTTCAAGGTTAGAAGTCTAAGCTCATCGGAACATATCAGCGCACTTAAGCGCACACGGACGACGTTGAATGTACAGGCTCTGTGATTATCCTTCTCTATCCTAATTGAGGGCGCAGCGTTGTTCTAATGGAATGGGACAATGTGCGCTGGCGGAATGTTTGGTAACTAACCGGCAGATGCTTATTTGCATTTTGTGGGTGAGTAACAGACTCACTCGGCCGACCGAATGTTTTGCGTGAAGTTGTTTAATTTGTTTAAAATATGTTTTTAAAAGCGTAAGATTTTTATCACAGAGCTATTAAAATCCTCGCAATATGCAACTATAACACCTATACTGAAAATTGACTAACTTGACAACCATAACGGCTGATGCCATTATCGACGTTCGTTTGTTGCTTAATGCCCATCAAATTTTTCCCGAAAAATTCGTAAGACGCTCCTTCCTTTGTGAGCAGGGTTGATCTAACAGATGATAAGCATGTGCCCTGTTGTATTGCGCACTAGACCGAATGCAAAGCTCTTTTTACAAGTCCATGTACTCTTTAAAAGTGATGTTAATACAAACATAGTGATGCTGGAGGGAACTTAAAAGCACCATTTGAGATGGGCGGTTGGGAAAAAGTACCTTATGCATTGAAAAGATTAAATGTCACGTTGGGACCAACCTAAACCTATCCATGCATCCATAATTGGCCCTGGAACCGTATTTTGGTGAGCAGACGTCGAATGAAAAACTTTCCCCGTCACTTGCAAACTACACTACTCATAAAGTTTGTGGTTTCCAGCGATATTTTATGGAATTTGCTAATCATTTTGAATAAATAGAGTAAACTTTGTTTTTCCACAATGAATTTAATGATTTACGACCATGGTTTCGACGATTAACATCATCATAAGGTGATCTGGATGTCATCATCAGGTGATCAGGCGACCTGACGATGACGTTAATCGTCGAAACCATGGTCGTAATTCATTAAATTCATTGTGGAAAAACAAAGTTTACTCTATTCATAAACTACTCATATTTTTTAATGCGATAGAACTTGTGCGAAACTGTATCCTCAATTTTACAACACATTGGAAAATTATTTACGTAGAACTTCATTCCTCCTTGTTTCTTTGACGTAATAGTGTTGAACAGTCTTTACACCGTATCTCGGCGACAATTTTTCGACGGAAATAGTGTCATGTCCTTCCTGGAAAATCATCCCGCTCTTTAATTAGCCCTTTTGGGGTCGAAGGAAGGAAGTAGGGAGGGTGGGAGAGCGTCGTTCGTTTGTTTGGGGCAGTGCACCTGACGCTCACAATTTGTATTCGCCCACCAACATCTGTGGGTCCCCCCTGGACCACAGCCTCCCACCCACCCTCCCTCCCTCACCCGACCGATTTCACCCCCTCCCCGATGGCTGGCTAGAGAGGGGAGTGGGTGAGTGACGCGACAGACAGACGCACGCACAGACGGACACGCAAGGGACACGCAAATGGACGGATTTCACCCGCCTCCTTCCCCTCTTTCTTCCCCCGGCCTCCCGCCAGCCAGATATCACGCCCCTACGCGGAGGAAAAGGATGCTGGGAGGAGAGATGATGCTGAGGGCAAGTAGCCAACACAAATCTCTCCATCCCTCTCCAGTGGACCCGTTCTTATTTCCAGCTTCCTCGACAGTCGGTGTCTCAATATTTCAAACCACCTATCCTTCCCCTTCTTCCCCTCACTCCTCCTTCCTCTCCATCCCACCAGCACACACCTAAATCCATTCCTTACCCTCCCCTCCCCTCCATCCTCTTTCCTTCCCCCTCCTACCCTCCTTCTCCCTCCCTCCGCTTTTATTTATAATCGCCTGCACGCATTGGGGGAAGAAGAAGAAGGGGCCAGAGTGAATGGCTAAAGTGTACGCTCGCCGGTTCTTTGTATACTTTGCAGAGGGACTGCTCTGGCGAAAAAAGAAACAAACAGTGTGTAGCACCTTAATATCCTCGAGGATAACTCCTGGTCTTCTCTGTTGGAGGAGAATGTCTCTCGGGAAGTTTCCCCGCATGTAAAACAAGTACTTATTACGTCGAAGCGATGCATTATGGCGCCGTAAAATTATTTATTTACCCGTTGCCGTGACGCAAACCATCACAACGATTCGGAACCATCAGCAATAGATGGGCGTCTTTTGGCAGAGGATAATCCATGAATATTTATTATGGATTTAAATGTTTGGAATCGTTGCCTAGGTAATGTGTTGCCTCAATTTCCACATTTAGTTCACCCAGTCCTTGGCGCCACTTAGAAAAAAGTCTTCTCAGTCGAATCGTAAATAGCCGTTGTTAATTGTTGTTAACGTGAGACTGTGGTGAATATTCAATAACGATTGAAGAGATATCAACTACTTGATGCTGTAGAATAATAGCTGACTATTTTTTAGACCCAACAGTCACTTTGTAAATGCTAGAGAGGAAATTTCTACTACAGGAAGTGTGTAAGAGGCATATGAAACTTCCATCGTGAGTCTCTTCTCTGCTGTGTGGATCTTTTACTGTTTATTTACCACTATATTTTTTTTTGGTTTATTGCCTGTTGAGAGCCTTAGGAATCAGAAGGTATGAATGAGATGGATTGATGTGGATGTTAATGTGTAACCCACTATTCATGATTGGCCTCGGAGTAGGTCCAAAAATCTATCTTTTTTTGTTATTAAAATGATAGTTATTGGCGCAATTTCTCATCAATAGATGATATTGTCGGATCTTGGTTTTGAAATCCTTAAAGTGTCTACTCGTATTCGTCCTCTAATTCATTCCACTTTTTTCGCCTCACATTGTTATTAAATTGCCGTGGAACGATATTCACGAAGTGCTTAGAAGTTAATTGTACATTTTTGCAATTAAATTTGAAGGGGGAATATATCTGTAGACCGGACGATATTAAAAAAGAGTGTAATTACGTCCCGCTTGTAGTACTACATTTTTTGTCCACTGCATTATGGTTACTGGTAAGTAAAACCGGTAAGACATGATAATTCACGATCTGTAGACTGTATTTACATTTGAACTGCCGTCTTTGAATACTAGACGGCGACTCAGTGGAAAAAGTTGTTTGTTTACGGAATTCTAGGCAACAGTTTTTGGCAACGAGTCGAGAATCCTTGATGTATATTCATGGGGTATTCTCTCACTCGAGGTTGCATAAAGGATGTTGGGCGTTGGTTACTACGAATAATATACTCAACAATGGCAGTCGTCAAATTGCTATGTAATTTTCTTGTCTCCTTCTTGCACTTAAAAGAAGTGTTCCTAAAGGCATCCAATTTATGTTGGTTAATCAGGGTGTATACAATACAATATCTGGAGCACTTGTACCATACACCATATACTTTAAATAATTATGACGCCTCGGGTTATTAATTTACACGTTTCCACGTCAATACCACCGCAACCAATCGGAATCATCTGCGAAAGAGAGGTATCTATTGGCGCAGATTACCCTTGAGGTTGCTTGGAGGATAGAAAGGTTAGTAATACTGAATTTTATCTTCTCTACATTGGCAGGCGTCAATAATTGTTCTTATAAAGTTTTTAGGCCTTCCATTTTGTCATATTATTTTCTCCTGCCTCCATTCATGAAGTCTTATAGGGTGAGGCACTAGGTTAGGCTTTCCATGGCCGATTTTTCCATAGCTCAAGAGCTACTCGCTCATCTACCCGAGGGAAAATAGTTTTTGGCTTGAGGAAAATATATGAGTGGATCCTCGAAACGTCGGCCATGGAAGGGCTTCACCAATTATTTTTCCTCCGTGGAATTTCACACTTGATGATCATTTGCGGGTGACTCCGTAAGGGTAGTTGAGTGCCCGGCTACAAAATTTCTCCAAAATTGGAGAAAGATGGCACAGTGCCTTTGACTCTTCACATGTCAATTGGCAGTGGGTGGGAAGGCAGTGCAAATTTATTCTCTCCTGAAGATATTTTCAATTCTCCTGAATCGGCGATGAAAATATGTATAAATTGACTCGGGAAAAAATCCATCTGGACCGGGAATCGCTATCATAACGCGGTGATATAATAGCGTCTGCTGTCGCTAGCGAGGTGCCGCGCGCGATTCTGTTTCTTTCGAGGTAACGACCATTGCGACAATTAGATAAATAAGCGTTGCAAAAGCTAAAACGGCGCGATATCCGACAATAAGATTTGCATTGTCGCGGAACAACTCACAATTTTACCGCATGGTGTCGGTGCTATGGCGTTATGAAGAAACAGAAACGCATACCAGGTGTGCTTTTCTCAGAGGCAATCTCTAAAGTATGTTTGGATATCGTCAAGGTGTGCGCATTGGCGCAAAGATGCAGAGGTCCGTGGTCAGACTCCCCGTGCAGGTGCATTTTTTTCCCAGGCAATTTTCTACTCGCTCCTGTCTATCGGTGCGCGGAGCATCGCCTGAAAGTCCACCCTCCCAAATTCGCGACGGTTTCCCTTTTCCACCCCTCCTCACCCCCTATCGCACTGCCCCCCCTTCCTTCTCTTAAATCAACCCCTATTCCCATCCCTCCACCCCTCTTCTCTCTCTTGGTGCCTTAGATATATCCATCGAGAGAGCAGCTGTGTGCGGGGGGAGTGGGGAAGGATTCGAGTGCGGCATCTCCGCACCCGTCCCGCTCCTCCACCTCATCATCCTCCAAAGTGGAAGGAGAAGGATTCGCCGGAAGGAAGAGAGGGAGAGGGAGGGGAATGAAAGGAGGGAGGGAAGGGAAGGGAACGAGAGAAAGGGAAAAGTTCGAGAAGGCGAGAATAGAACGCGGGGCGACATTTCGGGACGCCGCTTAGGTATGCGCGCCTCCTGTTTCTCTTTCTTTTGCGAATTAAGATACGTTTTCATGGGCGCGTCAGACGCGCACGCGCGCGACGAGACGCGTCATTTCTTCGTGTGAACCGCTCGCATGCAAGCGAACCTACGCATAGGCGAACCTACGCGTAGGAGATACCTACATCCCCATCTACAGCAGAGAAGGAATGGTAAAAAAAGAAACGTATTAGATAACACGTAAAACATATTACCACCAATGCATGAACACATGTCTGCTTTGGGAATCATCGGAAATAAAAGTTGTTCTTACCTTCCACTCCAATGGATACTCCTATCTCCCTCCTCGTCTTCCCCCTTAAGTTTCTATCCCTGTATCGATAGTTCTAATAATTGTACATACGTGTACTTCTCTCGAATTTCGGAGATGATCATTTCATCCATGGAACCTACACTTCGTCGCTCAGCCACGTTTGTGATTTTACGCGTTCCACGCGTCGAAAGGTGAAAATATTTCAACTCGGGCGACGCGACTCTACGCGAACATACGCGAACTCACGCGAAGAAATCCTGGCTTCTGATAGGCTGAAGATCTCGCTTTCGCGTCTCTTCGTCTGAAACGGGTTCATGAAAACGTACCTTAAGATGACGCTGCGGGACCAACCAACCGGGGCGGGGGGGGGGGAGGACGGGAAGGAGGGTTGGGAGGGGGGGTACTAATGAAAACTCCAGCCCCCACCCCCGTTTTACTCTTATGAGTAGTACGGAGCGATTTCTGTCCACGCACAGAAACGTGCGTGAAACATTGCTCGCGTGGTCTCATTGGTGAAATTTGTGGACAAAAGTGAAACATAATTCCACAAAGTAACGCCTGAAACAGTTTTGTTATAAAAAATAATTCGCTGTAACCGATTTGCTTTTTTTTTGGCAATTCAATACCATTTCAACACGTAGCCTCATCTACATCTACTTACTACCCCGCGAGCCGCCGCATGGGCGTGTGGCAGGGGGTGGTAGGTCACCAGCCGTGTAAAGGTGTACGTTATAATAACAAGGTTGACCGAAGATTTTGCTGCAATGCTATGCAATGATAGCTCATATTAATTCGTGTCGAGTACGAAAAAATGCTTTGCTGATGAAAAATAAGTGCCCCGTTACCTCACATTATGAACGACAATAGATGGCTTAAATGAGGTTCCTACCTAAGACTATCATTTTTTTATAATCAAATTACCCTTTGTTAGAGCTACCCATGGATTTGCTTTAATTTCATACTTAACATCGATGGTTCTATGAGGGAAATGTAGGGATGCTGTACATTTTACACACGCAAACAACTGATGATGACAAAATAAACACCACAGAAGGGGAAATACTAGTCAGAGATAAGCACTTGGTAATATCCTAAACACACCTTCATTCAAAATGTGAGCTGAAAAAGTTTTGACTGACTGTAAACAGGCTACTCACATGTCACAAATTCGTAAAGCTACGGTTACAAATGTTCAGATTTTTTTCGAATCGCGAAATAATATTTCTCTTATAATAATGATTGTTTGTTACGGATATACACTACATATTGGTATTGGTTATACATACAATATTGGTAATATTTGTTGTGAACAAGTGCTGTGATTTGACATGACGTAAATGAGTGACATGTTTTCTATGTGATTCTCATTTTTCTTTTGCCTGAGTTGTACTTACTTATGCCTGCTCCAAAGGAATTCATTCCTAGAGCCAATAAATCTTAATATTATTAAAGTTACTTTCGTAACATTCCCCTTCGAATCCTCGGCGAGCATCGGGTCTCATTGCCGTCATAATGGCCGAGGACTCGAGAGGGGTGGGACAGTGATCACAGCCACGTCCGACGCCCATCGGATTGGTGGCTACGCTGCGGTTGGGTCGTGCGTATGGAGTAGACGGAGGGACCCAAGTATTACGGCCTACTGCATGCGAGCTGCAAGTGACTAAGCCTGTGCCACGCAGGACGGAATACACTTGATGCTCTCCAGCAGCGAGCCGTGAACTCCTCTGAGCACACCTATGATGAGTACTACCAGTTTAACTGAGTGTCCTGGGTACATTTGCCGAAGCTCAAAAAGCAGGTCTTGATATTTCGTCCGTTTCTCCGCCTCCTTTGCATCCATGTTCGTTTCAGCCGGGGCCGAAAACTCTATCACGAACATGGAGCGTGAGATGTGGTCTAGGAGAACGATATCAGGCTTGGTCGCCTCCAACTGCCTGGTGGTAGAAAAGGAGCAATTCCACCAGATGGTGCATTTATCGTTCTCCACGACGGACTCAATATCTCCAGGGGCACACGGCAGCACGGGAGTATCGTCGATGCCAAAATGGTGTCGAAGATGGAAATATAACACCCACAGGGCCGCATTGTGCCTAGCAATATACGCTGACATGGCGTAATAGCTACAGCCGGAGAGAAGGTGGCTCAAAGCCTCCGGCTGGGCTCAGCACGCCCTGCATCTCGTGTCCGCAACCTCTGTCTTGAATATAATGGGCGGTACACGAGTATGTTTATGACACCATCCTGGCATGCGAGGACGAAACCCTCGGTCTCTGACTTTAGACCAGCGGAGCGGAGGAAGGCAAACGTCAGCTCCTTCGATAGCCCATGCTTCTCCATGTTTTGACAGAAACATCCATGCATGGGCTTCTCGGTGTGTGCCTTGAGCAAAGTTTTCTGCTCGACCTTTTTGATTTCGAGCTTAAGGACGTCTGCCTTCAACGACAAGATGAACTTATCGTCGTCGCTACCGTCTGATTTCGGGTCAAAGTCCATACAGGTTTCGTCCGCTGCCCTCTTGGCCGCATGGAAGAGAAACGCCCCTACTCCGGCACCTTCGGGATCTCTTACGAGACTGAGCAGGGGGCCTCTGCTCTTGAGCACTCGGCATGCTGTTCCAAGGAAAACTCTGTTGTGGAGACCCTCCAGGCTCAACAGACCTCTACCACCTACACCGCGAGGGAGATACAGTCTGGCGACGGAAGATTTCGGATGAAGACTTCGATAGATGGTCATCATCTTCCTCGTCCCCCTGTCGAGGTTCTGCTATTCGTTGACGTTCCATTTCATGCATCCGAAGGTGTACAGCAGTGTGAGAACCACGAACATGTTCGTGGAAAGAACCTTGTTCTTGCCAGACATCTCAGAACTCCAGATTTTCCTGTGAGTCTGTCTGTACTTGGCGGTGAGTCTCTCCTTCACTGCTGAAACCTCCTGCATTCGGCTTTGGGGGACGCCGAGATATTCATAGCTGCCATCGCACTTGAGGTGACAAATGACGCTCCCGTCAACGAGGTGCACATCTTCCTTGTTCTCCGAAAATCTTCCTCTCGTCAGGTGGATGGATTCACACTTGTCCAATCCAAACTCCATCCCTATAGCCTCACTGTACTCCAGTACGGTGTCCAGGGCCACGCGAAGGTCTTTTGCGTTGGAAGCGTAGAGCTTCAGGTCATCCATATAAAATAAATGTGTGACCTTATGCTTCCTGTCACCTGGCACACCGCACATATATCCTTTCCCTTGTGGCAGCCTTAGCGAGAGAGGTAGAAGGGAAATGCAGAACAGCAAGGGGCTCAAGCTATCGCCTTGGAAAACGCCACGGTGGTATGATACCAACTCTGTCGAGATACACCGCTTGCCTGCGGTCAGGACGAAGCGCGTTCTCCAGAGTGGTATCAGGCGTTGGATGCAGGACACTACATCTGGGTGGACTTTCATCAACTTCAATATGGCTACAATAAGCTCATGTGAGGTGGTGTCAAACCCCTTTTTGTAGTCCACCCAGGCCATTGATAGGTCGCGCTTGAGCTGGATGGCATTCTGGCATATGCATCTATCAATGAGCAAGTTGTCCTTACATCCCGAGATTCCACGCTTTGAACCCCTCTGCTCGTACACCTCCTCCCAAACCGGCTGGACCTGGTGGAGGATAAGGTCGCTCAAAATGGAGGTGGACGCCTTGTATACAGGTGTTTCGGCTCTCGCCGCAGGATTACAACTTCCGCCCTGGTTTCAAGCTCTCGCTTATGACCGAGGCAAGGAAGAGGTGGGAAGGATGGGATGGGAAAGGAAGGTTAGCGAAACCGACAGCCCCTTCGAGGCCGACACCAATGTGGCGGATTGAGGTCAAAAGGACCTCAACTGGCCCCCGCCTCCCCGAAGTGCTCGTATTAGTTAGGTTACCGAAACAACTGAGACGAGTGACCGTCGGTCTCGCTTTCGCGAAAACCTACCGCACATCTATGAGAACCGGAAGAGCCCGTTACCCAAGGATTTGGGATTAGGTGTCTCCCTGGCTCCCTTTCCGGGTAGACGCCTTGCGGTCTGCCGGAGTACATCATCGAATCAGGGGCCTTGTATACAGTGTTGAGGCAGGTTATAGGGCGGTATTTCTTAGTAAGTCTCCCTTCTAAGGTATGAGAACCGTCATCCCTCAATCAACCACGGTGGAATTGCTTCTCTACCCGAGAGAAAGGACGTAAAGATTCTGGCGAGATGTCGATGGGTGGAAGTGAACCTCTTCCACCAGAAGTTATTCACGGCATTCATTCCAGGAGCCGAGAAATTCTTCTTGCCAGAGAAGGCCTTCTTCAAGTCACTCTCTGTGACTGAAAGAGGTCCATCCACTTCATGCAGGTGGCAGTCGGAAACTTTTTAAAGAGGCCTAAAGCCGGAGTGTCTCCGTTGAATGGCTTCGACGTTTCATAGGTATCCTTCCAGAAACGTTCTACCCCTTGGACGGGTGGTGGAGATTCGACGACAGACTGAGGTGGTCGAAAGACGGGACGGGTGAAGGAGGAAGGTTGAGTTCTCCCTCACGGCCTTCTCCGGGCCGTGGTGAGTGCCCGAACTCTATCAACCGCGTGCTGCTTCACGGTGAGCAGCACGTTCATGTTCAGTGTGTGATGGTGAAATCTGAGGCTGCGTGCTATGCGCCGGACTTTGGGTGTGAAAGCCCGCCCAGATGTTATGTACTCCATCACACACTGAATCCTCGAAGCCTGCCTTCTTGCCAGCGTGATCTTGGCCTCCAATTATTCCAGCCGTTGTGCTGCTTTGTCCTCCCAAGAGGTGGGCTTTTGGGAGTTGGCCATTATTTTGACATAAACTTATTTCTTTTATAACTCCTGTTCAGTTATTAACACAAATGATATGTTTTATTTAGGAAAAAATTTTTTGCAACCAACTCATTGTTGGCGTGTGGTGTCCTTATCCTCTCTCTTCGTACCATCTGCGACTTGGTTTGTCTTCAATCCACTTAAAATACTTCTTCTGTCAATAATGAACGGATTCCATCCCTAGCGATTTCTCTGCTCGCTTCTCTCTGGTGGTGGAACAGTTTGTCATTTCCGGAGTCAGTCCATAGATGAACCACCTCACATTCCTCCTCGGGCCATGCGCTCTGAAAGTATTGGGCTGGAGCACGCTCCTTCATCTTAGACTTTATGATTGAAGAACACATAGTGTGTGCCATTGACACTGGGCCAAAAGAATTACAGTGAGGTCCTCTTTTGTGTGGTGTGTATGTAGCAGAACCACAATGTTCTCAATTTTACACATCCTGGAATTTAGGGCCCAATTATATTATTTGATGATAAGTTTAAATGTATACATTTGTGGAGAGTTTCACCCGTATTTTGCTCCCCTAACAAAGAAAATGATGTCCAAATGTGGCTGAATTTGACCGCGAAGGCGTTATTGTTACCTTTTAAAAGGAAAAGGGCTTGCACCACTCGTATAAAACTCTCCACTGTAATTTTTTCACTTTTATTACCATAAAGAAAAAACTTCTTAAATGTTTAGACTTTCCTCCTTTTGACACTTTTACTGAATTGAAAACCAATTATATTGTATAATAATCGTGACTTCTCGTTCGATTCCAACAGTGAAGAAATGAAAAAGGAAATTGAAAAATTAATTTGAGCGTTTTCCATTTATGTGTATCAAGGTATGGTTTCAGAATCCCTACTCTGCGGTTATTTGTTCTTGAGCTCTCAAGAATACAGGTTATATAAAAATTAATTTATTAATTTATTTTAAAAAGTCCCAAAAACGGCACAAATGCTTTTAACATTGGATGACTACCAAACAAATAAATTATAAGCATTAACAAAATATAAAATAATAACAGACATAGTGATAGAAAATAGAATAGATACAGAAGTACATGAGAAAGTGGACGGGGACTTTGCGATAAGTTATCAGGGTAGATGGGACTAATTTGCAGACCTGGTAATTGAGGAAGGATTTGAAAGTGGAGGGTGGCGAGAAGGGGTCAAGGGAGGGTGAATGCGAAGCCAGGGAGGTAAAAGTTCTTGGAATGCGGTAGAATAGGGAACGCTGGAATATATTGAAAGACGAAATTTGGGGACGTTAATGAGACAGCTATTGCGTGTGGTACGGGGAGGAACGTGAAGTGGAAAGAGAGGAAGAAGGATATTGGTGCGGAGAGAGATCAGATGCAATGAGAAGGAACTTCATGTCAGAGAGCACATGACGGAGAGAGAGTTTCCGGGGTTTCCAAGTGAAGACAAGATAAGTTCTTGTGTAAAATTTCTGGAGGAAGGAATCCGATGACGGGCAATGGCGAGAAAAAAGTTAATAAGTCGATTAAGTTAGGCTTGTGCGATGAGTCGATTCATCGAATTCATCGATGATGATTTTAGTCATCGCGTTGCGATGAACCGCGTCGATGACAATGAATGTCATCGATCATCGACGTCGATGAATTAGTTGACGTCGATGCGTTGATAAAAAAACTGACGTCAATGAGTGGATGAATTCACCGATGTAGATGAGTCAATGAATCCATCCCCATTAGTTGATAATTATTTGTGTTGCGTCGCCCGCCCGTGCCTATCCCTACCTTTCCGTCGGTGATGAATGAATTCATCGACTTATCGAGGTCGGTGAGTTCATCGACTCATCGACAGCGATGAATTCATCGCCTCATCGTCGTCGATGACAATCATCGAAACCGAATCATCTCCATGATTTTGTTTCATCGACCCTCGATGGACAAATTTATCCAATCGCATAAGCCTAGATTAAGTAGTTTCAAGGTTATTGGATTTCGCCAAAATTCGCATACGCCATATTGAGAAAATGGCTGCCGCGAGAAAAAGAGGGGAGGGGAAATTTTTATAACCTTTATATTCAACTGCCAATACATGTTGGTTTGTGCGTAAAGGAATTGAAGTTTGATTATCAGAAACGGTCCCGCGACCATCATTGAATCATTGGACATGAAATGACCCGTGCCGGATATTGTCACCATAATTAGCAAATCACGTAACTCACACTTCCTGTTTCTTTCGAGTGAAGCAAAATGTTGATTATTTGTCGGCGTAAAAGGATGATTTATTTACCACTCCCATAAAAAATATAACTTTTCTTTCTTTTTTATTTCTATCTCCCTAATAGGAGGCTATTGATAGAACTGTTGAGGTACCATAAACCAATCGTATTGGTGTAAAATCTTGTGGCATAACAGCTCGCCACCATTGTAACAATTTTACTGGTTGGCAGTCCTGCCTCGCGCGGAATGTCTGAACTGGGAGGATATTGTTGGGGGATTGGCATTGTTGAGGGAAATTGCGAGGAATAAGGGGAGAGTTTTGTTGGGAGAAGGTCAGAACGAGTGGAGAGGGAGTGAAAAGTGTACGTATAAATGGTGTGTGTGTGGAAAAGGAGTGTGGAAAGATTTTTTGAAAATAAATACGAGTGTCGTGAAGTAGAGAAAGTGGACAATTTAAGGACAAGGACTATGCCCTGAAGGAAACAGAAGTGGGACATGATTTGGACGAAGGTGAGAAATGAGGAAGATTGTTTTGTGAATGTTGTATTATATGTGATACGGGTGGTGGAAAGCATTATTTAAAATAAGTGATAAAGTGGTGGATGTATATACATTTGTATTATGTGTACCACTCGGATCAAGAAAACGTCACTCAATATAAAATAAACGACTTACAAACTCAAATTCATATTTTTTGGAATTGTGTGGTTTGCTAATGAGGCCGTCGACATGTTAACTTTTAAGCGAGCTCGAAAACATTAACTTCGGGATATTCCCATCTCCGTCTCCGTTCGTTCGGCAAAATGATGGGGGCTGCTGGTTGGTGTGCGAGCGTTCGAATGCGTGGGGTGGGGGGTGTCCTTTGGTGCTTTGCGGTCAGGTGTCGAATGAGGGATAGGCTCCAGCGGAGGGAGAGAGAGAGAGAGAGAGAGATATGGGACGTGACTCTCGGCAGTGGTCGCCCACGCGGGTGTCAGAAGCGGAGTCGGACAAAAAAAGGAACTTCCTTTTTTTTTACTCCTTCGCTCGCTCACGAAAAACGAAAAAAAAAATCCCCGAAGAGGGAGGAGGAAATGGCGTCGCAGAGGGGGGGCGGATTCAACCTTGGCGTTAAAAAAATTGTCGCTCATCTCCGTCCGTCGCTAATTACTTTGGCGTCGTGAGCGGGGTATGCCAACGCGCGTGCAAAACTATTTTTATTTACAGTGGCCATGAGAGGAAGAGGTGGCAGGTAGGAGGATGGCTAGCTAGAATCATCCTCTAAACCTGGCTTCGCACGATCATTTTCTGATCAGTAAATTGTCTAATCTCACAACTGTCGCCGCTAACGTGTTGGAATGGTACTCCTCCAACGGGCGGGTTCTACATCTACAGAATACCCCGCGAGCCCCCGCATGGGCGTGTGGCAGGGGGTGGTAGGTCACCAGCCGTGTAAAGATGTAAAATTTTTGGAGGTGAAATGGTGACATGTACTATGGGGTGTATTTTGAGGCGGTCAGTTTTTGTTGTGGTTACTTATTGTTCGCGGAAATAACAAGTTTTTGTACCTATCTGTTCGACAGAGTATCTCTCTTATTTTATCGCATCTAGCTATCAGACCTAGAAATGTAGTGAGGCGTAATGATATCTAATATTCTCTGTATCGCTCTGAAACACACCAGTTCTGAATATCTCAAGCAGCCTAAGCCAAGCGTGTAGCCTCCGAGTCTCTAGGGGCTCCCATCTTAATCCCTCTAACAGTAGTGTAACGCTATACCTTCGTTCGTAGCAGTTTTTAACGAAGCTTTTGTTTGTATTTTATTAATTTTTTGTTAAATCTATATGACCAGGGTCCAAAATGCTCGCAGCGTATTCGAGGTGCGGCCTAACCAGAGCGAAGTAGCATCTCTCTTTTACTTTTTCATCCGAGGACCTTCCTATTATAAGTTTAACAAAACCTAGTTTCTTTGATGCTGTGCCGCATATGTTTTGTATGTGTGTTCTCCACGATATATCTGAAGTTAAGGTAGTTCCAAGATATTTTACTGCACTTGAAGATTTTATGTTTACCACACCCACGGTGTAGGTATGGCTCGTGTGTGATGACTTTCGAAGGAAGTGAACTGTGGTTCATGGCTCGTGATTGGATTTCACATCACGAATCTGCATTACGTATTCAAATGTTTAGGTTCCCCACTGTTTAGGTCACACGGTTGCCTCTGATTACCGCCAAATCGAAGTAAACAAACTTCATCGATGGAAACGCCGACATTATCAGCGCTTCATGAAGAGGATTCAGGTGCTGCCATCGACTAACGTAAGTTTACTTCTTAAACTCTTTAATGGCCGTCGTTAGTAGAAGTTAGCATGAGCGTGAGATGTCAAGTCCGACGCAGTTGAAGCGATACGCACTACATCAAATTTTAAAATATACGTGGCTGACTATTTTTGACGACCCAGATTAACTTCGTGTGTAAGAGTACCGATGTACCCGAATGGCGGCGCGGCAATCCTCAAAGTTCACCGTTTTCGTTGCGCACGGAATGCTAGACAGCCTTTCCTCCTTGGGGAGGAGATTAACATAATTTAATTATAAACATTAATGGTTCAGACACTTCAAGGGCGAGAACCAAAAACATTCACGCAGAATTCTATAGTTTTGGAGTTCTTCCGAGAGATCTGAAGATTTAATCACTTAATTCGCTCTTTCTTTTGATGAAGATTGCATAAAGTATCGAGACGAATATTGATTATTACCAAACAAGGACAATAATGACACTTTACCTAAATGTTGGGTCTCTCAGCTAACATTTCTGGTTCTCGCGTGATCTTCAATATGCTGACACAAACGTACAAGTTGTGCAGAGAAAATAATATACCACCATGGACGAAGAAGGCCACCGAAATGACCTTTTTATCGTCGAGGCGGTCAATAAATAAATACTACAATAATACAACAAGAAAAATACCAATGTAACACTAATATTTTCTAGAAATATGCAATATTTCATTAAATATATGAGCACTTGCATACATCTAGTACGGCCGCTACCAACAGTATGAGCTTGTGCGCGTATACTGCTAGTAATCGCGTAGTAACGCTTCTTGCAAGTACGTCGAGTGCTTTTCTTGCCAGCTAGAGTATTATAGTGTGCCCGCTTATGCGAAAATACTAGCCATGTAATCAATTGAGTAATGTTTTAAAAACTCGAAACGTGATCGTGTGAAACCACCATAACAGATATTATGCTCACATCCCAGAAGAGAGATGGATCTGATTGTGGTGGGGCCATAATGGTGTTTTTTCCATGCCTAACGGCTCGACTTCAAATCCGGCTGTGTCGAAAAACTATCATTGAAAACCTGATTGCTACTTTGTGCCATGAGAAGAGCTTTTATGGTGCGATCCACATTTAGGCTACAACGTGGGGACTCGTTGCAAAACGTTCCTCGTGCAAATCTCTATAAGACCCATCTTGCGATATTGCCAATAGATGCGGCGAAATCAACATAGCGCTGTGCGTTACAAAAAATGCACAGTCTTCCCAAGAGTAAAATTTTTTCAAAAATGTGACTTACTTTAATTTATCGTGCTGTTGAAAATGGTTCCCACCGTGACCTCGAGGTGAATGTAAGGATCAGCGTAAGTTGGCGACACCGGTCTCCTGAAGACCCAAAATATCACATTAAATCTGGAACGCTCTTTGGAACACGGTCCGCAGGATGGAACGTATAAATGTGGACCTCATACTTCTTATCGTTAACGGTAGACTAATGCGGGCGCCGGGTCTCTGTTATGCTTCAGCTATTCACCGAAATCATAACATCATAAAGGCCGCATAATCGTAACCGACCTCAAATGAATGTCACCTTCTCCCAAATTATCAGCCTCACATCTAGACAAAGGCTGAAGTCCCATTTATAAAGTTGAATCATCCTTAAACTGTTGACTGAAGTTGTACTTGATTCAAGTTCTTTCACGGCTAAATGTTTTGGCGAATGTGGGTGAAATTTAGCATTCAGTTCTACACCTCTCTCGAATTCTTCCACGAGTGCAACCCAAGAGAACACTGATAGATTTTACCACTAGGCAGCAAATTGCAGTGCGTTATTCGTTTGTAGTCCGTCCTCAAAATAAAGGGCTTTTTCTTCTATCTGGTATTTCAGTTTTGGTGTTTAATTTAAGGCAGTTGGAGCAACAAATCATTTTACCAAGAAATCAATGAATTTGGTCTCATTTTGAAGAAAAATATCACCCTTCCATTGACACCTAAAATTAAACCCCCTACCACATTACTTTCCGAGATATTTACCAAAAATATCGGCCCTTTTACATGGAAAATGGTACGTGTATGCACTCCAGAGAGACATTACATTAAAAATGAGGCATTTACTTCACTAAGATGTGGTAAAAAAATCAACAATGCGTAGTTTGTGTGATTTCTCGACTATATTTGAAAATTAATCCTATGGTCACCGCAGTAGGTTCTTGGGTTTCACAAAAAACCTTCCGTTTTGATGAAGTTTCAAACGTACCGCGTGAAAAAATGAGTCAAGTTAAAGACTTGCTTAGATATTTTCATTTAATTACTTACAATTACTGTAATGTTAAACTATGTTATTGAACCATTAATAATGCAATATTTAATTGATGTGTCTCACCGTTGGTGAAATTAAAACTTATATATCGAATATGGTCTCTATTATGATTAGGGAACTATCTCGCTCGCACAACCTTAAGACAGGCCAGTAGCTATGTAGATTTATGTCCCTTTAAATGAAAGTGAAAATAGCAGGAAAAGGAGCTAAGTCAAAAGGTGGTCATTTTGAGAAAAATTTAGTTGCCATTCCGTGGGATATTTCTTTTCGAGAACACTCCTTTCATGCGTCGCTTGGCCGTTTCGAATCATTCGTTGACGGTGAAATGTTTACATAAACGGGGAAGCATTCTTTCATAAACAAGAGATGATGGGTGACTGAAGCGTAGGTTAAATGATCCCCGAAGAAAGAATCAGTCTTGCTTATTGTTCCGAATTTTTGTGTTTTCAGGTTGGGGAAGATTAAGAAAAATTTTGTCACCGAGCCAATGCTTCGGATCGCTTCCACCCATTCCTTTGTCTTTCAACAGTCGGACAAATGCCGAATGGAGACCGCAGTTCCCTCTCCCGCTCCTCACTCCCAACTCAACATGAGCTCTCCTCACCTTATAAATAGTGAATATTGACAAACAACGCTAATTGTCGTGGGAAACTAAGCCATGCGGTAATCTGATTACTCTCCTATTCACCTTCTCTCAAGATATGAATACTTTCTCCGTTGAAATAACTTTTTGCAAATAATTTCCGTGATTAGATTCCCGGTCGAGGTATGCCATTCATTTTGATAGAAATATGAAGATCCGATGAAAATATTATCTGAAAGTATGACAATGATGAAGGTGGAGGCACATTTGATTTTTTTCTGGCTTGTGGTTTGGCTGAAAATCCTGGCTCCGACGAAAAAAATTTAAAAAATGGGAAAGAATTTCATAAGGAACTGAGAAAAGTGAGATAATTCTCTGTATTCCCTCCCGTCATTTCAACATAGGAAGTATACAGATACATGCATTTGGATTCTGTGTCATATACCCTGAAAATACGTCATGTTCCTTACCGATTACATGGGAAGGAGAGAAATATAAATATCATTGTTTCCTTATTTTTTCTTCTGTAAACAATCTACAAAAAAATGTGGTTATAAATTTGGATCCATGATCAATCAATCTGTATTCGTTAGGGGAAGTGGCGAGAAAAAGAGGAAAGGAAGCCAGCTAGTAAGTTATCACCACCATGCACTCTAATTTACCCTTAACTAAACAACGACTGCTCAATGAATTTGTCGGCCCCGGTGGCGGCGGGGTAAAGTCCTTGCATGCTAACCCAGGGTTCGAGTCCCGCCTGGGTAGAATATTATCTGCCCAGGACATGGATGTCTGTGTCTCGTCCGTTGTTACTGTTAACCACCCGACGTAAATTGGCACATTGTGCTGTATTCGGGATAGTGAAGATAAATAAAATAATAAAAACCTGCAAAAACTTGTCAAAATGGGACTTTCACCAACATGTACCCTGGAATTGTTTATGTAATTTCATGTTTTTGTGTGAGCATATTTAATTGGTGATAGTCATTAAATATTTATTTACATGCTTATGTAGGACTACATTTCAGCTGTTAAAAACAAAGTGATTCAAATTTGTATATCTATCATGTTTAAAGTGATACCCTATTTCGACGACATTGCAAATTGAAATTCAACGTTGAGAAATCGTTTCCAGAATTTTTCCCTTGAATTAAAAAAGCACATTTGGTCAAAAATTTCCGACGGAAAGTGGAAATGTCAACGAAAATTCTTTTTGGCGCGAGTGTACGTCTTACAGGACGCTGAACCAGGGTCCAATTGACTCCTTTTGTAAAAATAAAGCTTATGCCGAAGCAGGGTTCCTCTGTCTCTCTCTCTATACCCTTCTTCCATTCCTTAAAATACGATTCCCACCTTTGTAATGTGACATAAATGACCCCTCCGGTTGTCGGTAGTCTCCCCTTAATAACCAGCCAGCCGAGGAAACCTTTTTTTTAAAAATCAAAATCAATAGGAGTTTGATAAATACACTGAAGTTACGAACTTCTTTTATTAACCTTTTTATCTTGTTACATGCATGCATATTTAATTGGTGACAGCCATTAAATATTTATTTACATGGTATATATATGACTACATTTGAACTGATAAAAACAAAGTTATTCAAAAATGTAGGTATATAAATCATGTTGAAAGTGATACAATTTTAACTTTTTTTACATTTATAACTGCAGAACAATAGTGGTCTAACTTCTGGCCTACTGAAGTCGCTAACATTAGCTTGAAAGTGTACTTCCCTCTTGGCATCAACATAATACAATCGCGGGAACTCATTTATTATAGCGTATTGGCATACAACTTACACAAACTGAGCGTGTGAAATTTACGAAGAAAAAAGTTATTCGCCTACGCTTGAGTTCGAATCCTGAGCCCTCTGATTTTGCGTCAAGGGTGCCACAGCCAAGAAATTTATCGATCCTTCTCCTCAGTGCCCATAAGTACCCATTCTTGTGCGCAACGTGCCACAGTCTGCTACGCTAATGCCATTTGTTTAAGGCAGTGATATTATCCACAAGTGCATTTTAGAGCACCTAACGCGAGGTCAAGAGATCAAGTTTTAAATCCCAGTCTAGGTGAATGATTTTCTTATCTTTGAATTCCACTCACACTCATATATCTCGAGATCCACTCATACCCATGTATACTCTGGGAAATGCTCGTTTCTTTGCTACTGCTTGTGAATTCTGTAAAAATGTTTCTAGGTTGTTGGAGTGATATATTTTTTCCAGGCGTAATTTAGACCATATTCCAATTTTTTTTTAAATTTAAGCAGTTTCAAAAAGCATGATGTATTATTACATCATTGATAAAAAATTTGTCGTATTAATCACTGAAATTCTAGTTAATGAGCTGTATGATTATTTAAAAGCCTTTATATTTACTAATTTATATAAAAAAATGCCTAATTAACAGTAATTTTTTGTCGATTAGTAAAAAGTTTACAGTATGAAATCACTTTATTTTGTTAACAGTTAATTAAACAGATGAACTACTCACCTTTTAATTTCTGACAAGAACGACGCATTATGGGCACCTCTTTCTTTTTACAATATTTCATATCATTTCCCACGGGAGGCGTCTATAATTTTGTGTCATATATCTCGAAAAGAGTAGTGATGATCGATTATAGCTGCTATAAGACGCATCAATTTTTTAATGTTTGAGACTCAAAAACATAGCTTGATATGACCAAAATTCTGAGTAAATGAATAAATATGACACTGCACTTCTTTTAATTAACTTTTTTCATACCATACTCTAAAGAGACTTTCTTAAGAAAAGATTTTTTTATCGTTTCAGTCAAAAATAACTGCGGCGATTAAATAACGTATTTTTCAAAAAAGTTAAGAATACAAAAAATCACGCTATCAAATTTCTGACGACGTTCATGCGTTCTAAAAAACCTCATTTTTGAAGTTAGTGCCGGGTGACCGAGCTTTGCTCCGTACACTGTGAATAAAATTCTTAATTAATGAAGAGCTGACGAGGAATACCTCCAAGTGAGTAAGATACTTTAATCACTTCGTTATAAACGTTGGTTTCATTATTGGAGTTGTTGCCATAATAGTCCCGTTGTGATATATTGTTGAAATCAGAGAAGAATATACAATTTTGTCATTGAAAACGTAATTTTTAAGCGAAAACGAAGTGTATAATGTAGTCGATTGCAAAAATTATAGTCTTCATTCTTTTTGGCATTCGATAGTGAAAATGAAGACCATATATAATGATCGAAAGTAATTTTAAAAAAGAAAAAAAATAAAGCTATATATTGATTCCGAGTAAAGTAGGGGTCCATTTTGGGGGCCTGGGGACATTTGCAGCACTCAGGCATTTAGTCCAATGGATTTCTCGTACCCGAAAACCCTTCCATACCGACTTTCAGGAGAATCTGTTCGGTAGTTTTCGAGAATATATTTACATACCTATACAAATATAAACATACTACCTGACCCGTGCGAAAATTTCGCGCAGTACGCAGCTTCTTCCTGTTTCTTGCCATGGACAATTATATGTTATTCACGTTTGTGTTAAAGATACATAACGTAAACGTAAACGGTAAATGGTCACAGTGATTGCATGTAGAATCTAAGCAATCTAACAAAGCGATGTGTTAATAGATGGCGCCTCCTACAGTCTTTTAAGAACGTAACCATAGCCAACCTATTAATTGATTATATTGTCAGCAGATGGCACTATCATTTTTTTTTAGCAAAAACTTTGATTCTAAACCATTTGTCTATTTTTCATCAATAGCGGGGAACATAACCTTTAAAACGATGTTTGAATCATTAATTTTGATGAAGAGTAATGGGAGTTATGGCGTTGCGACAAAAAATCACCTTTGAGAAATAATATATGTGATGATATGCAGGAAATGCTCTTTTAATATTATAAGATATCTTCCTGCACTGCATGCGCGTATCATATCCCATTAAAAACATACCTATATAAATATAAACATACTACCTGACCCGTGCGAAAATATTGGCAAATATCTAGAGAAGTATTGCACTAGTTGGCTGGAATTTTGGTATCTTTTTCTTGAGGGTGAAATGGTTTTGTATGCGTTGAGGTCTAATTTATTCTAATTTCATGGGCTGGGATGCGTGTATCGCTCAGACTACCTTAACTTGCAGTGTTTGAATGCGACAGTGTAAAGAAGGTCTTCCTATTCCCCCCTTTACCCCTTTTTCCCCGACTCATTCCCCCTCCCTCCTCCTCCGCCTCCTCCCCCTCCCCCCTTCGTCGTCGGCTTGGTCTAAATGCGGAGGGGATGGAGATGGACTACCCCCTTTCCGGAAATAGAGTCACATTTATGAGGGGACCTCCTCCTGGGGGGGTGGGAGGGAAGAGGGGAAGAGACGAGAAAGTGATATTGCGCGCGCCCGCTGTGATGCCTTCATTTTTTTTCTTTCCTCATCGCTTTTTTCCTTCCTTCCTCTCTCTCTCTCTCTCTCTTTGCGGTGGAGACAGGTGCGACGCACCGCGAATAGGATGCGGACGACGGTAAGACGCCGATTCGGAGCGGAGGTGGAAAAAGGGGATGGAAAGAGAGGGGGGGAGAGTATTTGGGGGTGTTAGGGAGGAAGGGTCGCTGTAAAAAGGGGTGAGAGGGGGATGCCGTGGACCACTAGTCGTCGTCGCGGCGGATGTGCGCGACGCGATCCTCATTTTGCTCTTTCTGTTTCGCGCGCCACCCGTCTTCCTTGCTTCCATTTGATGTTGGGAGAGAGCGCGCGGGTTATGTGAGTGCGTTTATTCGTGTGGAGTGTTCCTTTTTTTTTTTCATTTCCATCGCCGCCACCAAATCCCTTCTCGTATACACATTCACTTTCCTCTCCTCTCTCGTGAGCCGAATGCAAATCATTCTCTAATTAGGAATTAGCATTAATCCGTTAATCATTCAAGATACAACCATTTCTCGACGACCCTAGTACTCTTAAGGTAGTCCGAGCGAGATAGATCCCTAGTCATAATAGAGACCATATTCAAATTATACGTTATAATTTCACCAGCTGTAGGACACATCAATAAAATATTGCATTATTAATGGTGTGATAATATAGTTTTATATGACAGAAATTGTAAGTAATTAAATGAAAATATTTAAATAAGTCTTTAACTTGGCTCATTTTTTTGCGCGGTGCGTTTGAAACTCCTTCAAAACGGAAGGCTTTTTGATATCCCGAAGAATTTTCTGCGGTGACAAATTTCATTAATGCTTAAAAATAGTTTAGAAAATATACAAACTACACGCTGTTTGTTTTCTTTGCGACATCTAAGTGTAGGGAATGCCTCATTTTTTTAAAATAAGGTCTCTCTGGAGTGCATACACGTACCATTTCCCATGTAAAAGAGCTGGTATTTTTTGGGAAATATCTCCGAAAGTAATGTGGTTAGGGATTGAACTTTTGGCGTCATTGGACGTGTGAGATATTTTTCTTCAAAGTGAGGGCAAATTCACTGATTTCTAGGTAAAATGATATTTCGCTCAAGCTACCTTAACTGGGATTTTAGAGGCAAAAGATATGCTGAAATATTTTTTTCTTCTATTTACATAGAAATATTATTTGAAACGTTAAGTGTACTTATGTTGATGGGAAAAGAAATAAGCATGTTTTGAAAGTTTGATGCTTTATACAAAAAAATCTTGCGGCAGCTAAAAAGTTTCAGCACAAATTTTCCCAAGTCATAGCACAACCATATTCACTCATGATTTTTTTTTCATTTTATCAACTGTGAGGAGTATGAAGTAAGTACTGGAATATTAATTTTATAAAAAAATTTAAATTTCCGAAATTTTTAGTAATGATAAACTAAACTCACAAGTATAAAGCATTGACTCGACTCATTTTTTTCGCGCCGTCCGCTGTAAATTCTCTCAATTTCGTGATTCTGCAAAAGTAACTGCGTGGGTTATTACTTCATTTTTGGACATTGTTTCGAGAACGCACATAAAACGCACCGTTTAAATTTCTGATAAGATCCATACCTATGCCGAGAGCATTTGGGACCCTGGTCGAATAGATTCAACCAAAAAAATTAATAAAATACAAAGGAAAGCAGCGCGCTTCGTTAAAAACTGCTACGAGCGTACACATAGTATCTCATAACTTTTAGAGGGATTGAGGTGGGAGCCCCTAGAGACTCGGAGGCTACTCGCTAGGCTTAGGTTGCTTGATGAATTCAGAACTGATATTTTTTAGAGTGACATAGGCAATATTATCATGACTCCTCACTACAACTCTAGGTCTGACAGATGCGATGAAATAAGAGAGATACACTGCCGAAGAGATAGGTACAAGAACTCGTTCTTTCCGCGAACAATAAGCAACCACAATAAAAATTGAGCTCCACTAAATATACTCCTATAATACATGTCACCATTTCATCTCCAAAAATGTACACCTTTACATGGCTGGTGACCTAACACCCCCTGCCACACGCCCATGCGGCGGCTCATGGTGTTTTATGTAGATATGTAGAAGTGTAAGTGCCTCATTTATTTCAACTAAATGTCCCAGGAGTGCCAACGCCTACCATTTCTTGTAGTAAGTGGCTGTTTTATTGGGAATGTTACTCGAAAAATATACTAGCATGTATGTACCTGATATTTGGTTACCATATAAAAAATGAAATATACATATAATGGACGCTTAAAACTTGAGTTAAATGCTATGAACGCAAAATAAAAGAACTATCTCAAGGGTATTCAAGTAAACTACTGGCAAGCAATATTGTCTACAAATGCATAAGAATGAAGGTTATCAATTACAGTATAATGCGACAATTGAACTCTGAATTTACACTTTGGATACGTAGCTGCCGAAGGGAATGCCGGTGAGATGGTTTTACACTAGGATTGACAACGCTGGAAAAAGTTCTTTCAGCGTTGTATTTTACATTATTTCTAGTTTTTACGCGTTCATGATGTTGACGTTAGTAAGTAATCTGTTTTTGAGACGCGTAAGATGTTCTCAGTTATGGTATTCCGATAGTTCCATTGTTGCTCTGTTTCCAAGGCTACGTTATAGGCATACCATAAGAATTCCCATCAATTACGTTGCTGTACGAATAACGACGATACCCTGAGATAAGTCCCATTGGGCCCGGAACCATGATATTGAACCGAAAGTCCATCCGCCACTACAATTGAAATGAAATTGTTAAAAAAAACGTTAGATTTCGTTCGGTACGTAGGTTCCGGAACGTTAGATTTCGTTCAAAATTCTACTTTCGTTCCGTAAACGAAACTAAAGTCAAGCTGTACAAATAGTTTCATTCCGAACCGAAACTATAGTCAAAGAGGAAGCCTATAGTTTCGTCCCGGAGCGAAACTACATACTAGACTATACTAGGTTCCGCTTTTGTTTAACGTTCCTGGGAAGAACTAAAATGCGCTCAATTCAGTGATATGTGTAGATACTTGGAGACAGAGCCCCTAGCTGTATGAACTTCTGGCGTACTTTTTAGGAGTTTTTTTATTGAGTGACGACTGTACATGGTTCAGTTAAGGCTTCCTTCGCCACCACTGAGCCTCTCCCTCCGCCTCAATTGCCCTTTGCCACAACCCTTAAGGTAGTTTGAGCGAAAAATCATTTTACACACAAATCAATGAATTTGATCTCATTTTAAAGAGAAATTTCTCACCTATCCAATGACATCAAAAATGCACTCCTTACCACATTACTTTCGGAGATATTAGCCAGAAAATACCAGCCCTTTTACATGGGAAATGGTACGTGTATGCACTCCAGAGAGACATTATTTACAAGATGAGGAATTTATAAATCTTAGATGTCGTCAAAAAAACTAACAGTGTACAGTTTGTATGTTTTCTCAACTATTTTAGAAAATTAATCATATTGTAACCGCAGTAGGTTCTTGGGTATCACAAAAAACCTTCCGTTTTGAAGGAGTTTCAAACTCACCGCGCGAAAAAAAATGAGTCAAGTTAAAAGACTTAGATATTTTCATTTAATTACTTAAAATTTTCTGTCACATACAACTATATTATTGCACCATTAATAATGCAATATTTAATTGATGTATCCTACAGCTGGTGAAATTAAAACGTGTAATTCGAATATGGTCTCTATTACGACTGGGGAACTATCTCTCTCGGACTACCTTAATTCCAAAATCATCCGACGCATCCTTCATTCTCGCCCCCTTTTCCGGACTGCCATCAACTCCCTTTCCCAATGTCCAATGGCGCCCAGTCTCCTCCCCCTTTCACACGCAGACACACACACAATTACTTCCCGTCCGTCTGAATGTCGCGTCCGAGTATAAATTGCGAATCCCGAAGACCGAGCCGGCATCGATCCGAAATGGAATTTCTTTCCTCGCGGTCCCGAAATAGCGTTTCGTGCATTTCCCGAGCGGTTGGCGATTGACGTGGAAAGTCTTTGCAGTTATTGAAAACCTCTTCCGTATCCCTTTCAGTATCGGATTATGCGGAGGGATCGTTTTGTAAACCGTCTCCACTGACGGAAGTCGTCGGAAATGTGAGGATTGTTTTGCTCTCATGTCTGGAAGTAAATCTTTCGTAATTGAGCCTTGCTCTCTCGGGCCGTTCAACACTCGGGCCATTAATACTCGCGATCCTCTCTGGTGAGTTTTTCCATCCATGAAAGACATCAAACTTCTATGGAAATCTCAAACGCCATAATATTTAATATCGAATATTTAAAGGTACTCTTGACGTGATATCACGTCATGGTTGTCTTAACGCTGGTGCTGATGACGTGATATCGCGTCAAGAGTACCGTGAGAGGTTTCTAGCTTTAACTCGGGAACTTTTACCAGGCTCCCTAGTGAAAGCTGGAACAGTCACTGTACCCTTGACGTAAAATAACATCATCAGCACCAGCGTTAAGAAAACCATGACGTGATATCACGTCATACCGCACTCAAAGGGTTAAAGTCTGGTGACATCAGTTTGGTAATTTGAATGACTATCCTGGTCTATCTACTTCACATGGCAGCAGTAACTTCGTACTGTTCATTAAATGTTATCTCACAACGACACATCTTTTGAAACTTAAATCGTCAGAACTGGGTATGGAAGTACTTTATTGAACAGGGTTCGATTTGTACGAAGCGCAGTGAACAAAAAAAACTAACATTGATGTGACGAACTCTGCGTTTTTTATTTCGAAATATACTCCACTGCCATGATATCGTGGACTTCGTATCTACTTGGTACTTATTAAACCACCGCAAGAGATTGGAACAAGAGTTGGCTCATCTCCGAATATCCACCTATTTTAATTAACCATCGAAAATCTATTTATTCTTTATCTTAACTTCTGATATATCGTGGGGAACACACATACAAAAATATGTGGCACAGCATTAAGAAAACTAGGTTTTGTTAAACGTATTGTAGGAAGGTCGTCGGATGAAAAAGTCAAAAAGAGATGCTGCTTCGCTCTGGTTAGAACACACCTCGAATACGCCGCGAGCATTTGGGACCTCGGTCAAATAGATTTAACCAAAAAAATTAATAAAATACAAAGGAAAGCAAGGCGCTTCGCTAAAAACTGCTACGAGTGTACATATAGTCTCACAACTTTAAGAGGGATTAAGGTGGTAGCCCCTAGAGACTCGGAGGCTACACGCTAGGTTTAGGTTGCTTGATAAATTCAGAACTGATATTATTCAGAGCGACGTAGAGAATATTATCATGACTCCTCACGACATCTCTAGGTCTGATATGTGCGATAAAATAAGAGAGATACACTGCCAAACAGATAGGTACAAAAACTCGTTCTTTCCGCGGAAAATAAGCGATCACAATAAGAATTGAGCCCCACTAAATACGCTCCTATAAAACATGTCAATATTTGATCTCCAAAGAACTTACACCTTTACACGGCTGGTGACCCAACACCCCCTGCTACACGTTCATGCGACGGCTCGCAGGGTAGTATGTAGATATAGATGTGCTAATTCGTCATTCATCGTAAATCTAAACCTAACCTATTCATTGCTCCTACGAGGGGGTAATAACTGCGTATGAACTAGTAGTTATTATGAAGGCAGAGACATTCAAGCATTTTAGTGATCAAAATCGCTCCTTACACTTTTGGTGTTATTTCTAAGAGAGAGAGAGAGAGAGATTTTCTTTGTAGAAGGCTCAGAACTCTGTTATCTTCGTGAAGAAAAGGTGGGTGATTCCCGGAACGACACATATTGCTTCTCTTTGTATACCACACTGAGATTTCCTGATTTGTACGAGGTGGACGTGCTTTTTTTAACTGTCCATCTCTCTCTTGTGCGTGGCACAAACCACTACTATGTTGCACGATAGGTTGAAGTTTGTGAGATCCTTTTGGATTCACATGGAGAAAGCTGACCTGCTCATCTGCTGGTTATGTTGAAAGATAATTTCGATCAGCGAATGATGCATTGGCTTTGCGACACTGATCAGAGCATTTTGTAAGTCCCTACGATCTATTTATATCCGATCTCTATTTTCTACTATCGTTTTAATTGTGAAAAAATCTCAAAATATTTCTCTAAATTTTCATTAGCAATCGATAATTGTATATTTTCATTCTGCTTTTATCCCAACTAGAATTTTTAAATTCTTTACCAACACATTTTTTCTTACCATAAGTCTTGTCGGCCTCGGTGGCGTCATGGGTTGGATTCCTCGCGGGTTAATCCGGAGGCTGCAGTGTTAATGCAATCTGAAATGAGATAAACATAACAGAGGTCTCTCAAAACCTAATATCGATCAATTCATTGAATTTGTTGAGTAAATCCATTTAATTTATTCGTTAAACCGCCTTTTTCGTCTTTCTGTTTAAAATATGTTCCATGTATGTGCTTTCCTGTATTTACAGGGCATTGACTTGGTGTATTATTCCTTATGGTATTTAGGTACCATTCTGTATCATTTCTTCATCTGTAAAATTACAATTTTCCTTCGAAGCAACATTCTTAAATTATTCAATGTATACTAGCTCAGCCAATTGTTTCACTAGACATTGCCATAATATCTCTGCGACTGAATATTAATGTTATCGTCGATGCTGTCTTTCCGAGCCGCCACATTGTCATTTCAGATAATTCTGTCATGTTCAGTCAACTTTCTTTTACTATTCTCCTTTTTTTACTTGCATTCACGCTTTAAAGAATATTCTTAAATTAGCCTAACCCGTTTTTTCAGATTGACATAAGATTTTTATTTGTTTAGCAGACTCTATCAGCGCATAAGAGGACTGTCTTCTTTAATAGCCGCTTCCAGTCTTTGTCAAGACTGAGAAAAAATTCTTGGTTGGTTATATGTAGGCCCGACTCTTTAGTCCCCGTAGCTCGTATGGTACTCGTATATGCATTGAAAATTTTCACATGCATGTGCAATTAATGGAGATATATTATGTATTCTATTAAAAATTGGCTCAATTGCATATGTTGTCCATTTATGGTTCAATATATGGGAAATGTATCGAACAAAACGAGAAATATTTATGTATCTCAATCTGGAATATATGTTGGCAGATATTGCATAAACATTCTTTCAGCTTTATTAAAATATCCATGTGTATGTTTATAATATTGACCTATTCATGAAAAAATATGGATTAACAACACCATTTATGGAAAAATATATTCGTTAAATACACAAATCTAACCCATATATGTATCATACATAGACAGTGCAACCTATAAAGACCCGATGTGTGTATCTAACATGGCGAATATACATCTATAAACATTCAATATATGTCCTATACACGTGTAGGATTCAATGAGGGAAGGTGACCATAAACTGAGACCTTTTGCACCGTTCAGGACAAGGACAAGGACAATGTAAGGAAAATATTGCCTGTGAAATGGAGGATGGTGGAGAAAAACCTGGTGCCAGCATTTGCCTTCTCTCAACGAAATGCACCAACGGTTTAGAGACCAGTCTTCCGCGGAGAATGCACAACGCTTAGCTTATCATACATCGCTCAATTAGGGATCTGATATGTTTGCAAAATCTCTGCCTCAGTGGAACTCGAACCTGGGCCCAAGGGATGGGAATCCAGTACCTATTATACCCACCACATCAACCTTATATCCTCAGTAAAACTTGAGGTCAGTTTATTCGAGTTTTTCCCGCCTTTATTCATGTTAACGGACAACAGTTTCGCTAGCGTTACAGCTAGCGTCGTCAGGTCCTGAATGAGCTGCAGAGATTCATGTTCATTAGCTCATTCAGGACCTGACGACGCTAGCTGTAACGTTAGCGAAACTGTTGTCCGTTAACATGAATCAAGGCGGGAAATACTCGAATAAACTGACCTAAATAAATCATCGCGGAAGCCTCCGTACCAACTCAGTAAAACTTCTTCGTGCATTATTAGAGATTGACGCAAAGACAGGCAACGCTGTCTATTTCCGCCCGTTTTGATTTATCAGGTGCCAGTCAGAGTGCGCCAGGTGCAGTGTGAGTCACGTGCTTTGAATGCGGAGTCTCCAAATTATCCTTCACACTGCAGTACTTTCATCAGCCCTTTTAAGAGTCTACGGTGTGAACGTTTCCGCTGAGCGACTCGGGTGATGCATGTCTTCCGGAGAGTCTTTTGCGTTAGTCCCGGTCGCCAAATCGGCAGTTTCGGCGACAGAAATGACACCAAGGAAGCACCATTAGCGTCCTCATTGGGGCTCTTTTACACCGCGCACCGTCACTTCCTTCAGTCGTAATGATATTTCACCTCATTAACGTACACGCGCCCATTATGAATGCTTCCTGGATAATCTCAAAATACCGCAAACTTGGAAGAGAGTATGATAGCCACTAACCTCTCAGCTGAAATTTGCCGTGGCCCCTTGAGTTGTAGTTTAAAGATTAGTTACACTCAAAAGGCATTTGAAAAGCAACCTCTTGAAAATAATGATAAAATCCAAAATTTTGTTTTAGAACTGAACACCTTGTCTGAAGTTCAGCCATGATAGGAGCGATCTCTTGACATAATTATGTAGTAAACAACGTATTTAGTTTGGTGAAATGAAAATTTAATATCTCTACACGACATTATTTTATCAATGAAATTGGCCAAATGGATAAAGCAGAATCCTGAAATTTGAAATAGTACACTACAATACTAGTTACTTATGTGGCTCCTTATTACATGGCGCTGTAACATGCCGTGTCATGAGAGCCACTGAAGTCAAGAGTATCGTATACTACTTTATAGCTCGTGTGACTTAAATCCACCGTCCTCTAGGTAACACAATGTACGGAGTAAGCAAAACAAATTTTTCTTCCGCTCTAAATAGTTACCGTTGCTTATTTTTCATTTTCACTTTTTTTAGAGCTTTTTGAGTATTATACTCAAAATGGGAGAGTTTGTGCCTATCTATTGCAAGACAATCTTCCAACGATTTCCGGAGTCGTTTAAAATAAAAAAGCCAAAATGAAAAATGTTGGTTTATGTTGTGGAGGAAGATACACTTAACCGAGTAACAACTGCATCTACATTTGATTGAATTAAGGTAGAGCGAGTGAGATAATTCCCGAGTCAAAATAGAGATCATATTCGATATACGCATTTTGATTCCACCAGCCTTATGACACACGAATAAAATATTGCATTATTAATGGTGCAATAATATAGTTTTACATGACAGATAGTATAAGTAATTAAATGAAAATATCTAAATAAGCCTTTAACTTGACTCTTTTTTCACGTGGTACGTTTGAAACTCCATCAAAACGGAAGGTTTATTGCGATCCCGAAGAATTTTCTGCGGTGACAATGTGATTAATTTTAAAAAATAGTTCAGAAGACTCACAAGCTACACACTGTTGATTTTTTGACGAGATCTAAGTGTAGGAAATGCCTCATTTTTAATATTAGGTCTCTCTGGAGTGCATAGACGTATCTTTTTCCCAAGTAATAGGGCTGGTATTTTTTGGCAAATATCTCGGAAGGTAAGGAGGTAAGGGTCTGATATTATGTTATATTTGAAAGAGTGAAATATTTTTCTTTAAAATGAAACCAAATTTATTTTTATAGGTATATAGGATTTATTGGTAAAATGACATTTCGCTCAAACTACCTTAAATCCTCCGTTCTCTGCGGTAATACAATGTAATGAGTAAGCAAAACAAATTTTTCTTCCGCTCTAAATGGTTACCATTGCTTACTTTTCATTTTCAGTTTTGTTGAGAGCTTTTTGAGTATTATACTAAAAATAAGAGAGTTTGTGCTTATCTATTGCAGGACAATCTCCCAACAATTTCCGGAGTCGTTTAAAATAAACAAGCCAAAATGACAAATGTTGTGGGGGAAGATACAATTAACCCAGTAACAACTGCATCTACATTTGATCAAATTAATTGAGTCCTATCACATGAAAAAAAAAACAAAAATATTGACGTTTGTAGGTATTACATCGTCAAATCTTCATTTTAATCTAATCAAATTCAACCAGTTTTTTATGATCCCGTTATTGGTTTACACGTACAAGATACAATAGATGTAAATTCAAATAATGCTTTGCTTTTTCTCTGTAATAATAGTGCTGTAATCGATGGTGCTTCACATAAGTTAGTATTTAATCATTCCAATATTACTAATAAGGCTCTGTAGACTTAAGATAGGGAATGAGTCTCAGGATTAGAAGTTAAGAGACTCAGTTTTAGTAACTAGCTATTATTTTAGTCCGTTAAGATTCAGCGTATACTGAAATGCATAAATATAACACGAATTATGCACATAACTGTGATTGTGATAAATATTGTTTCTGGCAATCAATAGTTGTCAATTACTCGTGCGTGAATAAATTGAAATTTTGCGTAATAAGTGAATTGTCGTTAGCACAGTATAATGATGGACAACGAATGCCACGGAAAAGCGTGACTTAAGTGCGAAGTTAAGTCACGCAGGGCTATAAAAGTATATTTGCTAATAATAAATTTGCAACTTCAATAAATATTCAATTAGCTATCAAAATGGTCAATAACAAAATAACACAGCCTATTTTGGTTTTTGCTTTTACACAATTCCTAATAAGAAACTAACTTTTTTACATACAATACAGACTCTCAAATTTTCTTCCGCAAAAGGCAATCGGATAGTCCACAAAGATAATTTAGAAGAAACAATTCGCCGAACACGATAAAGATAGCAAATAGTAAAGGTGTGTGTCATTGGTCTCAGGGAATATTATGAACTATGCCAACAATTAAAGATTAATAAATATCGCCACATTGAGATTCGAAACGGAAAAAAATATTTTAAAAATGCAGCCGCATCTTTAACTATTTTAGATATAGACTTTAATAAATCATATGAGTACTTTCTCATTTCCTTATAATTATAAATCGATCACAATTTTTTTCGTCGAGCTTGTGACGAGTTGATAATTGGAAAATTGACCAAAGGAAATTATCGTTCGACTCCTGATCTCTCAAGGTATCCTACTTGGCATACTCCCCGCAGGAGAGATGCTGCGGCTTCATGCTCTTATGTAGTCACTTCTTTCATCTGGAATCAAACTCTTTCTCCTTTGGGGATGATTTGAAAATTTCCTGAAAATATGCCATTGATTCAATTTTCAACAAACTACATGTCTTTATTTTTTTATTCCCTTCGAAATCAGCGTATTTAATGTTTTTTTCCTTTGGAAAGGTCTAATTAAAAAATGAAACTATCCTTAAATCATCACTGGAGATACATTTACGACACCTCCTTCCTCCGACGACACCTGATTGTACACGCATAGGTTCATTTTGTATTATCATTATGTTAATGAAGTCCTCGATTACAACATCGCCTTATATTTCGCTTTTTCAATCTCCCTTCCTGATATAGTAAATGGATCATTCACCAGGGTTGAAATTCGCCACGAAAAACTCATTTGACTTGACCGGGATGATTCGGGACCGGGAGTCAAATGATTTTTTCAGGTCGAATTTCAACCCTGGTGTATATGCGCCCGTGCGAGTGACTTCGTACCACATCATTTGTTAAATGCAATGATTGGTAAAATGTCTCATTCAATTATATATTGCACTTGCATTCCGGATTGGTTTAGAAGGTACACATCATTTTATTGTACTACTGCCAGCCGTGGATACTCCCCATCCATACTAAATTATAGGGCGTTTTACACAAAAATGACCCATAAATAGATTCATGAATTCCCGAATCAAATCACAGATATGCAGACCACTTCTCTCCGATAGCCATTTCCTGCTCCGAAAGGCATATCTTTGTGTGGATTTATAGTAATTAGGGTCTATCGAGGGTCTCTCTCTCTCTCTCACAAAGGCATAGTTGGCCTTCAAAGGGTCAGTGTCGCGACTCGCGACCCATTACGATTTATCAAAGGTGGCATTTAGACTTCAAAGGAGCCGTTCGTGGCATCTGGTTCCTACGAATGCTTCTTTAAATTGCCGGCGGAATAAAGTAATCCAAAGGAGGGTGGGCCGAATGGGGTTCCCTCCATATGATTTTCGCATTTGCACATCCTGCTGAAGTTCCTCGATCCTATTCCAGATCCAGGAAACCTTTTACTTGGCGGCAATTTGGAATGCGTTCTCTACTTTTCGCTGGAGTGGAATCAATAACTACTGGTTAATATCATGTTCACCATTTAGTAGCATGGCAAAAAGTTAAAAGACCTCCTAAAGGTTTTTTTTATTCGCTCGGGAACTATGTAATCACGCCTGAAGTTGAGGTTCTTGTATTGAATTTGTCGTAACTGAAAAGAAATGCAATTCCCAAGCTCAATATTTCATTGTTCATACGCTTTATTGAAGAAAAAGAGCTGAAGTAATATGAACCCGAAATTATATCATAACTGACATCATTAATTTAGCTGTCCCAGTATTCTTAGCGAACTTTTGTGTTGAATTGAAAAATAACTGTTTTACTGTAATGAAAAGAAGTGTTTTTTAATGGCCACATCCTTTTACAGTGTATTTTCCTTGGATATGGCAACTTGGGCCGTTGATTTTATTGGGTGTCCTATGGCATTAAGTGCCCAGTAAGCACATTAATGTCGGCCTCGCAGTAGAAATACTTGCAAAGACCCAAGTCAATAGAGCCACGGACATATTGAATCGAACTGTCGGTTATATCGAATATGATGAAGGAAGTGCAGTCTACCCTTCAGTGTTCTACATCTACATACTACCCCGAGAGCCGCTGCATGGGCGTGTGGCAGGGGGTGGTATGTCATCAGCCGTGTAAAGATGTAAAATTTTTGGAGTTGAAATGGTAACATATCCTATGAGAGTGTATTTGGAAGAAATTAGTTTTTATTTTGGTCGCTTATTGTGCGCGGAAAGAACGAGTTTTTGTACCTATCTGTTTGGCAGAGTATCTCTCTTATTTTATCACATCTGTCTGACCTAGAAATGTAATAATATTCTCTGTGTCGTTCTGAAACACACCAGTTCTGAATATCTCAAGCAGCCTAAGCCTAGCGTGCAGCCTCCGAGTCTCTAGGGGCTCCCACCTTAATCCCTCTAACAGTTGTGAAACACTATATGTTCGTTCGTAGCAGTTTTTAACGAAGCGTCCTGCTTTCCTTTTTATTTTGTTAATTTTTTTGGTTAAATCTTTATGACGAGGGTCCCAAATGCTCGCGGCGTATTCGAGGTGTGGCCTAACCAGATTGAAGTAGTATCTCTCTTTTACTTTTTCATCCGAGGACCTTCTTATTATACGCTTAACAAAACCTAGTTTCTTTAATGCTGTGCCGCATATGTTTTGTATGTGTGTTCCCCTCGATATATTTGAAGTTAAGATAACTCCAAGATATTTTACTGCATTTGAAGATTTTATGTTCTCTCCACTCACGGTGTAGGTATGGCCTACAGTAAACTGTAGTGGATTTACTAATATTTAGTTTTAAACCCCACTCCTGGCACCACGAATGAACGTTGTTAAGGTCAGATGACAGAATTTCAAAGTCCGCGTCTTCGCTTATTTCACGGTAGATTATTGTATCGTCTGCAAATAATCTTAATTTACTGCTAATTCGAGAACTTAGGTCATTAATATAAATAATGAATAAAAGAGGGCCAATTACGCTTCCTTGAGGAACACCGGTGTGATTGCTTCACCAATGAATGCCTTCGATTCCCGGCAATGGATCATCCAATCGATAACCTTCTTCTAAATTGACAAGGCAATCAGCGAAGACAGTTTTCCTTCTTCAAAGGAGTCCGCTAAATCATGTATTCCTCTCTCTCTTTCTCTCTCCAGCCCCCTCGCACCCATTCCACTCCCCCCAAGGAGGAATTCCAAACTCTCCTATGGCTCAGGATGGTAAAAGGTGTTGAAGGGCCACTTGTGCTCTCGGAGGACATATTTAGACTCGGGAAGATGAGGACGACGCGACGCCTCTGTCCAAAGTGTGAGTCGAGAGAGGTAAACAAATGAACTTCAAGCGCCTTGGGGTTTTTTTTTTTTGAAGTGGCGGAGAGGAAAGAAGAGGAATGGAATGTTTGGGTTGGGAAAGGTACGGCTCGCATCGAGTGACTTCCGTCAGCTGATATTGATATGTGTGTGATGTCTGGGTAGATATGCGCGCTTGTTTGTGGAAGTTTTCATTCGAGTTGTTGAATTTAGCGCAGATGGGAGCGTATCAGCGCGCAGGGGCGAAAATGAATGGAACGATGTGCGCAGGCAAAAGCCTTTGTAACCGGTCGGTAGGTAGCATTCTGAATTGACATTTAGACAGAGTCTACGACATGCCGTCGCCTCAACAATTATCAAACTTTAGACGGCGGGTAGTGAATTAAACCGACTGAAGGATTTGCTTTGGCATCGTGTAACACCTGAGGGTGGTTTTTGGACCATTTATTTTGAGAAAGAAAACTGCACCATCAATGCCTTTTACATTTGAAAATCGGTGAAGACTTAAACCCTGAATTCACCTGTGATAAAACTAATAAGGCTAATGAGTTCTTTCTATAATGATAATTTAGCGGTCGGTATTCTCTGATACCTACGATGTCATCATTGTAATGCTGAAATTAAGCCAGCAACCTTTTCAATCCTCACTAATTGGCATGGTTTCCTTGCTTACGTAGTGAGGGTGAGATTTTCCCTATTTGTAATGGATACCTTATTCCAAATTTTCTCAGGAATTTGAGAAAGTACAAAAAGCATGAAGTCATATTTGTACTGAAAATGACTCAAAAACTTAGTTCAGTATGACTAAAATCCTCAATGATCCTCAATCCTATATCTTTCAGGTTCTTGAAATTGTCTTCTTTCACGCCACACGGTGAAGACACCTCAAGAAAAGTATTTTGTATGTGTGCAAAAATTACTACTGTGAGAATTTAATTTATTTTACAAATGTTATGAATACATACGTGATTCACGCCTCACAAGGGAACAAGTTTTAGTCTGGAATTGGTGGAAGTTATCCATTACGGGAGAATAAAAATTTCTTCGTTAACTTCACTAGTGAGATTTTTATTGACATGACCCGGGTTTTGACAGTTAGGCGTCATGTTTATATCGAAGGTTCACTTAAAGATGACACAAAATATCGAAATCCCCAGGCCGTGTGAATAAAAACTAATTACTGGATATTACAAAGTTTTTTTTCAATTCTACCGAAATTTGATGCTGGTATATGACTGACGAGATCCATGCGTTGTAAATAACCCATTTTGTAAAACAATATTTCTCTTAAGAGCATGCACGTTCCATATCCCATGGAAAACGTCTTTAATTTTTTTTGCGAATATCTCGAGAATCGTTTTCCATAAGTGACTGATATTTTTTTTTAATATTTGCAGAGGCGAAAAACATTCCTTTAAGATGAGCCCACATCCATTGCGATCGGTGTCTTTTTTACTTTTCTCTCATACTTCCTTGAGGTGGTTGGAGTGATTTTTGTCTGGTTAGAAATTTGCGTGAAACTTTCCGTGCATGTTCTCTTAAAACCGGACCTTAACTGCATTCATTCGTGGTGCCAGTAGTGGGTGTTAGAATTAAATATCAGCAAATGCACCACAGTTCACTTCCTGTGAAAGTCATCACAAAAATGCCATACCTACACCGTGGGTGGAGTAACCATAATATCTTCAGATACAGTAAAATATCTTGGAATTATCTTACTTCTCATATATCGTGGGGATTGCACATACAAAACATATGCGTCACAGCAGTAAAGAAACTAGGTTCTATTAAGCGTATAATAGAAAGGTCCTCGGAAGAAAAAGTAAAAGAGAGATGCTACTTCGCTCTGGTTAAGCCACACCTCGAATACGCCGCGAGCATTTTGGGACCCTGGTCATAAAGATTTAACAAAAATATCAATAAAATACAAAGGAAAGCAGCGCGCTTCGTTAAAAACTGTTACGAGAGTACATATAGTGTCTCACAACTTTTAGAGGGATCAAGGTGGGAGCCCCTAGAGACTCGGGGGCTACACGCTAGGTTTAGCTTGCTTGATAAATTCAGAACTGATATTTTTCAGAGCGAAATTGAGAATATTATTAAGACTCCTGACTACATCTCTAAGTCTGACAGAAGCGATAAAATAAGAGGGATACACTGCCAAACAGATAGGTACAAAAACTCGTTCTTTCCGCGGAAAATAAGCGATCACAATAAAAATTGAGATCGTACTAAATACACTCCTATAATACATGTCACCATTTCATCTCCAAGAAACTTACACCTTTACACGGCTGGTGACCTAACACCCCCTGCCATACGCCCATGCGGCGGCTCGCAGGGTAGTATGTAGATGTAGATAAGTGATATCAGAATATAAAAGTTTGCCACTGATTGTATCACTTACGTATTCACTTATTGTATCTTATCGATTTGAATTCCTGGCAGTCAATACGATTTTAAAACGTTTTATTATAATACATGATATGAATTTCATAAAATTTGAATTATATCTGTGCAGATGTTCTCCTTAACGCGAAATGATGATGTTCTTATGCTTACGATTGTTTCTTGCCAAAATCAAGGCCTGTTACTGGGTCCATCATTCGAATAAAGCATCTTTTAATCTAAAGTCGTTTGGAATTGGAATACCGCGCTGAAAACGCTGTAACATGGTTTAAATCGCTGTCGACAAAAGAATTCGTGTGAAAATACAAGGTTTCTCTTTCAATTTATGATGAATTTCCACCAAGTAGAAACTATCCCCTTTCATAACGTGGATGACGCGGTTCATTTAGGGTCAAAGCATTGAAATATAATATTTGTATCATTTCCATTGATACTTGCATGGTGCATTCCACCGCATTAGCTGATGTATTTGAATAAAATGTGGTCTGAGAGCTTTTTGGCCTGCAGAAAAAAAGTTATTAAAGTTTGCGCTCAATGATCCACGATTACCGCTTCAGTGGCGCGCATGATTCCGTGAGGACGGACGAAGTAGGGATCTTGTAGGGACGAAGTAGTTCATCTACATCTACACATTACACTACAGACACCTCAAGCGTGTGTGGCAGGGGGTGAGTTAATGCCAACTTCCACTTTTATATATCCTAGTAAAGTTAACAAAGCTACGACCAATGAAGCCTTAGCCTGAACATTCAAACAATAGTCATAAGGGAAACTTTCATCAATATGCGTCAAAAGATAGGCAGGCTACCAATCCTACAGAAAATATTGTTATATATATACATTCCGCAATTACTCCGATAAAATACAAGAGTCTTGCAGAAATCATGCGGAACGTGAGGCTAAGCATAGCGTAATATACAGATAAAGGTACAAGCATCGGAGAGCAAATCAACTGATCAGCTACACGACCTCTCGACTCTCCTTACTTCAGATTCCCATCGCCAGCCATTGTCTCATATCGTTCGCGGGAAAGCGAAATGTCAAACCTGTATGTTTCTGTAGTAAATTCCCCTTAACATTTGTTCGATGTATTAAGTGCAAAGTGTTCCCCTGCTTTACGACAGAGCGTAACTGTTTCCGAGATTTTCACACAAAATGAAATGGCTTATCTGTTTAACGATTTTTTTACTTTAGCCAAATTGACATGAGAAGGAACCCTGTCAATATTTATGATTATATTTAATCAATAAATAACATTATTACCATTAAAAAAAGTTTCTTCTCGTGTATGATAAAAAAACTGCCACATATTAACACCTACATTGTTGAAAGCATTGTATGGATTGTCTCAAAAGTGACCCGTTGTATCATATATGATACATGAATTTCCTAATTTTTTCCAAAAGAATTAAACGATTTATAAGCGGATGAATATATTTCAGCTCTATTTATGTATAAAAATGACCCAAACAAACTTTTTCACGAAAATAAGCTTTCAGGTCTGAAGAGACTACATAATTTTATGCTGATGTCCTGATCTACCGTAATATTTCTCGTTTCGTAGTATATACATAACATCTACTTTGACGAAAGGGGATGGGAGGGGAAGGGTGGTGGAAGAACGAAATTTAAAACCTGTATGTTTCTGCAATCCCTTCCCCTTATATAATTTTCAGGGTGTCCATCACTCTGGAAAACCGGGAAGACCGGGAAATCTCAGGGAATATTATATTCACTGGAAATATCAGGGAAATCTGAGGGAAATATCGAATTGACTCTGTAATTTTCTGTGGTGTCAATATATAAAACAGTAACGGAAGCAATGTGCCATTTTCGACAAGTTGCATTAAGTCAAATTTCCCTTGCGTTTTCGCATTTTGCTTTCCTGTAATCACCGAAAGTACCAACAATATTTTTATATAGGTATATCATGTTCTTATTGGTCATAGTCTGTGAATCAGTGGCGTAAAGAACGTGCATTTATTGGCAAGTTGCGAAGTCAAATTTCCCTTTCGCTGTCGCATTTAGCAAAATAAGAAAAAAAGTCAATTCCTTTAGTTCCAATCTCAGAAAGGGTGGTGATATGATTTTCTCTCATGCTATTTTAAAGTTATGTGTTTATCTTCCTCCAAATGTGTAAGTTTAAAAATAATCCTTACGTTTAATCACCCAAAAAATACTAAGCATTCTCTTATAATTAACGAGAAAAAATCGATATTTCCTCTTGAAAGATAAAAATTATGTCTGGAAAACCTGGAAATCTCAGGGAATTTTCAAATGCCTTGCTACTAGACACGCTGAATTTTATCCTGATGACCTGATCTACCGTAATATTTCTCGTTTTGTAATACATATATACATAACATCTACTTCGACGAAAGGGGATGGAAGGGGGTTGGTGGTCCGTGATCGCAAAACGCGACTCACGCCGGAAGGGAGGCAAGGGAGGGAAAGGGGGTGAAGTCCTTCGCTCAAAATAGAGGAGTGCTGAAGGGGTAGGGTGGAAAGGGAGAGGGTGAATAGGGGTAGGTGGGGGAGGAACTGCGAACTCCCCAACCCCTCACCCTACCCCCTCTATATTCATTCGCGCCGACGACCCCTCAAAGTTGCCGTCGGCCAAAATAAAATAATATCCTAATGATAGTCAAATATATATACACATATGTACGTACGTTCGTGCTTCTGGTTTGGTGCGTGCGTGACTGGAGAGGCGTCCACGGAAAATTCGCCACCACTCTTTTCATTCATCATCTCTGTCTAAAAGTTCTCGGATTTCCCGAAAGCCCCCTCTCGCCCCTCGAATCCAGAATCTCCGTTTGGTCTCTCACTCCTTTTTCGGTGAAATAACATTCGAAACGGTCGCGTCTGTGAGTAAAGCTTTGAGCTCGTGCGAATTCGTTAAAAACTGCAACGAACGAACATATAGTGTTACACTACTGTTAGAGGGATTAAGGTGGGAGCCCCTAGAGACTCGGAGGCTGCACGCTAGGCTTAAGTTGCTTGAGAAATTCAGAACTGATGTTTTTCAGAGCGAAACGGAGAATATTATCATGACGCCTCACTACATCTCTAGGTCTGACAGATGCGAAAAAATAAGAGAGATACTCTGCCTAACAGATAGGTACAAAAACTCGTTCTTTCCGCGCCGAATACAAACTGATCTCCTCCAAATACGCTCTCATAGGACATGTCACCATTTCACCTCCAAAGCTTTTATATCTTAACACGGCTGGTGACCTACCACTCTCTGCCACACGCCCATGCGGCGGCTCGCAGGGTATTATGTAGATGTAGAATACGCGGAGTGGCGAATCTTTTCGTGTTCTACGGTGTGATGTTTGGGCGCTTTTCCTTGTTTCCTGGAATTGAGAATCGATTCCAAGTCATAAGGCGTCCCTCAATCCTACAAATCAGTTGAACATTTATTACTTTGTATTGCTATAGTAATGATACCCAATTATAAAAAAAACTGTTTAATGAAAGCATTGTCAGACTTTCATGCAGTGATTAGAAAAATTTGAAAATAACGAACTCTCTTCTGAATAAACACTAAATTTCTCGTTCGCTCGAAAAACGACCAAATTAAAAAAATCTGTGTTTCTGAAATGCTGCAAAACTCCCTTCTCAAATAATGAACTCTTTTTCAAAAAATTATTTTTGCTTAACTTTGAACTTTTTTCATCAAGTCTTTTTTATTGACTCTCACTATTGATGTCTTTGACTTGCAAGTAATCGACTCTTTTCTGCTCCTCGTCTTCCTCCTGCAATGTCTCCTCCTCATAATCTATATATATATATAGAAACGAATGTATGTCTGTCCTGTATGCATTACTACACTGTTGATCCGATCGCCAAGAAACTTTGAGAAGAAGTTGAATAGTACACTCTTGCGAAGGTTTTACGTATAAAATTTTTTTTTATTTCGCCCCACCCCCCAAGGTCCTCTTAATCTTTCGAATACTTTTCGCGCAACAACGCCCGGCGGGTGAGTGCATTACTACAGTTTTAATCCTATCGTGCTGAAATTTTGCCGAGTAATAGCTCAAGGCAGGAGGAAAGTTGTAGGCTACTTTAAAATGATCTCAGGGCCCATAAAGATCCCAAAAAGGGGCCCTTAGGTGGTTCGCGGTACGTATCGGGTTTTGTGCAGTGGTTTCATTTTTTACTTTTTTAAATTATTTCTGCTCAAGATAGAGAGTTGGAATTTTTTTATTAAATGTCTGAAAGAATAACATTTTTAATTCTTTCAATTAATTATCCTTTTCACTTCGTAATTTACTGAAAATTGCGTTTTTAGCTGCAGAAACACATATTTTTCTGTGAAATCAACACTACCTTATTCGCTTGACAACCAGATTTCGGTCATTGCTGTTGGAATTCATATTGCTTAGTTGAGCCGATTAGGAATGCTAAGCATTGGGATTTGTGCAGCGGTTAATTATTTCGTTTTTTAAAACAACTTTAACTAAAGATAGAGATGTGAAATTCATTTTATCACATACCCGATAGCATGATACTACTAAAATTAGTGGTATCATGCCTGAAAGAATGAAGTTTCTCTCTTTTTCAATCGATTTTCTTTTACGCATTTTCCTTGACAACCAAATAAACAAACAAAAATAAACATTAAATCAAATGATTTAACACTTTCCCGGCGAATAACATTAGTGTACCCGGTGGCGAGCCCGAGAAATGCACACTAATTAAATCAAATCTTAATTAACGAAAATGAAATTCTGAATAGCTACTCAACAAGTAAGTACTCGAATTATGTACTTAACTATAATGTTCTTTTAGCCTGGCTGTGCAGGTAGTATGATTACAGTAAAGGGTTTCAAAAAATTACCTCTCTACTCTATATTAAACAAGTTTTACAAATTTCATTGTTTTTATTTTACCATGTTATTTTTTATCATTCTGTCAGTTTTTCAGTCATTTGACTTATAATTATTATTGTTCATGGGAGATACTGTCACATTGTTTACTTACTATTGTCTCACAATTGTATAGATGCCTTGCAGAAGAAAATATTAATTTAATAAAACAATTACTTGAAATGTAGTCTGTCATCACAACTACTTACTAACTCCTCACCTCTTATATAAAGAGTTTTGAAGGAAGTATGATCCCGAGCAACGCCGGGTTATTCAGCTAGTGTACAATAAAACTCAGTAACGAACAAATTACTCCATAGTTACCCCTTATATATTGCACGGATATCGTAAACATAATAATGAATTATGTACAATCCATAATAATAATTCATCATAATGTACACCTATTGTAAACATAAAATATAATAATTCTTATGAATGAAAACCAATGTTTTTGTGTTCAGACATTAATCAAGATGAATCCTGAGACTATTTTTTGACGGACGTTCAACATATTCAGCGAGAGCCAAACTATTATAGTAGAAATGATCACAGGCAAAAATCAAGGGAGTAGGCTGTAGAAGCAATAGATTTTCAGTGTCATTGTTCCAACGCAGAATAAAGGACAATATTAATTGCGATAGATCAGTTCTGGGAAACATGACCCTCGCTGGGTAAAGCAGGTTTTGCACTTGTGCTGGATGTCTGAACATTATTATTAGATACTAACCCCAGATGAAATATTCGGCAAGATACAGCTCCTGATGATTTAGTACCTTTTATTCCCATTCACCAGTCGCATCAACAATACTTACCAGTGGTGGTTGTATCTTTAATAGTATATTGCATGGTAGCATGTTCGTCTACGTAGCACTCTCTTAGTTTCTGGTCTGACCGCGTATTGCTATCCTGACTGCTTTTGGCCTGCGCTTCGCATCCGGACGAGCGTGCTTGGTTCTGATTTCAGCTGGCATGAGTGTCGCATGCCTGGTGTGGAATCACCCTAGTGGTAGCTTGCACGGTATTTTGTAGATGTAGATGTATGCATGAAGGGCTTGAAAAAGTTCAAGAGAGGGGATAATGGCGTAATTCCAAGTTTTCCTCGACTTTCTAGTCTTTCTCTAGAGTTGAAGGGTCCGATGATTTGGAAGTTTCATCCGTATTTAAAGATGAGAAAATATTCCAGCCGGTAAAACTCGACTTGCGTCATGTCCCGATCCATTTCCACGGTCAATATTTTAAAACCTCCGTTCCAGTCGCCCTCTTCCTTCCCAAACCCCGAACTACTCTTCATTAATTAGCTCACGAAATGGGCGCGTGTGTGATATTCCCTCCCTTCCTCCGCGACCCATCTTAATCACCGGAATACTCCCATCCGGGGTCTCGCATAACTTTATTCCACTCTTCACCTGGTGCCAACTCTCGAGAGATATTTCAATTTTTCTCAACCTCGGACCAGATTGGACTCGAAACCTGCGATTTATTTGGGTGAAAACAGGTACCTCGAGTGACTAGCAACCATTCCTCTAGACTTTCTATTTTCTGTGCGCCATCCAAGAGGGGAATGACGTTGTACGTTTTTACTTTGGATCGAAGGTAATCCGATGATGTCCGACGCGTTTGAAAATCAAAACAGTTGAAGGTGATTGCGGCGATTTTCGTTTTTGAACTGATTTCCGAGAAACTTTGCTTAGGCGTTTTCGTCGTCGTGTTTGCTGCGTAGAAGCATTATTTTCAAGGTTTGTTGTTATTTATGACTTTTGCCCTGTGTTCCTCTCTTCTCTTACATCCCGGTCCACAATTATCCCAATTGTCTATTTTAAGATGGATTCAGGTCTTTCATATTTATACATTCCATCTATGTCCTGAAATGAATATTTTCTTTTAGCTTTATAAGCTCTTTTTTATCACTTAATTTAATAGCTTTAAAGTATAACTTGGCTAAACGCGTTACCTCTTCATATACTGGATTTATCTTTGCTATTTGAAGCACGCCAGCATTAGTACGCTTTACGTGTTTTCGTTGCTGACATCTCCAGATATAAGTGGAAAACTGGATCTCGCCGATTTTTTTGGCAGTTGATTGCTATTTCAACACTTGGCATAATGGAACTTTACCTAATTTTGATATAATTTGATTCCATTGGGAAAATTGGGAAATTACGAAATATTGGGAAAAGCACATGAGTATTTCAATATAATTCCGTCTACATTTCCACTACCAGGCCGAAAACCGAAGTTATAACATGCTTCAATTGAATAAAAGAAGTGTAAAATATTATTCTGGTCAAATTTTCCACACTTCCTGAATGTTGAGTGCCAGCGTATTAACAGATGCAATACAGTGAAATACTGTCGGATAATTTGTTTCTACTTTCTCGTAAAAATATCGAAATGTTCACACACGCGATTGCCGATCTAACCAATGCCATAGTCTCGAAAACATCGAATCATTTGAATTATGAGTGCGAATTAAATGAACATCCAAGGTGATAATCATTTTACTTAGAGTTCATTTCTCTGGTCTATTGAAGTAAATTTGCGACTGGTACTCCGCATTAATTCAAAGTTTTGACATTATTTATGGATAGCATTTGTGACGATCTTTAATCAAAATTACAAATCATAAGCAAAAATCGTCGTGTACAAAAGTGTGCTTCTCCACATCCTGTTGTACGGTAGTGAAACATGGGTATGTCAGCTAAATTCCACCAGCTTAAAACTAAAATAGCTAAGATTGGTGAGGACATCCGCTTTCTAAAGAATTATAAATCTCATACAAGACCCGCTGTACAAACCGCAAACTGAAAAGACTCCTGAGTAAGTCTAATCCTTCCATTCCTTGTAATGATAGTTATGATAATGTTCTCAACCTTTCTAAAGAATCTTTCTCTGAGGAGGAACTTCCCTTATTAAATCATGGCCTAAATTTCCATTTACAACCAAAGTCGCCTCCTGTTATAGATTTAGTTGCCCACATTGAAGGTTCCCTTAAATTATTTGATAACGCCACCAAGGACTTTATCCGCAAGGGCTGCGAAAAACAAATTAAGAATAATCTCCTCAATTCCAAAGTTAATTTTTCTTCTAACTGTAATAAAAATTTTGAAATAGTCAAACGATTAAAAAGTAAAAATTGTTTTCCCATGAAGGCAGACAAGAGAAATCAATGTGTCATTCTTGACAAAGAAGATTACTTCCATAAAGTCAATCTCTTACTGTCTAACGGGCCTTATACTGAAGTAAATAAGAATCCAATTAATAAACTGACTTCACAGTTCAAGACCATCCTTAAAGACTGCACTGTTCTTGTTGATAATAAATTGAAGTTCAAACTCCATGTAACCAATCCCACTCTACCAAGAATGTATTCCCTACCTAAAGTCCATAAAATCGACTGCCCAATGAGACCCATTGTATCTGGAATTGATTCTCCCACGTACTTCCTATCAAAATGGTTAGTTTCCCAGTTCGCAAGCCTCGATTTTAAAAGCCCTCATTCCATTAAAAATAATTTTAAATTCATTGAAAAGACTAAAAATTACATTTTTCTCGAGGGTGAAATAATGGTCTCATTTGATGTAACTAATCTTTTGCCCAGTGTACCTGTTGACATTGCTATCCAAGCATTAGAGGATTGGTTGAAGTCACTCTCTTTGGACTCAAAAACAATTGAGGAGTACATTAGACTTACCAATTTGGTCATGAACCAAAATTATTTTACTTTCCAAGGTAAATTTTTCAAACAGGATTTCGATACTGCCTTGGGCAACTCGCTTTCACCCTTTCTAGGCAGTGTTTTTATGTCTCACTTTGAAAACCATGTCAAAGAAAAATTCACTTACTTCCCCTCTGTATACTTACGCTACTTAGACGACATATTTGCGGTTTTTGATACCACGAAATATAACCTGGATAATTTTGTCCGTGATCTAAACAGCCTGTTTCCATCCATCAAATTTACAGTAGAAATAGAGAAAGAAAACCGTCTGCCCTTCCTTGATCTCTGCCTCACTAGATCTGGAGACAAGATATCTTGTGATATTTTTCGAAAAACAACACACACCACCAACTACTTCCACAATCTTTCCTTCGACCATGCCAACCATAAACTGGCCGTCTTCCGCTCTCTCGTTCATAGACTTTTTAACGTCACTCTCGAAAGATCGGCTTTTAATAAAGAATTAAATTTTATTAAAGGTATTGCTAAACGGAATGGTTTTCAAGATTCAACAGTCAAAAACATAGTTAAGAAGTATAAATTTGATTTCTAACTCCACCACACACAAGAAAGATGAAGCCGAAAATACATTAAATTGCCTTATTATCCCCGTTTAACGAAAGGGATCGATAAAATCTTCAAATCAGTTAAAACTAAAATCTCCTATTCTAACCAAAACAAGCTGAAAAACCTAATAGGAAACGCTAAATAAAATTCCAGCATTAGACAAATCAGGCATTTATAAAATCAACTGTAATACTTGCCATTTAGCTTACATAGGACAGACACGACGTACTTAACAAACCAGATTCAAAGAACACTACTCTCACTTCAGAAATCACAATCCCGAAAAGTCTAGTGTAGCGCATCATTTAATCATGACCGGGCACGACGTAACAAAAGATAATTTGAAACTCGTAAAGCATACAAGTGATAACCTATTACACGCTTATGAGAGTAATTTTTTCAAAATAAAGCCGAACTCCTAAAAATGGACTCAGGACCCATCCCTCATTCCTCTCTCTACTCAGTTTTGAACTTGAAATAATTCGTTACTTTTCTAAACGGACGCCGTAAACCGCTCACTTCCTTTCCCTTCCCCTCCCCCCCTCCCTCCAACGTTCAACTTTACGTCCGTTACAACCCCCACTCTCTTTTACACCTCCCCTCCGTCCCCAATCATTTTCTTTGGTTGTTTCCATTCGCGTAGTGTTTATCGCCCTTCCCCCTCTCTCTATCCCTATTAGATGACGTCTCTTCCCCCCCCCTCCTCCTCAGTTTACCATTATATGCAACTGGGATGTCTTGACCCTTCCTCACTTCAACCTTTCGTTGACGTGACGCTTTGCCTTCGGTTCGCTGAAGAGGGCTACTTTGTAGCCGAAATATTCGACCCCCACCCTCGTCTGTTCATTTTGTGTAGTTTTGACCACGCTCTTTTGGAGCTGATTCTCCCAGAAGTCGGGCCAATTTGTGTGTGTGAGTGAGTGATTTTGTGTGCTAGCCTATATCACCGGGCATCCTTAGCGGGGTCTCACTAGCCCTGAGAAGGATCCCAAGTTATAACCCAAACATCCTTAGCGGGGTCCCATTAGCCCTTGCAAGGATCCTATTTGGGTTGTGTGTGTGCGTCTGTGTTTGGTCCCTGGCGAGGAAGTTACATTCCCGTAAACCATCACAGGGGGTATTCATGGTTGAGAGGCTGTGGTTGGTCTCTGCTGTGGTAGTAAGTTTGGTGTTTTCTGACGAAGGTTGCCAATTGTGTACGGCTTTTGGAGACTTTCTTTGTATTATTTTAACGGGTATGTCAGGATAGACAGAAGAGCAGGCTAAACGCCGTGGGTATGAGTATTCAGAGGAGTGTTAGCGGCAAAAGTAGGATGGATAGGTAGGTCAGGAATGAGTGGGTAATACATAAATGTGGGTTAGATGCTCCAGTTATGGAAATATATGAAAGGAGTGTGGTTCGTTGGTTTGGCCAAGATGGTTAGTATCTAATAATAAGAAAGGGATTATTGGTTGTTACATGCATCAGGCAATACAGACTACTCTAACTATATTTCACCTACCTATTCCTTTGCTACGCTGCCTATTGTTCTCTCTTATGGTACGCGGGAAAAATGATATTTTAAATCTATCGGTACGACAATCTATCACTTTAATCTTGTTAATCTGATCAAATCTAGCATAATACGCAGGGGTTCTCAATATATATCTAACGTTATCTGTGAACAAATCGGTTTCGAATTTACTTAAAAGGTTTAACCTAAATTTTAACCTGCGTTCTGATAGAAATTCCCATCCTAGTTCTTCTATTACATTCGTAACACTTATACAATTAGCATAACGGTATTTAACAAATCTAGCGGATCTCCTTTGCACACGCTCTTATTATTTTATCATACCTTCCTCGTACGGATCCCATATACTAGCGGCATATTCTAAATGAGGCCTGACAAGTGTAAAATAGCTTCTTTCTCGTACTCTCTCATCGCATTTGCCTAGAACCCTTTTTACGAATCCTAATCTACGGTTTGCCACACTAGTTATTTCCCCTATGACATGTCTTCAGTGACGGTGACGCCTAAATATTTAATTAATTCTACGTTAGATATTTTCTTTTCTTTGATGCAATAATTATTCTGGGGAAAGCCATACTTTTTCCAAAAGTTCCTTATCGCGCATTTCTTCAAATTTAACTCTAGCTGCCAACTATCACACCAATCATCAATAGCATCTAAATCATCGAGAAACGCTGCATCTACATGTACGTTAACTTCTCCGGAAAGTAAAATATCATGAACAAAAAGACCTAATTGAGTTTCGCAAGACCGTCCCTTTCTGAACCCATGCAGGTTTTTTATCAATAAATCCTGGTTGTCGAGGTGTCCCATTATTGATGTAACCATTATATGCTCTATAATTCTACATGATAGTCACCTTAATGACGTTGGTCTATGATTACATGGCCTTTCCCTATCGCCGATTTTAAAAATTGGGGTCACGTTTGCTATCTTCCAGTCTTTGGGAGCCGCGTGTTCTTCGAGGGATTTATTAAATATTACTTTAATATACGGAGCCATTTCGAGAGCTAATTCTGTATACACACGAGCTGGACATTCATCAGGACCTTCATCACCAGGACATCAGGACTTGTTCGGGCTAATGTTATTTAGTAAGGATACGATTCCGCTACAAGATATATCGATCGGGGGCATTGGTTGCTGAAATCGGTCTGGTATTGTTTCGTGCAAACTACGCTTAGATTTATTAAAAACGCTTTGAAAAAAATAATTCAACAAATTAGCCTTATCTAAACTGGAATTTGTTATTTCGCCTCTATCGTTTTTCAAGGAATTAACCGTTGACTTTTTAGTTCCCTGTACTTCCCTAACATTTGACCAAAATGCTTTCGGATTTCCCTCTAGTTGTTCTCCGAGCACTCTTCTCTTGAATTCACTAAACCCTTTTCTAAGGGCTGTTTTTGCGGCTGCTTTACAAATGTAACAATGTTCGATAGTATTTTTTAAATCGCTATTAGCTACATTTTTCTTCATTTTCCTTAGTTTCGCGTGGCTAACTCGTTGGCGTTTTAAACATTTTCTAACCTCCGCGTTGTACCACCTTGGTTCCCTATTCTCGCTCTTTTACTTGTGAGGTATATATCTGTTGACAAGTGACCGCGTAATTTGAAGGAGTCTTCAAAACAGGAGGGCGTGTATGAAGCAGTGTATGGGGTTAAATGAAGCAAAAGAGGTTTGCAAGGATAGGTCAGTGTGGAGGCAATTGTTGAAGCAGAGTTAGATGTACAAATATGTGTTTATGAGTGAAACTTAGTGACTCTGTCTACCCAGGAAGGAAATGGCGTGATTTGCATGTATGTATGTAGCTAAATGAGGCAAAAAGGAAAATAGAAAACGCTTTGCAATCACTGAGTGTGAGTTGTCATTTATGAAATATCCAATACATCGCGAAAGGAGCTATTTATTCACCGAGTAAATATCAGAAAATTACTTTGTCTTATTTTAGTTTGATTTGCGGTGCATACTACGCATGTGACTTTACTGTGTATTTACAGTTTATCTGATAGAAATTTTTCACTTCAAATGCGTTACAATCTTAAGTGATTCCTTAAAGAGAGGCGAATTACTTTCATATGCAGTACAAAATGTACACTAAACTAAAATAAGACTGCGATTGTATGGGTCGACCTTAATAACTTAAGGCAAAAATGGGATGACCTCATCTCACAGTTTTACCATACGTTCGAGGCCATTTCGCGCCGCAGTACAATTTGCAGTTACTCGAGGTCATTTTATCCATTAAATGGGCGAAGAGGTGTTTTGACTCGTTGACTGATTTAACAAGGACCTTTGGGAAGGCGGGAGGTATTTTTTTAAAGGTGCGAATCTGTTGGCGTAAGCAGTGCAGGCGGTATAATGTTTGTTTTTAGTCGGCCGTCACAGGAATGTTCTCATGGATTTATGTATGCGATTATTTTGATATTTTGTGGATTGAGTTTCTGTGGTGGCGGTGCTGTATGCTCAGCAAGGAAGATAATTCCGAGACATTCTCCCTTTTAACTGAGAAGTGAGGAAGGGGATTGAGCTCAGTACTTTCCCTGGCAGACTCTTCAACTTGAAACATTGTCAAACTAGCCAGGATGGAGACATGTCACCGGCAGTTTGCATTGGATAAAAACTTTTCCGCTATGCTTTGCCAGGGAAGAGAGATAATAAATAAAAATTTAACGATACCTGCAAAATGGATACCTACAAAATGAAAAAAAAATTCACCAATTACAGATTATCTCAAATAATTAGAGATTGATGAATCAGTTTTTTTTAAATTTGGATTGTTGGTGTTGGAATTGGAGATTGTTTTCTGTCTATGAATACATAAATCAAATAATCAATGATTGACGAATAATCGTTGATTCATAATCATTGATTATTTATCCCGTCTATTACTACCGGCCATAGACTGTAAACAATCTGCAATTCATGAATCTATAATTATTTTGTAGGTACAATCTGTAATTAATGAATTACAGATTTGATGTATGTTTATTTTTGGGTGGTATGAGAAATTAAAGAGGAAAAACATTTTGTAGGTATCGTTATATTTTTATTGAAGTTGAGTATACAATTTTATTAATTGCATATTGAAAAAGAAAATAAAAAATGTATTTGCATTGTTTATTTGATAAAAATGAATTAGCTGTGCCTATATTAGAATTACTTCTTATGATTATTCAACGTTAATGAAGGCGTTACTAGGGAAAATCAACAAACAGTAACCTCGTATTCCGGCAAGTGTTGATGATACAGCGTGTGCTGTTTAACGTCAGGAATTGTCCGACCATAGCTGTGGTCTCCTCTTTTTTGTATTCTTACAAAGATACACATATTCGTTGCCTGAACATCGTAAGATGCAAGCGGTCTGATGGTGCCAACTATTTGGACGGCCAAAAGATTAGTTATATGTTTCACAGTTCTGGACACCGTTGGCAGCGAAACAGCAATATAGAAACTAGCAATCCCCACATATGTACGTAAAAAACCAATGAAGATGAAGAGTAGTAGTAGCAGTATTTATAACTGATCATTACCGATAAAGAAAATTTGAAATAAGTAATTACTAGCAATTGATGATAGCTTACGAGTAAAACATTCATGGCAATTTCGGCCGATGTTAAATTCAGCATGGAGATTTTGTAAAATACTGCGTGATTAAAAACCGCTGTGATATATTTTTTTAAATTTTTAATATGATTTCAACAATTCAATATTGATGCCTAAGCGTAAAATCTCAAAGCAATGAGCCACAGTAGCACAAGAGGAACTGCAGTCCTCGCGTGTCATTATGTGAACATCAGTTCTAAGAAGGATATACTCGATCACTATGGGTTTTGAGAATCGGTATCCTCTGTTAAACTCTTCGTCTGTCAACTCTCACGTCTATTATTACAGAAAGTTAGATTACGGATTTAAACAGAGATCGACATATATCATAAGTGGTCCTTCACCAGACCCCAGGGAGGCCATTTGCCATTAAAGATTCAAACTGGAGTACGAAATTTGTGGAAAGTATCACGTGAATAAAGCGAGGTGAAGTCTTATGATATGATATGTAACTCGGAGGAAAAATTTCTTTCTGGTCGTGATTATGAAGAAGGAAAATACAATGGTTGCACGAAGCAATTCCTGCCCAACCTCCATGCACGACCGGCGGCGCTAACCACTACACCAGCTGATCCAGTAGCAATAACGAGCGATAATTATAGTCATAAGCAAAATGGCTTTGAGGGCGATTGAGACGGGCGATGTGAGGCTCCGGACCAACCTAGCGAGGGTAAATTTTCCCAGCTTTTTTATACTAAGGGCGGATATTGCTGATTATAAACTGATTAATTACCACACAACTAGGATACGTTTGACGAAGTCCAAGGCGAACTAGTCTTTGGCCTCGTGCACGACATAGAAAATACGGCATTCAAATCGGCGAGTCAGGGTACGTAGTCTACCCTTGTGAGCAATAATTCAGTGGATTTGTTGGATCCCTAATGTGTGTTTTTCGCAGCCTTTAGTGATACGCTGGTACATCGTCATCGGTAATCACATACGCCAATGTATCCGAACGAAATTCCATTGCACGGAAATCGTAATCAATAATCCTAATCAATTCTAGACGGTCATATTGAGTATTTTTTGCCTTTAGCACCGTATAAAATGGTACAGCTTGAACGTAGAGACGCGAATATGTCGTAAACAACCACAGAACTACCGACGTCCAACAAAGAAAAACTCTAATTAATTGCGGTCGAGAGCTCAATTCACGAATCGATGATTATTTGGCCAAATAATTACAGTTTGCTTGACTATGAATACTAGAACTATAAACAATGATTATTTGACGACTATGAATACATATTAATCAGAGATTAATGACTCTCTGATTCAAGAATCAACGATTGATGAATCACTGATTCTTTAACGAATATGAATAGAAAACAGTAATTAATTAGAGATAGAATCATAGATTGAAACGAATCTGTAATTATTGAGGACTATGAATACCGGCCTTAGTGTAGGAAATGCCTTATTTTGAATATAAGGTCTCCCTGGAGTGCATACACGTACCATTTCCCATGTAAAAGGGCTATGAATGAGACCAAATTCATTGATTTTCTAGTAAAATGATATTTTCGCTCAAACTACCTTAACAAGGCGGCTTTATCGGGATGGAGTGGTTAGGGTCGCGGGAATAGTATGCACGTGTCAAAGGTCTTTGGAGTGCCCAATTATTTCCATTAACTCTAAAGCATCCATTTTTAAACATTAAGGAGGGATGTGTAAGATTTTTGGGGTAAAATTGGCTGTCGGAAGAGGATGTTTAGCAAAAGGGGAATGCAGAATCTATATTTTTATAATTTCCGTCGTGTTCTTTGACGCATGTCATAACTTTTCTATCTGTTTTACCAATGTCAGTCTGCTTAGTAAGCCATAGTGGTGTGTAGAATTTCTGACTTTCCCATTTCACTCGTCCACTGACTGAAAGTCATTTTTCGATGGGTATTTAAAAGCCCATAACTAAATTAGTCGGCTATGACGTGTTGTCTTGAATTACTCAATAGCTTTTCGATGAGTATGGGCCGAACTATGAATTGTTATATATTTTTTTATTATTTTGTATTAGCATTTAATCTATGCCATCCGTTTTCAGCGCTGACAAGCGATATATTCCATATCTACATCTAAATACTATCCCGCGAGCCGCCGTTTGGGCGTGTGGCAGGTGGTTTTAGGTCACCAGCCGTGTAAAAGTGTAAAATTTTTGGAGGTGAAATGGTGACATGTACTATGGGAGTGTATTTGGAGGAGCTCAGTTTTTATTGTGGTCGCTTATTGTTCGCGGAAAGAACGAGTTTTTGTACCTATCTGTTCGGCAGAGTATCTCTCTTGTTTTATTGCATCTGTCAGACATAGAAATGTAGTGAGGCGTCATGATAATATTCTCTGTGTCGCTCTGAAACACACCAGTTCTGAATATCTCAAGCAGCCTAAGCCTAGCGTGCAGCCTCCGAGTCACTAGGGGCTCCCATTTTATTCCCTCTAACAGTTGTAAGACACTATATGTTCGTTCGTCACAGTTTTTAATGAAGTGTGCTGCTTTTCTTTGTATTTTAAAAATTTTTTTGGTTAAATCTTTATGACCAGGATTCCAAATGCTCGCGGCGTATTCGAGGTGTGGCCTAACCAGAGCGAAGTAGCCTCTCTCTTTTACTTTTTCATCCGAGGAACTTCCTATTATACGCTTAACAAAACCTAGTTTCTTTAAATCTGTGCCGCATATGTTTTGTATGTGTGATCCATACGATATATCTGAAGTTAAGGTAATTCCAAGATATTTTACCGTATTTGATGATTATATGTTTACTCCACCCACGGTGTAGGTATAGTTTTTGTGTGATGACTTTCGCAGGAAGTGAACTGTGGTGCATTTACTAATATTTAGTTCTAAACACCACAAATTAGACAAGAAGACATATTTAGAGGAGATCTTTTGTTTGCAATCAAAATTAATTCGCTAGCACGTCGGAGTCCCATCATGAACAGCACAGAAACTTTCACCCTTCCCCAGAAATGTCCGCCAGTCGCCGCAATGCGCCGTTCCAACTGAAGATCGTGGCCTCCTCGCCGTCGAACCGACATAAAAAGATCCCTCTTTCCTCACTCGTGTGAGTGTATTCGGGGAAGCTAAGTGTCTGAATGGATTAGTCTGAAAACGTTACATTCTATTGATCCTCAATGTCATTTTGATTTGAAATACTTGACCACTCGACCGAAAAACTGTGAAATATGCATGTAGCCTATTGTTTTTGGACACAGTGAGTATCTTTGATTACGAATGTTGGTAATGGGAGTCAGGTAAAGAGACGTGTTTCAAAACTATAATTTATTGAGTAGAAAGAAAGTTGTTCCTAACTCAAGCATTGTTTACACCCTCAAAGGAAAGAACAGTCAAAAAAATCTTTACAAAAAACAAAATTCCATGGATAAAAAACCGATTTCCCCGGCCAAAACAGGAAGACCATCAAATTTCAAGAATTGCGCTGTTCCATTTCTAGGTAAAATCTTTCTATTTTTCTTAAAATATTTCTATTAAATCTTTCTATTAAAAGGTAACATCTTTATATATATTGAATTTATTATTGGATGTCAAACATCCGACCAAGCTCCCTAGTAGCAGCTTATTTCTAGTACTCTCTTCTGACCATTGCTAAATTTCTAGATGACAGTTACGACAAATAGGATAGATTTTTCAAAAATAAAAATACTTTCATTTTGGTCATATTGGTAAAACTGGTAGGAAATGTATGACATGCGTCAAAGAACACGCCAGAAATAATCAAAGTATGCACTCCATTTTCCAAAATATATTTTTGATAAAAATCATTTTTACCTCAGTAATATAGCACATTCATCCTAAAGATGGATCCTCTAGAGCAAATGGAAATTATTGAGCACTCCATAAATCTTTGTAATGAACCATTATTCCTGCACCCTTCCCAACTACTTTCTGATAAAACTAATTTTTAAAATAATAACCTCACCGCATTAACAGTCCTTGGACTAATCCCATCTCCCTTTTGCCAACTCCCCTCCAAAAGTTGTTATTTTCTCAAACCCCCCCACGCAACAATGGACAAAAATTAAACAAACATTCTGCACCAGGTGATGCCGCAAGTCGATAAAACGCGTCGTACGAATGAAATTTTTTCAGAAAGTTCTCAGTACTTGTCTTTATTTTGGGGAAGGTGTGTACATCAAAAAAACATCTGCGAAGTGACGCCTGCCACAGTCAAGTTTATTGAAAGACCAGTCGTTTGATGGCCAGTTGCAAGATCGACACACTTGTATTCCATAGAATTCTGGGACCCATAAGCCATGGCAACCATTCAGTAAGCGTTGCAGAAACATTCGATAAATTTATTAATTTAACAAATGGCTTCATAACTTATAGAATGGAGTTATGAGCTCCGTAAGTAGTCAAGATGGCGGACGCGCGATAAACTACTTGGAATTTTAATTACTTGCTAAAATTGTTGTTTTGAGACGAATGGGCAGTTTGTCAACTCTGAGTATTTATTATGTGCATTAGCAATTATAGGTAGGATAAATCACTATTAATGTTATCTAGCGAGGGAAGATTAGGTAAAAAATTCGGAGCTATTAACAATTGTAGATGATGTATGAAACTGGGGGATGTGTTCCTGCAACCCAAATATTTGTTATGAGTTCCATAACTTAATGGATCTCATAACTATTGATTCCATAACTAAACGTTCATGCAACCAGCCATGATTTGTTTTAGGCGGTCGAATTTTGTTGGAGCTGACGGGAGAGTTTGGTGTGCGGGAAGCGACTGTCAAGAGGGGAGTGGAGGGCGCAGCAAATATTTGGGGGATTTGGGGACTGGATATCTGAGGAGGAAGAGGAGGTTGAGAGGGTAGGAGGAAGAGGAGCATCAGATCCGCTGTCCCCTTTTCCACTTTCTATCCAATGAGGAGGAGCGGGCGACGCACTAAAGGGTTTGTGGGTTTGCAATTATAATAGTGCGTCGTTATTGCGGCATAATTGAGACTGGATCAGTCCACTCTTCCATCTAACCACTCGGTAACATTCTTGCATGACGCAATTACATTTTGACAATTGGAAGAAATAAGAAAGAATGAAATAAAGATAATTAGTTGCGTAAAACAAGTCAAATGGAACGTATAAAGAATAAACTGGCAAATTAACATCAATATTACTCTTGATGGTGAAATTCTCAAAACTGTGGAAAAATTAATATATCTTGGAAGTGAAGTAACTTCAGATGGAACTATAACAAGTGAAAGAACAAGAAGACTGCAGAAAGGAGGACATTTTTATCAAATGATAAAACATTTAGTATGGGATAAGAAAATACCAACAGCAGCAGCAAAGCAAATCATGTATAGAAATTATTATGTACCAATAATTACATACGGGTCAGAAAAATGGACTACAAAAGAAAAAGAATGGAGCAGCATCCAAGAAAGTACAATGAAATTCCTAAGAGATATAAAAGGGTGGACAAGAAGAGACCGAGTAAGAAATACAGACATAAGGACAGACTTGAACCAAGAAAGTATGAGAGATAAAGTGGAAAATGCAAGAATTGGATGGTATGGACATGTTAAAAGGATGGAAGTAAGCCAATTGCCAAGAATGATGGAAGAACTGCAGCTAAATGGAAACAGACCTAGAAAAAGAAGGTGTGCAGGAAAGCGTGGAGAAGAGAGGGTTTCAATGGCAACAAGTGCGGGAAGAAAAATGAAGGGAAGATAGAAGTAGGTACATGGGGAGGCATCGATAACAACCAGACCCGGCAGTAGCTGGAATGGGATGCGGATATGTTGATGATGATGAATAATATAATAACAAATAAATGCGAGTTGATCTGGCTGTGTTTGTGTGTTGATCGCATGAGGCGGGTGAGAGGGAATTGGTTTGGCGGTTCGGAAGATCGGGGGCGAGGAGTAGAGTAGGGGAAGGGGAAGCCAAGACGATGATCCCACTCGCCTCGGCCGCCGCACCTTCAAAACAAACATGCCACGCCCCCCTTACCCTCTTCCCCTCCCCCTCCCACAATTCCCTTCCCTCCAGCGCAACACAGCAACGACAACAAACAGGTGTGCATACGCAACGGCGTCCGAACCTGCAAAATGTGTGCTCGCTCCGAGCGCAATCAAGGGTTGGGTCCGTCCGTCCCGAGACAGCCATTCGTGAGGTCATTTGCGCCATTGGGGACGGATGCCCGTGGGTGGATTCGGTTTGGTTTGGGTGAGGCTAGGGATTGGGAAGCGTGGAAATAACGTGTGGAAAGAGAGAGACTGAGTATTCGTCGGTGTTTGAGATAATTTAAGCGAGGTTTTCTTACGTGGTCGTAACAGAGATAATATTAAAATTCAATTTTTAAATTCAAGCAACGTTGAGAAGACTGAGTAAATGTTGCAGCAGCGATGATGCAAAAACACCGTTTATAGGCGCTTAAATTTTGATAATTTGACTTAATATACATATGTACATTTTCTGTTTTAACTTGGCTATTTTTTGCCGAACGCTGGAAATGTCTCAATTACTAAAAATATTCTGAGATAATGTTACTTAGGGTGAGTAGTTGATTTATTTTTTATAATAATTGAGAAAAGGCATTCAAAGTACGTACGACGTGATAAACTTCTGACTAGATCTATGCATTGGAAACTTCGTTCTTCTCATCCAAAAATCTCCCTGATGTGCATGCCCGCCTCATTTCCCATGGCAAGCGGCTGATATTATGTGGTCAATGTCTCTAAAAGTGTTATGATAACTGCAGATATTTTGTTATCATGGGAAAGATGAGATTCAATTCCCACGGTGAAGTAAAATTCATTGCTTATTATGGGAAGTGATATTTTCCCATGATTCTTTATGCTTGCTCCGAGAGGACCTGAGTTCAACGTCTAATTAGACGGACGCATTGCTTCGCTTGGAGTTCTCTCCAGAATGGCAACCAGTGAATTTCCTTGAATATTATTGTCAACATTTCTCTGACGATGTAAAAAAATACTATTAACTGCATCGTACTACGGCAAATTAGATCGCGCCAATAAAATTAGAGAGATAAATTGTAGAACCGATAGGTGTAAAATGTCGTTTTTTCCGCGTACCATTCGGGACCATAGCAGCCGTGATCGTCGTCATGAATAGTATCATTAGCTAGACAGTAGATCTTTCTCTTTATATTGTCTACGTTCTTATATATGCATGATGTCAATATTGATGTTCTTATTTATGCATGATGTTTTGAATCTGTAATAGTAGTGTTTGTATCCATTGTAAGTTGGAACGATTGACGATGGAATGTTTCTTGGGTTGTAGATTTTTAATTGGCGCGTTGCATGTGTGGTACGCTGGTTTCAATATAGTTTCAGTGTTCTTCCGTGTAATTCATACATGCCTGGTGTGGAAGCACCCCCTGCCACACACTCTTTGGGTGCAGGGACTTGCAGGGTATGACGTACATGTAGATGAAGACACTCCACCTCTGCCTTGATTCATATCAGGTTCCCTTCGATGGGCTTAGCTTGGTATTCTAGCTCCCTCGCCAAACCAAAAGCCTTCTGCATCAAAATTCTTCTATAGAGTATTTCACATGTACTTGATAGTGTATGGTGCTATCGCGAGATCCAGGTTCGAGTCCCGGTCAAGGCGAACGATTTTTCCACTACGGAATTTGGCACTCATGTGCACTTCTGGGTCATTCCGCGGAGGTTATACCCTTGTTGACCCTAGTAATAAAAAAATGAAAGTCTAGCGCCTTTTATGAAAATTAACTAACTCAATAACAACCGCGGAAGCCATAGTTGACGTTCACTTGTTGTTTAGTGCGCATCAACTTTCCTCCAGACCTGTTTTGAAGTGCGCATGTCTTGTGCGCAGTGTCTGTTTCACGAACGGAAGGTAATCTCACTGTTGTGTTACGAGGGGATTGGGGCGTTAGCGCGAAAGGCAGACACCCAATGTTGCTAAAAAACAATCTGAATTAGCGGCATTGAAACAGCTCTGCGAGTTTTATCGATTGAATTTAATGCAATTCTACTGAGAATAATTTTATTCCACCACAGGCAACTTAAGATAGATGAAGTAACATCAGGCGTCTTTTTGTAAAATTTTCTTAGGTTCACGATGAACAATAAAACTTTTACCATTTTTACACCTTTTTATTATTCATGCGAAATGTATTATATATGTTATTTAATTTATTTATGTGAAAATGGTAAAATTTTTATTGTTTGTCATGAATAGGCAATTTCTTTAAACTCTCCACTTGTCTGTTATTGGACCAAAAAAAATGGACAGAATATTAGTACCTCATTTATTTCTGTTCTCAAAAATGTTAATCAAATTCGACTATTTTATCGATTACATTAAGACCTTTTTCCTCATTACAATGTCAAGGATGTTAAAATCAGTTCCATTCTCAGAACTAAGAATTCAACCATTAATAGGAATTACAGTAAATCCTAGTTAACACGAATCTCAGGGGACCGGGAAAAGAATTCGTGTTACAAAAAATTCGTGTAAACGAAATCGTGGCAAAAAGTACGAGTAGGCTTGCTGATATTCTGACGCTAATTACGGCGTGTTTACGTGCACACACAGCATTCTCTCTGCATTCACTTTTCACTCCCAGACACACTCAAATTTTTCGCTAATAGAATGTAAAACACATTTTTCATTAATGCATTAGCAAAACACATAATTTTATTTTAATTAATTAATTTCAACCATTTCACAGATAAATTTTAAAAAATAGATGTTAATTATTTTTAATTCTGGAATGTGTGCATCAAAAGTAAATAATTTCAATTAAAAATGGGTTTTTAAGGATCAGGTATGTTTTGATCACGTATTGATGGACTCATCCATATTTGACCTTCTTTAAACTGCCTGAAAAGGTGCTGGAGACATTTTTTGTCGCCGCAAAACGCTCGAGCACCTTGAGTGCGGTCGTTCTTCCTCACGTCCACTGTTCGTGCACAGTTCTTCTTCACGGGAAGGAGGCTCTGGCGATTCCTCCTCATTCTCATCCGAGGATGACTCTTCACTTGGACTTGGGTTGATTTCCTCGTGAGAAAAGGAACAAATGGCAATATCGTTATCGAACTCTACATAATTTTCATAAGTTAATCCAATCTGGAAAATATGAGGGAAAAATAAGTATCAGCTCTAATAAAGGCGATGCAATAAAAAATCAAACGGTACACAGATCGACATCCTTACCTCTGTCGGTAAGAGTCTCTGCAAAAGCTTCCATTCCCCCGGGTGTCTCCGCTTCGCTGGCGGATCCTCGCTCATTGGCAGATTGGACATTAGTAGGAATCCAGGAGGGTTGTGTTTGAAACTTTCGAGATAATTCCTATCACGTAATTAAGGGTCACGTGGTACAAGCACGAAGGGTTCTAGATTTTGGCGCATTTAAACCGCTCATAAAGATCTCACGCAGCAAATATTTCTCGAGGTAAATTGTTCATGGAATTGATAATGGCGATATGAGACGCAATAAACAGTATGTCAGACTCAGAGGTAATAATACTTATGTAAAAATAGGAGTGTATGAGTGGGTAAAACTCACGAAAACCTCCGACCGTTCGTTGTTGTTAACTCCTTAGTTACACTATCGAGATTATATCAAGTGGTTCAAACACAGGCCTTCTTAAAGCAATTTTTATATGCTTCCCAGACTCAGATTCTCAAGCTGCTCCAATGGCTCTTATTGCATCTAAAACGGTCCAGCATAGACTATCGCTGCTTTCCACTGCGTGGATCGCTGCTCTTACCAGGCGAATGCGATAATTTCTTTCCATCAGGGCGACGATTAGTTGGTCCAATGGCTGCAAGAACTTGTTGTGTTTGGTGGAAAGAACCAAACTCGGACATTTTTTAACTACAACTCGCCTATGTTTTGAACAGCACAATTGTTCATCGTAAGTAACACACGACGATTCTGTGAAGCCATGCGACGATTAAATCATACGAGCCACTCACGAAATGCAGTGCCGTCAATCCACGTCTTCTTGTGGTTGGTGTAATCACATGGCAACTGTGAGCGATCGATGTGCTTTGAGCATCGAGGGCTCTTCGATTTCCCGATCACCCACCCTCGTTACTTCTCGCTACTATCCGAGTTACAGGCAAGCACAACGGTCAATCTTTGCTTACTGCGACCACCTCCATGGCATTTCTTTCCCTTCGTGCTTAAAGTACGGTTTGGGAACAGCCTATAAAAATGCCAGTTTCATCAACATTAAAAATGTCTTGAGGAGCGTGGAGTTCAAACTTATCCCGGAGAAGTTTGAAGTCTGTCAGCCAGTCCTTTGCACTTGCTTTGTTCACCTTATTTGCTTCCCCACAAATAACTTGGGAAGAGATACCATGGCGTTTTTTAAATCGCCACAGCCAACCAGTGGAGAAATTGAAGTCCTCGATATCCAGACTGGATGCGATTGAAATGGCCTTTTGTTGAATAATGGGCCCACTAAGGGACGCATCTTCTGTTCGGATGTAATTAAACCACTCCATTAATTCTTTTTCGACCTCTTCATAATGAGCTCCACGCATAAGACTTGCCTTGAGCACAACACATCCCGACGCAGCCGCTTCGTCTGTTTTATCACGATTCTTGAGTATCGTTGGAAGCTTTGACTTTGGAATCCCAAAATCATGAGCAATCTGAGTCATAGTCCTAACTTCTCGATCCACTTCACTTTATATTTTCAACTTCGATTGAAGATCAATACTTGTTTACTTTCGTTTACTCATTACAAATCTTAACGAACTTAACCATGGAAAGCAAACAACTTGCGGTAACAGGATCAGTATCAACTGTAGATAACCTCCGGATATTCGCCCAATGTCGCACACATATTGTCTCCCAGGGAAAGAAATGAGACGTTAGATCTTTCGCTCTCTTCACTCAATGGTCAAGCGAAGGTTAAAAGAATGGGCCAAACTCATTTTTTCCTGCAGAACGAACTAGCCACTCAAAAATTTGGCTACTACCAAGATGCATCAAGTTTTGAAATATTGAGTGAGTAGCCCTCGGGGTTCCAAGCCCGCATCATTAACGCTTTGGTCCCTAGATTCAAGGAAAGGGTTATCCTCCAAGCGGGAGAAAGTGGTGTTTGAAAACGATAGCAACAGGGAAATCCAAGAAAAAAGGGCAAATCTTGTTTCTTATTGGTCCTAGGTTACACTGAAAGGTTAATCCTCTCAGCGAGAATGGTGTGGGAAAACGATAGTGAGTGGGAAAGCAAAGGGAAAAGGAAAGCAAGTGAGGATTGCTTAGCATGCAGTTGCCTGCATTCCTCGAAAGCAGTTCGCATTAAGGGAGATAAGCCACCCTCGGGAGAGAGGAAACCGTTGGACATTCGCGCTAACCGAAATTCGAGTTAAACGAAAAAAACTCCGTAACTCACCACATATTCCTGCCAGGACCATGATTCGAGTTCGTGTTATCGTGAGATTCGTGTTAAGCGAGTACGCTTTATTGAGGAATTACTGTTTTCCTTGCGCAGCAGCCAATTACATCTACATCTACATAATACCCTGCGAGCCACCGCATGGGCGTGTGGCAGGGGGTGGTAGGTCACCAGCCGTGAAAGGGTGTACATTTTTGGAGATGGAATGGGGACATATATTATAGGAGTGTATTTAGTGGAGCTCAGTTTTTATTGTGATCGCTTATTGTTCGCGGAAAGAACGAGTTCTTGTACCTATCTGTTCGGCAGTGTATCTCTCTAATTTATCGCATCTGTCAGACCTAGAGATGTAGTGAGGAGTCATAATAATATTCTCTCTTTCGCTCTGAAAAATATCAGTTCTGAATTTATCAAGCAAGCTAAGCCTAGCGTGTAGCCCCCAAGTCTCTAGGGGCTCCCAACTTAATCCCTCTAAAAGTTGTGAGACACTATATGTACACTCGTAGCAGTTTTTAACGAAGCGCGCTGCTTTCCTTTGTATTTTATTATTTTTTTTGGTTAAATCTATTTGACCAGGGTCCCAAATGCTCGCGACGTATTAGAGATGTGGCCTAATCAAAGCGAAGTAGCATCTCTCTTTGACTTTTTCATCCGAGGACCTTCCTATTATGCTTTAAACAAAACCTAGTTTCTTTAATGCTGCGCCGCATATGTTCTTTATGTGCAATCCCCACGATATATCAGAAGTTAAGGTACTTCCAAGATATTTTACTGTATCTGAAGATTTTATATTCACTCCACCCACAGTATAGGTATGGCATTTTTGTGATGACTGTCCCAGAAAAAGAACTGTGGTGCATTTGTTGATATTTAATTCTAACCGCCACTCCTGGCACCACGAATGAACGTTGTTAAGGTCCGATGACAGAGCTTTAAAGTCCGCGTCTTCGCTCATTTCACGGTAGATAACTGTATCGTCTGCAAATAATTTTTATTTACTGTTAACTCTAGAACTGAGGTCATTAATATAAATAATCAATAAAAGAGGGCCGATCACACTTCCTTGAGGAACACCGGATGTGACTTCAACCATATTAGAGCTAAAACTATAAATAACTACTTTTTGTTTTCGATCACTGAGAAAGTCCCTTATCCAGTTCACTATTTTTTTTATTAACCCCGCATGTTTAAATTTATGAGTTTTTTGTGAGGAAACTTGTCGGATGCCTTCTTGAAATCAAGGAATATCGCGTCGACTTGCTTAATCGATTCACCTGATTTTAGGATATCATGACGGAAAGAATTACGGATCGGGATACTTCTAAAAATCCTCGCCACTGCTGGGAATAGATCCCGGTCCCTGGTGCTCGGAAAGCCTTCCTCGTCCCCTCCGATCCCCAAATAGCAGATTCGCGGCGACGCGTCCAAACATGGGAAGTGCGCACCCGCGCGCTGCGTAATCAAAAGGACGAGTGGGACGAAAGGTGTAGGAGGAGGAGGAGGAGGAGGAGGTGTGTTTCGAGGGAAGGAAAGAGAGGTTGGAGGAGAGTGTGGACGGAGAGGACTCGTAATTTCCCGTCTCTCATTCAAAATTCAGATGGAGATGCGTTGGAGTGACTCTCCTTTCAAAATTCAAAGGAGGAGACTTTTGACTTGCCCCGGATTCGTTGGACGCGTGCGTGCGTGATTGTGTATTTTTGCGTGCGATGAGGGAGGCGGGTACGAGTGGGAGCAGGGAAAGGGGGCGACGGTTGATGGAACGTTCTAGAATCAAGGTCCATCTCTCTTTTCATCTCTTCGGAGACGCGTTCCTTCTTTTTCGCGAGGGGTGAGATGAGCATGGTTTGAGATGCATGTGCTCCTTATCCGTCGAACTTTAAAAGGAGTGGATAATACTCAAAGAGTAGAGACGTTTGAAGGTAGTCCGAGCGAGATAGTTCCCTAGTCATAATAGAGACCGTATTCGAATTATACGTTTTAATTTCGCCAGCAGTAGGACACATCAATAAAATATTGCATTATTAATGGTGCAATAATATAGTTTTATGTGACAGAAATTGTAAGTAATTAAATGAAAATATTTAAATAAGTCTTTAGCTTGACTTATTTTTTTCTTGAATTTTTTTTTCTTTTTTATTTGAAACTACTTCAAAACGGAAAGTTTTCTGTGATACCCAAGAACCTACTGCGGTGACAATATGATTTATTTTCAAATATAGTTTTGAATTTTAGTCTGGGTGTAAAATATTCTCTTCACTTAAAGTGTATTTTTATTGTAATATATCTATATAAATAAAAGTTATCGAGGACATACTGTAAGTATTCTTTACGGAGGGTTGGTGGGTAGATGTGCAGGACTTTCGTTTTGTAATGTTTATTACAAAATGATTTACAGAAACTATACCCGTTGAATCTGCTTGGAAATTGCCTTCTTTTGTATGCGTTCTGCACTTTTCAAAGTTCCTAGGTTTACAGAGAGCTAGGATGCGTTCTGCACTTTTCATGGTTCTTAGGTTTACAGATAGCTAGGATAGATATGTATAGGTTAGTGGAATGAAACGTAGGTCCTATCACACGTCTGTTTTTTGCGAGTGGATTTCTAACGAAAACTCAAGCGTGGTGCGGTTGTAAGGGACCGGGTTTTGCATCGGAATTTGAATCTATTCGGGTATTCCGGATTCCAATCGAAACGCTCATTATATGATATTACACAAGTCATAGCGTTTCGTATATATTAATATCATCTAGACACCCAGTTAAATCGAGTCTTAAGATAACAGCGCATTCGAAAGATGGAAATGTTGCCAATTTAAGAGCGCATTCAATACCGTTTAGGGAAGGGAATCAAAAGATCGAAAAATGGCCTCGATGAGGACCTTTTTTTGAAGTATACTGCCGTGAAAAAATTGTTTACTTTTAATTTATTTCCAACCCAAATAACTTTATCAACTGCTCTGTTATTCTGGACGGAATGTAGTGTGGCGATGGAAATACGCAGAATTTTGCCCCGGAAAAATATCCTCCCGCATGTGGAGTCGAACCCCGGACCGTCTAAAATTGATTGTTTCTCTCCTTGATAATGACATTCACTACGTGAAATATCGATTTGAATCGGTTCATTTTGATTTGAAATCTCAGACTGGCAGAGAAAGCGGGCCGAGTTAGCCCGCTTCTCATATCGATCTCGCTAGCCCGTTGCGTTTACTATACCGAGCGAAACCGGCCAAATCGATCTGGGTTCGTTTGGAAAACGTAGTGATTGTTACCGAAACCATGGTCGGTAAAAAGAAGTTATTATGGCATGTACAAAGCGAAAATTTATTTACTGAAGGTTCCTTAAAAATCCGTAAGCCTGCGTGGCATAGTGGTTTGCGCATTGGCTCGCCAAGCTAAAGGCAATCTTTACCCATCAGTGAATTCGAACAAACTCATATAAGCATTCATATGATTCGCTTTCACTTCGTCGGCATCACTTCGATCGCCAAACGGATGGAGATTATTGTGAGTTGGCCTTCGGTTGGGTCGGACGGAGAGAATGTGTTCAGTCGGTGGCGACCTAGGGCTGATAGTGATGAGTCGATTATATCGCTCATCGAATCCTCTACGCGCCCGAGTGTATACGACCAAAGGCGCGGCGCGGCCGCGAGGCCAACCCGAGCGTGTGAGTGGTGCCAATATGGACAGACGGACGGGCGTCCCACTCCACCGCGGTGCACTGCTTCCTTCCTTCCTGCCCCACCCGCCCCCAGGCCAATCTCTCCCTCCCCTCCCCACCCCACCTGTCCCACTCCACAACATTCCCTGACTCATGTTGTATTATTGCGCGCCGTCGATTTCCTCCCGCGGCAGCACACGTGCACTTGGCTGTCTCTCCTGTCTTTGAACCACTCCCTCCTCCATCCACGCCCTCTTCCTCCCCCCCACCCTCCGTCCCTCCCTCGCGGACCAAACACCCCCGTGTGTGCGCACATGGACTTGAGACAGTTTGAGCACATTATTATTTCACGTAGAATTTTATTGAATTTGACCGAAATAAAAAACCCTTTCATTTATTAGTGTATCTACATCTACATACTACCCCCCGAGCCGCCGCATGGGCGTGTGGCAGGGGGTGTTAGATCAGCAGCCGTGTAAAGATGTAAAAGTTTTGGAGGTGATAGGGTGACATGTCCTATGGGAGTGTATTTGGAGGAGCTCAGTTTTTATTGTGGTCGCTTATTGTTCGCGGAAAGAACGATTTTTTGTACCTATCTGTTCGACAGAGTATCTCTCTTTGGTTTTATGGCATCTGTCAGTCCTAGAAATGTAGTGAGGCATCATGACGCGAAATATGTTTACTGTTATTTAATTGAGCCAATTACGAGGGACGGATATTCACGTCGCCGTCGATGGGATGATGGACGATCCTCGTCTAAGCCTATATTTTCCGTCACGCCCTGTCAACTCCCACCAATCGCAGGAAAGCCTTTGTTTAATTTCAATAATTTTCAATTCCAGTTTCCATCTGAATTATAAAATTTGACATTGAAACATGATAAGCCGCCATAAAGCAGTACTTGTTGTTATTTATTCGGGTTCTCTATATTTGAATTTTAAATTATAAACAGCAACTTTATAGCTAACCCTTTGCCACTCCGTTTGTGAACTGATTTGGCGTTAATACCACCGTAAAAATCATAGTAATAACAATAAGGCGTCTTTATTGAAAAGAGATTGAGACTTAAGCAGTCCCTTCTTCCATCTAACCCTCCGTCAGATAAATACATGAAATAAGCGCGAAGAAAGATTTGAAGCATTTGTGGGAAAAACGTAAGGAAGTAAAGAAGGGAATACCCTTGACGAAAAAAACCACTGCAGGAAAACACCCGCACATGAAGGGGAGTGTGAAAAACCTGCGAAAACCCACAGACAGATTAAGCCAATGTAACATAAACAAAACAAAAAATCCACGTAATACACATGAATGATAGTAATAATGGAAGTGGTAATTTATGCATAACTATAAAGTTAAAAACATTAAATAAGTAATAAAAGAATAAAAATAAATAAATTATGAGAAAGTAAAAATAAAGAAGAAAATTATGTAAATGAACAAACAAATTAAAGATCAATAAATTAATAAAACAAAGATAACTCAATAAAATAAAATAAATACGAATAAATAATAATAAATGAATCACAAACAGCAAATCGAAAATTAAATCATGAGTCTCCATAAACGAAATAAAATGAGAAAAAGTTACATTTAACAAAATCAGCATTAAATGTATATTTAAAAAAATTAATAAAATAAATTGAGTTAATGAAAATACATAAACGTATGTCGTGATACAGTCTTCCTAGACGGGAAGATGACGGAAAACTGACCGCCTTCGTCTGTGAACATCGCGTCAGGTAACGTCGAGCGTAATCCCGCCTTTACCCTTTCCATAACTCCCCACCCTCTCTTCCCCCACACCACATCTAGGCCTCACCTCTCCTTCCCTCCTCCCCCCCCATCGGTCCAGCCTACCACCCCTTCATGGCTTTGGCTGGCTGGCTGTCGCACCCGGCCAGGTGTGCGACGTGCTCGTGTCTCTCTCTCCATCCATTCCGTCTCCCACTCTCACAGCATCCCTCGTCTCCACCCCTCTTTCATTGCCTCGCGGTGCGTGGGACGAGACGAGATTAGGCGGCGACCGACCGGGGAAGGGGAGGTAGAGAGGAGGGCCGCATCATCAAAAGGAGAGGCGGGAGCCGGAAAGCGGCGATCGGGAGTCGTCTTTGAGATCACACTTTTTAATATTAATTTTTAAAAAAAGTCGAGTCAATATTTGGTGGTTCTCATTTCTTTTTAGTGTATCTATTTATGCATTAGTGCGTAGTATTCAGGCAGCGACGGAAAAAATCGAGCAATCATTTAAAAAAATGTATTTTCTTCATTTAAACTTTTTATTGATGACTCCGTTGACTCATACGTGACTGGGTGAACTTACTCAACGTTGTACAGTGTGCGTTGGCATAATTTGCTGATTTGAATTTGGTGCGAGGAGGCGAGGTTCAAATAAGATCCTTTGATGATACAACTTTGTCCAACATGTTCACCTTGACATGTACAACATTTTAATGCTTGAAATGCACGTTGTAGAATACGGAGGAAAAATAATTACTTCGATAACTATGACATCAATTGTTTTGTTGGCGATTCTAATCAGTTAATTATGTTGCCGCACCTTTTAAATGACTTAGTTATTTCATATAAACTTATTCAAAGATAACCGTGGTTGTGGCACGTCATCACCTGATGGTCTATGCACAATCTTCATCATTCTTCGAAATTATTTTACTAACCACACAACTTCCAAAATAATATATTACTTGAAAAGAGAAAAATATCCTGTAAGAAAGAAGAGAAAAGGAAGAAACCTTGTGATGATGTAAAGCCCGGGTCATCTTTGAATAAATCTATGTGAAATAACTGCAATTGTTATGATTTATTTTGTTATGACTAGATGTTTCGGCGCCTTAGTCGATTTTTTGACAACATTATATGGAAATATATTTTTTCCGAGTGTGGGGATCGGATGGCACCTTGCTTAATCTTAGTAATTGTCACTATGATATGAACTTTTTGATTGCTCATTTTATATTTTCCCGGTAAGTAAATAAAAATCCCAGGGCCGCATTTAATTACAAGTTTACCTGTTTATGCATTTGAACTCACCATAAATGCAGACATGTAAATGATGTTGCAATTATACATGTACCACTACATCTACATACTAGCCCGCGAACCGCCACATGGGCGTGTGGCAGAGGGTGATCGGTCACCAGCCGTGTAAAGATGTAAAATTTTTTGAGGTGAAATGGTGAAAAGTACTATGGGAGTGTATTTGGAGGAGCTCAAATTTTATTTTAATTATTGTGGTCGCTTATTTTGCGCGGAAAGAACGAGTTTTTGTTCCTATCTGTTCGGCAGAGTATCTCTCTTATTTTATCGCATCTGTCAGACCTAGAAATGTTGTGAGGCGTCATAATAATATTCTCTGTGTCGCTCTGAAAAATATCAGTTCTGAATTTATCATGCAGCCTAAGCCTAGCGTGTAGCCTCCGAGTCTCTAGGTGCTCCCACCTTATTCCCTCTTACAGTTGTGTAACACTATATGTTCGTTTGTAGCCGTTTTTAACGAAGCGTGCTGCTTTTTGTATTTTGTTAATTTATAGATAATATGTATTCATTTTTTGTTCAATAAAAATCAGTTATAACTACATTTTTCGGCGTGGATATCCATATTTAGACGAAGATATATTGAAGTACATGAGTCGTTTTCGAATGTTGGGTTAGGCGTGGCACGTAGATATTACTCGGCAACCATTATACCAGACTTCTTAGTGAAAGATTCACGCAAATCTGTCAATTGACTATAATCGCTCCAGCCACCCTCTGGAGAGGCGGATAGGAATTGAAAGGGGTCCAGAGCGACTGAGGCAGCGTAGTCATGGCCACGTTCGAATTTCGACGCGTCGATGTGAATTGGACGTCGCAGAACGGTGTCGCCACTGCGACGCCGCGATTCTAATGGACGGCGTCCAGTTTCCAAGTCACACCTGGTCGTTGCGACATCTCCACCACGTCGTCACTGAATGTCGTATTTTCTAACTTATCCAGGTTCTCGACGAGATGATTTTAAACACCGAGATTTCATTCTCTATCATATATGTCTAGCTTCTTCGAGTGTTATTTAAGTTTATTATGAAGGTGAGTTTTGTCAATTTTTAATTACAAACATTTTCATATACTTTTTTAATCGTGGGGTTTACACATACGAAATATATGCGGAGCGACATTAAAGAGACTAGGATTTATCAAGCGTGTAATAGGATGGTCTTCAGATGAAAAAGTGAAAGTGAGGTATGACTTCGTTCTGGTTAGGTCACACCGAGGGGTACGCAACTTCAAAAACAAGTGTGCACCGCATTTCCATCTCAGCAGTTTAATTTCTATAAGTTTCAGCTAAGAGAGATACACTGCCGAACAGAACTCGTTCATTCCGCGCACGATAAGTGGTCACAATAAAAATTGAGCTCCTCCAAATACACTCCCATAGGACATGTCACCATTTCACCTCCAAAAATTTTACACTTTTACACGGCTGGTGACCTACCACCCCCTGCCACACGCCCAAGCGGCGGCTCGCGAGGTAGTATGCAAGTGTAGATGTATCTCTATTTCCGCTCCTCCCCTCCCCCCTCCTATTCCTCCCGTCGTACTCCCCTTTTAACGCACATTACCATCGACTCCAATCGCAACCCCTTCGTCCTCTCAAACCCTCAATCTCTCACCTTGCTCTCGATGGAGAGAGATCGCGTAATTCCTGCGTGTAAGCCCGATGAAGAATATGCAAGCATTTTAGGCGAATACGTGTGATGCTCCCGCTGCTATACCACGACCGAAACTTTCACGGTGTCGGGGCAAGCCAATGGTGAAATGAGTGACATCTGTTGGGTAAAAGGAAAAAATAGGAAGAAAATGGTTGGTGAGTTGGCTTCTGTTAGATCTAAGCGATTCAGGAAATGTCATTTCGGATGAAAATTCCATAAAATTGTTTCGAGTCGGATCTCGTAAATATTTTGAAGGGAATTTCAAAGCCAATTAATTATATACGAGTGATACAAAGATGAATCATTCAAATTTAAATCTTTCGATACCGAAGCTGACGGTTCGCTTGCGAGTCGAATCGATTTCATCCTGATTAGCTTCGAATCGATTCGATAGGATTTGGAAGCATTTCCTCAGAAATAGCACATTACTGTGCTGTAGAAAATCTAATTCATCTCTGGAGTCCGGGTTCGGTATCTTTGGTTAAACTTGGTTCTAAATTAAAGATTGCATTATTTTCCATTAGATCAGCAACTTAACCTGCCAGTGAGTGTAGCGTTGTATGATTCCGAAACGTAGACGACGAGGTAAGAGGATACGCTGGCGACTTTCTCGGTTTGTGTCTCGAGGAGGATGGAGAAGGTAGGCTGATCTCCCAGGGAGACGAACAAGGTTGCATTTTGATGTGTGTAACAATGAATATATATTATGGATTCGGATGTTTCGAATTGTAGCCTAGGCTACGTGTTGCCTAAATTTACACTTTTAGTTCACCCAGTCCTTGGAACCACTTCGATTAGTCTTTTCAGTTGTTATTGTAAATGGACGTAGTTAATTGTTGGTAACGTGAGACTGTGATGAATATTCAATAATGATCGAGGAGATATGAATTACTTAATGCTTTGAATAATATCTTGCTATTTTTGTGACCTAAAGGTTACTTTTTAAATGCTAGAGAGGAAATATCTATTACAGGAAATGTGTAAGAGGTTTATGAAACGTCCATCGTGTGCCGACGACGATGTTCGCCAGACTCTGATTCTAATTTGAATGCATTCAGCCCATTTGGCTTAAATAGAGAATCTAGAATGCTTTGTTTAAACAGAACTTGCCTCGTACCAGGCTGCAAAACAGGGTATATGTCTACGAGGACCCAAAATAGGAGACTTGGATTGAAAAATAAGAATCTGTTCAAGGCGGCGGTAAGTGCATTCCTTTTTGCCTACACTGCAATGATGGCCATTGGGAATAGTTATGAAGATACCACATGTTCCTGGATCATATTACTCGTTTATTTGCTATCGCTTTCTTAATTCTTCCAGCCTTTAGAGTAGGACGTGACTTACAACGAAGGCTAAATTGATAGCTATTGGCGCAATCCCATTACGCGTAGATGATATTTTCGGTTCTTGGTTTTGAAATCTTGTATCCGTCTTCTAATTCATTCCACCTTTTTCACCTCGCATTATTAATAAATTTCCGTATAGCGATATTCACGAAGTACTAAGAAGTTAATTGTGCATTTATTGAATCCAATTTTGGAGAAGAATTAAATGTATCTTTAGACTGGACGATATTTAAAAAATTGTATAATTAGGTCCCGCGTGTAGTACTACATTGTTTATCCACTGCATTATGATTAGCTGTAAGTAAAACTAGTAAGACGTGTATATTCACAAACTATCGACTGTATTTACATTTCTTGGTGGGAGAGGCCTACCGAGGAGTGAGATTCTATATTTGACCAGAACAGGTCCGAGGACATTACTCCAATGAAGTACGTCGACTGACCGCGCTGTTCCCACCGTTAAAGTTGGCCGGGAGATACCTAATCCCAAATCTTTGGGCAACGGGCTCCTCCGGTCTTCAATCGATGTGCGGTATGTTTGACTGACTGCGACTCGTGCTACGCAGCTGGGTGAACCCAGCAACTACGAGAACTTGGGGGTGGCGGAGGCCCATTGTCGTCCTTTCGACGTCAATCGGCCTCATTGGTGTCGGACTCCAAGGGGTTGTGTGTTTCGTGTTGCGTACCCGACTGTAATCGTCGGGTGCCGGCGGGCCGTACCAAGGCCTTTTCCCCTTTCCTTTACCTCCCCCCCCAGTGGGAACAATCGGGTAGAGTTTGATACAGGTACCGACCCACTGGCCTCCTGCGCTGGTAGACGCTTCCTTTTTTTGTATTTACATTTGAACTTCCGTATTTCATCACTAGGCAGCACCACATTACAAAAAGTTGTTTGTTTACGGAATTCTAGACTACAGTTTTTGGTGACGAGATAATAATCCCTAATATATATTCATGTGTGTAACGGTGGAGGAAATGAGCGTAGAGGGAGAAATTTGTAACAGGCAGAAGGATTGGTCGGAGGGTGAACTGAAGTGTTATAGGCTGTAAGGCATTCTTGTAGCCATTAGTTTGATCGTATATCTCTCTTATATTTGTCGTTTCTATCAGTTATAGAGATAAAAAATGGATTTAAAATAATATTCTCCGTGACAACGCGAAACTTACGTGATCGAAGTTACTGAAGTACCTACTCTTAAGCATAGAGCATAGCCTATTAACCTCCTGCGTCTCCAAACCGAGCCATTTTATCATGTGTGTGAATGTGCGTAGTACGAGGAGGAAAGAAATAATCATTCGCCCTGACCGGGTTTGGGGCCCAACATTCGTGTCAGATGATGTGAATGTAGATTAACAGCTGAAATCCTGGAATCTAGTTTCAAATCTCGGACCCAGTGAATGATATTTTCTCTGTGAATTACATAAATTCGAGGTAGAGGGGCTCTTGGGCCGGGGCTTGAACTATATCCCGGCCCGCGGGCCCAGCCATTTTTTTAAGGAACTCAACAACCTAGTGTGAAAGAAATGCAACCTCATAGAATGCTTCATAAATAATGACGAGAGACTAGATATTTACTGTGATTAGAAGCAAACATAAGAAATATCGTGGAGTAGTTGGAGACATGCATATTTTTACGACAGTTACACGGGGTATGGCCAAAATTTTTGTAAATCAAATGTTTTACTGATAGAGATGGATTTGAGAAAATTATATTTTAAAAAATCGCCTCGGTAACAAGACCGCTAGTGTTTGTTAATCGTAATTCAAACATTTTCCTGATCGAATGATTCGGAGTCGAGCATGATTTAATCGATGTGAAATTATCTAAATTTTGCGGCATTTTGGGGTTCTTACATTAATGATTCGATGGCCATACATTCTTGAACCTCATCCTGCAGAAATTCACTCTCTTATTGAGGAAACTTCCTTACATTGGCGAATCAATATTTGGCAGCCATTTCCTTTTGCGCGATGACCTCGTTAATTCCAAGTTGGCCGTTTGTTTTGATGCTTCAAACTTCGTCTTTAAAATGGCCTATTCGACGATCATACAGCTCTTGATTTTCCGAATCGTTAAGTATTGTTTGACAAACACAAGGTCGTTGGTCCCCATTCACAAAAAGATATCTCCCCAGCTGGGCTGAATTATCTGATATTTCACGTCAAAATGCGCTCACCGCTCAGTGAGCATCTCACGTTTAGCGTGATATCAGTCAGATGAGACAACGAAATCTTCATTTTCTTGACATTGTCTCCCTTTAGGTGACTGGAGTTTAAGGTACTGCGAGCTAGATAGTTCCCTAATCATAATAGAGACCATTTTCGATATATACTTTTTAATTTCACCGATTTTCAGACACACGAATTAAATATTGCATTAGTAATGGTTCAATAAAATAGTTTTATATGACAGATATTGTAAGTAATCAAATGAAAATATCTAAATAAGTCTTAACTCGACTCATTTTTTTCACGCGGTACGTTTGAAACTCCTTCAAAACGGAAGGTTTATTGTGATCCCGAAGAATTTACTGCGGTGACAGTATGATTAATTTTCAAAAATAGTTGAGAAAACACACAAACCATACAGTTCATTTTTCGACGAGGTCTAACTGTAGAAAATGCCTCATTTTTAATATAGGGTGGCACGTACTCAGAAGTTATAAAGTCAGCGTTCAGTAATTAATAATTTGAGGCAGATTATGTGCGAGGTAACGTACACTTCTTGTGCTTGTCTATTGAGCGGACGCACTCTGGACGACAGCGAGGCACTGATATCATTCACTGCCCGACGACGTTAGACCTTCTCCCTGAAAATTGCAAAAGGCGCTAAAATTACGCCGCGATACTAATCATCTGTGAAAAAAACGCTGGAGATATGTAGCGTCAAAAGGCGCTAAAATGGCACCGCGCGCGCCATCCCCGTGGATATCACTAACATGGCAACTGCCTCACACTCCATCTCCATCTATGCATGTATATAGCACCGTCGACTGGATAAATCGTCTGTCTCCTGCGACTTCCGCCGTCGTTTATTTAGCGGTGCGCTGTGGGTCGCGACGTTTCGCAGCGCAGGAGGGCGGGCTCCTCCTACCCTCGCCGCTACCTTCTCCTGTCTGCCTATCGGGTTGCGGAATGGCGTGGTGACCACGTTTGGAAATGGAAGGCGTGCCATTTCATCCGAGTTTTACACTCTCACGGGTAAACTGGAAGAAATCAAAACAGTCAAAATGACATTTATATATGTCTGGGCAGTTTTTTTTCGACGGACGATATTCCCGACGCATGGGTACAACGGGCTTATTCGCTTTTGCATTATTTTATTTCACCTTCTCCTAGAAGTTCCAAAATGAAAAGACATATGCACTTATCCTCGAACTTGAAGTTGACTCCCATTCTGACCGCAGACTAAAACTCGACCACCCCACGTATTTTGGTTCGAAGAACTAGAGCGACACCCTTTTTTGTCTGGCTGGTGTCGTGAAGTTGCATAAGTCGTCGTAAGAGAGCGTTTCCACACACGTACTCCTTAAGATTTACAATAGAAGAGTGTGAACTAAGTTTGTCCTCTCCTGATGTCGAAAACCATGCGTAATTGAGGGGTCGCAAGGGGTGGCAGTTGCCCCCTCCATAATTTTGAGGGACAACTTCCGTAGTATTACTAGCTCGGAAATACAATCCTAATAGGCACATTTTTCATTACCCCACTACAATGAATATATATTATGGATTTGGATTAATAGTAGCCTAGGCTACGTGTTGCCTAAGTTTCCACTTTTAGTTCACCCAGTCCTTGGAACCACTTCGATTAGTCTTTTCAGTTGTTATTGTAAATGGACGTAGTTAATTGTTGGTAACGTGAGACTGTGATGAATATTCAGTAACGATCGAGGAGATATGAATTACTTGATGCTTTAAATAACATATTGCAATTTTTATGATCTAAAAGTTACTTTTTAAATGCTAGAGAGGAAATATCTATTACAGGAAATCAGTAAGATGTTAATGAAACGTTCATTGTGTGCCGACTACGTTGTTTGCCAGAATCCGATTATAATTGGACTGCATTAAGCCTGTTTTGCTTAAATCAAGAATTTAGAATGCCTTGTTTAAACAGAACTTGCTTCGTACGTACTAGGCTGCAAAACAGGGTATGCGTCTACGAGGGCACAAAATAGGAGACTTGGATTGAAAAATCTGTTCAAGGCGGCGGTAAGTGCATTCCTTTATACCTACACTGCAATGATGGCCATTGGGAATACTCATGAAGTCACCTCGCATTATTATTAAATTTCCGTATAGCGATATTCATGGAGTGCTAAGAAGTCAATTTTAAGTGCATTTGTATGATTAAATTTGGAGAGGAATTAAATATAACTGTAGACCAGACGATATTAAAATAGTGTATAATTATGTCTCCCGTGTAGTACTATATTTTTTATCCACTGAATTATGATTAATTGTAAGTAACACCCATGTATATTCATGGTAAAACCGGTAAGACGTGTTTATTTACAATCTGTTGACTGTATTTACATTTGAACTTCCGTCTTTCATCACTAGGAGTCACCACTTTCCAAAAAGTTGTTTGTTTACGGAATTCTAGACAATAGTTTTTGGCGACGAGATGACAATCCATAATATATATTCATGCCTACTACATTAACCTCAATCAGGTTATAAAATTACAGTGATTAACATAGAAGATGTAAAGTACAATAATGTATATTGGCAATAATTTTGTGGTCGCATATTTCTCTCAAAAGGCTTTAAAAAATCTCCACTGACCATAGCCCCCATTGATCTCTGCCTTCCCCCCCCCTCCCCCCGAGTGCAATATGCACAAATGCCGCCCATGTCGACAACTGTGACGATTGCGGAAGATGTATGGAATCAAAACATTGTAGTACTGTAGAGCACGCCACAAATGTTGCACTGGGTTGGGACACACGCGTTTAAATATTTGGCAATAATTTTTTTCTCGTACAAAATGGATGCTCACTATTTTTCTTATGTACCGGTTGGGTCTGTTTTGTTGCCATGTCCATACTTCCCCCAATCTTTAACTTAAAGCGTATTCCTTCTTCCAATCAATGAGGAAATAACCATTTAAAGGACAATTCATACACTATTCTACAATACATCTACATACTAACCCGCGAGCCGCCACATGGGCGTGTGGCAGGTGGTGTTAAGTTACCAGCCGTGTAAAGATGTAAAATTTGTGGAGATGAAATGGTGACATGTCCTATAGGAGTGTATTTGGAGGAGCTCAGTTTTCATTGTGCCCGCTTATTGTGCGCAGAAAGAACGAGTTTTTGTACCTATTTGATCGGCAGAGTATCTCTCTTATTTTATTGCGTCTGTCAGACCTATAAATGTAGTGAGGCGTAATGATAATATTGTTTGTGTGGCTCTGAAACACACCAGTTCTGAATGCCTCAAGCAGCCCACGCCTAGGGTGCAGCCTCCGAGTTTCTAGAGGCTCTCACCTTAATCCATCTAACAGTTGTGTAACACTATAAACACAATACATTGATTTCAACTCCCTGCATCATGCTCTCGAAATAAATGAGAAGTCCAAAGAAATATTAAAGAAGGGGGAGTGACCTCATTTGCGCCGGTCTTGGTCGCGGATTCTCTATGCTGGCGCCAGGAGCAAAATCTTTGAGAGAGGGGGAGATTCGGACCGAGGTGATGCTGGGAAGACGACGAAAGATGTAGGTAATGTCCAATCCTTCATAATTGAATTATATACAGTTAATTTTGGTCTCCATACGGCTAAGTGAACAGGATATTACCTTAATTTTCTATTTCTTCACAACTTTAGGTAGTTTGAGCGAAATATCATTTTACTTAGAAATCAATGAATTTGGTCTCATTTTAAAGAAAAATATCTCACCCTTCTAATTACACCAAAAATTCTACCCCTTACCTATTTACTTTCCGAGATATTAGCCAAAATATGCCAGCCCTTTCACATGGGAAATGGTACGTTTATGCACTATAGGGAGACCTTATATTACAAATGGAGTATTTCCTACACTTAGATCTCGTCAAGAAAATATTCATTGTGTAGTTTGTATAACTTCTCAACTATTTTTAAAAATTGATCATAATGTCACCGCAATAGGTTCTTGGGTATCACAAAAAACCTTCCGTTTTGATGGAGTTTCAAACGCATCGCGCGAAAAAAATGAGTCAAGTTAAAGACTCACTTAGATATTTTTATTTAATTACTTACAATGTCTGTCATATGAAACTATATGAATGCACCATTGTTAATGCAATATTTGGTAAATGTTCGCTTCCGTCACACACCTTTCAAACATTTATTCCCGGAAATTAGTGATATTATGGATAATGACTGTGACATATTTTAGTTCTTGAAGAATTACAGTACAAAACAAAAGTTACAGGAAAGTTGTTAAGACACAGGTTTTTGAGATATTCATGTTAGAAAATTACCTATTTTCGTCATTTTTCCGACTTTTTCGACGCCATTTTCTCAGTTTCGCCAAAGCTCCGACAGAGGGATATTTCTAACTTCACCTCTACAATATACGCTTTATTACCCCAGCCAACAAGGTTACGGGCCCTGTGGAGTGAAACAGGGGTGCTGGGGTGGGACACTACAAAGGCCCTTGGTAAGAATATTTGGTACTGAAGAAGGCAATAATGACAACTTAAAAACCGATTTCGTGATTTTCGGAAGGTTGGAAGTGATGAAAAGGGCATTTTGAAGTGTTTCCGGATTTGAAATTCTTGTTTTTAAGTGTACTAGCGACGATAAAGTCATTAAAATATGCCTATAATATCCCCAGCCGACAAGCTTACGGGCCCTGTGGAGTGAAACAGTGGTGTTGGGGTGGGACGGTACGTGACCTCGAAATGCCTATTTTCGAAGTTTTTAATGCCATTTTTGTCGCTTTTGAAGTCGCTTTTCTCTATTTCCAACTTCTCCTTCACCCGCTTTAATCCTTTTTCTGCAATTTTTCATTCCGCTCTTTCGCGTTTTCTATCTCTTTTTTGTCATTTCCCCACGTCCTCTAAGCCGCTTTCTCCCATTCTCCAATCGTCTCCAGAGAGATTTTTCAGAGAAAATATACGTCTTTCCATGGCTCCTGGTCCTACATTTCCCTTTATAATCACACAACCGTCTCGAGGGAGATTTTTTTCAAGCAAATGTACGTCTCTACATGCCTACACCTCCTATTTCCACCCCTCTAATCACCAACCGTCTCGAGGGAGATTCTTTTCTAGAAAATATACGTCTCTACATGGCTCCAAGTCCTACATTTCCCTTTCTAATCAACAACGGTCTCGAGGGAGGTTTTTATGGAAAATATACGTCTCTACATGGCTCCAGGTCTACATTTCCCTTTCTAATCACCAACCGTCTCGAGGGAGATTTATTTAATGTAGAAACGTTTATTTTCTAGAAAACTATCAAACAAGTTAAAGAAATTAGCCCGAAACTACCTTTTTTATACGCAACGCTAGCAGAGCTATACAGGCTGTTTTTTTTTAAAGATGCCTGATGATGATGTAGTTCATCGAAACCTAGGTCGATTAAAACTTATCTAAGTTGAAATTTGCATTACTTTCATTCTTTATGACAGCAATCTGTACTGAAACAAAAATCGCCAGAAGCACCTTGAGGAAGCGTATCGATGCCTCGAAGTGCAGATGATGCATTGGCAGATGCGATTGGAAAGCGAACCGCTCCATACTCTTCTTGAACTTCTTTTTTTATTTCTAAAAATCGAAGACGCTTGATTGGAAAGCGTCTCGGGTGCTTTCAGAATGTTGGCAATCGGGTGAGATCGGGTCCTGTTGGCGTGGAGTGGTGTGTGCACGGGAGGACTCCTTCTTTGCCTTCCCTCTTGAGGGAGGAAGCGGCGTCCATCGGAAACGCCGCCTCCGTCCGTCCGTCCGTCTCCTCATCGCTTACTCCCTCGTTATTTGTCCACTTCACACCATCTCTCCGCGTCTTGAGATCGCGTCTCTTGAGCGGAACGTGTGAGCCGCCGCGAGAAGATGAAGAAGGAACGGGGAGATGGGGGGGGAACCATCGCGCGCCGCTCGCTCTGCGCGTTTGTTTTGATTGCGTCAGCACTCCATTTGCGCGGGAGGGAGAGACGGAGGGTCGAAAACGCCGCCGTCGGATGAAGAGAACGCTTTCCCATCCCCCGTCCTCTCGAGTGCCTGAATCTCTCCTTTTGACTGCGGCGACGTCTTCCTTCTTTCTCCATATCTATCTCCTCGTGGTCTCTCTTCATCTCCTCCTCATTATCGTCCTCGCCATCATATTCTATCCCTCCCGCCCCTCCCACTCCATCCTCCTGGCGACCTCTGAACCTTCCACCCCCTCTCCCCCATAGAGAGCGTGCACGCAGGCGGCTCTCTGGGTATCAGCTGCAGCGGTTGATCCTTAAAAGACAAGTGCACGCTCGACTACCGTTCAGGCAGACTTCCGTCCTCCTCGGAGCACCCTTTCTTTCCAAAATAAATGTTAAGGGTGGTTGGAGCGGTAGTGGTGGTGGTTCATTTAGTGCACATTGAAAAAAAAATCCTTTTTAAGGTAGTCCAAGCGAAATATCGAATGAAATGAAATAATGAATGAATTTGGTCTCATTTTATAGAAAAACATCTCACCTATCCAATGAGACAAAAAATTCTACCCCTTACCGCATTACTTTCGGAGATATTTGCCATTCCATTCTCTCCGTTGATTCACAAAACTTATCTAGGAGCTTCTGTAATCCCTGTTGACTGTCTGAGATCAAAACAGCATCATCCGCATATAGAAGAACTCGCACGTTTACATTTCCAATCAAAACACCGTCGTTTTCACTAAATGCGTCTCTAACACATTTATCCATAAATACATTAAACAACCATGGAGACATTACGCATCCTTGCTGTACACCCCGATTTATTACAAACCAATCACTTAGATCCCCGTTAACTCTTACACTTGCCTTACTATTGTCATACATCGCCATCATGACATTCAATAAATGCCCATTCACTCCATAGTCTCTCAAAACCTTCCACAATTTCTTTCTATTTACTCTGTCATATGCCTTCTTTAAATCGACAAACGCACAGTACACTATATTTCGGACACTCATACATTTTTCTATCACTTGCTGAAGTGCAAAAAGCTGGTCATTACATACTCTCCCAGGCATAAACCCACACTGCACACCCCATATTTTGTCGGAAGTAATATTCCTTACTCTTTCGATTAATATTTTACTGAACACTTTTCCCGGGATACTCAATAAACTAATGGCCCGATAATTATTACATTCGGTCTTTCCTCCTTTTCCTTTGTACAACGGAACGATGATAGCATTCTTCCAATCCTCTGGAACAACAGAAACCTGTAAGCATAAATTGTATAGTTCACGCAGTCTACAAATTAGTAATTTACACCCACACTTCAACATTTCACTGGATATCCCATCTATGCCTGCAGCCTTCCCATTTTTCAATATTCTCACAGCCGTTGTGACCTCCTTCTCACTGATATCCTTTTCAATCATCGCATTGTCACTCACCACTTCACAAGGCTCATCCTCAACGCCTGCAATATTATTGTACAATTCTTCGAAATACTCCCTCCAGCAGTCCCTGATATTGCTCTCGTCCCACATGATCTCTCCACTTTTGTTCTTCACCGCATTCATTCCCCTACCTTCACCAATCTTTGCCCTTTTTACCCACTTCCAAAACAGCTTTTTAGTACCTTCAAAATCACTCTGAATTTTGTTAGCTTCATCCGCAAGCATTCTTTCTTTGCTCTCTTTCACAACGATTTTGCATTCATTCTTCTTCTTTCTGTAAATTTCTCATGCCTTAGTACGCTCTTCCTCAGATTTGGCAGCAATCGTATCCTTGTACGCCTCTTTCTTTTCTCTGACTGCAATTTTCACTTCTTCATTCCACCAAGCATCACCTTTCATTCTTAATACCACTCCTTTTCCACATACACTTTCAGCACATTCTACAATCACTCCTTTTAATCACTCCCACGCATAATTTACGTTCTCGTTTCTGATATGCTTGTCCCATTCTCTCTGCTTCAAAGATAGAGTATCCTCAAGCATGCAACCATACCGCTTTCTTACCTCGCTGTCTAGCAACCTTTCCATTTTTACTCTCAACTGCTTTAGCGCAATCATTCTTCCCAGTCTCTGCCCAGATTCACTTTGGAGAGTACCAAATAGTGGGGTGCTCCACATTCAGCACCCCTCATCACTTGCGCGTCCCACACTAACTCTCTCAATCTCTCCTCATACACAACAAAATCAATCATGCTTTTAAAATCGCCCCTTTGCCAAGTATACATATGTATTCTCTTATGTTTAAACCATGTATTCGACACAAACAATCCTTTTTCCAAGCACACACCCACCAAGTTTTCACAATTATCATTCCGGGGGTCACCAAAAGGCCCAACCACTCTCTCAGATGCATCCCGCCTCACACCAACCCACCCATTCATGTCACCAAGTACAATTATTCTCTCACCAGGATCACATTCATTCAAAACCTCTCTCAGTTTTTCCCAAAACTCATCTTTCACATGTCACTCTCTCCATCCACTGGTGCATAGCACGCCACAATCACAACTCTCCTAATACCTACTTTCATGCAAACCCAGAGCAATCTAGGGGATACTAAAAAGTACTTCCTTACTAGCAACTTAGCTCTCTCATTAAGAATGAGTCCTACACCTTGACTGCCGTGTACCTTATCTTCAACTCCTGACCACAATGCCAGACTACCGCCATCTAATGTTACAGCATCCCGCCCCTTACGCCTAGTTTCACATACACCCAAAACATCCATTCGTCTCACTTTCATTTCATTCAGCAACTCATGCTCCTTTCCATACACTCCTCTTACATTCCATGTACCGAGAGTCCAGTTCGTTTCCAGTCCGTATCTTGATGGACCAACCTTATTCAGCTTCCGCCTCCCATCGTGGCTTCGGCTGTCCGAGGCAACATTTTGACATTTAGCAGTATGCAAGGTTACCAGCCTTCGCAGTACCCGCACCACGTGCAGCTTTCCCTACTAACGGTTACGGCGCTCTACCGGTCAGTTTTGGCACATTTTCACCAGTATGCCACAAGAGAAACCAAAGCATAGTAATACCCTAGGCCCGCTTTCCCTATGATCCTAGGGTCACTAGGATGCCTTCTGAAAGGACTACCTTGAGAGCCAGCATACTGTTGTCCGCGACCCACCACTAGGAGGTATATGCGGTGTACTGACACACCGGGTCACCGAGAGACATTATTTCCAAAATGAGGAGTTTATAACACCTAGATCTCGTCAAAAAAACTAAAAACGTGTTTTTTGTATGTTTTCTCAACTATTTTTAAAAAGTAATCATATTGTCACCGCAATAGGTTCTTAGGTATCACAAAAAACCTTCCGTTTTGAAGGCGTTTCAACGAACCGCGCGAAAACAATGAGTCAAGTTAAAGCCTTATTTAGATATTTTCATTTACTTACTTACAATTTCTGTCACATAAAACTTTATTATAACACCAATAATAATGTAATTTTTTATTAATGTGTCCTACAGCTGGTGAAATTAAAACGTTTAATTCGAATGTGGTGTGTATTATGACTAGGGATCTATCCCGCTCCGACTACCTTAATTAGGACAAAAAAAGAAATTCTAAGACCGCATTTCATTGACTTGCATATATTTATATGGAGGAGCTCAACATTCATGGAGTCATAGTAATGATATAAGGCTTATATTTTTAAATGTTCGCCTAATTAGCCATGTTAACACTTGAGTTTCCTGCACTGTATTAGAAATTTAGACTGAATCGTCATATGTTGTCTCAGAATAATGGTCCCGGTGTGACACCTTGATCTTTGTTAGCAACAATCATGGAGATGAGAAATGTGTTATTCTGCCTTTATAATGAAATATGTGCATAATTAATAGAAGTATTTCGAAATACGTGACATTTATTATCGGGATACGAGTTTTAATTGCACTGAATTACCAAAAAATAAATTGGTGTGTAATGACGAAGTTTTAAGCTAATTTGTATTCATAAACAAAAGTCGCTTAGAGTGGTCGTGGGAAGGTTGAAGTGTACAATTAATTACATTCTGGATTAGGCATTTAGACTTGCGAACGGTGAGCTACAGGAGTCATTCCACGTTTTTAACATCTTTATCCCTTTATAAATTATCTCTAAGCGGTATTTTAGGTAAATAATCAAATTCGAGCAAAAAATCAAATTAGAGCTGTGCAAATGCTTCGGAATCGATTTGAATCGAAGAATTCTACAGAAATTGACTCTTTTTCTTCAGAACTAGTTCCTTTTCTGAGGATCTGTACGGAACATGTGGGCCTGACACTACAGAACGCATGTTCTGTAGAGTTATTCTCTGCAGAGCAAAATAACTCCTTACAAGCTGTTCTGTAGAACTTTAGCAACTCTACGGAAATACGTGAGGTTTCCGTTGACCCAGTTTCTTTTCTAAGGACCTATATGGAGAGTCGTAGGAAATTCCACAGAACGTTATAGGGAATTCTGCAGAACATCCTAAGGTATTCTGCAGAGTGTCGTAGGGAGTTCCGTAAAATGGCGTTTCAATGCAATAAGGAATATCTACAAAACTTTTTGAGAAATTCTGTAGTAGTAAAGGTAACGGTTTCAGGCGTCATTTGGTGGAATTTATCCATCATGAAAATAGGAATAGAAGGTACTGCCATTCCTCATAAAATGTGGAATGACAGTGCCTTCTTTTTATGTCGAATGGCAGTACCTTTTTTTCCAATCTTCAAGTCTGTAGAAGTATTTTTAAGGAAACTATACAGAATTTTTTAGCATGGAGTAAAATATTTACTTCATGCTTCCTGAAACTACTGAAATTAAAACGTAAGATGCGAATATGGTGCCCATTATGACTAGGGAAATATCTCGCTAAATCTAACTAAAGCGAAGGAGTTATTCAGCGGCGTTTCTGCGCGACCAGCGGGGAGCTAGAGAGAGAAGGAACGAATGCGGTATGGAAACAGGAGAAGATGGTGTTAGGGGTGAAGGGGGGTCGGGTGAGGAGGAGGATATGTGACCCCAATGGAGCCGCCATCCGACTGTGGCTTCCTTTGCCGCTTGTGCATGTGCTGAAATGCAAGCGGTCCATCACGCACGTTCCTGGGGTCCGTTTTGCGTTACATCTATAATGAGGAGAGTATCCTAGAATTCGCCACGAAACACGTGTGCACTCCGCCGTCTACATTTGTCTTTGCGAAGCATTGAACGCCGCAACAAAGGGGGGAGGGGTGTTGATGTCCGGCATACTCGAGTGAGGAGCAGAGGAAAAGCAAGAAAAAAAAAACATGGCAAAGTCGTATGGGTGGGAAAAATGCCCGAATGATATATGTCCAATGCTGGTTGGCTATTCCCTTACATAATTGCTTCGTTGCGTCAAAAAAACCCACACGTGATTATGTTTTTTGACTTTAGGTAGCTTCTGGTCAGTTATTTCTAAGAAAAAAAGACAGTAGGGATCATTTGGGACAGCTATATTTCCTATTAAGGATATGTATTTTCATAAACTCAATTTATTTTATAAATTTATTTTTTTAAATATAAATTTAATGCTGATTAAACTTTGTTTTTGTTAAATGTAACTTTTTCTCATTTTATTTCGTTTGTGGAGACTCATGATTTAATTTTCGATTTGCTGTTTGTGATTCATTTATTATTATTTATTCGTATTTATTTTATTTTATTGAGTTATCTTTGTTTTATTTATTTATCGATATTTAATTTATTTATACGTTTACATTATTTTTTAAAATTTTTAATTTCTCATAATTTATTTATTTTTATTATTTTATTACGTATTTAATTTTTTTTAACTTTATAGTTATGCATAAATTACCACTTCCATTATTATTATCATTCATGTGTATTACGTGGATTTTTTGTTTTGTTTATGTTACATTGGCTTAATCTGTCTGTGGGTTTTCGCAGGTTTTTCACACTTCCCTTCATGTGCGGGTGTTTTCCTGCAGTGGTTTTTTTCGTCAAGGGTATTCCCTTCTTTACTCCCTTACGTTTTTCCCACAAATGTATACATCTTTCTTCACGCTTATTTCATGTATTTTTCCGACGAAGGGTTAGATGGAAGAAAGGACTGCTTAAGTCTCAATCTCGCCTCAAGAAAGACGCCTTATTATTATTTGCGCCGCTGAAGTTAAGTGGTTTGATTAGCAAGAGTTATTCAGGTAAATGGATAGAGTCTGCCCTCCATGGCCACTCAAACCGTGATAGGTTTTTGGCCTCACCCAAATTTTCGCACCACCCTTTCTCGGTTTTTCTTGGCCGCTGTTGAGCTTCCGACCTTTCTTACGCCATTTTGAACTTGGTCCCGCCTCCTTATTCAGGGGTCTTCCCAATGGGTCTTTTTCCTTAAGGTCTTCCTGTTAATATTCCCGTTTCAGCATCGTTTATTCTTCTCGTATGTAGACATGACCGGCCCAGATCCCAGATGGCTTGATTTCATTAGAGCTATATTATACGGCTCTGGAAATAGTTTTCTTTGTTCTTTGTTTGTTCTGACTACCTTTGACCTTATTTTAATGGTCCCATTATTGTTCTCAGAAATTTATTTTAAATTTTAATCAGTTTTCTCTCCATGTATTTGCTTAAAGCCAATATTTCTGAGCTGTATAGGGAAACTGGTTTTATAACAGTTTTGTAAATGTTTAACTTTGTTTTTCTGGAAAATATTTTGCTTTTGAGGAGTTTTTGCAGAACCCAGTAGTACTGGTGCGCATTTATACTCTTCATTCCATTTATTTTTCTTCTTAATTACTTTGATTGATAATAACTCCCAGATATTTGAACTCCGTACATATTTTTTAAAAATTTTGTCTCTTACTCTTGGAGGATTGTTCTCCTCATTAGATTATCTTCCTACCCTACAAGTACTTCGTTTTTTCTTCACTAAGAGCCAGTCCGACACGTCCGGCTTGGGTTATCAGTTCTTTTGCAAGATGCCTTAGGTCATTTATACTTTCTGCGATTTGAACAACAACATCAGCAAAAGCTAATATATTAAGTTTTGACCTTATCATCAAGCCGACAAGCAGTTCTTTTGTTCTTCCCTAGATTTTCTCTAAAGCCAGGTTCAGCCTCTGCAATGGATAGGTTATGGCTTTATCAATCCATTTCTGTCATAATGTGATGAGTCAATTGAAGGAAAGGTATTTTCCTAGTATTTTCCAGGTTCACAAGAAAATGGATATGTTGTCATAAAGTTCATTATAATACTCCTTAGTAACACCTTGCTCATCGGAGTCTACATTTAAACCATCCTTCTTATGGTTGCTATGCAGAGCATTTATAATTATTCCGTCCCATTAAAGAGGATGTGCTTTCTTCCACAATCAACCTTTTTAGGTAGTTTGAGTGAAATATCATTATACCTAGCAATCAATGAATTTGTTTTCATTTTGAAGAAAAATATATCGCCCTTCCGTTGACACCAAAAATTCATCCCCTTTCCGCATTACTTTCCGAGATAATTGCCAGAAAATACCAGCCCTTTCATATGGGAAATGGTACATATACTCCAGAGAGACATTATTTACAAAATGAGGTATTTATAACACTTAGATCTCGTAAAAAAATCAACAGTAAGTAGTTTGTGTGAGATCTCAATTATATTTGAAAAGTAATCATATTGTCACCGCAATAGGTTCTTGGGTATCACAAAAAACCTTCTGTTTTGAAGGCGTTTCAAACGTACCGCGTGAAAAATGAGTCAAGTTAAAGACTTATTTAGATATTTTCATTTGATTACTTACAATTTTTGTACTATCAAACTATATTACTATTAATAAAGCTATATTTAATTCGTGTGTCTCACAGCTGGTGAAACTAAATGGTATAATTCGAATATGGTCTCCATTATGATTTAGGAACTCTCTCGATTGTACTGCCTTAAGAGGAAATAGTTTGATCCGAATATTTGCTCCTCCTTCATCCAAATTAAAACATAGCTTGTGACTCTGTGAAATGTCTCCCATTCTCACGTGGACTGATTATTTAGAAAACCTGTAAAATGTTGGAGTGTACCTGCAGAAAGGCTGATTGCCCTGAAGTTCACCATAAGATAACGCTGATTTCCCTTATCCTTAAACATGGAGTCATTTCTTATTATTTTTCTCATCCTTAGAGTTTTTTTCTTTCAGATTCGTTTAGGTTATTGAAATCGCTCGATAAATTATTGCTGTTCCAAATGTGGTGAGCCCAGGGCCTGAGGTGATATTTGTGATTCAGTTACCGGTAATCTTTTCGTGGAGTCCTGTTTTCGATTAAAATCTGGCCACTCCCTCCCTCATCGCCTTCCATATTGCTTTTTCGCCCCATGAACTGGTTTTTCAAGTGCAGAATGTGTCCGCTTCACACCTTAACGCTTGATCGTTTTCTTCATCGCCTGGAACTGTTTTCATTTTGAGTTCTTCAGGTAATATTCTTTTCGCGATTTATTAAATGACTTTTTTAGTTAATTGCTTCCTTCGTAACTATTCCAGGGATTCCGCAAGGGTGTATCTCCATCCTCTGGGACTTCAGCCACCAACTCCGCCGCTGTTCCTCACGGCAATGCTGTTTCTATGGCACCTAATCCCCGAGTGAGTACTCTTGCATGTAGTTCACCTATTGTTGCATTATCGCCGTGGATATAGTCACTCTTGCCTGATTTCTTCCAGTAAAAAAATTCCGCTGGCTAGGAATCCTATTACAATTCTCCTCATATGCATATGATTTTGGAGGGAAATATTTCGGAATCACAGCTAGCCGGATTACTTCCATATATTGCATACGTTTTGGCTACATAATTTCACTCAGAAGACTTCCATATACTTGGATATTTCCTTGAGTCATGAAATGAAATTCTCAAACTCTGCCCAAACTCGTATTTGAAAACATTGCTGTGCTCTGGCACTGCATATTTTTCCCGTTTTATGTCTCTCCTGCCCTCCTGGGGCGTTCTTTAATTAGCGCCTTGTAAGCGCAGCTGCTCACTCCAAACAGTGTATTCCTCTGGCATTTCTTCATGATGTAGCGATATCTTTTTTGCAGGATGGTTAGCTGGCGGTGAATTATGCGTCTCTTACTTCGTCCTGTCTTTGTATTCACCACTGGCGACCTGGAAAAATCTAGCTGAAACGCCTTGAAGTCTTTTCTGACGCCATTTCCGTCTACCTTATTGTCGTTTGACTATTGTTTCCCTCCATCTATATCTTCTACTTTAAAAAACATGCATTGAAAAGTTTGCTTTTATCAAAGGCACCCTTCGTAGTCTTATGCATTTGACATCGATTAGTTACTGCTTTCTTCCACTTCCTAAATTTCATTTGAAAGTTCATCGATAATTAATCGTTGACGCAGCCATGTGCTCTCCAGTAGATGGCTGGAGATATGGGAATTCAAATATAGACACCCAAATTGTCTACGTCTGTATTTAGACTGCTTTATTTAATAATTTTCCAATGTTAGTGTTACATTTGCTATGTGTTCTGAATTTGATGCAAAATCTTCGATAGACTTGCGTAAACCAAACCTGTGTATGTGAGCGTTGTCTTCCGCCCTCATATTGCCCAACGAATCTTCGTATTGTGGTGTTCCATTGCTGGCCTTTCATTTAGCCGCCTCCCTCTCGAGACAACTTGAGTGTTTATTTTATTTAATCAACATCAATCACCTTTTAATTCTATTTTAAAATACAAGCAGTCTTGGATGCATTTGAAGCAAACATGCTCATAGTAGTTATATTAGCATGAATTATATTTTATTGTGAAAATTGTGACTTCTTTAATATCTCTCCTGTCTAGCACGTAGGCACATGTCTGCCAGATGACATTAGAAGCTGCTTCACTTATTAATTTGTCAAATGTCTCGAAAGGGAATGACATGAATCCTCAGATGATAAAGTCAAAGAGAGATACTACTTCGCTCTGGTTAGGCCACACCTCGAATACGCTGCGAGCATTTGGGCCATAAAGGTTTAACCAAAAAAATTAATTAAATGCAAAGTAAAGCAGCGCGATTCCTTAAAAACTGCTACGAGCGTACATATAGTGCTACACAACTGTTAGCGGGATAAAGGTGGGAGCCCCTATAGAGACTCGGAGGCTATACGCTAGGCTTAGGTTGCTTGATAAATTCAGAACTGATATTTTTCAGAGCGACACAGAGAATATTATCATGACGCCTCACTACAACTCTAGGTCTGACAGATGCGATAAGTTAAGAGAGATACACTGCCGAACAAATAGGTACAAAAACTTGTTCTTTCCGCGAATAATAAGCGACCACAATAAAAACTGAGCCCCACTAAATACACTCCTATAATATATGTCACCATTTCAGCTCCAAAAAAGGTATACCTTCACACGGCTGATGACCTAATACCCCCTGCCACACGTTCATGTGGCGGTTCGCAGAATATTATGTAGATGCAGACATTTACATTAATTTCTGATATTTTGATGTTGTGATTAGACCGAATTCATTTTATATATAAATTTTCATAGTGTTACGTGCCGTAGTTTTACCACTCACTATCACTTCGTGGAATTAATATTTTGCGACACAGGATGTTTTATATTGTATTCTTATTTTTCGATGCACGCATTTGCCAATCGTTATTTTTCTTCTTTTGTTCAAGGACCCCTAAGAAGATGCCATAAACCCCAAGCAATTCTTTTACCGGAATCTTTTCGCATCGTTGTCCTGTTTTTACATTTTAATTTGCATGTCGTTTGCGCAGATTGCAAGTCCTCGTGGCTTTCAATGCCTCATCGTTGCCACTCGTTCGTTTATATAAAATGTAATGAAGCTGCTCGTGCGTCTTATCTTGAAAATTGAATAATGCATGTCTTGAATGAACCCCTCGCGACTTGTTGACCTCGCTATTCAATCCTAACATGTCCAACCAGGATATTTCAGAACTGTAAAGGAAGACATATTCAAAATGTCAACAGAGTAATTTATTTCTACGACGTGTTTCGACGCTAAGACATCATCAAAACGCGTAGCGGAAATAAATTACTCCGTGGACATTACAGCATTTTTTACTTCATATTTCAAGAAGATGCTCCGCCACATCTCGCCCGGTGCCGTTGAATATATTTGAATATTTCACTTTCTTCTACATTTTTATGCATTTCCTCAGGCTGTGTCTGCCACTAGGTTTTGTTTACATGACGAGGATTTTACTCGCTTAGCCTATAATTGAGATTGATATGGAGTGTAGCGTTGTATGGGGCAGAAACGTGGACCCTGAGAAAGGAGGAAGAGAATAGGCTGCGGGCATATGAGATGTGGGTGTGGAGAAGTATGGAGGAGGTTAGGTAGAAGGACAGGAAAACTAACGAGGAAGTGCTTGAGATGGTGGGCGAGGAAAGGAAACTTCTGAATGAAATCCGGGAAAGGCAGAATTGATGGCTGAAGGAGGTAATAAAGGGTGATGGGTTGCTGAAGAGTGTGATAGAGGGAAGGATGTTGGGCAGGCGGGGAAGGGGAAGAAAGAGAATAGGTTTCATGGACGGGATGAAGAAGAGTAGATCTTATGCAAAGTTGAAAAAGGATGTACTAGAGGGAGATTGGCCCCTGAATGTGTAAAAGACCGGGAGGAGATTCTCTGACATTCAGAAAAACCTACCTTTACCGGTAGAATACATAATATTTATAATAATAAGCCAATAATTGAGATGACACCTCTCGAAGTTGACGGGAAGAAAGAAAATTTATCCGACTCAATGTTACTTTTGTTTTATAAAAGGGTTATTGAATTTCGAAGGCTCACTGTTATATGGTTTAAATAAATTAAATGAACGAAATGCGAACGACGTGGTGGATAACCCAAGTATTTCGCTCATTGGTATCTTTCGGGTTCTCCCCGCGTTGAACCATTTTTATGGACGACCGTTTAGCCGGCATTCCAGTCGGCTTCATCATTACTGCTCCTATAATCAGACCATAACTGACTTAAAATGGTGCAACGCGAGGAGAAACCGACAAATAACAATAGACGAGAAAACCGCAAAAGCCTTTGTACCAAGTATTTCGCATTTCTCATTCCCAAGCGTCTCTGCGATTTTCCACTTGCAGAGACTGAAATATGAGCAAAACTTCGCTCCACCTTCCTCAAACGGAGGTACCTAATGGGAGTGGACGAATGTTACGCAGACCAAACTTATAGCTATATTATACGACGAGTAACATGTCCGCCAAGTTTTGTAATCAAGACGCTTACACTTGAATTGGATTGAAAGAGGGAATGCAAATGTAACCTAGTAACGTGTTTGTGTTCCTACAATAATGTGGTTGATTTCTGTTGTCTTCCGCGCTTATCCATCTCTCACGTTATGATAATATGTATTTGTCTGGCGTAAAACATCCGTCACTTGGTTACACGTTTTCATACATAGGTAGTGGTAATGGGTACTTTTCTGGCTTAAGATATGTGCCTTTTGCCCCAACCCTTTTCATACATAGCCAAGTACTCGAGATGGGGATAAAACATCCAGGGGATATTTTTCTGACTACCGGTAGATTACTTGATACAAATAATTTTTTTTAAACCCACCACCTTGTGGTCACGCGGTTCCAATTTCCAAAGTCATTGGACGTGTTTACTGATTGGCTGTATTTCTGTCTACTGCGCTATCATCTTGGGAAGACTTTAGAAGTACATATGCAGATCCTGCATATTTTCAGATTTCTCTAATATAGTTTAGACTACGCTTAAATTATTCATTTTCGGATCATAGAAAATTTTCAAATAACTTTAAAAGTTTTCCTTGGCTTTGATGTTTTGATTCTGTGCAAATTGTGGGACGAAATGATATTAAAACATTTTCGTTTATTAACAACAAAATATGCGTTATTAAAATTTTCGATTACCATTTTGTGTATCTCTATCAATTCTCGCAACTTTTCGTGGAGAGCCAATGCTGTAGATGACGTAGTTTTCCCCAGGCTGAGTTACAAAGTTCATGAAGTTGACAAAACTGCTAAATTAAGGGCGCGCGGTGTCGACTATTGCATTAATGTGCCTCCATTTTTGGTTTTATCATCTAATAAAAAATACTGCTGAAATTTCAATAAAATTATCTTTAAATTGGTGTATAATGTATTGATCTATCATGTACAGGGACCAAGATGTAAATTTTCAAAGTACAGTGGCATATCATTGTGACGCCTACAGTAGGTATGTGCCATGGAAGAAGTGTAGTTGTGGTTGCCTCTTCCTTTCCTGGACCATATGCTCAGTGAGGAGGGTTGAGGGAGGAAAGAGGAAGCATTCCGGCTCGGAATTCTTTCTCCGCATCACATCGGCACAGAGGCGGCGGAGGCAGCACAACACCTTCGAGTGCTATGGGGGTTGGGAGGGAAGGTGAGAGATTAATAATTCACGCGTGTCTCGCCTCATACGGGAGATGGACCTCTCTTTCCCTCCCACCTGCGGGCGACGTCGCTTTTTCATCTCACCTTCCTCCCTCCGCAGTTAACCTCCGCGTCTCAAGAGGTCGACCCTCCGTCTCCCCTACCTCTCTTTCCTTCCCCTCCTCTTACTCCTCCCCCCTCTCCTCGGGCCACCCCACCTCAACGACGCTGCGAGATCCATACCATCTCGGAATGCAAGCTGGAGATATTGCGAAGGGGATGCTGGGATGTGAATGTATTCTTCCCGCCCTGTACCAAAGGGGATCGGATCGGGTTGCCGTGCCGAGTGGACTCTTGGCCTTCCCTTGCTGAAGGTCCACCGGGTCTAATCCTGGTAGCGACAAGGTTGCGCTTTCTGGCGGGAGAGAACTTAATCCTTGTTTGCAAGCAGCTGTGGTAAAAGATCTAAGATTTTCCCGGCGTATCTGCTGGATGAATGTTTCTCGAGTGTTGCACCGGGTAAGAGGGTCCACAGTTCCCGACGTTTCGGAGATCGACTTGATCTCCATCTTCAGGGGTTTGATGCCGTGTTTTTCATTTTGGCCGGTATATATACTCTTAATATATATAAAAAAAAAACACGGCATCAAACCCCTGAAGATGGAGATCAAGTCGATCTCCGAAACGTCGGGACCTGAGGACCCTCTTACCCGGTGCAACACCCGAGAAACATTTATCCAGCAGCTGTGTTGACCGGTCGTTGCGAACCTTCACGCCCTGAAAGGTGTAAGCTGCGAATACGCAGTAAGTTTTAGCAATATTTAGAAGACCGGCAACCGACGCCATTTTCAAAATTGCAAACGGGAAGCTGTACAAATACATGTTTTTGATTACTTGTTGCACATACAAAGCCTTTTGAGCAAAAGAGAAACAATACATTTCCCTCGGATGTGTACTTAAAATATACATTACTTCTTAGAGCGTTAATAAAATCATAAGCATTGTGATTCATGACAAAATGAATAAAAATATAAGAAAAACTCGGGATAAATGTCCCTAATCGTTTTATCGTGAAATCGTAAAGATCATCCCAAATGTTTTAAAGAATGCTTACTCTTTTAATTTTCAGTGCAAAATGATTGCACACAAGAATTTGGATGGGGAAACAAAAATTTATGGAGAATTCGAGTGCGATATAAAGGGCATTATGATAGTGATACGATATTGATTGTATTTATGTATGTTTGCATGTATGTACAAAGGTAAAAATTAGAGATGAGTCGATTTCACTTTTTTTCTATTCCGATTCTGATTCTTTCAAATCTATTCCCGATTCTCGATTCCGATTCCGTCGATTCTTATTCCTAATAACAGATGGGATATTGATATACCAGTAGAGTGCGACTATTATTTAAATTCAGGTGTTGGCTGAAATAAAATAACAAAGACAATTAAGTCGCTCAACAAGTATATTTATTAACAAATAGCAAATATATCCTCAGCTTATTGAGGTAGTACATAAAAAGTGCAAATTGATAGCCTACACCCAAAATTACTGAGACAAATATGAGGTGATAAATGAACTTTGATTTGAATATCTATCTAGAATCGATGGAATCGGAATCGACTTGAGGCGATCGATTCTATATACCTATTCTAATCCTGAGAATCGGTGGAATCGAGAATTGACATTTGGATTCCACTCATCCTTAGTAAAAATCATAGGATCATCAAACACATTCAAAGTTTTTCCATTGAAACAGCGAGGCCTGTCTGAATCGGGCACCCGGCAAACCTTTGACTGGTGAATCCGAACTTTCCATGAGACCATAAGTACTCAATTTGACACATTTGACTGATTCCTCTTTTTGCCCTCGGGGGCTTTGTCTGGTGACATTTTTTTCGATTTATTCTTAGTTTTTTCCTCTATTCCCTCATATTTTTTTAGGCTTCCACGACCCACGTCGTCATTTTAACGGCCTCTACATATGCTCCGAGCGAAATTGTTCTCATAGCCGTCCGTCTCGCCTGCGCATGCTAATTCAATGTTGGGGAGTATGGAAACTCGTGCCACAAAAGCGCGTTTGCTTTTTTCCTGGACTGCCCACGGATGATGGAGAGTGTGTGCGCGCGAAGGGGGAGTGGGTGGGGAAGAATTATTCAAGCCTCGGATGAAAAATAATCGCATCTCATGGCCACCGAGGACCAGTCTTCAGCGTGTTTAAGGATGACCGGAGCCGTATCCGTGGGCCTCTTCGTGGGTCGAGTGCTCAATTTGAAATTTTTCTTAAGCAAGTCGAAAAAAAATCTGTTGAGGACACAATTCACTGAAGTGCATCTGTTTCTACGATGGAGCTCACCGTTAAGACAACATTGGAAATTACATGTTGATTACATCGTAAAATTTCACTTTGTTTAAAATATTTTACTTCTACTGCTTTCCAATATTGTAATATAATACACTTTGTTGTATTCCACACTTTACCAATCATCGAAAATGACCTCGGGACTACGTACCACAATCAACGTACGTAGTGCCGAAACTATGGTGTTAAATAAAGTGTATTGTAAGAGGTGTATAATTTAAAACTGGCACGGAGGTTTCCGCGGTGATTTATTGCGGTCAGTTTAGTCGGGTTTTTCCCGCGGTGATTCAATTTAATGGGCAACAGTTTCGCTAACGTTACAGCTAGCGTCGTCAGGTCCTGAATGAGCTGCAGAGATTCTTGTTCCTTCATATATTTCACGCTTTAGCTAGTCAGGCGCACGTTGATTGGCCGGCTGGACCTTTGTATGCAATTCTTGGAAAAGACGTTTGAACGTTGAGGGGAGAGGATAACCCTCTTCCCTGTTGAAATTTTATTTGTTTTTGGCTAAATGTCCCAAATAATCACGGCGTATTTGAGGTGTGGCCTAACCTGAGCGAAGTGACATCTCTCTTTGACTTTTTAATCCGAGGACCTCTCTATTATACGTTTAACAGAACATAGTTTCCTTAATGCTGCGCCACATATGTTTTGTATGTGTAATCCCCAAGATATATCAGAAGTTTAGGTAATTCCAAGATATTCGGGCAGACACCTCGGGCAGCGCGACCTTAAGGTTAGAAGTGGGCAAGGAGTGGTCGCGCTCGAGAATCGGGAGGAAGTGTTGGGGGGGGGTGCGGTATTGTCGTGGTTGTGTTGTCCAGGAGGGAGGCGAGGGGGGGATGGGGATAGGAAGGGCCGAGGGTGTCGGGTGACCTCCTTGGAGTTGACCATCCCAACACCGGCACTCCTTCCTTGCTCACATCCAAAGGAGAGTCAAAAGATATTTTCCTTCCATTCATATGCGAAATTTTCCTTCCCCCCACCTATCTCTCCCCTCTCCCTCTTTCGCCCACCCTTCCCGGAATAATGGTTGGGGGAGGGAGGGACGCGGCGAAGTAATAATGACGCGGATATTCTCGACGGCGACACGAAGGAATGGGTCTCGGTGACCCTCCTAACCGCTCTTTCAACCCCTCCCCCTCCATCCACCTACTATCCCCCCTCTGCCGCCTGCCTACCACCCACTCTCGTTCGCCCACAGGTCAAGGAAAGGCGTCGCGCACAGGCAAGAAAAGGCTCAAATTTCTCATGGAGGCTTCACCTCCGACATGAATTAAAAGTAATTTTATTCATACTCCACCTGCGCACAGAATCCATCCCTTGACAAATAGCGTGGATGTTTGCAATTTTTCACTGACAGATGAACTTAAATATGTACACGATCCGGGTAACGATGTTATAGATCGTATTCAGGTGTAAGCATACAGCATCCTCAGGCATGTGAACGTGGGCGTGCCACATCGAAACCCGACTCATCTGTTGAAGTCTGAGGAAAATTGCGCATACTCAAGCTCTTTAAAGCGTGTCCACCGTATCATATCGTCAATTAAATCTTGTCTTTCTGCTCATATTTGTCGCTAAATGAGCTTGGGATAACAAGATTTTAACTGCCATGTGGGTGTAACCTAAGGATTCCTTTCATGGCTAGAATAAATCACTGACAGAATAGAACAAAGGTGCAAAATATGTAGAATAGTCCACGAATATATTTTTAATGAATGCTTTTATAATACATACGAGCTGACTGCTAAGCTATTCCCTTTTAATGAATACATTTTGACTTCAAACATAGCAGTGATTTGCAAAGAATTCCAATTTGATACTCATTTGATTCTCTCCGAGAATACCCTTCTTAAAAACTGTATCTCACGTCAGTGACATTACTGACCATTGGTGGTCAAATTATTTTAAGTTGGATAAAAGTTTCTCTGGTAATAATATAACAGATATAAAGGAAAAGTAAACAGGAATCTATGCTAAAATAATTTAACTATAATATGTAACTGGACGTGTATGCTAACTATTCCTAAATATCTATAAAATCAAAATGATTGAGGGATGAAGATGCTATATCTACAAAAGTAGAACTGATAGAAAAAAACTGATTTCATATGTAGATTCAGTACCCAAAATATAGTTAAAATCAGTTTAAAAATTTTCGGCACAAAAATAAAATTTTTTTTGTAGACCTGTGTAATTATTATAATTGGCAGCTACTACGGCAGCTGCAGCGGCTAAAAGCCGTCGTCTTCGTTCGAAATCATCCATTTCGCTCGTCAAACACCCTCCGCGACTGTAGTAGACCAAAGATCTACTAAGCAGATCTTGTGAAAGTTCAAGTATCGTGTGATAGCTCCTAGGAAGGCTTCAAGTATGCTAGGTTTCGTACTAGAAATCCAGTACTCGCTAGCATCCTCGGACTTGTACAAGATCAAGTATCGTGTGACTCAGACTTAAGAAATATCAAGGTGTCAAGCCGAGTCCAACAATAGGAAACAACATATTTAAATACGATTTCGTCAAAATTTCTAATGTCGCGCTGAAAACTCCAGCCCTATGGTGAATACTAAACAACATGGACGTTTGGAATGGAAGGAAAGAGAAGTATGGATGCAATTGAGCTGCGGTGTTGTCGCCGTTTGCTCAAAATCAGTTGGAGGGATTAAATCACTAATGAAGTCTTGCGAAGAGCGGAGGAGGTCCTTTGTGTATGGAATACAGTCGGAAAACGTTGCATCTCCTGGACTGAGCACATTCTAATACAGGAGGGACTGTTGCTCATATTGCTATAGGGCTCGTTGGAAATAAATGCGAGAGCAAGACCGAGGATGAAGTACATGGGCCAAATCGTAGGGGTTCTTGGCTGCCGCCCTTACGCGGAACTGAATAGATTGGTAGGAGGTCGCCAGGCGTGGAGAAATGTTGCAAACCTACCTTTAGGTTGACTACTAAAGAAGAAACAGATGGACTAAATGTAAAAAGCTGTAACCTAACCTCCTCCTCCCGTCCAACTTCTTACCCCTTCCTGATGGCGTCGCTAGCCACACGTTAATACCAATGATATAGCCCAGCTTACCTCCTTCAAGAAGGGAAAACCTTAATTGTACAACACCACTTGCGAATAATACATTTTAGCATATCAAACACATGCAAATGAAACACTTAACATATATTCAGCTCAAAAATAGAATATTTATTGTTAAATCTTGCTTCTTCACATAAAAAAAATCAAACCAATCAAGAATTGAAATGATATCGGGCCCAATTTACAATGCAGTTATATATTTATAGGAGCAAATGTTCCTGGGACAATAAACCTTTTTCTATTATATTCTATTTATTATAAGTATCAAGCAAACTTTAGCCTTTGATCACTCAAAAGAGATCAATTATTTACTGTAGAACCTTTTTTTTAAGAGGCACAGTGCACTTACGTGTGATATTACACTGAAATTGACTAAGAGTCTTTCCTTGTGCGCTTAGACGGTTATTTGGGAGTGAGAGTTCTTTTATTTTCAATTAATTTTGTATCACCAGTCGAAGTTTCACTTATCCTTCCGTGTTTCCTGCCTCCGTGCGTGTGAACCAGCCTTGTCCCTCCGCTGTTGGTCACTTATATTCCTTCCCTTTTCTCTCCTTCACCTGAAGTTCTGCTATCACCAAACTGTTGTCGCTATTTCCGTGGTCTTTTTACACTATCTTGTATCTCTATGCACCACCGTGCGCCGTTTTTTTTCAGTTTTCGCCTCTCTATCGCCCAGCACGTCCGCTCCCTTTCCTCACCGTTTTTGTTATCTCCCATGTTGTTGATTATATTCTTTGGCGTCCTTAGTTTCGTATTGTTGACTGTTTAATCTTTTTAAAACGTTTCTAGTTCCGGGGTGAAAATGTTTATTATCCTCGCGCGTCTGCAGTTTCTTATTGTTGGTCAATACTTTTGAATTTTCATTTAATATTATTTCTGATTTAACTGATTTCCCGGACCTCTGGATAGTCGTTTTGTTACAAAGTGGACTAAGAACTTTTACCAACTTACTTAAAATATTATCAAAATATGCAAGTATTGAGCCACGATTGCCTCTCATGCTCCTTGAACGGGGTTTGTCATAATCATTCACCTTTCGTGCCACTTCCTTCGTCTGTCCTCTCTCGCCACCTCTTACACGCACCTATTCACTGAGAGAGGTCAAGGTAAAAGGTACAGCGACAGAAAGAGAGAGAGAGAGGCGGAGGATCAGATTTCTTAAGGCGAAGGGCGAGAGCTTGGATTCCGAGAATGTGCTCTGAGCATTGTTGGCATTTGGAGAGGGTGGAGAAGGATGTGGGGAAGGAGAGAAATAGAGAGAGGGTGGGGGCGGTTTTGGATCTACAACTACAGACTACACGGGGTGCCGTCGCTTAGGCGTTTGGAAGGGGATGTTGGGACATCTGCCGTGTCAAGGAGAAGGTTATCAGGGGGATAAAATGATGACGTGTATTCTGGGAGTGTTAAAAGTGTTTTGAGTTGAGCTCAGTTTTTCAAGGTACTCCGAGCGAGATAGTTCCCTAGTCATTAGAGACCATATTCGAATTATAAGTTTGAATTTCACCAGCTTTAGGACACATGAATTAAATGCAGCGTGAGTGCATGCACTTACCATTTCCCATGTAAAAGGGCTGGTATTTGTTTAGCAAATATCTCGGAAAGTAATGTGATAAGGGGTTGAATTTTTGGTGCCATTAGAGGGGTGAGATATTTTTCTTTAAAATGAGACCAAATTCATTGATTTCTAAGTAAAATGATATTTAGCTCAAACTACCTTAATATGGTCACTTAATGTATGTGGATAGAACGAATTTTCGTACCTATCAACTCAGCAATATATCCCTCGTATTTAACGCCTCTATGGGACCTTAATGGAACCTATCGGAACACTTCTATCGGTACCAATCGGAAGATGTGGGTCTGCGTCAAAGCGATATGCTCCGATTTGCTCTGGAACATACATGTTCTGAGTTTCTTAAGCAAACTTAGCCCAAGGGTGCAGCCTCTGAGTCTCAAGCGTCTCTCAACCTGAGCCTTCTGAAAGCAGTGAAACAGTATATGTTTGCTCGTGACATTTTATATCGAGGCGTGCGGCTATCCTTTGTAATTATATTTATTTTTCGGATTAAATCTTCTGTGTAATGTCATGCTCGTGGCGTATTCCAGATTTGGCCTAACCAGAGCGAAGTAGCATTTATCTGCGGCTTTTTCATCCGAGAATCTTCCTACCATACGCTTAATGAATCCTAGTTTCCTTCATGCTCTTCCCCATATGATTTATGTGTGTGTTCTCCTCGATAGGTCCGATAGGGATATGACGTCTTGGCGGAGATGCTACTTGGCTCTGGTTAGGCCACACCTTGAATACGCCGCGAGCATTTGGGGCCCAGGTCATAAAGATTTAACCAAAATAAGTAAGAAAATCCAAAGAAAAGCAGCACGCTTCGTTGAAAACTGCTACGAACGAACATATAGTGTCACACAAATGTTAGAGGGAGTAAGGTGGGAGCCCCTAGAGACTCGGAGGCTGCACGCTAGGCTTAGGCTGCTTGAGATATTCAGAACTGGTGTGTTTCAGAGCGACACAGAGAATATTATCATGACTCCTCACTACATTTCTTGATCTGACAGATGCGATAAAATAAGATAGATTCTCTGCCGAACAGAAGGTACAAAAACTCGTTCTTTCCGCGCACAATAAGCGACCACAATAAAAACTGAGCTCCTCTAAATACACTCCTATAATACATTACACCATTTAACCTCCAAACATTCTACATCTTTACATGGCTGGTGACCTACCACCCCCTACCCCACGCACATGTGGCGGCTCGCAGAGTAGTATGTAGATGTAACAGAAGATCACTGCGTTCACCTATCGATCTAACATCGGTCTGAATCGAGTCCGGATTAAATTTTGTGATCTGAGCTCGGGAGTCGTGCCGAAGTTGGGCTCGAAACGTGCTAAATTTTCTGTCAAAATTTATATTCGTGACGTTTGCACTGTTTTCATTGAAAATTGATTCATGTCATGAAAGAGCGGCGATTTAGTTCTGCGCTAAGAGCACTTTGGCGGTGTAGGTGATCACTTTTAATGGTCATCTCACCTTTTCCCAATCAAGGATGGAATGAATTGTTCGAGGCGAGGTTCGTTCTTTCTACAGTTAATCAAACCGAATGTACCAGACGTGATCGAACTGGAAATGCGATTGAGGGAGATCGCGATTTTGTGCTAAATTCAAGCACAAAGAGAGCGTGACGCAATTTTGGTAATGCGACAAGACCGTAATATTTCCTTTCACCTGATATTTATATTTTCTAAGAGCAGAGAAAAAAAATGATTGATGTATAAACGTGGTTGTTCGGGCTGAATCGTTTTGCAGAGATAATGGAACTTTAGATTTGTTGCAAGTCATCTTGTCAGTCACTTGAGGATTACGGCTAAATGTTCTTGACTTTCTCTGTCAATTTGTACACCATTTATGCAAATTATCTCTGATTTTAGGAGAACATTTAGACTAGGAGGAGAAAAATGCTGGTGTCTAGTTCATGAAATATTAAAGAAATATGACGAGTACCCATTTTAATCGCACTATTCTTTGGGAGTTGTAGAAATAATATTTTGCTATAAAAAGAGGCCATTCGGTGTCAATATTACGATATGGATGAGCAGCCAAGGGACAAAAGTCACTCGGGTAGATGATTAAATCAGTTGGAGCAGTGCCGTTGTTTAAGAGACTCACGATCAGAAGAAGGAAAGTATGAAGAATTACGAAGGGGGCGGAAAAAGCGCTTTCTGAGAAAGGTATGCTGAGATTAATGGGAGAATGTTACATAATCAGTTGTGAGGAGGAAATAATAGTTATTACGAACGGCGTTCAGGGCATTGAGAAACTATGAAATGGAGGAAATGGTATATCTAATTGCAAAATTGTAGTGGGAAAAGTCATTGAAAAACTTGTGAACATAAATTTTGTACCAAATTCTTAAATTCTTGGCAAAATGACAAAATGGTGGCGAGTCGTCACCTGGTAAACCGAGGGTCGCAGGTTTAAGTCCCGCCTGGGTGGAATTTACAACACTCAGGACATGAGTGTTAGTGTTCGTCTGTTGTTGTTGTGAGTCACCCGATTAAAATTGGCCAATTGTGTCGTATCCGAGATGTTAAAAAACAAATAAAATTAATGGAGTATTTAATTTGATTGGTTTTGATGTAATGTCATCATCTTGGTAATTTTAGTGAAGTAAAGAAGATGATGAAGTGAAATGGAAAATGGTAAAATTCAAAAATTGAACCATTTATAAATGAAAAACTGCGAGTGTTTTGCTTCTAATTGAAATAGTTCCACCTCATCCCACTTGAATGTGTATTTAAAATTTTTAGCAAACTCTTTGCGCTAATAAATGCATGAAATAAACCTCAAACTACCAACTTTTTATTGTCAATTCCAAAAACCTCTCAATGTTGAAATGAATTTATACTAGCGGACGATATATATTATGATAATTAGCAAAAATTAACGTTGAGGTTAATTTTCTGCTCATTTTCCACTCCAATCTCCATTCAGCTAACCACCCTAATCTTGGTAGTTCCTCATTTCAACTGCACCCGGCATATTTTTTTCACTTTTTTTGCCTATGATCTTCCTCAAAAATCCTTTCTAAACTCTCTCCTACCAATGAGATTGATTGAGTGCTGTTTTAAAGAAGCCATTCTTTCGCGGCATGTGTCTAATGGGTTCACTTACTTCGCATGGTTTTAACTCTGCCTTTTTTTCCTTCAAACTCTCTGGCAAGACGTCATCATCTACGTATCGATCGAACTATTTGATCTTCATCATCCTTCGATGACACAACAATTCTATTTCTGCCAATCTTTATTATTTTTATGCAGGTATCTTCCAAAATTCTTCATCAAATGGGACTATACTTCATACGTAGACATGTTTGTGGGTGGAGCTTAACTGCACTTATTTTCACTTGTACATGGATTACTCGAGTATGGAGACAATTATTGAAGCAGAGTTAGGTGTACAAATATGTATTTATGAGTGAAACTTAGTGACTCTGCCTACCCCGGAGGGGAACGGCGTGATTGGTATGTATGTATGTATGAACATATATTTGTATAGGAAAGAAGAAATTCCATCTCTTTCGTTGTGCTTCTCACAATATGTCAGCATTTGAAGGCCCATAAATAAATGGGCGGTTAATATAAGAATTGCCGATTGCATTTCATTTGGCATATTTCGTTATTGGAACGCATATCAAGTACCTCAATAAAGAGCACTTCTGACAGAGAAAAGTTTTATTTGCATATGATTATGTGAAAATACTTTCATACGGATGAAAAAAATCTAAAGAGGGTTCAAAGGAAATCGGCTTTAAACGGAGGTCTTCGGATCGGAGGTGTGATGGCTTGGGTGCATTGCTAGATGCACCCCGGATGGCCCAATGTTCGATTATCAGAAAACATTCGCTTAAATGCCGATCATTGCCGTGACGCCATGGGCAGAGCACCTTAAAGGAAGCGTCCATCGAATGAGACGTTTAAGCACAGTGCACGGAAGACACGTTAGAGATTTTCGCTAAGAGTAGGCTAATGCCGGCATCGAGTTCCTCTCAACTCTTATACATCTACATAGTACCCTGCAAGCCACCGCATGGGCGTGTGGTAGGGGGTGTTAGGTCACCAGACGTGTAAAGATGTAAGTCTTTTAAGATGACATGTTTTGACATGTTTTATATGAGTGTATTTAGTGGAGCTCAGTTTTTATTGTGGTCGCGTATTAAGAGCAGAAAGAACAAATTTTTGTATCTATCTGTTCGGCAGTATATCTCTCTTATTTTATCGCATCCGTCAGACCTAGAGATGTAGTGAGGAGTCATGATAATATTCTCTGTGTCGCTCTGAAAAATATCAGTTCTGAATTTATCAAGCAAACTAAGCCTAGCGTAAGCCATCCGAGTCTCTAGGGGCTCCCACCTTAATCCCTCAAAAAGTTGTGAGACCCTATATGTACGCTCGTAGCAGTTTTTAACGAAGCGCGCTGCTTTTCTTTGTATTTTATTATTTTTTTTGTTATATCTTTATGACTAGGGTCCCAAATGCTTGCGGCGTATTCGAGGTGTGGCCTAACCAGAGCGAAGTAGCATCTCTCTTTGAATTTTTCATCCGAGGACCTTCCTATTGTACGTTTAACATAACCTAGTTTTTTTTAATGCTGTGCCACATATGTTTTGTATGTGTAATCCCCAAGATATATCAGAAGTTAAAGTGGCCTTTCTTTTTAGAAAAAGGTGGCAAAATCTTCCCCTTATCCATGCAATACTAAATTCCCCCCAATACTATCCACCTATTCTCAGCCACGCATACAACCTCAGTTGCTTACTTACTCACAAAATGTTGCTGCGAGCTTGGATACAATACGTTTTGCCATCCAGCTCACCAAAAGGAATGTGGAAGACGCAGCGCCATTGTCGTCTATGGGCGAACGTAATGCAATGAGATTTTCCCGCGACGTTTCAAAGGTAAGCGGGAACACACACTCACATACTTATATGTATTCCGAGGTTCTTTGTGACGAAGCACTCTGGCCTTAAGGACGGGTAAGGCGAGCGGGAATTCCTCGCGTCCTCCTCCAGCCTCCTTTTTCCTACTCGCGCGCAGGTTTTTCCGCAGCGGTTGCGAGAAGCATTTTACGCATCGTAATGTCCAGGATACCTTCTCCTATGTTGTCGGCTCTCTTTCGACTTTGCTCCCAGAATGCACCGCTCCGAGTGTTATTTACCGGACTCCGACAAGACAAGAAGCCGCGACAGGCAATCATTAATGTGTACATGCGACTGGATTTTGCGTTGCTGAGCAACAGAGAGCTGTGAGCTGAGGGCAGTGTTACCGATTAGTGAGACGCGTTTGATGTTTCACACTTAGTGCTTTCGGTTCGACTTTTATTTTGTTATCTCTGTATTTTATAATGTATTTGAGCAATTTTTAACGAGAAGTTTCGCACTGCTGATCTTCAATTAAAAATAATATGTGTATTGTCTTATAAACGCATGTACTTAACTTACATGACTTAACGTTGCAAGCATTCGTGCAGGTAATCTGTTTTTAGTGATAATTTGTAGAGTAAGAGTGCTTTACATCAAATGTATAGCATTTAGCATACGTTGGAACCCACCAGCGCACTCTGTCGCACACATGTGACGTTGGAAGAAGCGGTGTGCGATGGTGAAACATTCTGTAACCTGTTGGTAGGTAGTGTTCAATTAGGGGAGCAACATCCACGGCCGAATATATTTTGTGATAAGTGTTGAATTCGTTCATTATAAGTACTTTGAAAACACAGTCTTTTCATAACTAAGTTAATAAAACTTAACAATATGCATTTTTGACACCTTTACTTAATAAAGGAGATGGTAGGTGAAGTTACCTTGTGGATTCATGGCATATTTAGTTTAGTTAGAATGTACACTATCATCGTATTTCGAACTATTATAATGATTCATCAACGTCGAAACCGATTTTTCACATTCAAAATATTACAGTCGTTATTCTTAAACTGAGCCCTCACTGGAAATCAGCAAACTCGACGACATTCATGGTAGCCATCATCGACGTTCTTTTGTTGCTTAGACCACATAAGACATTACGAAAAAGAAAAATCTCTTAGAAAATTCCACACTTAAAACTTTTATTCCTGACCTAGGTTTCGATTGCCTTGCAATCATTTTCAAAGGTGAAAATGTTTGCAAGGAAACGGAAACCAAGGTCAGGAATAAAATTTTAAAATGTGGAATTTACTAAGAGATTTTTCTTTTTCGTAATGTCTGCGGTAACATTACATGAAGTTACGCCTTCAACCAATAAGTTTAGACCACAAAAACTTTCTACCATTTTGTTTTGAGGTGAGCAGGGCCTGTTTAAACGAATGGAAGTGGGCGGCAATGTCGCCAAGTTACTAGCCCACTGTAGCGAATGGAAGGCACCAAAATGGAGAAATTCATGCTCACTTTTTGACCTTTTTACGTACGTACGTACGTTCAACGCTAACGTTTAACAACAGGCGACAAGTCCTTTTCCAAATTTGGCCACTCTCAATCTGGTCACATGAATATGTATATGGATGCAGACAGTGCTTTATACTCCTTCTCTCATTCTGCCGTTCTTTTGCCTTCCAATGGAGACGCGTGCAATGCGTGCGCTCCTGCTGTTTTGCCGTTCACTAATCGATGCCGTCGCCGGCATGTTATAGATATTCCGACGACGTCGTCCGTCCGCAAGCCTCGGATTCCGCGAGGAAGCATTGGGCACTCGTGTCCTGCGCACAATATGCGCTTCGAGGTGCATTACTTTCTCCATTGAAAGTGATCGTTATGTTTACGCCTTATTTTCTTATTTAGAGTTAAATAAGTGCCCAATGAAATGACAAATGCTATTTTATTCATGTCCTCTCTAACCTTGTCCTTAATCTGTTATTGACAGCAATATGTTACCTTACCTCGCTACGTTTACTCTCATTGAATTTGCAAATACATGGTATTTAATGGGAGAAGCATCGGAAACATTGTGTTTTTCCAGTTGATATTAATGCTCTCCACACGGAAAACCATTGATAAGAACGAAAACACAACCCTAAAAAAATAAATCTGTGCTTCTCACCGCCGTATTTTGTGAGCTATTAGCCAATAACTGCCATACAGGAGTCAAAATGGAAAAAATACAAAAGCGCTGAAGCCACAATTTGTATGGAATGTCTCCATTGCCTGAAAAAGAGTTCTCAATTAACCCTTTGAGTGTGGCATGACGTTAAATCACGTCATGGTCGTCTTTACGCTGGTGTTGATGACGTGATATCACGTCAAGGGTGCCGTGAGTGTTCCAGCTTTTGCTAGGGAACGTTCACTAGGCTCCCTAATGAAAGCTGGAATATTCAAGGTACCCGTGACGTGATATCACGTCATCAGCACCAGCGTAAAGACAATTGTGACGTGATTTAACGTCATGCCGCACTGAAAGGGTTAAAATATACTCGTGGAATAATCCGCAAAATGTTCACCTTAATTTTGAATTTCACAAGGTGAGGCAGTTTACCACCGAAAGCCAGGCTTTTTAACAAAATAAAAATGTTGGAATTCAATATTTATTTAGACTCAATTTGACTGAATTAGGCGATGCTTAATTTTTCTTTATCATTCAGAATTGATGGAGCCAAGGGAGCGCCAATAGTTGCGTTGGATCATTTCTGGGAAACTTCGACCCTCTCTGAACACAGTAGGTTTTTGCATTTGTGCTAAAGGTATGAACATCATTCATTATTAGCCACTAAACCCCGCATGAAATATCCGGCTAGATATATGTCCTGCATTATTTATTAGCTTTTGTTATTATTCATCAGTCGCACAAATAATACTGACTGCTGTTATTTCATTAATAGTCTACTTCATGTTTGCATGTTCATCTGCGTAGTACTCTCCTAGTTACTGGTCTGACATCGCATTGTCGTCTTCATTGCTTTTGGCCGGCGTTTGACATCCGGGCTAGCGTGCGCGGTTCCGATTTCAGCTGGGATGAGTGTCGCATGCCTGGTGTGGAATCACCCCGTGCCACACACCCTAGAGGTGGCTTGCATGGTATTTCGTAGATGTAGATGAAGCTTGTAGTTGTGTTTCAGAGAGACAGATGGACGAAGAATACTTACACAGTTACATTGTTGCTCTGCTCAATATCACATCATTTGCATACAATTCATAACATTAATTGACGGTCAGGGATTTGGAGAAATTGCCATGAGAAAAATTCGGCCTGGACCGGTAATCGAACCACGGACCTTTGGTTTGCCGGACCAATGCGCAGACCACTACGCTATCCAGGCTTCCTAATTCCCATTGCAATTATGGTGGACAAAAGGCAACTAGATCTTAGGCCCTTGCGGTCCATTAAAGATGGCAACGCAAAGGAGAAGAGGGCTTCAAAGAAGCCACAACCAAGAGACAGTATCCTGACTGAAAATATTCAAACATGGCGGGTGAACCCGCCTTATTTGAATATTCTCAGTCAGGGCTTTGTATATTTCTACTGACTGTCGGTTATTTGATGGATGGGTTACCGATTGCGAAACATTTTAGCGTCGGTTTTTATACCGAGTAAATATTAAATCAGATCTAAGCAATAATGACTTTGGAGAATGCTTTGAAGAAACGAGTTCTGGGGGAAATACTTGACGACTCTATGGTTTTAATTTGATTATTTCCTCTATCTTTGTATTTTGTTTTCCGAAAAAATGATTTTCATCTTCGTTCACTTTAATTCGGTACATTTTTGGGAATATATACAACCGGTGGGCAGAAGTACAATTAAATCGCTAGAAAGAAAATCTCCGCCTTCTCCTGCTTCTTGATGATGACGTGGTATTGTCACGGAAAATATTAAAACAGTTTTGGTAAATTATTCTCGGCTTCACGCCGGTTTAGATTGTTAGTACTTCTATAAAATTCTATATTAAATAAAATTCTATAAATATAAAATTCCCTGTGAATGCGGTGTAGTATACGTGGGTGAGACAGGGAGAACCATTGCCACGAGGTTAAAGAAACATCGCAGATATTTCAGGCTTTGCCAACCTGAAAAAGCGGCAGTTGTGGAGCACAGCATTAATCTAGACCATCAGATCTTATGGGACAAGACGACACTTCTTTGGCGTCCAAGAAACTTTTGGGATAGACTCACCAAAGAGGCGATTGAAATTAAAATGGAAGATAACAATATCAATCGTGATACAGGGTATAACATCAGCTCGAATTGGGACTCCATTTTAAAAAGAATTAAGGGTGGAAGATCTCGACCTCCACATCCCAACGGTCTCTGGAGCCAACAATTCGCCTCCAGCCAATCAGGAGTGACTTAGCTAAAGCTACAAGGAGAAAAATTTACCAAATCTATTCGCCGGGAAAGCGTCAGACATTAAAACAGTTATTCGAGACCTCGAACTGAGGAATATGTTGGAAAAGTCCACTTGAGCATTCCAACAATGCCCATGGGTAGAGTGGGGTTACCGTTGTCACTGGGGAAGGGAGTTAGGGGAGAAGGGTTGGGTGGAACAAACTCCTTACTTATCCTCTGAAAGGTGCGCCTTTATATCAATTGCTGTTTGTTGCGCATTCACCGAGGAGAACTTTACAAGAGGACCCCATTGTATTCCTCACATCCGCCCCTTTGCATTCAACAATCGGGGGAAATACCGCTGACACCACAGTTCAATCTCGTCACTTTAAGTTAGTCCGAGCGAGATAGTTCCCTAGTCATAATAGAGACCATATTCGAACTATACGTTTTAATTAACCAGCTGTAAGACACATGAATTAAATATTGCATTATTAATGGTGCTATAATATAGTTTTATATGACAAAAATGCTAAGTACTTAATTCAATGAAAATATCTAACTAAGTCTTAAACTTGACTCATTTTTTTCGCGCGGTGCGTTTGAAACTCCTTCAAAACGGAAGGTTTTTTATGATACCCAAGAACCTATTGCGGTGACAATAAGATTATTTTTCAAAAATAGTTGAGAAAACATACCAACTACACGCTTTTAGTTTTTCTACGACATCTTAAGTGTCAGACATACTTCATTTCGTAAACAATGTCTCTCTGGAATGCATACACGAACCATTTCCCATGTAGAAGGGCTGTTTGTATTTTTTGGCAAATAACTGCGAAAGTTATGTGGTAAGGGGTTGAATTTGTGGTGTCATTAGAAGAGTGAGATATTTTTCTTTAAAATGAGACCAAACTCATTGATTTCTGGGTAAAATGATATTTCGCTCATACTACCTTAAGCGCAACTGTCGTGGAAGGTGATAAGTGCAGTTAGTTGCCGTTCGGTTTGTTTGTTTTACGATTTTATTTAACTCCTACTGTGTCCAAGAAGAAGAATTCAATGAATTCGTTACTAAGCTTAAAAGTGGAAGAAGTGCATTATCAGAGAAGGGACTGCGGAAATTGCGATATAATAAGGGAGGATAGTTACCTTTAGTGGTGAGCATTTTTGAACAGAAGATATCAGCTGAGATCTGTCTCTGAGAACCTGGAAAACCCTATCTTTTATATGGTAATACGGCGGGAGTTCCAAAAACAGTATTTTAAAATGTTTCTCGTTAAGAGACTTTTCTAGTAACGCAGTTTTTATTGCATTTACATATTCCAATCATATGATTTTTTAAATCTTTCACTAGGGTGACTTTCGTGATGTCCCTGCTATTGTTTGGCCCCTGGGCATTCGACATACTTTTGAAAATAGCAATGGAATCTTATTCCAGACATGAGGCCTCCGAAACGAATCTTGGGAATATATAACTAAGTGATTCCTGTAAACTTTTGATTTTACTTATTTTTATTAGAAAGAAGGAATATTCATGAATGGCTCAAAATGTAACCTTCTCTGCTGTATACATGATAATAGTTAAAAAAATAAAATCGAGCATGGAGAATAAGACTTTTGTTGAAGGCAGTCGCTTTGCCATCTTGTGATTTCATGACTTTGGAGTCAAGGACTTCAACTTCAAACTAATTTTTTTCTCTCTCTATTGTGTATTTCTCTTCACGTCCTCATGATTCATGCAAAAACACTCTTATTGCCGTCCAATATGCTTTTATGTTCTTCCCTTTTCCTCTTCCAATTCCACGTTCAGCGCCTTCCGGAGGAGTCAGCCTCCGTCGCGATCCACAACCGCTCCATATTCCGTTTGTTCACGTTTTATTCCTTCTCCGAATCTCCTCCTCAACATCCTGTCTTTCCCGTCCACACATAACACTCCCTTTGACATTGAAATCATCTTTTGAATGGTGGGTGAGATAACAGAGGTTTCCCGGCCAACGGTTCGGCGATAAAAGAAGGCGCTGAGGCTGCAGACCAACAATATGTCTCTCATCTGAATATGCATTCAAAGGGTATATATGGCATTGGCGGCCTAAAGAAATTTGAATTTTTTTCCGAGCCACGACTTTTTCTTTTGTCGTTCTCCGTTTGCAGCAGGCCTTGCCATTGACGTGGAGTACAGGGGTGGAGGGGGGCATGGAGGGGGAGGAGGGCAGAGGGGAGGAATCGGTTCCTTGGAATGGGCCTCTTAGGCCACCATGTTTAGAGGACGCAACAGAGACCCTTGATTGTATTGTCAGCCTTCCAGCTGTATCTCCTCCTCCATAAAACCATTTCCGGAGATAACAAGTCAATACACTCTGCGTTTTATTCGTCCGCATAATACGACTGCGGCAGGCAACCGATGTTTCCCACCTCCGCTTCCCAAGCCCAAGTCTTGACTTAATGCCGTCTCTTTCCCCACCACTGCCCTCTCATGGTGATTTGTGAGAATATTCATATTCCACTCGGGTGCCCTTTTTAATTGCACTGAGAGTGCGTGAATGCGATGGGGAAGTAAGAAAGGAATTCACTGCTTCAACCTGAATTGGCCACATTCAGGCAGAGAATGCTGTAGGTGAGAGATGAATGGCGTGTACGTTTGGTTTGAAAATAATGAAATGACATTGACGCTCCACCGTTAAAGGACATCAATGTCATTTCATTCATATTCCAGATACAGAATAAGGTGTCCTCTATCTGATACGACAACAAATTATATTCTTTCTGCGCTATTTTTCTCATAAATTGGACTTGAAATCACACAGTATTTAACGCGACAATGGGAGAAACAAGTGGAAAACATTATTTATCTATCTATTACTAGCGGAATGTAACCGTTGAATTTCAACGGGTGTGAAAAACAAACTAACAAACAAATTTCTGTCGAAAGCTTTCGCGGCGTTCTGGATGTCCATTGGGTTGGCTTTCGGGATTCCACCGCGTATTCATCATTCTGGATGGCGACGTTTCGCCTAATATGAATAAGGCCGGATCCCAGTTCGCGCCTTCCCACGCTCGACATATATATACTGGCCCTTTCCGAAGAAATCTCCACTTCAGCCTGGCCTCCCCTTCAGCCGGGAGGGGAAAACTGAAGTTGGCAAAGGTAGCCCTTCTGAGTTAACTACTGCCGCGGTGACGTGCAATTAGCTAACATTTATTTAGTATTAGTTAGCTAATAGTCGTTAGTCGATTATTGAGTAAGCATACCTAATAAGTTTGTTAGTAATTAGCTAATAAAAGAACATTTTTTTCAAGTTTGCTAACTAGTGCGATATTTGAAATCAAAAGGAAATGATTATGCTGGAATTGTGCACTGCTTTACATTATTACGTTTCAAGTATTGCGAATCTACTCATTTACTCCTTTCCTCCTCAAGGAAACATAACTAGCCGTAAGATCATCTTCCTTCTTTCAATATACATATTTATTTCCATGTCCTATCATCCGGATCCGTTACCCTCTTTCCCTCAGAGCTCAAGGGCCTAATATTACTTTCTTCTTTGCTTTACCAACTGGGTTAAGGATAGATACCTATAGGCATATTTAAGACGCAAGCCGGTATTAAACTTCCCTTGCCATCTTCTTCTTCAGTTAGCAGCCCTGGGGCTGGTTTGCAGCAACTCGCCATTCTTCTCTATTCTCCGCCATCCTCTTCAGTTCGTAATATGAAGTTGTGTTGGTGTCTGTCATTATCTGTGTGATGTACGCAAGTGGTGGTCTTCCTCTAGTGTTTCTCCCTTCCATCATCCCTTCGATGACTCTGGCTAGATCCGCCATTATGTCTGAGAGTGTGTCCTATCATATTTCCTCTTCTTGTTTTTAGGCTTCTCATAAAGCTTCTGCTTTCTCATGCTCTTCTGAATACTTCTTCATTTGTTATATGCTCTACCCAACTGATCCTAAGCTTTCTTTTTCAGCACCAAGCCTCAAAAGCCATCAACCTCTTCTCTTCTGGCTTCCCTATTGTCCATGTTTCGCTGCCCTACAAAGCCACACTCCACATTTACGTATTCAATAGCTTTTTCCTTATGTTTAGGTCTATATTTCTGGTTGTAAATAGATTCTTCTTTATGTAAAAGGCGTTCTTTGCCTGAATAATTCTATTCCGTATTTCTCCTTTGCTGATTCTATCGTGCGTTATCAGGCTTCCCCGGTACTTATATTCCTTTACATGTTGTATTTTTTCATTCTCGATATATATTGCGGGTGCTCTTCTATCATCTTCCTGGTTCCGGTTGCATAAGAGTATTTTCGTTTTCTTTCTATTCAACTTCATTCTAAATTCGTTTTTCATGACGTTATTCATTACTTGAAGTATATTTTGTAGGTCGTCTTCATTTTCTGTTGTTATAGCAATGTCATCTGTGAATCTTAGCTTGTGAATCTTAGCTTGTCAATCTTTTCCCCATGTATATTTATTCCAACTTGAACCTCTTCTCTTATCCTATTTATGGCATCATGGACATACAAATGAAATAAGTAAGGAGATAGCGAGCATCCTTGTATTACTCCTTTCTTTATTTCAACCTCTTCCTGGTTATTGCCAGATCTTATTATTCCCCTCTCATTCTCATATAAACTATGTATTATTCTTCTATCTCTACATGAGACTCCCACCTTCTTTAGCAACTTGAACATTATATTTCAGTTCACGTTATCAAAGGCTTTCTCTAAATCCACGAATGATAGATATGTTGCCTTTCCTTTTCTATTTCTTTTTTCAATTATTTGCCTTAGTGTTAATATAGCCCCTCTTGTTCCCATGCCCCTTCTGAATCCGAACTGGTCCTCTGTTACATAATTGTCAAGGTTTTTCTCCATTCTTCTAAGGATTATACGTGTAAGAACTTTAGATGCATGTGTCGTCAGGCTTAATGTCCTAAATTGGTCACAAGTTTGTGCTCTGGCTTTCTTTGGGATTGGAATTATTATGCACTTAGTAAAGTCGGTTGGTACTATTTCAGTTTCATACATGTTGTATATCATTTCATACATTACATCTTCAGCTTTTTTCTCCGCAATTGTTTAATAATTCTGCAGGGATTTTATCTACTCCTGGGGTTTTCTTGTTTTTTAAATCTTTCAGTGCTCTTTGAAATTCGGATTTTAGTATGCGGTCACCTTTATTTTCTACTTCTGTCAGGTCTTCTTCCTCTATTTCCTTCTCGTTCATAACTTCATCTCCGTAAAGGCTCTCAAGATATTTTCTCCACCTTTTTACAACCTTTTCCTCTTCATATATGTATTGCCCATTCTCCCCTTTGATACCACATGCCTTTCTTTTCTTCTCTCCAAAAAATTGCTTCACTTTTCCAAATGCCTTTTCCAAGTTATTTGCTTTAAGTTCGGTGTCGATTTCGTCACATATATCATACAATTATTTTTCTTCATCCCGCCTCCTTTTCATAGCGATTTCATTCCTCAGTCTTCTGTATTGTTGTTTTCCTTCTTCACTCATGTCATTTTTTATTCTTCTTCTTTCAGTTATCTCCTCTACTACTTCTTCACTTATCCATGCTTTTCTTCTGGTTCCACTTTTATTTTTCAGCAGTTCCTCTGCAGTTTCTAGTATTTCCTCCTTCATGATTCCCCACTGACTTTCAATTGGTTTGTTTAGTATGTCAGTTTTTCTTTTTATCATTTCATCTGTTCTTCTTTGAAACTCTTCCCTAATGCTTGGTGTCTTAAGTTTTGTCACCTGTAAATAATCAGTCTTTCTCTTAATGATTTTCTTATATTTAAGTTCCGCTTGCATCATGACTAGATAATGATCGCTTACAATATCTGCACCTCGATAGCTTCTGCAATTTTTAACCTGGTTCTTAAATCTTTCTTTTGCCATTATGTAATCCATTTGCGCTCTCCTCCTGCGTCTCCAGGAGCTTTCCAAGTGTAGCGTCTCCTTTTATGATTGCCATCAAAGACTCTTTATTTCCCCGTCACCTCTACTTGTCCTGAGCTAAATCTGCCTGCCTGCTCTGCATTCGGCCCGGGTATTTATCTCCTGTCGTATTTTGCTCTCTATTTCCTTCAACACAAAGTGCATTGTGGTCCAGTCCACAATATCGAATGATTCCCTCAAATCCTCAGAGGCGATAAATTGTGGTCTCTTTTTTTGCTTTCCCTTTTCTAACGGAAACATATAAACGTTTATTCGCTGCTTTCCCCCGTGTCAAAATTGAATTGACCTCTTTTTAAACACCTTTGAGCTTTCTAAGGCCTCAGCCATTCACGCTCCAATTTACGGTCAATTGTTGTCGTCATGTTCGCCGATTTGCTAATTTTTCGACCGTTTTCTCGCCTTTTCGATTGTTGTCTGCGTCAAGTATGGTGAATGAAAACTATATATTTTGCGATCGAAATTATTTCACACAAGGATTTTGATCAGTAAAAATGATGGTCTATGAACTATTCATGGAAATGTTTTACTTTACTCTCTACTCGGCCTTATATTGTATGTTTTTTAATATTCATATGGGAGTTGGGTGCATCCTGTCTCATCGTCTCCGGAATCTCGTTCCAGTATACCTGGATGTAGTTGATTACGATCACGTCACATTAGAAATTTTCCACATAAAAATTATAATATAAAGGGAAAAGAATGATCATTTGAAAATATTTTTTTATGCATGAAAATAAGTGGACTATTAAATTTTAGGTCACTTGATTATGTTTGAAAGCCTATCCGAGTAAGTTATATTTATTCATGAATATATATTGTGGAATATTATTTCGTCGCCAAAAACTGTTGTCTAGAATTCCGTAAACAAGCAACTTTTTGGAAAGTGTCAAGTGATGAAAAACGGAAGTTCAAATGAAAATACAGTCGATAGTTTGCTAATAAACAAGTCGTACTGGTTTAACCATGAATATACATGGGTTTTACTTACAATTAGTCATAATGCAGTGGATGAATAATGTAGTACGACACGTGGGACGTAATTATACAATTTTTTAATATCGCCCGGTTTAGAGATATGTTTAATTCCTCTCCAAATTTAATTACACAAATGCACAATTAACTTCTTAGCACTTCGTGAATATCGCTGTATGAATATTGAATAATAATGCGAGGTGATTTCATGTGTATTCCCAATGGCCATCATTGGAGTGTAAGTCAAAAGGTATGCACTTACCGCCGCCTTGAACAGATTCTTATTTTTCAATCCAAGTCTCCTATTTTGGATCCTCGTAGACGCATACCCTGTTTTGCAGCCTGGTACGAAGCAAGTAGGTACGGTTGAAACAAGGCATTCTAAATTCTTTATTTAGGCAAAACAGGGTTAATGCATTCCAATTAGAATCAGAGTCTGTCGAACATCGTCATCGGCACACGATGGACGTCTCATAAACCTCTTACACATTTCCTGTAATAGATATTTCCTCTCTAGCATTTACAAAGTAACTTTTAGATCACAAAAATAGCAATATATTATTTAAAGCATCAAGTAATTCGTATCTCCTCGATCATTATTATATTTTTGGCTTGAATATCTTCAGTCATTCCTCTCTCCGTGATTCAATTATATGCCTTATTCTTTCCTGGGACTTCTTCATCGGTGATTCTCTCTATTCGCTACTCGTTATTATTTGACAACACCACATTCCAATTGCTTTCAATCGTTTTTCCGTTGGAGCTGTTATTGCCCAAGTCTCCCTGATATATGAGAGCACTATCTAAATACTTTGATGTACGCCACACCTCGAATATGCCGCGAGCATTTGGGGCCCAGGTCATAAAGATTTGACCAAATAAGTGACAAAATTCAAAGGAAAGTAGCACGCTTCGTTAAAAACTGCTACGAACGAACATATAATATTTCACTGCTTTTTAAGGGATTTAGGTGGGAGCCCCTAGAGACTCAAAGGCTACACGCTAGGCTTAGGTTGCTTGAGAAATACAGATCTGCTTCAGAGCGACACAGAGAACATTATCATGACTCCTTACTACATTTCTAGGTCTGACAGAAGCGATAAAATAAGAGAGATACTCTGCCGAACAGATCGGTACAAAAACTCGTTCTTTCCGCGCACAATAAGCAACCAGAACAAAAACTGAGCTCCTCCAAATACACTCCCATAGTACATGTCACCATTTCACCTCCAAAAAATTTACACCTTTACACGGCTGGTTACCTAAAACCCCCTGCCACACGCCCATGCGGCGGCTCGCGGGGTATTATGTAGATGCATGCTTCGAGAATCCGCTAAAGTCTAAATTTAGTTATCAGTAAGTTATATCTCGTTCAAATTTGCGTACCCTAATCCACTATCCTACCAGCGCACATTTCTCCGGCGCCTCCAGACAGCCTCCTCTCACATCTCTTCATCCTGATTTAAACTCTTATTTTTCCGAACCGAGGAATGCACGGAGTGGATTGCAGATGACTGTTTAATCTCCTCTTCATCTCAAGGCCTCTTGTCATCTTATCCTTCGTTCTCGCGAGCACCACGGTGCGCATAAATAGCTACTTTTCCCAGTGTCACCTCTGTTCTTCTTCCGATAAGGGGCTGAAAATCTCTTACCGCATCCTCTTGTGAAATTCAAAGGCGAGAAAACTCCATTGCCGTTTAATGGGTGATCCTATCGTGAATTGGCTTGACATTCATTACATTCGTTATTCAGCTATTAATAGAAATTCGTGTGTTCGAATTTACCCATTACAACAAAAATCCTACCCTTTCACCGCTTTTTTCGCAAATTGAGCTCGGAATCACTTACAAGGTGTTAAGAGCAGAATGAGTGAAACACATGGAAAATATAATTTTTTCAGTCTAATTTAAATGCCATTTTTGCGACAAGCTATTAAAAAAAGCAAATTTCAAAACAAAATGTGCACTTACTACATTTTAACGAAAAACTGCGACACATGAAGCGGATATCTCTGGAAAATTGATCAAATAAAGACACTTGGCCAAATCAGTTTTTAAATCATTAGAGAATGTATCTACATCTACATACTACCCCGCGAGCCGCCACTTAGGCGTGTGGCAGGGTGTGGTAGGTCACCAGCTGTGTAAAGATGCAAAAGTTTTGGAGGTGAAATGGAGACATGTCCAATGAGAGTGTATTTGGAGGAGATCGGTTTATATTGTGGTCGCTTATTGTTCGCGGAAAGAACGAGTTTTTATACCTATCTGTTCGTCTATGTATCTCTCTTATTTTATCGCATCTGTCAGACCTAGAGATGTAGTGAGGAGTCATGATAATATTATCTATGTCTCTCTGAAGAATATCGGTTCTGAATTTATCAAGCAGGCTAAGCCTGGCGTGCAGTCTCCGAGTCTCTGGGGGCTCAAACCTTAATCCCTCTAACAGTTGTGTAGCACTATATGTACGCTCGTAGCAGTTTTTAACGAAGCGCGCTGCTTTCCTTTGTATTTTATTAATTTTTTGGTTAAATCTATTTGACCAGGGTCCCAAATACAAAGGCGTATTCGAGGTGTGGCCTAACCAGTGCGAAGTAGTATCTCTCTTTGACTTTTTATCCGAGGACTTTCCTATTATACGCTTAACAAAACCTAGTTTCTTTAATGCTGTGCCGCATATGTTTTGTATGTGTGTTCCCCAAGAGATATCTGAAGTTAAGGTAATAATTCAGTAACAGAATTTACAATGCACAAGTTTAATAGAAGCAGCGCTTCATTCGGCTCTCATGGCTGGAAGGTGTACGTTGGTACATTAAATGTTTCCGTCTGATAATAAGCACATGTAGGTAGGATTTCTGGTAATTTCCCGGTGTGTTATGGGTAAATATGAATTCTTCACGGGATTCCGCCGGGTTACGGTGTTCGGCTGCTGCCAGCGACTCAATGGCTGACCCTTTTATCATCCTTAGGGCATTTATTTGCATAAAAATGTTTGGTAAATTTCTGTTTTGTGCCTGTTTTTTTACGTTGATGTCACGCTGTTTTTCTTTCAATCACCAATGGTTCGTGGAAATCAGGTATTTATAGGCATACATATCAGTTCGGCACTGTATCTCCCCTTAATTTTCACTCCAATCAGATTTTTTGGGCATAACGCCGAGTCAAAGTGATATTCTCTGTACTGCACTGAAACTCGCCTGAATAATTTTAAGTCATTTTAGCGTTGTCTGTGGCCTCCGCGTCTTTGGCGCCTCACAGTTTAATTTCTTCCATCAGTTGTGTGACACTTTCTGCTCGCTTTTAGCAGTTTGTGCACAACAATGCGTGTGAATTTCCTTTGTATTTTATGTACTTCACGAGTTCAAAGATTACCCCAAATTGTCAAGATAAGTGGAGGAAATTATGTTTCTAAACATCCATATTGTTGCACTTGGAATTTCAGCCTCGTGTATATTTGCATTTGTCTCCTAGTTTGAAAAACACTCCCTGCTGAAGGGTTTCCTTACCTAACCTTCACCTCCTTGGCCATTGCAACCTCGGCAGTTTTTTGGCCTCACCAACAATGCCTCTCCATTCTGTTCTATCTTCTGCACTTTGAAGTGCAGTCTGTCTATGTCTTTTTCAACTTGGTCCTTCCACCTCGTTCTTGGTCTACCAGGTGGTCTTCTGCCTTCAGGGTTTCTCTGGTATAAAGTCTCGATTATTACAGTTTCCTCTTTTCTCCACACTTGTTCTGCCCATCTTAACCTTCGGCTCTTAGCCATTGCCACAATATCTGGGTATGTATAGATGTCTCTTAACTCTCTGTTCTTCCTAATTCTCCATCCATCTTGGTCTTGAACTGGGCCAAAGTTTTTCCTCAATACACTATTTTTAAAAAACAATTAGCTTTGCCCATGACAATGCCCATGTTTTCGATCCATATAGCAGTACTGGAATGATTATTAAATGATAAATATTTATCTTGGTTTTTATGGAGAGCCATTTAGATTTCATAATTTTTTCCAAGGACCAGTAAGTCCTTGAAGCTGCGGTTAAAACATTGTTGATTTCATTTTCCTCTCTATTATCATTTGTAATGACTACTCCCAGATATTTAAATTGTCTCACACTTTCAAATGACTTGCTTGACTTGCTGAATGGACCGGACAACCGAAATGCCATACATCGGATCTAATTTCCTTTGCTTCTATTGACGGTTTGAAGTCATATGTAATATAACTTGCTAATTCATTGCTCTATCCTTGGATTTAAGAGCTTTTTCCGGTGCAAGCAGGATTTTTCAAACAATTAAAACGAAATCGTGAAATTCAGTTTTTGTTTTGTCTCGAGAAGTTACGCCGGACGCTGTCCCGACTACGAGCACTGACCGACAGGGAATGCGTGTCTAGCGTGTGAATAGCGACGGGTCAATTGCTAGGCAACGCGCCTAGGAACAATGGGTTGGAATAACAACACCGAAACATACTCTCACGTCCAATTCCTATAAATAAAGAGCATTTGTCGATGCGTTTGATTAAGAGGGCGGGCGGAGCCGACAGAGAGACGCCGAATTTGCTCTCACCGTGGCCGCTGCTTATGCAACAACAACACTCGACAAGGAATCAATTTGAATTCCGTCATTCCCTATTTCCCTGGGTAGTAAGCATATCAACTGATACTCTGGGCAAGTGGTTCCCGAGGTGGGCGCTACCGCCCCCCCCTGGAGATGGTGCTTCAATTTATGGGGGCAAATAGAGTCACAGGGCTTAAAGGGGGCGGAGGGGGCAGGGTATTCCCCAATGGTATCGCAATAATGCATAGCTCTCGGGTTTCCAACCGGGTGATGGTGGTTTATGGTACGGACGTTTCGAAGGCGTAGTCTTCCATCATCTGTCATCACCCTGAGGACGATGGCAGACAACGCCTTCGAAACGTCCGTGCCAAAAACCACCATCATCCGGTTGGAAACCCGAGAGCTATGCATTCTAAGTATTAGCCGGGAAAGCATTAAATCTTGCGGTATCACATATATTCGTGCTATGAGATGAGCAAAATACCTGTAGCATAGGCAGCGCGGAATGAAGAGAAGTAGTTTCTGCTTAAGAGTATAGACGTTTATCGCGTTACTCGAACAGACTGAATTCAAGTGGCAGGAGACGCGGCTTATATGTGTATAGGTAAGGAAGCGTCTAGATTGCCACCCACAGAACAGAAGAAAACATTCTAGAATTTACCGAGAAACATGAGAAAAGATATTCTAATTTAGAATAATAATAGAAAAATGTTCGGCTCTGAGGCGCGAACACGGGCTACCCGCTTGCGAGGCGAGCGCGGATCCGCCGGGCCAACGCGGCAGATGTATCGGCGTTATTCCACTTATCGCCACATACCCATCAATTTGACATCAAATTGACATTAACGCAATAATTCTTGTTTAAACATCACTTTCATGACCTTCCAGATTTGCCCATGTTTTTCTATGATTTTAAATATTACGTTTGGGGGAGTTGGTTACAGGTTTTTGGAACAAAGGGTTTCGAAAAGTGTGGGACACTCAGTTCTAGATAAGGGATGAGTGACTTTTTTGAGAGCGAGTGCCAGAATCGTCCTACATCCATGTGCCAGGCTGAGTATTAGCCGGGAAAGCATTAAATCTTACGGTATCACATATATTCGTGCTATGAGATGAGCAAAATACCTGTAGCATAGGCAGCGCGGAATGAAGAGAAGTAGTTTCTGCTTAAGAGTATAGACGTTTATCGCGTTACCCGAACAGACTGAATTCAAGTGGCAGGAGACGCCACTAAAATTGGATTTGATATCTTGATATGTATTTCATTTTATACAATTCATATTAACTGAATGAATAAAAAAATTTTTGTAAGTTCTTCTGGCAAGTTATTCCAGACAATCACGCCGCGATAGAAGATTGCTACTTTTTTTCTGCCGCCTTTAAGTAGTTTGAGTGAAATATCATTTCATCAAGAAAGGAATGCATTTGGTCTCATTCGAAAGAATGATGTCTCATCAATCCAAAAAAAAACAAATTATGAGTATCTCACTTTCCGATATTTTTGACGAAAATGGCTGCTCTTTTACTTGGGAAATAGTGCATCTATCCACATAAGAAAGACTTTATTTAAAAAATGAGGAATTTGTAACACCTATATGTAGTTGACCTTAGAAACCTTGTGCTGGAGGAGGATGCTGAAGATGAAATGAAAAAATAAGAAATGATGAAGGGTACAGGAGAATATAAGAGGAGAGGACCATATGGAACACCACACGGAAAGGAAGAACCAGATGGATTGGACACACCCTAAGACACAACGGATTTGCGAAGAACATAACTGACCGTAAAATAGAGGGAGAAGTCCACAGAGGAACACCCAGGAATAAATTCATGGGCCAAACGAAGAGGAAAGTACATAGGAAGAGATACCAGGGAGTAAGGAAACTTTCATTAGACAGAGGGAAGGGTGGAGGGCTGCAGTCAACCAATGTTAGGATTGAACGACCAATGATGATGAGATCTCGTCCAAAAACTAACAGTGTATAGTTTGTATGTTTTCTCAACTATATTTGAAAATAAATCTTATTGTCACCGCAGTAATTTTTTCAGAAGCGCAGAAAATCTTCAATTGTAAAATTTTTGAAACTTAACGAGTTTAAAAAAATGGGTCAAATTAATGACTTATGTAAATATATTTGTTTAATTATTTAGAATTTCAGTTACATCAAAGTATATTATAGTGACATTATTAATGCAATATCATGATTCCTTATAATATCCGTGCTTCCTTCATCTTTGCTTATGGAAAAAGAGTAGCGAGTCATTTCCACGGGTAGGACCTGAAACATAATTCTTTGGCACTATAAATAAGTGAAAGAGGAATCAAAATTATCATCAACTAGAGAAAATATGCACATTCAAACAGTTGTTTTTCAAGTATTTTAATTAGAGATAGAGTCGAGCGCAATTTTATATAAAAATCAGCAAAGAATAATAATATTAGAATGTCACTTGGCATAATGTGTTTTAATCCTGATCAAAAGGAGATGTGATCATTTTAGTGCCATCTCTTCAGCACTGCGTCGTATTTTGCGTAGTTTTGTTCCTACCACCAATTTCGGTGCACTCTCGGAGCCTCCTTCAACCTTGAATAGATCACTAATAACATTTTTCTGATGAAGATGAGTGTTCTTAGCACCTTAGCAGGTGAGATGTCATTATGAGATGTCTTCAGGTGACATCACATAGTGACATCTCACCTGAAGATGTCATTATGTGATGAAACCCGGGTCGCAAAGAATAAATCTTTTTAGTGGACCATTACTAGAATATTTTAATTTCTGTTTTAAAAATGTTTATCGGTATTTATCTGATCAAACTTCGCACATGATGTGGTCCACGTTTGCTTCCCTGGGCCTACGCCTCTCCTGTCGTCGCTCCCTCGTTTGGAGGCACAACCTGCCATTCCAATAGTCCGCGCAGCCTCCCTCCTTCGCCCCTCCTTCCTGGACTTCCTCCTCGTGATTCTCTTCGCCTCACCTACCCTTCGCCTCCCTTCCTTCCTCTCGTTCTCTCCTTCTCCAGGCCATTCCTCTCATTAGCGCCCTTCATCCTTCCCAGCATTCCAAGCAAGCGCTTCATCCGATATTTTCGTCACCCGTCCGTCGTCCGTTCCCCGACATCACTTCCTCCCATCTCGTCAAGTCCTCTTTTAGCGAAGGACACCTATTACTCTTCTTCTTCTCCTCCCCTTTGAGATTTACCCCCACGGCTAGACCCCTCCCCACCATCCGCCCTTAAAAAAAGAAAATCACCCTTCAGCCCACAAAGGAACACCCTTCACCCGTGCACGTTCCAATTAATTTCCTCCCACGGTGACTCGAATATGCTGTCGCCGCAAAAATTGCGAAGACTCTAGTTTGGATACCGATTTAGAATCAAATAGAGCGCCTGCAGCTCTCGTGGATATCTACCTTATTTTATTCTGCCAGTTTAATCAACTATCTTTACCATACACCCACGATTTTTATCGAGACCAGAACAAAAATGTGCCAGTTTTTTGGTGTTTTCTAACGGGTAACGAGCTTTCTTTGACATTTCATAAAGAAGAAACTTGACTTTAAATTTGGATAAGGATTTTTATGCAGTGCAGAAAAAATATTCGTAATTTGAATTCTCAAATGTAAGCTCTTTCTAATTTTTCATTGAAAATTGTTATCAATTTTCGGAAATGACTTCTTCGAAGTAATAATTGGACTCGAATAAAAAGACAAATTGTTTTGTTTCAAAGCTCTTTGCAGCGGTATTTTAAATCAATCACTATCACTTGAACGGCACATATGGCCGCCTCACCGCAGTGCTCAACCTGTTGAAATACTCCGTTGTTAATTAATTCGTTAAAGTTGTGTTTCGCAACATGAGTAATTGATGGCGATTATTAAATCTTAAGGGCTGAATCGTTTCCTATTCAATGAACGCAAGGGAAGCGCGACTTTAAATCCTCATTCATATACGAGGGTTATTCCTTTTCATTCGATGAGGTTTTCTATCTTTCCTATGACTACGACCCCGTGCCACCCTCTCGAGTCTAATAGAGGGCGTGTGGCAGGGGATGTTTCGGGGTAAAATAGCCACGAAATAGGAAAGGAATGAGGGAAAGGAATCGAAAGAGGCATGCGACGAAAAAATGCGTCCTTGGATGGATCATCATCATTAGTCGTCTGCTTCCGCAGGTCCTTGGTGCCTCCATCTCTCTCTCTGTCCTCTGCTCTCCTCTTCAATTCTCTGTAACTCCCTGCATTCTTCAGGTCATCAAAAATCATTCTTTTCTTTCTTTCTCTTTTGTGGTTTCCATCCACCATTCCTTCTAGTACATCTCGTAACAAAGATTTCCTCCTCAGTACATGTCCCATCCAGATCTTCTTCCTATTTTCAATGGTCTTTAAGGGCTTTCTTCCTTCTTTTATTCTCTCCAACACACCTCTTCATTCCTAAACCTATCAGACCACTTGATGTTGAGCACTGTCCTCCAAATCCACATTTCTAAACTCTCTATCCTTTCACTCTCTGCAATTATTGTATCCATTTATGGTGAACGGAAAGAAAGAATTACTCTGTCTCTCTTGCAGGTGATTTAAAATGTTATCTTCGTGCTATAGTTCAGGAGTTACAAATCAAAACTTACGCCACGGTGAAACAGATTGCCCGATGTTGCCATTCCTAACTTATTACATCAAGATTTATCGAAATCCTATTAATAAGCAATCGTATATATTTGAAAGAGAAGTTTAAAATAACTTATCACTTTTGTGTGTTCTAAATATGTATGCCAAATGAGCGCAAGAATCTACCATACATATTCGTGCTTCCTGCCACTTACGCCGCCGCGGCCAGATATCGCCAACACCAGCACTTCAGTTCGTCTGTCCATATTTGGGCATTGAAAACTCAATTCTCCGACATTTTCTTGTTCGATTCATTGAGAAATTTAAGCTCACATTAATTATTCTGCACAGTCAAAAAATAAACCAACGATTCAGTTCGACTGAAGGTGCTTTTTTTGCTACCATGTACAATCTCGAATGGGCAAAAAGATGAGTTGCTAACACAAAAATGTTTTTCCTTGGAACTGACAAAAAGCTGAACAAGAAGTTGTACCTATCGGAGGAAATGGAATCTCTCCCACTATGGCTTCAGAGGCTCTCATAAACCATGACCGACGCTCTACTTCTCGTGAGGAATTCTCGGCAAATGACAAAAAAAAGGAAAGGCGTCTGTGGGAACTGGTTTTGCGGATGCGACGTGTTGCTTTCATCACTGGGCTCCTCGTTTCGCAAACGGATGCGCTGTCCAATGCAGAACGGTGTAAACATAAAATTGATACGGCTCACACCACAACAACAGACCGTAACGGCCTTTCCCGCTGGTCATGTGTTCTTTTTCGCTATCAATTTCCATCCTCGTTCGGGAGTAACCACTGAACATTCAAATGGGCAAGGGGATGACCAGAAAGTACACGGGAGATTAGTTTGACAAGAATTTTCGAGATGATTGTCTAGTTTATGTGAACATATTTAAAAAGGATTGATTTTATTTGCCTATCTGTTCTGGCATAATTGCACATCTTGTATCACATCATCACAAAACACTTGGGAGAGATAATTACCCCTAAGTCACCTATTCCGTTTCATTTTAACGAGTGCTACTTTTTTAATTGTAAGGATCACATTTCAATTCCTTGAAATATATTTACATACTACTATTAACTATTCTCGCTAAAAAAAGGAAACTTAACCCACTTTAAGTGCACGCTCCATTATTCTGGATCAGACATCTCTCTCTATGAAAAAAAGTCGGAAAAATCATCCAGCATCTCATTTCATCTGATGAATATATTTCAATGGTGTTTACATCCCATACCACACGGACAACAAAGGTACTATTTTTCAAGAATGATCGAAGGTTTTCCCGGCGAACTATGTCGTTGAAGATTATTCGGGATTCCCACCGGGTCAGGTTCTCCATTTCTGCCGACGTTTCGATGGATTTCGTCCATCGAAACGTCGGCAGAAATGGAGAACCTGACCCGGTGGGAATCCCGAATAATCTTCAACGAGTCTATTTTTCAGTTTATCCTATCACTCTTTACTCTAAGTTTCTTACATTTCGCGGTGTATTCATTATCTCTACCCAAATCATCATCACTATCACCAGCAGCCATCAATCCTAATGTCAGTGTATTTCATCCCTCCAAATTATACTATTTTTATTCAATTGTTTCATCACTTAACGAGCTCTCATTTCTAAAACCCCTAATCATTTGCTTCTTACATTGCGTCCTTCATCTTTAACGGTAAATCTTTAAACGCGTCGCTGTGTCCGTTATTGATTTTAGCACACTACGCAAGCACGTGTTTTTCTGTTTCTTATATCATCGGGAGTAACTACTGAATTGTAGGGGAACTCAAGTAAATCCTTGTGTTACTCCTTTGCTCACTGTTGCTTCTTCGCCATTAATCGCCGCCATATTTTCTTCATTGAGCAGCGTATAATATGACAGTCCTATGCTATTCAGTGATGTTAGCTAAATGTTAAAATTCACCTTATTGATATACATGTGCTGGATATTTCATTGTGAATGTGCGCAACTTCTGGAGGTGAAGAGGAATGTGACCTCAAGGAGTTATTGAGCGAATGACGTGGGGTCGTGTAAACATTTTAATCAGCACATTTTGCCATGAAAACATAGAATAACGGCGACGTTTACAGAGTGGAGGCACCCGAAACTTGTTTCATGAGATGACTGGAAGAGATTAACTTGAGAAATATTCGGTCTGTACCGGATATCGAGCCACGCACAGCGCCAGACCGATGCGCGGACCACAGCGTTTTAATTCCGTGGGCAATTTTGGAGAATACAAAGGAACGATATGTTGCAAAGCCCTGAAGATGACAATGTATTTGGCGAAACGCTGGCTGTAAGCTAAATATATTAATGACCAAATATTAAAGGATCTTATTACTATCTATATTTTTTGCAAAACTGAGATGTTCAAATTTGGACAAGTCAAAGACCAGTGTGTGCCCATTCCCGGCCCTGGCCGATATTTTCTTGCGGAAATTTCTACGTACTTCACTGTCGTATTTTTGTTAGATTTCAGTATATCCTCAAGAGATGATATTAAATGTGTCCTTAATGAGATGATGATAAAAATGAGATGATATTTCTCTTTCAATGCTGTTTCTCAATATTCATAATTAAAGATTTACATCCGGTTCTTCTCCCCAGTAGTTGATTTAGCTTGATACAACGAATTTCACTGACTCGTAGCACCATCAGGTGCAATTACAGAGAATTCCAGTTGTATACATACAAAAATTCAGACAGACGCGGGAGGTAAAGGTTGCTTCTCTGAATTTCACATAAATACGTGTACTGGAAATATCTAAATTTGTGCCTGGTGACATGTGTTATAGGAGTGTATTTAGTGGAGCTCAATTTTTATTGTGGTCGCTTATTGTTAGTGGAAAGAACGAGTTTTTGTACCTATCTGTTCGGCAGCGTATCTCTCTTAACTTATCGCATCTGTCAGACCTAGAGTTGTAGTGAGGAGTCATGATAGTATTCTCTGTGTCTCTCTGAAAAATATCAGTTCTGAATTTATCAAGCAGCCTAAGCCTAGCGTGCAGCCTCCGAGTATCTAGGGGCTCCCACCTTAATCCCTCTAACAGTTGTGTAACACTCTATGTTCGTTCGTAGCGGTTTTTAACGAAGCGCGCTGCTTTCCTTTGTATCTTATAAATTTTTTTGGTTAAATCTTTATGAACAGGGTCCCAAATGCTCTCGGCGTATTCGAGGTGTGGCCTAACCAGAGCAAAGTAGGATCTCTCTTTTACTTTTTCATCCGAGGACCTTCCTATTATACGTTTAACAAAACCTAGTTTCTTTAAATATGTGCCGCATATGTTTTGTATATGTGTTCCATACGATATATCTGAAGTTAAGGTAATTCCAAGATATTTTACTGTATCTGAAGATTTTATATTTACTCCACCCACAGTATAGGTGTGGCATTTTTGTGATGACTGTCCCAGAAAAAGAACTGTGGTGCATTTGTTGATATTTAATTCTAACCCATACTCCTGGCACCACGAATGAATGTTGTTGAGGTCTGATGACAGAGCTTCAAAGTCCGCGTCTTTCGATTACTTCACGGTAGATAACTGTATCGTGTGCAAATAATCTTATTTTACTGCTAACTCTAGAACTTAGGTCATTAATATTAATGAATAAAAGAGGGCCGATTACACTTCCTTGAGGAACACCGGATGTGACTTCCACCATATCAGAGCTAAAACCATCGATAACTACTTTTTGTTTTCGATCACTCAGAAAGTCACTTTTCCAATTCACTCCTTTTTCTATTAACTTCACATGATTGTAACTTATATATGAGTTTTTTTTGAGGAACCTTGTCGAATGGCTTCTTGAAATCATGGAATATCGCGTCGATTTGCTTGATCGATTCACCTGATTTTAGGATATAATGAAGGAAGAGCGCAAACTGCGTTTCGCAAGACCTGCCCTTACGGAAGCCGTGCTGACTGCTATGTAAGAAGTTATGATTGTCCAGGAATATCATAATATTACTAACGACAATGTGTTCGAGGATTTTGCATAAAAGTGAAGTATAAATAATGAATAAAAGAGGGCCGACCACGCTTCCCTGAGGAACACCGGAAGTGCACTAAGAACGCCGGACACCCTGTGCACTAAGCATTGGAAGTAAGTGCGCGTGTTGTATCGTGGTACACGTAAGCGTACGTTTTTATCTCTCCCTCGCCAACTGCAACTCACGACTACGTTGAAAGCGATCGCCGAGCAGTGGACATTCGCGCGTGCGTGTCTTCGCACTTGGCACGCATTTCAGTCTTCTTCCTCTCTCCTGGTGAGAAAATAAGAAAACAAACGCGTGTCGAAAGCTCCCGCCCGTGCCAAATCCGCACTTCGCGTCTCCATCACGCATCTCGCACGGCGGATGTTGGGAGGGGAGGTGGCGCCAGGTGCCAGCTGCCCCTTGCGGGCGGGTGGGAAAGCGATGGTGTACATATATCCATTCGAGAGGGCCTGGCATGGGGTGCACGGAGCGAAACTGACGATGCAAAAGCGACTCTACCATTTATCTCAGCACGCACATTTCAGCAAATACACACGGTAAAGTTGTTGTCACACGTCGAGCTTGACGGTTAACTTCTCCTGATATCACCAGAGGAGCTGATATCTTAAATAATTATATAGGGTGAAATAATTTTGCGCTTCGTACATATAAGCCATACTTTTTTAATGTTATTTCCCATGGTTTTGGCATTTAATGGCATAATTAAGGTAATGGCAATGTCGAAGGCATGAATATATATTATGGATTGTTATCTCGTCGCCAAAAACTATTGTCTAGAATTCCGTAAACAAACAACTTTGTGGAAAGTGGTGCCGCCTAGTGATGAAAGACGGAAGTTTAAATGTAAATACAGTCCATAGTTTGAAAACAAACACGTCGTACTGGTTTTACCATGAATATACAAGGGTTGTACATACCATTAATCATAATGCAGTGGATAAAAAATGTAGTTGGATTGTTGGATTGTTAGTTGGGGGAGCCTTCGTCAGGAGCTCGGGCATCTAGACCTTTAGTGGTCCTTTGTGCCTACCCCATTTTAACCTGCCTGCCACATGCAGACAGGGGACAAGAGCGCCACGGTAAAGGTATGAATGGTCACCCATCCAACCCTCGTCCGGGCCCAACATTGCTTAACTTCAGTGATCTTACGGGAACTGGTGTTTCAATGTGGCTAGGCCCTTGTCCCAAAAAAAAAAAAAAAAAAAAAAAATGTAGTACTACACGCGGGACGTAATTATACAATTTTTTAATATCGTCCGGTTTACGGATATATTTAATTCCTCTCCAAATTTAACTACACAAATGCACAATTAACTTCTTAGCACTTCGTGAATATCGCTGTATGGAAATTTAATGATAATGCTAGGTGACTTCATGAGTATTCCCAATGGCCATCATTGGAGTGTAGGAAAAAAGGAATGCACTTACCGCCGCCTTGAACAGATTCTTATTTTTCAATCCAAGTGTCCTATTTTGGGTCCTCGTAGACATATACCCTGTTTTGCAGCCTGGTACGAGGCAAGTTCTGTTTAAACAAAGCATTCTAAATTCTTTATTTAGGCAAAACAGGGTTAATGCACTCCAATTATAATCGGATTCTGGCAAACAACGTAGTCGGCACACGATGAACATTTCATTAACCTCTTACTGATTTCCTGTAATAGACATTTCCTCTCTAGCATTTAAAAAGTAAATTTTCGATAACAAGCAAAGCAAGATATATTAAAAGCATCAATTAATTCATATCTCCTCGATCGTTATTGAATATCCACCACTGTCTCACGTTAGCAACAATAAACTACGTCTATTTACAATAACAACAGAACAGACTCTGACAGACACAAAATGTTGATTGCAGGTATTGTTGTATATGTTGATTGAAAGTTACACTCGTTGCATTTATTGAAAGTTGTCATAATGCTGTTTAAAACGTTTCCTTAAACTTCCCCGAAAAAAAGTCACTTCAATAATCTCAGGTACAACCTGAAGAAGAGCGTCGTTTTTATACAATAAGAAGAAGCAGCTGATAATTCTTTCGGTATAAGTACATAATTTTCCACATCCATTCCATCCTTTATAGTGTTTGGGCGTTGGCTGTGCGCATACAAGACATGTAGCGAAAGAGTCAATGTTTACAGTGGTTTTCTTTTGATAGATGTGTTAGTTTTGAACCGTAGGGTGTCCCATACTTGGAATTTCTTGGATACTTGTAAAAAGTTGCAGGTGACTGCATTCTTGCAACACCGTATTTATGCATATGAGAATTAGAAGTCGAGCAAGAGTGAGATTGGCCAGAGCGTGGGTGGCAGACTGGTTAGTATGTGATTGCGCTGGAGCTTATGCATCGAGGGTTCGATCCCCGCCCGATTGCTTTTGACTCTCGAGATTTAGGATATGGGCTCAGCCTGTTTTTTTTTAGTATTTCAAAGCTAAAGGTTATGCATTGTGAGTAGAATCAGAAGTCTTAATGTGTTCGATTTTTCGGCGCTAAAACGAGGAAATTCGACTTTTTTACAAACTATTTATTCAAATGAAGGGTATAAGCGGTTTGAATACTTTGTTTTAACTTTCGTATTTACGTTTTTTACGTTTTAGTTAAAAAAGACTAATGCAATGTCTTAGAATTTGAATGAGAAATTTGCGTTTCTCTTCGAGTGTTGTTACCGATGTATAAACGTTCAAGTCTCTGCTCCAAAAATTGAAGAAACTACCTTTAAGCGCATTCGCCAGAACTACCTGTCGACAAATGAAGATCGCCTCTATAGTATTGTGTGCTTGAAGGACACTTATTGTTCAAACCGCGTATAAACAGTTATTTTTGCACCCGTTCTAAGTTGTTGTTGTTTACACTAAAAGTAAACCCGTTGTTGTGTTGTGTAAGTTGTTATTTAAACACAATTTAACAGCCCGTTATTGTTTTTACGCGGGGTAAGAAATTTGGAAAAGTGGAGACCGAACGACTGAATTTGCGTTCTGGTGTTTTAATGAAAATCAGGTGTAAAGGCTATTAGGAAAAGCATGTTTGTGGTATAGGTCGAAAATGCTTGCTGAATTATGATGATGGAAGGTGTAAATTGGGCAACTGTTTCAATTAGGCAACTCGCAATCAGGTTTTTCGAAAGCGAAGAAGTAATGAGAAGGGAAAAGAAAGCGGTCATTTATTTGAGAGCAGAATACAAACGCGGGCTTAACTGCCACCGAAGGTAGCAGCTTAAGCTAGTCGTAAGTAAAACTAACGAGTCCATTACTGGGGAAAAAATGACATTTGAAATCTGTCAGTATTGCAGTCTCTTTCTTTTACATTACCGTAATATGTCGGCTCTGTCAAAATACGTTGAACATGCGACAAGCATTGCTTGAGTACATCATATCGCTTAGTGCGTTCGCACTAGACGATACGAAAGACATATCGCACATCGCAGTAGTGTCTCATTGCTTCCTTTTCCTAAATCTCTCTTGTGTTGAGCTGCGTGCGTGGTGACGACCCGCCAATCTGCTCGCGGAATCTCACGAATAATTTGTAAACAGGACGCCCCTCGGTTACTCGTCGCACGACTCTTAAACACTTATCGTAAGCTGCGACTGCGCAGGACCGTGACCGGACTTCCCTCTCCCTCCGCGCGCATACAACCGGACTCCGCGCCGTTAAATGATACTCGCGAAATCAGCGTTCTCCATCACATCGGATCCTCTGGTTGTGGTTGGAAACGAAATTCTCGTCCCTTGCATCGATCATTAACAAATAGTGTTGGCGAAAATTTTGAAAAAGTAAAAGCGATAGTGAAATGGTTGATTATGGAGAGAGCAAAACAACTCAAGCTTGAGTGAGAGGGTGATTACCAAAACAAAAAAAGCCTTTAATGTGATATAGTACTAAAATAGTGTTAACGGCAGCAATTTTACTGTACAGATTGTTAAATGGACAGATTAACAGGATATATTAAGTCTGAGTCACACGATACTTGACCTTGTACAAGTCCGAGGATGCTAGCGAGTACTGGATTTATAGTACGAAACCTAGCATGCTTGAAATCTTTCCAGGAGCTATCACACGAACTTGAACTTGCACAAGGTCCGTTTAGTAGATCTTTGATCTAGTACAGTAGCGGAAGGAGTTTGACGACCGAAATGGATGATTTTGAACGAAGACGACGGCTTTTAGCCGCTGCAGCTCCTCAACCTCAATTGCCTCAGGTACCCAAGCCATTGTGTCTTGTTGTGAGGTTTGAGTTGTTTATTTGATGGTCGTGGGAAATTGTAATTGTCACGAGGGACTATGGAGGCGCTTAAATAAAAAATTGACGACCGCATTGCAAAGAGCAAAGGTCATTGGTCGGAGGCTACTAGGTCCTACTCGGAGCAAGTATCAAACTAGTACCGAACCAATTACGAAAACAAGGATACCAGCTAGTATGCTAGCGATCATGCAGGGTTTCCAGTATGCTTGGTCTGTATCAAACGATACTTGACCTTGCACAAGCCCTAGTATGCTAACTACCATCCTCAGACTTGTACAAGGTCAAGGATCGTGTGATTCAGGCTTGAAAGATATGAAGGGAAATTTTAGGGGAAAATCTAGTTTGGCATCCATGAGCCCATTCCAGTGTCGTTTTCACCACGCACTCTCCTCTTTCCCTTATGGGACACTCAGGATCCTTGCGACACATAATCTCCAGCAGTGATATAGGAATAATTTAAAGTTCGTATTAAAGCGCGTGAATAGTGTAAACCGCCGGATGAACTGAAAAACGAAGGTACTGTTTGCAACGCACTCCTACGACAAAGGAGCCAACGACCCAGCGTGTTGGTTCAGTTTGTTCGCGAGGAGTCCCTCTAACATTGGGCCGGGTCTAGGGTAACTCCGACGTAAAGAGAGAATATGGCGACACATCAAAATTAAGTTCTCCCTCGAGAAAAAAATACCATCTGAAGACTTAAATGATGGTTAGAATGGCTAAGGTGCATAGCTAGCTAGGTACATTCGAAGTATAATAAAAGCAAAGCCGAAAGGGTTAAGTGCTGTGAGAAAAACATGTTACCAGAAGATTGTTCAAAATAAAAATTTATTCCTAAAATTACAAAAAAATCAGTTATTTACTCCATAGTATTATTCCGTGAATTTCTCTTTCAAATGAGAGTTTGTACTTTGATATGAGTATCATATGCCCTGAGATTTAGATTACGAATATAACGGAAATCTACGAGAAGCTCAAAATTTCATATTCCTGCAAATAGGAAACCGATGAAAATATTGCAGTATAATTAGCTGACAATGTAGTGAAATGTCCAGAATATTTGGTGAAAATTGGAGAGGGGGCAAGGGACAGTCATCGTTCGAATTGACATGGAATTACCCTTCGGCAATCGGATAGGTGTTAGTCAGGAAATGTTCCTAACATTTAATCATGGAAAAATAATTTCCATCCTGGAGTTTGTACCAGGCTTGGAGGAGTTCTACATCTACGTACTACACCGCGAGCCGCCGCATGGTCGTGTGGCAGGGGGTGTTAGGTCACCAGCCGTGTAAAGGTGTAAGTTTTTTTTGGAGATGAAATTGTGACATGTGTTATGGGAGTGTGTTTAGTGGAGCTCAATTTTTATTGCGGTCGCTTATTGTTCGCGGAAAGAACGAGTTCTTGTACCTATCTGATCGGCAGCGTATCTCTCTTATTTTATCGCATCTGTCAGACCTAGAGATGTAGTGAGGAGTCATAATAATATTCTCTATTTCGCTCTGGAAAATATCAGTTCTGAATTTATCAAGCGAGCTAAGCCTAGCGTGTAGCCCCCGAGTCTCTAGGGGCTCCCACCTTAATCCCTCTAAAAATTGTGAGACACTATATGTACACTCGTAGCAGTTTTTAACGAAGCGCGCTGCTTTCCTTTGTATTTTATTATTTTTTTTGGTTAAATCTATTTGACCAGGGTCCCAAATGCTCGCGGTGTATTCGAGATGTGGCCTAACCAGAGCGAAGTAGCATCTCTCTTTGACTTTTTCATCCAAGGACCTTCCTATTATACGTTTAACATAACCTAGTGCCGAGGCAGTTCGGTTTCCTCGCCGTGATGGCTGTGGAGGGTTGTATTAGTCCTCGGGCATGTTTCCGAGAGCTACAAGTCTACACGTTACAAGTCACGTGACTGTTTACACATGGGGGATGGGTTACTCTGATATACCAAACCAAAGACTGGTACCAGTCCAAAAAAATGGCGGTACTAGTCCAAATAAGTATGTGATTACATCCCGCGTATGGTACTACATTTTTATCCTCTGCATTATGAATACTGGTAAGTAAAACCGGTAAGACGTGTTTATTTACGAGCTGTCGACTGTGTTTATATTTGAACTGCCGTCTTTGATCGCTAGGCGGCGCCACAAAGTTGTTTGTTTACGGAATTCTAGGCAACAGTTTTTGGCGACGAGTCAACAATCGATATGTATATTCATGGAAAATATTAAAATATCCCGATGTTCCACACTTTAACTTATTAGTAATAAACAATTATGTATCAATTCGTTTATGTTGAGTAATATTATCATTAATAACAGGAAATACGAACTGTAAGTTACGATAAATATTATTGACGTCAGCAACCGGTGTGTTACCATGAAGTTTCGTTATAATATTTACGTTGTAACGCCATTAATAGTGCTTCAATAAAGATAAAATCAAATGAACATGATATCTTGAAATGCAAGGCTTATTAATAACTACCAATTAGAGCTCATCCTTCAAGAAATACAGCGCAATAAATGATTATATCTTATGATTTTAGGTTTTCCTGAAAACTAGCATTCTCCTGGGATATTTTAAGGTATATGTTGGGACATTCAATTGCTTTTCAGCACATATTCAATCGCTTTTATTTACCCGATAACATTGCACTAACTTTTGAATCGGAAATATTGCCCAAAATGTATTGTAATCATCAAAATACGAGTTATGTATGGTCTCCATTAGGCCCGCCATTTTTTTGGACTGGTACCAGTCTTTGGTTTGGTCATAGAGTAAGTACATATAGAGTGGCAAAGATAGAGGGAGATTCGGATATGAGTTTTAAAAATAATACTTTGGCCGATAGATGGCACAGGTGTATCGAAGTTGCACGACAAGCCTTAACAAATGAGCTTTGGCACACGGCCACTTCATTTAATGTCGCATAACTCACATGATGCTCTTATGATGATTTCGGTGCCTGGATGTTTACTATTCGACCCATAGCAAAGGAAACAAATCTTATTGAGTCGTCGAGATAAAATTAAACATGTATTTTTATGTGCCTTCAATGAGCATCGTCTGTAATTAATCGAATTCACGTCAATATGATAAGACACGCGATTACCAAACACGGAGTCAACTGTTTACCGGTGTATCATAGCAACGACAAAACAATTGATATTCAATAAAAAGCACACAACAGCCATGGTAAATCCACCTCTGTATGTTGACGCAAAATCACCGAGTACCACTACCGCCTCCAAGTGGCCTTCTCCGTAAGTCAAAATTCTTTCTCCCCTAAGGTGGTGACACCTGAGAAATTCTTCCCAAAGCTCTCAAAAATGTATGTCCAGTTTTAAGCATTGCTTTGCCCCTCTCTATATATCTACTCTATGGTTTAGTGTATCTGAGTAACCCATCCGCCTCGTGAAAATAGCAACGCGACTTGTACTAACTTGTAGACTTGTAGCTCTGAGAAACAGGCCACTGGTAACCCTTGTTTACATCGATCTCGGAAGGGAGATGAATTCGTCGTATCCATGGAAAGACTACTGCGCTCGTAGTTGGCGTCGTGTTGGCCATTCCTCCCTCCCTCCCTTGTCCCATGTCCCGCCCAGTTGGGACGAGGAGGGGAAGAGGAGGAAGAGATGGAGATAATGAGGAGAGGGAGAGGAGGAAATGGCGTGTATGTATTACGTACGCGGGACGCATCCCAACCCGAGTACGCGAAGGACGAGACGGGACGGACAGACGCGGCTAATTAATCGATTGATTGCGCTCCGCAGACAAAACATACACTCTCCTAAGAGACTTCTCCGTCGCCCACCAGTGTGACGGGGAGGGACGGGGGTGGGGGTGGAAAGGCCGATCGAAAGGGAGGGGTGGGGGGCGAGGAGGTGCAAAAACTAAACGGGGGGGTTGGGGGGGGGGGGAGTTGTTTTATCTCGCTGGAATGGTCACCGCGTGCAACTGAAGAAGCGACGACGGCGAAGGTTAGGAGGGGAGTGAAGGACTCCTACTTAGGAGCTCACTGAGTAGGAGCTTCCGTTGCTGCTGCTGCTGCTGCTCAATAGGTGGCAGGGGTGGTAATCGTGGGTCGTTAAGTGAACAGTTTAATAATTTTTTAAAAATGAGTCGAAAATAAATTCCCAGGTCATAATTCCTTTAAGGTAGTGCGAGCGAGATAGTTCCGTAATCATAATAGAGGCCATATTCGATATATACGTTTTAATTTCACCAACAGCGAGGCACACGAATTAAATATTGCATTGTTAATGGTACAATAAAATAGTTTTGCATGACGGAAATTGTAAGTAATCAAATGAAAATATCTAAATAAGTCTTAAACTTGACTCATTTTTTTCACGCGGTTCGCTTGAAACTCCAAAACGAAATGCTTATTGTGATTCTGAAGAATTTACTTCGGTGACAATATGATTAATTAAAAACAAAATGAGTGAAAAAACACAAACTACACACTGTTGATTTTTTGACGAGGTTTAAGAGTAGAAAATGCCTCATTTGTTAAATAAGGTCTCTCTGGAGAGCATACACGTACCATTTCCCATATAAAAGGGCTGGTATTTTTCGGCAAATATCTTGGAAAATAATATGGTACACTGAGAAAAAACTCTGGTTGTACAGCTGTAATTCTAGCTTTATAGCCAGAATATCTAGCAGTATATGGGACAGCTAGACGTGTAGCTATACAGTGAGAAATTTCTAGCAGAGCCATCTACCCGTCTAAATAGATATTTCTAGGAAGACGGCAATACGGTATAGCAATCCAGCCATATGGAGTAGCTAACCAATTGCTTCGCATATAACACCAGCTAGGCAGATTAGCCACTAGCTAGATATATTGCCGATAATCTGTTAAATTTCTAGCTGGTCTACGGTATATTACGAATATGTATGTATTTATACATAAAATACTTCTTCAGAAAAAATAACTTTCCTGTGCATCACAAAAATGGAAGTAGTATATGCGATGTCGAATAAATCTGAAAGCATTACACTTGGCTGCATACTGGATAATTTTGAACAAGTTTAATCACATGAAATGAAAAATATCTCAATACTGGAATGAAAAATATTTTACCTAACGCATGCTACTAACTTATTTAATACGTTTTGCTTAAAAATTTCTTCCGTGGAAGAGTTCTAGTAGGAAATAATAAAAAACATTTCGCAGTTGATACTTACCGTCAAACATAGACCCGTACGGCCGTATCCATAGATTTCCGCAAAAAGGTGCTAGTAGGTGACTAACTTAGTCAGCTACTAAGAGATCTTACTCGCATACGAAAAAATAGTATTCTTAGAGCCTTTCCACTGAGCTACTAACCTAGCATGCTATTATCGCCACTATCGTATCGGAGTACATAATTGTAGGTAGCGACTGCCCTAGAAACAATGAAGCTGAATGTATAGAAAAATCGGGAATACGTGCTTGTTATAAACTTTATTTTTGCCACACGTAGTAATACACCACAAACTTGCACAGATCGTTTATAAAATCAATTTGACACACTGCAGCTTCACCACATCAAAGTTTTACGTACTCCATCCACTCGCACCAAATTAAGGTATCAGTTATATTCAAACAATCACAGTACTTTCTTGAGGTTTTCACCGTTCCGTCAATATAAAAACACTCAAAATGGAAAATGTTTGCCTCTAGTTAATGGATAATATCTGCCATTTACACAGAAAATGTAAAAATACTCACATTCACAAACTAACCATCATTCTGTAAACGAAAAACGAACATGCACACGGTACAGCGAACATTGTCACTATTTAATCTGGATACCTATTTGTCCCTTCATGAATCCTTTCTGAGCATAAAATAAAACGAAACTTATTTAACTTATCCACTTACAAGATAAAACATAAAATATGATGCGATACACTGTTGAAGCACTGGAAGAAAACATTTTTCTGCGTGAACCATAACAACGTTCTGCAACCATAACAAAAACGAAACGAAATAGAATTACGGCAGAATGTAAACATATCAGCGCTTTGATGTAAACATATTCGCAATTACAATCATTACCTGTGCGAAATCATTACAATTCAATATGATAACAATGGTACGTCTTTATATCAATGTAAGACATATTTCTACGACAACAAACAGTAATATACTCGAGTTTATTACTCTGAAGCACGTCACTTGATGCAGTAGTCACGAAAACCAATATGCACTTGTAAATTGTTTACGAGGCTTCCTCCTCGACACATTATTTAAAATGGGCTCTTATCTCGTAGAGTAATCATCTAAAAACACAAATAAAGAGCACTAACGTCCAATGATTTTTAAAAATGCAATCGTTACCCTCAAAAACAGTCCATACACACACAACTATTTATGCACTTTATAATGCTGTGAGGCATAGCACTGATAAAACGAGATGAAGAAGAGGTGATAACCACTTTACGACGCTCAAAACCACACTAATCATCTCACTAGCTCTTCCTTTTTCGTTGAATAAAACACTCATGAAGCACTACGGAGTACCACAACACACTGATAGACTAAGAGCAAATAATTAAAAAGCTCAGTTAGATCCAGCAACAGTACTACACGTCGCATCCGCCAGACTTGAGAAAAGCAATTCCACCGGTATCTTTGGTATTTTCGCCTGAAATCTCTGTTATGGCTTCAAGTTATCACCCGAGGTGAACCTCCCGATGTTGACCTCGTGGTTCACTCTGCACTAGAAAGAAACAATGGCGGAATGAGACAACCATAGGTCCGCTAAGAAGCGACCGAGCCGAGTCACGTGACTCAAGTTGGAAGCGAGTCTGTACAGCTCACCGGATGAGCTTACCAACCAAATCATTTCACTGTGCATCTAAACACCGTCTGCTATAAATCTATAGGTACCCAGCTTAATGCGACTGACTGTACAGTATCTTACATACCTCCACAGCTATAAAATCTGCTGATTCAGCAAAACTAAAGCACCAATCCGTTTTAGCCGTAAAGCGTATGCACTTTTTTTTCAGTGTAAGGGGTTAAATTTTTGGTGTCTATGGAAGGGTGATACATTTTTCTTTAAAATAAGACCAAATTCATTTATTTCTAGGTAAAGTGATATTTCGCTCAAACTACCTTAATTATTTCTGTTTATTCGTCGGAATACACTATACACTCAACAGTGGAAATTATCTTCTTTTTCATAAAAAAGGATAAGTGTGAATGTGCGGCCAATTATAACGACCCAACCACTGCACGGAATGACGTAAAACTTTGTAACGTGATTCCTTATGTTACTCGGAAGGTTTATGGCTACTTTATGTTTACCTATTGGTCTCCGGTTCGACGCCAGAGGAGTAAAAGCGTGCCCTTAAGAAATACATGAAAAGTTCGTTTTTCTGGCATGCAGATCTTTTTTCTTTTGCATATTTAAATTAGTAATAATGGTTGTATAAAGTCGCAACGAAGACCACTGGAAAGAAAAATAAATAAACCTTCTCATTATTGCAATCGATTTTTGTTTTTTAACTGATTCACTTTAAATTTTGAAAAAAAATCATGAAATTGCTGAAAATTCAGTGTTTTTGGTACGCTGTCCCCTTGAAGACCAATGGCATTGTTGTAGCAGACCCACATATGGATATATGTATTGGCCCAGAATGTATCAATTGAGATAGAAGATTCCTTAATATCCATAAGAAATACATTGTGCGTGATACATTTCGAGATATTTCGTTTGCTATCGACAGGATAAAATAAGTTCAATGTGTTCACACCAGTTGAATTTCAACGAATAACCATCCACTAGTACAATGTATAAATATACAAATTATTCCGTTTTAAGGAATTCTCTCTTCAAAACTTGTATCTTCTGTTGCGAGGTTAAGTCCTGTTTTATCGCTCACTTGTGCCAGAGAGGTAAGCGGTGTCACCACACATGTATCCTTTGGAGCCACTTAAAAAAGCTCCTTATGTGTTAACAATGTATGAAATATTTTTGTAGTCAGTTGGTAATACTCTGTTTTTTCTATTTTGTCATATTCTAGAGCAATAAATTTCAATATAAATGTTTTGACTGGAGATTTCAACGTTAATAAGTTGGTGCATGGACATTTTCACGTAAATCTGTTGATAACGAAAATTGTCTCAACCACTTAAAAGCGGTTCTTCATATGTTTTATATGTGTGCTGTCCACGAAAGGCCTGCTGTTAAGTTGATTCCCATGTATTTGGCTTCACCTGACGACTTTATGTTTACTCCACCCAAAGTGTACTTACAGATGGCATTGGTGTGCTAATATCCGCAAGAGGTGTACTGCAATGAATTCACTAAGATTCACTTAGTTCTACCCCTCACTCCTGGGACCATGTCTTGAATGTCGTTCAGTTTCGATGATGGATATTCTACGTCTGCAAATTCGCCAATGTCGTAGTAGCAATCCGCATCGTCTGCAAATAATCTTGTTATGCTAACCCGAGAACTTAGGTATTCTATATAAATAATGAATTAAAGACAGCCGATTACACTTCTTAGTGGAACACCGGATGCCACTCTACCCATCTCCGAGCTTATTCCGTCAATAGCTACATTTTGCTTGCGACCACAGGGAAAGTCACGTATCCAGATCACTATTATTTGGTTTACACAGCATCATTGCAATGTGAATGTGAGTTTCTCGTGAGTAACCTTGTCGAACACATTCCTGGGATCAGGGAATATCGCGTCAATTTGGTTCTTTGATTCTCCTTATTTTAGAATTTCATGAAGAGAGAGCGCACTCTGCGTTTCGTGGAATCCACCTTCATGGAAGCCGTGCTGACAACCCTTGGAGAAGGGATGATTTTTCCTGAAATTTCATAATATTGCTAACGATAACGTGCTCAATAATCTTGTATTACAATGATGTTTATGATATCGGCCGGTAATTTCCTGGGTCATGTCTGTTTCCTTTTTTAAATATTTGTGTGACGTTGGCTTCGGATAATGAGTCGCTAAATATGAACTCTAGAAATAGTGTGATCTGTGGCGCTCCAGGAGAATGCGTGCAGGTATTCCTTTCAGACATGGAGATTTGCTGCATTTGATCGAACGTAGTTGTTTAGTTATCGCACCACGTTGAATAATGATGTCAGCCATCGTCTCATTAATGACTGAAATGTCTGAATACGATGTCTTCCTTAGTGTATTGTTCTTAATTCTCTCGTCGCATTGTTTTTAATTTTTCTTTTGTTTCATTTCAAGATTTCCAATGTAAGCATGTAAAATCTTCATGGAAAAATATACTTCAAAAGGTAATACATTTTTGTCCGGAGTTTTTTCGAACCTGAGTTGGAAAAGACCTTTCACCGTCAATGAGAGATTGAATTCAACTTTAATCTTCTGCAAAGAACACTCAATTAATTAATTATTTTCGGTTCATTAATAAAAGCAATTACACCGAGTCATTAATTTTCTTGCTTTTTAAAACTGTTGTAATTTTCAGATAAAGGTCGAAAACTGCATCAATGATGTTAAGAGGAAAATCTTATTCCAAGTGAATGAAAAATAAGTTTAGGGCTGCAGGACGGTCACAGAGGAAATTGCGAATAAAGTGTGTGTTTGGCAAATCCTTAGAGTACTCGGCGATGGTATGGGACCCATTTGAGGAAGATCACGTTAAAAAGCTGGAGAAAGTTCAAAGGAAGGCAGCGAGGTACGTTCTGAATGGGAGGCATGGGAGGACTGAAAGCGTGACAGAGGTGATGAGAGTCTACAGAGCAGGCGGAAAAGAAGTAGAATTTGCGGGTTGTATAGAATAATTAAGAACGAAACAGCATGGGTTGAGCTTTGAACAGAACTCGGAAGAGCCATCTTTCATCAGCAAGAATGTACATATGTTCAAAGTAAAGCAGAGATCCCAAAAACAAATGTTTAAAAAATTCTCATTCCTCAACAGAACAATTATTGAATGGAACCAGTTACCTGGAGAGTTGTTTAAACCCTTACCATCTGACATAGTGGCATTCAAAAAGAAATACAATAAATGCATGCAAAGACTTTGATGTGCACCATTTATGCAGTTTTATTGGTGATATTAATGTCTATGTTTATGTTTAACGATGTTTTTGAGTATCTGTGATTTTGTTTATATTTCGCCTCACGTGGTATCTTTTGACGTAACTTTACAGTACCACTTGACCTTTGTCTATTCGTACTGATCTGTGTGAATTAATAAATATCATTTGGTTCACCTTCCGGAAGCAAATGCGCGTGGCCTGAGTTCGAGTCTTAATAGAGACATCCGAGACAATTGATGTTTTCCAGCGGAAAATGTGCGCGTTCGTTGAAGGAAACTTGAGCAAATACTCGTCATCAGTGAAGAATAGGAGGTGGGTTAACACTTGGCTATCCGAATGAATAGCTTTCTCCGCTGGTTAACGATCACCGAGACGAGTAATCTGAACTCGAAGCTCCATGTGTCGTCATAAAAAAAAATTCTTTGGGAATCATAAACCGCCTCACCAAATTGTTTGACCGAAGGGAAGTGGGCGTGGAGAAATAGATATGGGTGTCTTCTAAGAAATATAAACTCAGGCATATCTCATTCGAAGAGGAGAAGGGCGCAGTTTCAACCGGAGTCGTAGCCACACACCTTGAGAACACACTCTTTAAACACGACCACCGTCCCACAATGTCCATTTGTGTCCATTCATATTATATGTATTCTCCCTCACGACACTCTTCGAGAAAGTTCGGCTGTTCTCTTGACGGGGGATGAGGGTTGGGAGAGGGTGGGGCAGGGTGAAGGCGTTTGGGGGAGGGAGGTTGGCCCTCTTCAACCCTCTCAACATTTCCTCCTCGTGATATGACCCCTTTGGAAGCGGTGGAGCGGGAAGTGAAGTGGGGTGGGGATGACCCAAAGCACACTCGTCCCGTATTTCTATGGTCCACGCCCCGAAAAGCGAACACGCCTACGCCTATTGGTGAAGCGAGGATGACGGAGGGAGGCAGGCAGAGTGTAGGAGACGGGAGAAGAGTCGAGGGCATCGCGGGCACACAACGGGCACTGGAATGTATTGCGATATCCCACTTCCACCGTCCGCCCTCACCGGCGCTCCAAGTTGCGATCCCACCCAATCGCGCACTGCGATATTGCGCAATGGGTCCATTCATAGTCCTCAGGCCGTTTTCCTCGGCACATTTATTGGCACAAACTCTTGATAACATGACCAGGAATAGCTAAGTGCGTTCTTTTGTTTAAGATTTTTATCAATGAACTGGCAAAATGAAACTGAATGGAAACGCAATACATTCACTCCTATATGATAAATTCAGAACTGATATTTTTCAGAGCGATATAGAGAATATTATCATGATTCCTCACTACATCTCTAGGTTTGATAGATGCAATAAAATAAGAAAGATACACTGCCAATCAGATAGGTGCAAAAACTCGTTCTTTCCACGAACAATAAAAATTGAGCTCCACTAAATACACTCCTATAATACATGTCACAATTTCATCTCCAAAAAACGTACACCTTTACCACCACCACGTGGACGACTAACTCCCCCTGCCACACGCCCAAGCGGCGGTCCGTGGTGTATTATGTAGATGTAGATTTAACCAATTAGTAACATGTAGATTTAACCGGTATGTAAGCCTTGTGTCTCTTGGAGACCGTGCCTTCAAAACTTTTTTCCCTCATGGAAATGGCTGGAGTTGCCGATGCAGTCGCTGGCTAGATTGCTTAATATAGTGCAAATTTATTGCTCATTAAATATCATGATCCCAAAAAAAGAACTCTGTTATATTTCCACCAAACTTTTCATATCACTCACCGACCTAGGTTTCGACAAAACAATGTCATTTTCAAGGTGGCAGTGGCATAGTATTGTCAAAATGACATAGTATTATTGCCTTGGCAAAGTATTGTCGAAACTTATGTCGGTAAGTGATAATAAAAATCGTGTGGAAGTATAATATAGTTCTCTTTTTTGAGATTATAACACCTATAACCAATTTCCACAAGATATCGCCTGATTCGCTAAACTTCATTGCTCATTGAGTAATGATTTCATTATTTTGGTCAGTATAAATTTGACAGATTTTTAACAATACACGTGCCAGTCACGGCATTACCTTTACGAATTCACACAAAAGTGCACATAAATTCTTAATTCTACGGAGAAAAAGATCATTCGCCTCGACCGGGACTCGAACCCGAATCCCTCGATATCGCGCCGAGTGCTGTAGCCAATTGCCGAGTTCCGCTCCGGACGATAAACTGTCGACCACTTGGCACCTTTCGTTTTTTGTAGACTATGGGACAGCGCTGGGTTACTTTCCATCCTTTCACCAGTCCCCAAGTAATCCTCCTTTGCCAACTAATACAGCTCTCCTAAACGGCGAAAATTACGTTAGTTATCGGTCTCCTCCACGAGATAATTGACCAACTAACTGACGATGTTAGGTCACACTCTTTTTCCTTGGGTTGCATTGGTTGATTAGATACCATGTGTCTACTCTGACTGATGATCCCCAATGCAGCTGGGGATCAGGTACTTAAGGTAGTCCGAGCCAGATAGTTCCCTAGTCATAATAGAGACCATATTCAAATTATACGTTTAAGTTTCACCAGCTGTAAGACACATCAATTAAATATTGCATTTATAATGGTGCAATAATATAGTTTTATATGAGAGAAATTGTTATTAATTAAATGAAAATATCTCAATAAGTCTTTAACTTGACTCATTTTTTCCGCGCGTTGCGTTTGAAACTCCTTCAAAACGGAAGGTTTTTTTGTGATACCCAAGAACCTATTGCGGAGACAATATGATTAGTTTTCTAAAGTAGTTGAGAATAGATATAAACTACACGCTGCTATTTTTTTTACGACATTTAAGTGTTAGAAATTCTTCATTTGTTAAATAATGTCTCTCTGGAGTGCATACACGTATCATTTCCCATGTAAAAGGGCTGGTATATTTTGGCAAATATCTCCGAAAGTAATGTGGGAAGGGATAGAAGTTTTGGTGTCATTGGATAGGTGATATATTTTTCTTTAAAATGAGACAAAATTCATCGATTTCTAGGTCAAATGATAATGCGCTCCTACTACCTTAAGGGGAATCAAGGGGAATTGACACCCCCACCACCTCTTTGGGCAGATTTTTTTTGTCCTGCATGTCAGAGGTGACCAAAAATAATTGCTTGCCGGCTATTCGTCAGGGAATTTAACCTATTGGTTGTAAGTATATGAGCAAAGATCCAATCCAATTACATTCGCCATATTTCTTGAAAGAGTATGCCCACACTCATCTCTGTTAATTACATTAGCTAGCAAACAAGGGGACCAATTTCTAATAGCCAGCAAGCAATTATTGGGGCACGGCGCGTACTGCACGCAGTGTGCAGGACGAAGTGTTTATTTGATGGGACATGCATGCAGTGAGGGTGCCAGGGTTTCTTTTCAGGGGAATCTTCGTTGAGTATGAGCATCGGAGATGTGTGAAAAGTTCAGATGATAAGTAGCAAAATTGCGTGTTTAAGTAACTGAGACTTTTGTCCTTGCACTTTAACTACCGTTTTTTAAAATAATTATGCTGCGCATATTTCTAATTGAATGCAATACCCACGGTTATTTATGTCTAGAAATTATAAATATTTGATGAAATCTTTTAATGTCCTTGTTAAATAGGCAAATCAATTCATAAAATATGGATCGATCCCAGCCCCTTGGAAAATTCGTGTCCAAACCAATGCCTCCAGTAGTTCGAGATCTGATTGCAAAGTGATTTTTACAACTGGAATATTTTACCGGGAGAAATGCTGTCACGCCATGCGAATGCAAGGTGGCACTTTTTAGAGAAACACATGGAGGGTGGATCTTATGGCGTGGTGGAAAATGAAATACTTGAGATAGATAGGACCCTGAAAGTATAGCAAACCGGGAGGAGATTCTCTGACTTTCAGCATAACCCACCCTTTATCGGTACACTATTTAAAATAAAAATAAACATTGGTGGTGTCCTGTTGCCGTCCTCAACGTTGTGCTCCGTCCGTGAACTTCGCTCTGACCCGAAGTTATTGCTTTTTGAGAATCGTTGAAAAGGTTGTCGCCTCCCCCCCAAAGAATCGAATATTTTCCATTTAAATATTTTTCCGCCGTCATCTGATCGAACCTACGACCCTCGGGTTGGAAGTCGAGCGCGCTACCATTGGGCCTCCATGGCCATCCATCCATATCCAAATCCTGTTCCCCTCAACGTGGGTCTAGGAGTTCACTTAAGCTGTATCCCAACTCGCCATTTTGGCAGCTATCTCGGCAGATTTAGGGAGGACACCATCTTGAAGTGAGTCCCAACTCGTTAGGCAGCAAGAGGGAGCGGAAATAGATGGCTTTTTTGGGCATCGGATTTAGGGTTGATGGAGTTTATCCTAAATGTGCCTCCATATTGAATTTCTCAAAATGCAAAGTGCTGCATGCGACAGAGAAAACATTCGTCGTAACCATTTCCTCCCCCACCTAAAAAAAAAACACATGACTTTTGTGTGATCCGAGAGAAAAAGTTACCTACACTTCAATTTGAAAATGTCGACATATAGCAAAACTCAGGAGAACTATCTGACACCTTAATGAGAACACAATTGAGACTTGAAATAGAAGCGGGATTGTTATAATATGAATATACATGCCTCACTCAAAATGTTAATACGTAAACAAATAATTTATAAAATGTTAACCATAAAAAGAAAATACAAAAAGATGTCAAACCTTTTACGAATACTTAAACGAGTCGCTATCTACTATTAGAAAAATATATTTAAAATAATTTAGTAAATAGCATGTATATCTGATAAAAACTCATCATATATTACTCAGCAGCCCCGGCCAATTTACATTTTCGATAAAGGAAATAATTGATGTAAAAGCACACTTCCCGTAGTCATAATCAGTGCTACCTATCTGTCTTTTTATAAAAAGAACAATCCTTTTGAGGAATGATAAAATTAAGGGCTGAATGATAAATATCAGCAGGTAGAAGTGGATTGACATCAATGCAAGAGGTTACCTCTGTTTTGTCACAGAAAGTCGGGTCCAAACTCATGCATGGAGTTAGAGGATTTGTTAATTTGAAATAACTCAAGATAATTGACTGTCTCAAGTAATAATTTGCTGTGGGATGATTTTAGCTTACTTATTATAATAAGTAAATATTTATAAATGACTGGGCAATTACAGTTAAAATCAGGAATATTATAGTCACCAAGTAATAGAACATCTCTGTATTGATATACAGTTTTGATACCTTCAATTGTATTGCAATGATTCTCACAAGCAGAACTATTGGAATTTGGAGAGAGATACATGGCACCAAGTAGGTAAATAGCATGCATATGTGATAAAAATGGATTAATAAATGAACGATAGACCACTCATACAAACTGAGGAACTACTACACTCTACGACAATCCCTTTTTAAGTATTCTACTGGTGAAAAGAAGGTTTGTTGAAAGTCAGAGAAACTCCTGGATTTCGACACTTTCTGTGTCCTATCAGCCTAGTATATAACAATACCAAATTTAGCTTACCACTGAGAAGTCAGTAGTAAACTATACAAAACACAATTCAGAATTTAATGGTTAACAACTAAGAATTCTCCAAAACTAATAAACTTTAAGTAGTTACTGCTGAAAATGCTTAAAAGTAATGGTGATATCTGATTCTTGAAATGCCTACCAATCTGCCTTGAACAATATCTTCTAGGATTTTTAACAGCAACTATTACACGACCGAAATAACTTCTCGTTTTAAACGGTATTTTTCCCCAAGCAAATGACAAAAACTATACCTTTAGTTTAAAAAAATACGAATTTATCACCCAGCAAACCTACACTAGGAGTATCACTACCAATGATAACTTAAGATTCTCAAAACTAGGAAAATAATTACCAAGATTATTCCCAAATTGCAGCCAAAAATAGCCGAAGGGACCTATAGTATTATAAATATCATCATAAACACGGACCAACGAGAATTTTTCTACTATCCGCGATCATATGTATCACGGATATCATGTTTATTTACTTCAGATCCCTTTCATAATCCTTTGTTTTTCATTTTTTCCTAGCTCAGTAGATGGCGTTACTTGCGAAGGTTGTCCCAACTCGAGCTCACTTCGCCCAAGGTAGCCAAATATTTGGGCAGCTAATCGCATGCACCCTAATGCCTAACGAGTTGGGATACAGCTTAACACTTTGAGACCGAGCGCCATCAATAGATGGCGCGGCGGACTCCGCCCAGGTCCGAGCGCCATCTATAGAGGACGGGCCGCTGCGCTCAGCAGTCATAAACTCGAGAGCCCCGGTCTTCCGTTTCCCTTCGCTTGGCGGTCTCGGATCTTCACAGGCATCACACTTCAGCCTTAGCCACCACAGGGTACAGTTCGGATTCTGCTGCGACTTGTCGTGTTTTACCAGCTGTTGCGCTAACTACGACAAGGTATTTTTATTTAAATATTCTCATTGTGTTTAAAAATATTTTTTCCCCTGCCTTTTTATATTTCTTTTTATTAACAAAGACTTTTTTCTTGTTCTCATTTCCAATAGGTGGAGATAAAAATTTTTAGGAAACCGTATATTAAAAAAAAAACGTTTTTCAACAGTTTTGAGAAGGAATTGAAAGAGACGGGTAAGTTCGATTATTTGGCTTATTAAATCAATTTTAAAGGTAGTCATATACATTGTATTTACAGAAATGTTATTATGAGATTTTGTTGGTGGCCTAGTGGGTAGAACGCTGGGCTAATGATGGAATGGTCCCGGGTTCGAATTTTTACGCTAAATTTTTTCATTGTAAATAAAAATGTTTCCATTTCTGTGGGATGTGATTTTCAGCTTCCTTTTCATTTTAGAATGAAGCGATCCAACTCCCCTCAACCATCGACCTCGCGGCAGAGGAGTATTTCTCCAGAACATTTGGGTAATTGAATTTTTGGCATAACTATTTAGTATAATACCTTTCTTATTGTATTTATTGCAATAAATATTCATTTATGCTGTATTTGCTTTCATTATTCCAGAGGTGACAGCCAAAAGAAAGAGAGGAGGAGGAGGAGCTCCAGCCGGAATAACGGAGGGAGAAATACAAAAGATTCTGGAAGACGATTCTTTTGGCGAAGACTCGTCTTCAGAGTCGTGGAGTGATTTCGGCAGTGGGGAGGAGTTTGACGACGGGGACTCGGACGAAGCAATAACTCCAGGTAGAGGCCCAACCCCTACTCCCCACCTCTCAGAGGAGATTCCTCCACCCTCATCCCCTATTCCTTCCACTTCCCATGCACCCACCCCACCGCCCTCTCTTCCCACCCTCCCTCCCCAGACACCCCTTGCCTGGTCTAAGGGTGCTTGCCTGCCTGCAGCCCTTCCCTTTCGGGGAAGGGAAGCTCTTCTAACGGCACCCAGTGGAAATAATCCCATTGACTATTTCAGCTTGTTTTTCTCTGATGAATTCTTCCAATTAGTAATCCAGAGGACGAACGCCTACGTGGAAAACATTTTCCTAAATCAGGTGGGTGTTCAACCTCAAAGAGTTACTAATTGGAGCGAATTGACCAGGGAAGAATTCGAAGTGTTTTTGGGATTGATGTTCCATATGGGTACCGTTAGAACGAACAGGATAAGGGACTATTGGAACAGGAATGCTAAATTTGATTTGCATTTTTTTCACCGCAGGATGACGAGAGATAGGTTTCTCGCCATCTTGCAAAGTCTGCATTTTGCAGAAAATGCAAATTTTGGTGACCCTGCTCCAATAGATCCCTTGTACAAAATTAGGCCCCTTCTTGACCTTTTCCATAGTATTTCGGAAAAAACATATACTCCAGACAGGGTATTATGTATTGATGAATCTATGGTATTGTGGAGGGGTCGCTTGGGGTTCAGGACATTCATCAAAGGGAAGAGGCATAAGTTTGGAGTCAAACTTTACATGCTTACCGAACCCAATGGGTATGTCCTGGATTTCATTGTGTATACGGGCAAAAAGGACCTCGAGTTGGCCGGACGAGGGCATGCAAGTAAGGTTGTCCATAAACTTATGAAGGGAAGACTACAAATGGGGTATTCATTGTTTATGGACAACTATTACAATGACGTCAATTTAGCCCGTGAACTACTCAGCAATGAGTGTTATTGCACTGGTACACTGCGTGGAGACCGTAAAGGGAACCCACCGGAAGTGATCCGGGCTAAATTGAAACGAGGTGAGACAATTTGTATGAGTACTGACACAGGGATAAATGTCATGAAATGGAAAGACAAACGGGATGTCCTCTTACTTAGCACTGAATTCGGCAACAACTTGGTCAATATTACCACATCCAGGGGTAATATTGTCCAAAAGCCCAAGGCAGTTGCCGAATACAATAGATGTATGGGGGGCATTGACCGTGTTGACCAACTCATGGCATACTATCCCTGTGATCACAAGACTTTAAAATGGTTCAGGAGATTAGGGATTCATGTGATGCATATAATGCTTCTGAATTCCTATCTCCTGTACCAAAAGTTCAGCTCGCAAAAACTGAGCTTGTACTCATACAGGTTGTCCATCATAGATGCCCTTGCCAAAGGCCAAACGAGAGAGAGTTTGCCCGTTTCACGGGGCCCTTCCATGATATCCATAGATTCTCATTTTCCGAAGTACTGTGAAAAGAGGGATGACAGAAGGGTCCAGAAACGGTGCAGGCAGTGTTCGAAGCAGGGTAAGAAGTCTGCGGTGACTACCTACTGCCCTGATTGCCCTGAAGAACCTGGCCTCTGCTTGGAAAAATGCTTCCAAGACTTCCATCGGTAATCCCCTCTCTACTGCCGAAAATGTAAATATTGTAAATTGTATAAAATTATAAATATTTGAAAATATAACCATTGTAAATATCATAAATATTCAATACAAAGTTGTAAATTACCATTTATGTATGCAATTATTTTCGTGTAAATAGATGTGTAAATATTATAAATATTTGAAAATATAAATATTGTAAATATTATAAATATTGCATACGATTGCTGTATATTTACATTTATGTCTGCGATTATGTAAATATTCAATACAAAGTTATAAATTACCATTTATGTATGCAATTATTTTCGTGTAAATAGATGTGTAAATATTATAAATATTTGAAAATATAAATATTGTAAATATTATAAATATTGCATACGACTGTTGTATATTTACATTTATGTCTGCGATTATGTACGTGTAATTAAATATGTGTAAATATATTACTAATAATTTGTAAATTGTTTTCCTAACTTATTTACTTTTTCTACATTACTGCTGACTGTTTTAGTTTCAGATATTTTTGATAGCAATGGAATAAACTATGAATGTATTAGGACATAAATATTTCGGAAAATATATTCCTTGAATTTCTGTCATTCGTCCAAGTTGGTTGTTTGGGTATGCTTTGTCGGTCGGTCAAAGAGGAAAGCACCCTCGCCGGAAAGAATGGAGAGGGGAAGGGGGGGAAACTCCTAGCGGCCTCGCCTTGTTCTTCCGCTGCTGGCATAACAATAGGTCCCCTCCTGCACTAAAAGTGCCCCAGAGGCCGTCCTTGAGTTAGGAGCTTATCGTAGGGCGTTCACTTACCCTTTTCAACATGAAAGGATGCCGTTTCCGGCAGCATGGAAGTGTCAACTAAGTGCGTGACGGGAGGCGTGTGGATGCGGTCAAGTTTTTGGGGGTGGGGAGGCACGTTTGGCACGTGCTGATAATGGTACATGTTTTTCGTTCTCGAACGAATTCTCGAACGTCATTTCGTTACTGTTAGAGGCACCATGATTCAGACCACCTGCAGCAACTCACCCGAGACCTTCCTAACCTTCAAGCGCGCACTTGAAGCTCGCTTTTGGGAGGGTGGAACTCAAGCGCTTATCTGTCAACTCGTGTAAACGCAGGTGTTTTATAATCATCGATACAAATTTACATAAAATCTTCAACATTAGCTATCTAGATTAGCAATTAGAACTTGGTAAAATTATTGATAAAGAAGAAAAAACGAGCTTTACAAGAAAAATTTAAAAAATAAAGAATTATTATTTAAATAATTCTATGTTAAATGTATTTAAATTTATCAACATTCAAATAAAAAACTATCTCTGGAATGATTCAATAACGATTTTTTAGTAAAATCTGGTTGAAAAAGTTGCCGTACATGATATTCGTAAAATATTGCACACGCCAGGACACTTGGACTTCGCCAGGATCCGAGCGCCATCTATAGATGGCGGCAAATAAAAATCACAAAAAAACAATAAAATGTTCGAAGTAAAGACGTATTTTGGTCACCATTGGTATAATATAACACTTTCAAGTTCAGATCACGAAAAAAAAAGTTTCGGATTTCGGGAAATTTAAAAATTTTAACTTCGGGCTGAAAGTGTTAAGCCTCGCCATTGCCCTCTATCGTTCCATAGCTTGTGTCGGACAACTTATTCCCATTGGTACCCTCTTGTCTCCACGTCCCTACTAACTTCTTCAATCCAACGTCTCCTCGGCCTTCCTCTATTGTGTTTTTTACCTTCCTCTATACTGTGCTTAGAATTAATTTTGGCATTTCTTCCATTCTTACAACATGTCCTAACCATCTAATCCTATTGAAAATATTCAAACATGGCGGGTGAATTTTTGTTGAAGAAATTGCCATGAGAAAAATTTGGTCTGGACCGGGAATCGAATAGCATTGGTCCGGCAAACCAAAGGTCCGTGGTTCAATTCCCGGTCCAGGCCGAAATTTTCTCATGGCAATTTCTTCAAAAAATTCACCCGCCATGTTTGAATATTTTCAAATGGCTAAGCACGGCATAGGTACTGGTGAAGGATACTGTCTCTGGGTTGTGTCTTCTTTGAAGCCCTCTTCTCCTTTGCGTTGCCATCTTTGATGGACCGCAAGGGCCTAAGATCTAGTTGCCTTGTATCCACCAAAATTGCCATGGGAATCAGGAAAGCTGGACAGCGTAGTGGTCTGCGTATTGGTTCGGCAAACCAATGGTCCGTGGTTCGCTTCCCGGCCCAGGCCGAATTTTTCCTATGGCAATTTCTTCATCTAATCCTATTGTCTACTATTTTTTGTCTATTACTTTTCATATTTAATTGCTCCGTTATGTTGGTATTTCTCACTCTGTCTAGTTTTGCTTTTCCTAGCAATGATCTCAAAAACTTCATTTCTCCTGCTCTCACCCTACCCCACTGTCTTTCCGTAATTGTCCAAGTTTCAGCTCCAAATAAAACTATTGGTAGATTGTGCGTCCTGAACGTGCTCATTTTTCCCTGTTATGGCACCTTCCTATCCCATACTAGATGCTTAATTCTTCGACAAAATCAACCTCCTTTACTAAGTCTATTTGAAATTTCATGTTCTATCCTACCATCGAGTGGCCTCCATGGTCTCACAGATAATTGGGATGTAAAGAGAAAAAATGAATTAAGGTGGAGACAGGATCACTAGGGAAGGTGTTTTCTAATATTCCGTTGTTCTGCTTTTGTTATAGTCGTGCGTGACGCGAGTCGAGAGGTTCTCCGCCCATCCGCTCGGCAGTTTATCTCTCTTCATATTGTCACTTTCGTGCGACCCGCAGGTGTGGCGTGGGTTTAGGAAAATGTCTCGCGTGACAGTCTCCAAGGTGTACGTTTTGAATTCACTTGACAACTCAATCCTATCGTGTCTGCTCCGATTCTTCCAAATCCCTTGTCCTCCCTAGAGTCTATCCAACCCTGGCCAGCCAACCCTCCCACGGAGTCCAATGTGTATCATGTTTTATCTAATTTATCAGCGATGGTCTTTTGACTCTGAATGTGTCTTTTCCTTACGACTCAACACATCAACCGGCTTGACATAAGTATCAGCGTGGCACAGAAATCTTCCCATATTGCTTCATTTGAACAGTGCCTACCCATCGTATATTACGTCTAACTTATCTGTGTGATATTTATTTACCTTGGATGTGTCGGTTCCGCACAAACCCACCGTATCCATTGGGTCGTCGACTTAGGCGTTTACGCGACACCAAAGCTCACGGTTCTTATAGACTCTCCTCCGTTGGGGGGGGGGGGGTGCAAGAATATTTTAAGCCTTTCGTGTCCTCGAAACCCGAGGTGGTGTATCGTACACTGAAAACCCGCCCACACCAACGCGACCCTTACTCTCCCACGCGGAAGATTCGTCCTAGTTGTGAAATTATTTGGTCTATTTTATCTGCGATATTTTTCGGGCTTCGGCCCATGGGATCCCATAGACTCAATGTATCAACCAGGTCGACATCTGCATTTACACGAAACCCTGTGAGCCACCTTGTAGGTGTGTGGCACAACTCAACTCCGACATGTATTAATTAGCTGTTAAAATGCCAACGAAATTAACGAAGCTACCACTTATGGTGCATTTGAGGATAACATACTAATAACATCAACGTCCGGCCATCGTAATTCGCTCCGAAAAATAACAAAAAACAATCTTCGCGAACGTCACCGTCCGTATCCGTCGCGACATGGAACGCCGATTGTAATCTCGCATTTTTCCGATAAGCACGTTGAAATATTCGCTCGTCTGATGGCCGATTGCAAGAACATTTTGCTATGAAGTTATGAGATCCATAAAGTTATAGATGTCATAAAATAATTCAGGTTGCAGGAACACGTCTACTAGTTACTTAGCTTATTTACCAATAGTTAATAGTTTCAAATATGTGATCTTATCTTCTAGCGCCGGACAAAATTTATCAAATTTTAGCAAATAAATAATTGCTAATGCATATAATAATTAGTTATTAAGAGTAAACAAACTAGTTATTTGTCTCAAAACAACTTTTTTCATGTAATTTAGTCTCCAAGCGGTTCATCGCGCATTCGTAATCTTGGCACTTAATGGAACTCATAACTCCATGCCATAAGTTATGAAGCCAATAATCCAAAGAAGCCAATAATTATCGAATGTTTCTACCATGAATATATATTATGGATTGGGATCTCGTTTTCAAAAACTGTTGTCTAGAATTCCAGTAAACAATCAACTCTTTGGAAAGTGGTGCCGCCTAGTGATGAAAGACGGAAGTTCAAATGTAAATACAGTCGATAGTTTGTTAATAAACACGTCTTACTGGATTAACCATGGGTATACATGGGTTTTTACTTACAATTAATCATAATCTAGTGGATCAAAAATGTAGTAATACATGCGGGACGTAATTATACACTTTTTAATAATGTTCGGTCTACAGATATATTTAATTCCTCTACAAATTTAATTACACAAATGGACAATTAACTTCTTAGAACTTCATGAATATCGCTGAATGGAAATTGAATAATAATGCGAGGTGACTTCATGAGTATTCCCAATGGCCATCGTTGCATTGTAGGTCAAAAGGAATGCACTTACCGCCGCCTTGAACAGATTATTATTTTTCTCCTATTTTGTCCTCGAGTCTCCTATTTTGGGTCCTCGTAGACGCATACCCTGTTTTGCAGCCTGGTACGAAGCAAGTTCTGTTTAAACAAGGCATTCTAAATTCTTTATTTAGGCAAAACAGGGTTAATGCATTCCAATTATAATCGGATTCTGGCAAACAACGTAGTCGGCACACGATGAACGTTTAATTAACCTCTTACTGATTTCCTGTAATAGACATTTCCTCTCTGGCATTCAAAAAGTAAATTGTAGATAGCAAGCAAAGCAAGATATATTTAAAAAATTGATGAATTCATATCTCCTCGATCGTTATTGAGTATTAACCACTGTCTCACGTTAGCAACAATTAACTACGTCTATTTACAATAACAACAGAACAGACTCTGATCGAAGTGGCGCCAAGGACTGGGTGAACTTAAAGTGGAAATTTAGGCAACATGTAGCCTAGGCAACAATTCGAAACATCCGAATCCATAATATATAATCATGGTTTCTGCTACACATATTTGAATGGTTGCCATGGATTATGGGTCCCATAACTTTATAGAATACATATTAGTCGTTCCTGCAACTGGCTAAGAGACGTCCATCTCTACCCTTACCCTAGATATGATCGATACGAAAGTCGAAAAACTAATTTTCCCCTGGTCGACGGAGGCGTCTACGCGACACCAAAGCTCAAAAGGTCCTTATCCCACCTCGGCCCACCCTTCATGTCCTCAAAAACCCAAGTGGGTGTATCACGTGCGGCATTAACCTATCCACCCACGCGAATGCCGCGCCGACCGCTATCTCTCCGAAGATGTCAACATCAACGGATCCTCCTCATCTTCCACCTTTCTCTCCGAAACGCCCCCACCCCCTCACGCGAAAGCACTGACTGACTGACTGGCTCGAGTGTTGACTCCCGGCCCGTTCCTCGAGACTGAGAGAGATAGAGAGAGGGAAGGAGGGTTGATGCTGAGGCCAAAGCGAGTCCCCTCCACCACAGTCCAGTCCGTCTCCTTGGCCACACACAATCACGCACGAGGACAGTCCGCCTCCTCTCCACGGCATTCCGACGCCTCCTTAGGGTCTTCTTCACTTCACACGCGAGTGGAGGAGGTGGTTGGTTGGTTTCACGCGCACAAAGGGCGGACGAATGAGAGACGCCTCGAGATGAGATGAAGGAGTGGATGAAGGTGAGAAAGGCCATTCAAGTCAAGCACCGAGCGGAGACGCGAAGAAGGAAAAGAAACGGTTTGCTTGCGGGGATCGGGTTGGTGTGGTGGCTAGAGTACTGGCTAACCATACGGACGGCCAGGGTTCAAATCCCTGCAGAGGAGGGATGTTATTCAGTGGAAACCCAATCCCTACTTGAGTGTCTTGTGGAGGTCACTTCAAGTGCAGTACTATGTCCGTCGGATGAGGCGTTAAACCGTGGTCCCCTTGGCGCCTTTCGTTAAGAGCAGGCTAGTGCCAACGCTGGGTTTCTATCCGCCCTTCATCCTTTACTTGTCCCCTATGGCGCAAATGGCCTTAGCTGTGGATCGCCTCCCCAAATATCCAACGGTTTGTTTGCTCGGGTGGCGAACCGCAATAATTGCGTAGACTCGAGTTTGGACACCGATTTGGAATCAAATAGAGCACCAACACGAATGCAGCTTTCGTAGATATCTACCTTATTTTATTCTGCATTCAATCAGTTTAATCAATCATCTTTACGATGCACCCACGATTTTTATCGCGACCAGAACAAAAATGTGCCAGTTTTTTTTGGTGCTTTCTAACTTTCTCTTTGACATTTCACGAGGGGTACGCAACGTCAAAAACAAGTGTACACCACATTTCCATTGCAGCCATTTCTATCCATTTCTAACCATTTCCATCTATTTCTGTCCATTTCCGACCATTTCTGTCCATTTCTAACCATTTATAACCATTTATATCCATTTCTGTCCATTTATATCCATTTCTGTCCATTTCTAACTATTTCTGTCCATTTCTGTCCATTTCTATCCAATTCTGTTCATTTCTGTCCATTTCGCGACCATTTCTCAACAAGCGTACACTATTTCTCAGAGTTGCATATCCCTCGACATTTCATGAAGAAGAAAATTGACTTTAAATCGGGATAGGGATTTTTATGCAGTGCAGAAAAATATTCGTAATTTTGATTCTCAAATGTAAATTCTTTCTAATTTTTCATTAAATTTTTTTGGAAAAAACTTCTTCAAAGTAATAGTTGGGCCTGAATTAAAATACCGTAGTTCTAGCAAACGAAACTGTTTCAGGCGTTAATTTGTGGAAGTTTTGGCTATTCATGATGATAAGATACAACTTGGTTAGTTCCACACTACTTTATTAAAACCGACCCGGGTTTCAGCCACTGAGTGCCATTTTCAAGGTTGAAATGGCACTCAGTTACCTGAAACCGGGGAAGGTGAGAAAGGCCAATCGAGTCAAGCACCGAGCGGAGACGCGGAGAAGAAAAATCAACGGTCTGCTTACTCGGCGCGGCGAACACTAGTGGTGGTCGGGATTTTCAGTTTTTAGGGGTTGGTGTGCGTGATTTGAGCACCGCCTCTCACCCATGTGCAGCAAATGGTATGGAAATCACTTCCAGCCCGTCAAATAAAATTTATAATTTATCTTTAATGAAAGTTTCAAACCAATTTATTTTCTAACGACGTTAATAACATTTCACGAAACTATATATGCTACTGGGGCTCAGATCAGGATAAAACAATTAGAGAACTAGACTGCAGGATGGACAGGTTTTTAAATATTATTTTTCTCACGAAAGATAAGTGACCATAGCGGCAGCCAAAGAGTCTCTTATGTAGGTTTGTCGAAAAGTCGGCTATTTAGTTGATTAGCCCCACAATGCTTCTATCCTTATCTGTTACCTAGTACTGACAGCATTACTAACTCATTTGTATATCTGTCATTTCTGTAGTTTCAGAATACAGTACTATTATAAATTAGCTGTCTAGAATTTTTGACATGCCTTTAGCAAATGTATGTTGGTGAAATGTCACCTCCTCATAAATACTTGGCATTTTTCGGTAAAGAATCGATAGTGGTGGCTTCATTAATTTGATTAGGCTAAAGTTAATACATATTGGTGGTAACTCATTCCTTGCCGCACCCTTGAAGTGGCTTGCAGGGTAGATGTCATGAAGATTTAGCTATAAGTTAGGTTAAATATTCATGGCGTCGCTAAATTTTTCCAAGAGATATGTCCACCCTCATGTATTTTTTCGAAAAGTTGAATTCTTCGAGATGAGCTGTTTCTATGTCCTTGATAAATGTGTGGTTGACCGGGAGGCGGATATTCTCGTAGTATTCATTTATTCTGAGCGGCAATTAGGGTACAGATATTAAGATATTATGTAAAAAAATTCGCGCTGCTCAGACGTATACATCCAAAGGGAATGAAATTGATGTCAGCGAGTGTTATTTATGAAAAAAAATATAATTAAGATTTATTTGGATCGCAGTGTACCACGTTTCCTTAATTTGGCAAATATACGAAATGCCCCCCCTCCCCCCCCCCTCCAGTCCCTACAAGTGGTTTTTCTATGATGGGCTCAGCTCATTAACAGCTAATATCTTCTTTGTGAGGGCCTAAATTACAGCTGAAGTTATTCCTATGCTAAGTCCAGCAGTGATACAGGTGAAGAGATTGACGTGGAGTGTCTCTTGGAGGAGAAACGTGGACTCCGAGGAGAGAAGACGAGAATAGGCGATAAGTGCTTGAGATGCGGATGTGGAGAAGGTTGAAGAAGGTGCGATGGATGGAAAGGATGACAAACGATGAAGTGCGTGGTGTGGTTGGTGAGGAAAGGAAACTTCTAGGTGAGATCAGTAGGAGACAGGGCAGGCTTTGACTTCACTCTATGAAGAAGAAATAAATAGGTAGTGTCCACAAAACCAACGTAGGTATTAATTTCGTGGAATGCACTTCTGTAATTCAGGGCTGTGCCTAAATCCGCGATAGTGTTGCTGCCATCGTTTTTGACTACAGCTGCTTGCTCATTTGTATCAGGAGCCGACTCAGTTGTCGCTTAGATTTCTTTTTCGGCTACAGAGAGCTCATAAAACGCTCTGTGGATGACATTCCGGGTTTTTTAGATTTTATTCATTCGATTTTTTTTCATCCTCTCACCTTTTTCTTGTGCAATTTGCTGTCTTAGAGCGGATAATTTTCAAAGACATAATATCTTAAATTCACGAATTTTTCAAATTTTCACCGCATGGTACTGGCCTATACGTTTTGACAGTCATGAATTCAGTTTGTTTCACGGTATCATCTCGAAAAAAAAAAATTAGCGCTCACGAATAGTCATGTCGCCAGCTCCAAGCGCATCGTGGTATGATAATTTTACTCTGGCGGCGGCATGTCTTCATAAATGTTGGCCATCGACTTTTGTATTGAGGAAGTCGCCAATGATATCATACGATAGCCATTCATTTCGCTCATTCAACCCTTCTATTTCGTTTGGCACGCGGTCTGTTTAGATATCTCTTATACTGGCTCATGTCCAATTAAGTAAAATGCAGTTACTGCAGGTGTGATTTACGTTTGGATGAAATGATTCCATAGATAGACATTATAGATGAATGATTCAATACACACATACATTACATTAACAATCCAACTTTATCAAAGAGTTATTCTACCGCAGAAAATCAATATAATTATGTGCTTGAAACGAGGTGGAGGTCGACTGAATGAAGGTGACATTATTTGCTGCCTTATTCGACAAACAATACAAGCGATGATTTGCAAATGAATTTACTTTGTAATATTCCACAATGGTTTTTATTACTCCGACTTAGGTTTCGGATTGGATTGGACGTTTGGGGAGGCGACCGACGGCTAAGGTCATTTGCGCCATAAGGGATTGGTAAGGGAGGGAGGGTGGATAGAAACCCGGTGTCGGCATTAGCCTGCTCTTAACGAAAGGCGCCTAGGGGACCACGATTTAACGTCTCATCCGACAGACGGAGTACTGCACTTGAAATGCCCTCCACAATACACTCAAGTAGGGATCGGGTTTCCTCTGAAAAACATACTCCTCAACAATTTGAACCCTGGCCGTCCGCATGGTTAGCCAGTACTCTAGCCACCACACCAACCCGATCACCGCCTAGGTTTCGACTCAAGTTAAGTCATTACCTTGATAATGACTTAACTTGAGTTGAAATCTAGGTCGGAGAAATAAAAACCACTGCGTGATATTACAAAGTGAATTCATTTAAAAATCATCGCAATGTTGTTGCACCAAGTGAAGCCAGAAATTTTATAAACAATACAAGCTTTGGCGACGATGAAACCTAACGTATTTGAAAATTTGCTGGTTAACAATGAGACCGGATTATGTGACCAGTTGAGCTCGCACTGAAATGAAGTGATATTGATGAGGTTGTCCTAATTTAAAAATCTTGAGCACGTCTTAATTGACGAGTATATTTAAAAGACAATGAGCCTAGACGAGTGCTTGAGATGATCTTCGACATGCAAATACTTTATTCCCGACTTCGACTTCTGTCTTTTTTAACCCTCACTTTTGATGGAATGCCAATTCCTCAAAATCGCCACCTTTTATTTCTATTTTTGCGCAAAAATATTTTTAGATGATTCCCTCTCTCGCTCTCATTTATCCATGTTCTTTTTACTGGAGACATAGATGTATTCATTAATGAACTATGGTATTACTGTTGTTTTATTCAAAGTTTCGCATATTTGCTACGCCTCTTCAGGGCTCAGAGCCCCTTCTGGATTTCTTTCTAATGTGGTGATCAGCATTTTCTCACAAAAATAATTCAGAAAAAAACTCTGAGGTCTGAAGAAGCACTATAAATATGCAAAATTTCGTGAAATGAGCAATACCATGATTCATTTATGATTGGACCCATGTCTTCAGAAAAAAATCACAATACGTTTAATAATTTTGCGAATCTTCTGTGAACTTCATCGACTTCCTTAATCGACTATGTCTCCCTCCGGTGGGCCAAAGATATACCTGCGGCAATCCCAAGTAATTTCACCGATTTAAAATAACGTCTTTCTCTGACTTTCTCATTTTCACCCGTCCGGCGGGACCGAGGTGTTTTTATTTTCAAGATCGGCGAGGATATTCGTGCTCACCCATGGATTGGACCCTTGTGTTCACCCTGGATTGGACCCTTGTGTGGCCCTATTCTTGCTCACCCATTGGACCCTTGTGTTAAAAAAATCACAATATGTTTAATAATTTTGCGGATCTTCTGTGTGAACTTCATCGACTTCCTTAATCGACTATGCCTCTCTCCGGTGGGCCAAAGATATACCTGCGGCAATCCAAAGTAATTTCACCGATTTAAAATAACGTCTTTCTCTGACTTTCTCATTTTCACCCGTGCGGCGGGACCGAGGTGTTTTTGTTTTGTTTTCAAGATCGGCGAGGATATTCGTGCTCACCCATGGATGCAATTCGCAGACTGTCCGCCTCAGGGTTCCTTATATGTTTCGAATGGAGCATTTCGTTCGGATTCTTCGCCGGAATCTTACGAGCCACCTCTGCCTTTTTTATCCCTCTCCCCCTCCCACTTCCCTGCTTCGGTGCCTTCGAAACATGCCCCCTTAGGGGTGGGGGGGAGGAAGGGAGTAGGCGGGAATAATAATGGGCCACAGGTGTTCTCCTCCTGGACGACTCGACTGCCGTAGCGACTTATGACTTCTCTAAAAGGGCGCGAGAGGGCGATGATGGGAATGAGCGGGGGTCGGCCGCCGCAGATGCGCCCAGCGGCCGCGTGGGACGTGCAGCCGATGTGCCGGGAGAAAGAAGGGAGCGCTGCCGATGGTTGGGTTGGGTCGTCGGATTGAATGAAGCTGCGCGTTTGAGTGGGATCGACATGCTTCGCTCCCTCGTCCATTCCACAGGTGTGCGGAGCGTGGGACGTCCGGGACTCGTATACGTACAAGAACAAAGTCCACGAAAATATCATCCAAAGGAGCATCGGCGCCATTCGATCAGAGACACGTGCGAGCCATAAAATATAATATCATAGAGTAAGTACATATAAAGTGGCAAAGAGATAGGGAGATTCGGATATGAGTTTTTAAATAATACTTTGGCCGATAGATGGAACAGGTGAATCGAAGCTGCACGACAAGCCATAACAAATGAGCTTTGGCAAACAGCCACTTCATTTAGTGTCGCATAACTCACATGATGTTCTTATGATGATTTCGGTCCCTGGATGTTTACTGATCGACCCATAGCAACGGAAACATACTTATTGAGTCGTCGAGACCAAATTAGTGAAAGTAATGAGGAAAGGGGTTGAATTTTTGGTTTCAATGGAAGTGAGATGTTTTTCTTTAAAATGAGACCAAATTCATTGATTTCTAGGTAAAATGATATTTCGCTCGAACTACCTCAAGTCAAAACTAGTGCTATTTCAATTTTTGTACGTATCTCAGGGAGGGAAATACAGGAGCGAAACGAAATTGGAATTGTACCCCAAGGGACTAAACGCGGGGTAAAAACTAAATCAGAGTCCAAACAGTGCTCAGGGTCGAAACTAAAAGGACGAAACTAAACTCAACTTTGGTATAATTTAGCTTCAATCCAGGTTGACCACGTGCTACATGTTCGGAAGGTATAGTTTCGCGTCACTCACGTTGAGTAGTGATTCGTGAATTTGCAGACGCTTGAATATTCCGACTCACGCTTCCTTAGTGCTATAGCCATAGCAACGCGGTTAACAGTATGAATCCTGGCGGTTATCATATAGGGAATGCCAAGAAGAATCGCGACAATGGGACTTTCATACCTCTCAACAGGGAGCATCCAACCGTTGACACAGTGACACCTTACTAGCCTTAACAACGGGAATGCGTAGCCACTAGAGACAATGTATATCAAATTGATTACTTGATTACTTACAGTTTCTGTCATGTAAAGCTTTATTATTGCATAATTAATAATGCAATGTTTAGTTCGTGTGTCTCACAGCTGGTGAAATTGAAACGTATAATTCGAATTTGGTATCTATTTTGATTAGGGAACTATCTCGCTCGCACTACCTTAAACGAAGATACCGCATACACTAATCGTGCGGCATGGGACAGGATTCAGTGTGGTCGGAATGGAAAAATAAAAGATGCGGAGTAGAAACGGGCGTCGGCACAAGGTTGGTACTCTTTCTCGGCGAAACACGTCGAGAGAGGCCCGGGAGTGACGATTTGCATTGAACTGTCTAATTACGGTGGCAGTAATGCCCATTGGTAAGCGGCCAGGAATTAATGCGAATGACTCGAGTCGTTACTAAGTCATAACGCTCAGTTTTATGGATGCGCTAATGGCGGCATCTCGGGTCAAGTGAGTTAACCTTTCTCAAAGAGAATGGAGAACTATGCAAATATTGCTTATATTGGATGCATATGCTCTGTGTAATTCTGCATTCATTGAATTAAATTGGATGATTACGGAGGGCAAAGACATTAAGAACAGCCATGATAATTTACAACTTTAACGGTGAGGTATTCAGGATATTTTAAGGGTAGAAATGAAGGACCAGGGGCGGTACATAATCTTAATGGTTGCGCTATATGGAGTGGTATTAACATACCTATCAAGTCCTATTTATAAAATTTGTACCTGGTGATGACACCCACACTTAAGTCCAATTTATGATGCATATACGTAGAGCGATACTCATCCCATAGATGTGCAATATATGGAAATGAGTATGAATTCTATTAAAAGTTGATCCAATATATTGACCCCATATGGATCAATGCATAGGGAACACATGGAAAAAACAAGGAATATCCATATATGGCACATATATTTACAGTTGTTGGGTTTACATTTATTCAACTGTATTGAAATATCAATATACGTTATATCAATATATGTTGGAAATATCAATATATGTTGAAAAGCTATTTATGTTGAAATATAGATTACAATTCTATTAAATTCCATATGAACTAGAGTTATGGGAAATATTTTAGTTAATCATATAGGTTAAAACCATATATTCTCACATGTGTTTATCATATATCGGCAGCGAAACATACCATGACCTGATATATGGATCATACGCGGAAAATGCGAGACCATATATATCGATTAAATGTGCCATATATTGACTGGGCTTCAGTGTGGGTATCGATGTGTCGAAACTAGTCGCACCTGAGTAGAAATTGGTGCATTTAAACAGTTTTCTTTCCCATTCATTAGTATGAAGTTAAAAAAGATGATTCGGAAACCGTAGATCGAGCTAGGTTATTGCACAAGCATGGAGTAGTTTATAAGAACAGTAATTTCGAATGCTGTGCCTGAGGACATTGACTTAGAGGGAAACTGAGAATGCAATGCAGTGCGAGCGCATTACGCTTTTCGACTGTTTTGATTTCTCATCGCAAGACCTCTCAGCTGGATGCCAGCGATCTTAAAGGACGCGAGCGTGGATCAAGATATCTCTTCCTTATGGCATCACGTTTTCTTCCCTCATTATCTGACTCTAGCATTTTCTCTAGTGCTCGCCGCTTATCGAGCAGGGAATCTTGTTGTTATCGCCTCAATTGGTGAAGTGGCCCTTAAAAGAGGTTTAACATCGCCGTCTCTAAGACGCCTTCCAGCTTTCACAAATTTGGCGAAAAATAGTCTCAATAAAGGAGCAGGGATCTTTTATGGCATGCATCGAATTTCGCATTTGTGTGTCGATGACTCTTCATTCCTGTAAACCGGAGTGAAGTCGGTAGTCGGGGTGAAGATGGTACATGTACGAAAATGTCGAATGTGGAAGCAATTGGCGAACCAACTGAAGAGACGGCGGTTGGTTCATGTTGGAAGCCACTACGACATGAGTACGACAGAGCAGTTGGAAAATCACTTCCACTTAAACTTCGATTCCGATTTTCACCGACAGTTGATCAAATCATCATTGTCTTCATTGATACCACGTTATCACTACGACATGACCAAACCTCAGTCTTTGTGCCATCCTGGTTAATAATATCGCAGAGTGAGTAATATTAATTGTTCAAGAATCTATTTGAGGGTAGTAATTCGTTGATAAACAAAAAAAAATGATTACGACTTTTTTAATTCTCTATGTCCTCCGAAAATTGAAGTTAGAGGAGTGAATATGGTACGTCGAAATATTATTTTAATTACTTGTTTTTGTGGCTCTAGTTACTGTTTATCTGGATTCAAAGGACTCACCAACGAAAATGAAGTTTAACGTTTCAGGAAATACCTTGTGGAAATGAAGAATTTATTAAAATTTTCACAAAATGAAAGGAACTTTGAAAATATCCACGCAGTGTTATCACACCAACCTAGATTTCGAAAGTCCTTTACCATTATGAAAATACATCGGTTCATTTCTGCAAGATTATGTATGATCAAGCTAAATGTTCCATGCTTAAACTTATACAAGCTCGCAAAACTTTACCTTTGTGCCTTGATAGGTATTTGTTTCTTGAAACCTCATTGGTAGGTCAATCTAAAGATTGGATGACTGCAGCCCTCCACCCTTTCCTATCTAATGCTAGTTCCTTTACCTCCTGGCATCTCTTCCTATGTACTTTCCTCTTTATTTGGTCCATGAACTTATTCCTAAATCTTCATCTGGCGAATCCCTCTAGTTTATCTTCAATAGTTTTCCTCACAAACCCATTCTGTCTCAGGGTGTCTCCAATCCATCTTGTTCTTCTTTTCTGCATGATGCTCCATATGGTCCTTTCCTCATCTACTCTTCTGTGCACTTCATAATTTCTTATTTTTTCCATCCATTTTTTTCTTCAGCGTCCTTCTCCAGCACCAGGTTTCAAAGGCTTCTAGTCTGTTCAGGTCAGATATTCCATTGGTCCATGCTTCCGATCCATAGAGTGCTACGCTCCACACGTAGGTTTTTCACATACAGGTGTAATAGAGCTGTATGAAAACTTACAATGTATATTTTATTTTGTGTTAATTTATTTACCAAAGAAAACTTGGAAATAGAAAACCTTGAGGAGGAATACTAGGCAATCACCATCAAAACACTCAATGAAGATTGCAAAGGTTTTGAGAAGTGGAAAACACTCTCGTATGGAAAATCTAATGAGCGCAGAGGATCGGTAAGGATCTTCCTAAGGGCACAAAGTCTGTAGGAGTCCAAGTATGATACAATTGGGGTGAAATGGAAGTAAATGCCAACGTAGAGAAGGTTTAAACGGAAACTGTAACTCTACAATCTTCACCCCACTTGGCGGGGCGGTTGCAAGAGCATGGACGGTTGGATGAAGTTTGAAAGAATCTTAAGGGAATGATGGTTGTTCAATAATAGACGTTATAATGCCCTTGTAAATATTTTAAAATAATGTAAAAAAGTTGAATCTACAATATTTGAGATGTAATGGGCTATTGTCACGTTGAGGTATTATGTAATAAACTTGGAAGTGGTAGTGTAATTTGAAAGAATACTAACTAGCACATTGTACAATTTCAGCACCTTTCTAATAGATTTCAGAGTTACGTGAGTGAGTCATTTAATTTCAGTCAATCCAGTAGTATCATAAAGAGAGCGGAATGATTTTTTGAGTAAGTTAATTTTAATTCACCATTAAAATTATAAATGTCCCTTTTGGATTATACGAACAATCAGCCACTCTGGCCTGAAATTTTTTTGTCTGCATGTCTAGGGTGACTGAGGAGAAATTTTTTCCGATTATTTGTTTAATAGCAAAAATAAATGAGTGTCCAATAGCCGTAAAAAATGGCAAATAATGGCCGTAAAAAAACAAATAATTAAATCAAGAGAAATTGAGCTCTACGGCCTCTCGAGATAGCAAAAATGAATGAGTCTCCGATGGCCATAAAAAATGGCACCACTCGTCAAACATGCAACGAACAACACTTACTGAGTTGGTTTGCGGGAATGGGAATTCCACAGCAGGGTTGGATTCCACACAGGCTGTGGTTGGTCCTTGCCGTGGAATCCCCATTCCCGCAAATCAACTCAGTAAGTGTTGTTCGTTGCATGTTTGACGAGTGGTGCCATTTTTTACGGCCATCGGAGACTCATTCATTTTTGCTATATCGAGAGGCCGTAGAGCTCAATTTCTCTTGATTTAATTATTTGTTTAATGGGAATTAAACTCATTGGTTTTACATGTGTGAGCAGTTAAAGTACTTTAATGCCAATTAAATGAATAGGATTTACGCCTTTAGGATGAACGCCTCGCATCAGTCAAGAGACAAATTTTCTGTCCATTTGAAAAAGACAATTTCAATTCCTAAAGTGTTCATCGTTCCCACAATGAAACATTCGTATTCACGCTATTACAATAATAATCATTCAGCTCTTTAGACGGTGTTCTCCCTGAAAACGACCGAATACCTGATGAATACATACTGCCGGGGGTAATCGAGCAGTTTGATTGGTGAGGCAGAGATTACCGTGTAGTTCGGGTAAAATGGTAGATTTTGAAGCCTTTTGAGAGCAATATGTAACCGCAGAATTATTGCCATCATCCTCTATTTTTTCTTGAAAAAATTCTATATTAATCACTTAAATTTAGCAACTCCATTTATATAAATTAAACAGAGCAATGAAAAACGTGCCTGTAAGTTATGTTGTCTAAGTGGACGAATGTGGGTCAGATGCTCCAGTAATGGACATATGAAAGGAGTGTGCTTCGTTGGTTTAGTTGCGGAATATTACCATGGCTGTTTAATATATTTATGGATAAATGTGTTAAAGATGCATTTAGTGAAAACGACGAAGTTTTGATTGGAAATGTATACGTGCGAGTTCTAATATATGCAGATGATGCTGTTTTGACCTCAGAGAACCAACAGGGATTATAGAAGCTCCTGGATAAGTTTTGTGAATCAACAGAGAGAATGGAATAGAGGGTAAATGCGTGCAAGACTAAAATAGTAGTTTTTGATAAGGAGAATGGGGAGAATAACTGTATGAGGGTGAATGGTGAAGTAATTGAACAAGTGGATGATTTTGTGTCCTTAGGTAAGATGTATGCGAAAGATGGAGGAATATATGAGGAGATGAAGAGACGTGCGAATGCTGGAAGGAAAGTGGGAGGTAGCATGTGGAGCATATCAAAGAATGAGCGCCTGTATAAGGAAACGATAATCACTGTGTACAAAAGTGTACTTTTCCCCACTTTGTTGTATGGTAGTGAAACATAGGCATGTCAGGATAGGTATAAGAGTAGATTAAACGCTGTGGGTATGGGTTATCTGAGGAGTGTTTGCAGAAAAAGTAGGATGGATGGGGTCAGGAATGAGTGGGTAATAAATGAATGTGGGTTAAATGCTCCAGTAATTGACGTGTATGAATGGAGTGTGCTTCGCTGGTTTGGCCATGTTGAGAGAATGGATGAGAGTCGAATAACGAAACAGATATATGAGAGTAGAATGAATGGTGCGAGGGGGATAGTTAGGCCGAGAAAGTTGTGGTTGAATGTGGTTGAGGAAATTCTTAGGAGGAGGAATATTAGGAGTCTTAAAAGCAGGAGTGCTTGTATGAAGCAGAGTAGGGGGTAAATGAGGTAAAAGAGATTTGCAAGGATAGGTCATTATGAAGGAAATTATTCGAGCAGAGTTAGGTGTACAAATATGCATTTACCCATTAGTGCACAAAGTTACTTTATTAAATATTTAAAAAAAAATAATTCTTCTGGCTTTTAGGGTTCATTTCAACTTATTTATGCAATTTTTAATTTTTATTAATCTATAGTTTAAAAAATACAGCCCGTCCGATATATCGGACGCTATGAACCGGGGGCAGTTGTGTAGGTGATTATTGTGCATTCGTTTGGAAAATTTTCATATTTATTGAATAAATTTAAAAAAATAATTTTGTCAGTGAATTGATATTTGAAGACAATAATGCAATAGTTTGTCAATTAGATTCATGATTAATTTACTATTGTAGGTACATGATATTCACCGAAACATTTTGGATGAATCCCAACGTTGCATTCGGTGCAAATGGATTTACACAGGCCGCAGTGTCTTTCAGTATTATTAAATATTGGCCAAAGGTTCAGGCCATCAAATCTGACAGAGTTAATGGGAATTGGTGTACATATGCCTTGGTCCGATGGTTTTCCTAACTTTTTCAGTAGTTTCAAGGCAAGTGACCGTCGAAATTTTAACTAGTGACTCCGTTTTCTGCTCAGTTATTTTTCGATAAAGAAGCCGCGCATTCACAACTGCAGCATCGAAAAAGTAGGCAAAAACTAGCCACCACCATTTTTCTGCCTTATTCTGGACCTGTATGAAACTATAAACTGGTCCATTTGTTCTACTCCCCCATCCCTCGATTACAGGATGAGAAAACTGTGGGCTGTGGCACAGAAAACTTGCACTTTTTCTCTCTTGACCATCGTTTAGTGGAACCAATGGAAAAGTTTTCATAGTTTTTTGCCACAGTGAAAACACTATTATCTTTCCACCAGACAAGGAAAGCATTATCACAACTTTTATAGTCATATGCACCTCTTTGTTCCCTCTGCATCATCAACTTTGACTGCAGAGGACAATTTTCAGCTCTATATCCCTGAATTGTCCCACTTGCACAAATCTTCAGAGACGCAAGGTGTTAAATGCGTTTCACCGAAGTGAAGTAATTGTTGAAAAAAACATTATGTCCTCTATCTTTTGGAATATTAGCATCATTTATAAGGGATAAAACAACATCTCCACCAAGTCCAAATTGCCGGGGTGTGTGAGTATCTTTACCGGTGTGCACTTGAAATGTGACCATATATCCACCACTGGCACAGAGGGCCCAATTGTTAAAACCAAAACGAATAGGCTTTCCCCTGATAAATTGTTTCACATGATGCTTCCCGTAATATGATATCATACTTTTATCTATGGATAAGTTTTAGTCTAGGCCTCGGTAACATTCCTCGATGGCTTGCCAATGTCAGGCTATGCTAAATACCAAAATAAACGTTTTGTTTTGGTCAATGGAAAATGATATGCCCACACTATTATCGTAAAGCATGCGCTGTAACCGATTTTAAACCATATTGCGACATTTACACCTAAGTAACAGCTCATTAAACGACGAAAGTGACCGTCTTTTCAAAATGAGGCCATTTTTGACGATGCTTGAATCTGCCTTCAAATATCCGCTTGATCGTTCCCGCCGACTTGAACCTCACACGCGCTGAGAAGGATTCTTCTCCGAAGGTGGTTGAGGTCTGCAACCTCTGCTCTTCGTGTGAGTTGTCGCTGTCTCCGTCCGTATCCTCCTCTTCTGCCGGCGGTTCAACGTATATAAGTCTTTCAGCATCCACATCATCCTCTAGAGCTTCCAGAATTTAATTAACACTCAACCTTTAACATAAGTATAATACAAATCAATGAAAAAATAATATATCTTGTTATTGGTAATTATTTATAATATACCTGTATTCCATTGTAAAATAGAATAAATGTTATTTTATAATTAAAATATACGATACTAAAATGAATAAGTAAGGTATGAGTATAAGAGCGGGCGTCATTGGATTAGCTGCTGGAACTGACCCCCGTGCATGGCGTCCGATATTTCGGACGGTCAGGTTTAATTTGTGATAACAGGAACAAAATAATCCAGAAAAACTTAAAACAACAGTCATGTGAAAAGTCAATCTTTAGAACAAAAATATTATTAAATCATCAATATATTGTGCATTATACTAAAGTAAAAAATATTTTACTTACTCTGTGCAGGTTACTGAAAATTCTTTCGATGCCATGCTTCGCATAAATGCTTGTTGACAAGATGAAATCATTAATGCAACTGAGATAACAACACAGCGCTAAACACAGACATTCATTTGAACGTAATATAGTATCACAATGTTGCACATGACAACTGGAATTCGGGAAAAAAATAAATTATGTGCGTCCGATATATCGGACGCTATGCACTAATGGGTTAATGCGTGAAACTTGGTGACTGTGCCTACCCCGGAAGGGAACAGCGTGATTGGTATGTATATATGTGAGTTATCTTTCAGAGCTTGTAACTTTAAGAACATTTTTCCCTTCATAATGTTGGAGGGGCAACTGCCAACCCTTTCCACCCCCGAGTGACGCTTATGGTTTTTACAAATGCATGTAGCTTCTGTTGAGCTTGGTATACGCATCGTTGGCGAAAATTTCACTTTAAGTGATAATTAAGTAAATTCAACCATGTTCCCGAACCCCGATTTTTCAGTGGAATCCGAGACTGATGATCAGAATGAGGGTTTGTATAATGATTGTGGGACTGTGTCGTTAACGGAAGTTTTCTCTAATAAACTAATCAAAGTATTCTGGGAAATTTTGTAGGATTCTGCGTATGTTAAATTCTCAGCATATCTCTTCCCATGGGCATTGGGGCCAAAATTAACTTAACTATTAAAACTTACGGAGCCATGGCAACGCCAAACTATTTATTCAGCATATTTCAGTCATCACCAAAGCCAAGTAAATAATCTGCGATTAGCATGAGCGACGACACGGTGAAGAACTATGCGCTGCATCTGATGCACTACCGAGGCACGTTTCACGTCCTTCCGATCACTTTTAGTCACCTCTAATCAGGGTGTTTATGTAACAGTTAAATGCACTGGATAAAATATTTGCATTGCTTAGCGGCTTGCGTCAAGAGCTGGAAACTCCGCGTCCATTAGGCAAAAACTGCTTGACATCACATCTGCTTTAACCTCCAGACATTGAGTCGATTCTGCTAGAACCTCCAAGAAAGATAAAAGAATGTTTAGAAATTCTCCAATATTTTCCTCACGAAGAGGAAATATTTCAGACTTTTTTTTGACGTTTCCGGTCCATTGGCGATTGAAGTCCTCCCTCTATACATCCATCTACTGCGGTCCATTTGGGAGAGGGAGATTTTCCGTCCATTTCCCCCGTCTACCCTTACCAACGATCACTTTCTCAATATCTTCAGACTACGAAACGTGATCTGCTCTCGCAGCGGTATTTCTGGGTGAGGCTGCAGATGGAAGCACATTATTTCTATCGGGGTGTGGGGGTTGACATCTTTCAACAGCCCTCACCGGATTGGTTTGTTGGTTATCTGCAAGGTCCATAGAGTACACGCAGATTGCCTCAACACATGTAAACGATGGGATTTACCGATCCGTGCCGCCATTGGCTGGCCTTACGCGTGATGTCACTGACGTCGTTTTCAACAGTTGAAGTGGTTATCATTATAGTAAAAGTTGAAATTGATAGAAACAATGGTTCCACAAAAGATAAATCTTCGAACTGATTAAGAATACGGTATTATTTATCACCCGTATCTCGTCATACATGTAAGCAGGCTTGTCTGAGAATACGTCAGAGATGTCACAGCAGAGGTGCTGGTGTTCGACGTTCCAAACTAAAATGTAAATTATTTTCAATATAACTCCCATGATGCATTATCAAGATATGAATCATTGGAAATTCGAAATAGTGAAAATATTATTTACAAGTCGCCCTAAACTCCAGAACAGGGAAAATACATACATACCAATCACGCCGTTCCCTTCCGGGGTAGGCACAGTCACTAAGTTTCACTCATAAATACACATTTGTACACCTAACTCTTCTTCAATAGTTTCCTCCATACTGACCTATCCTTGCAAACCTCTTTTGCTTCATTTACACTGCTTCATACACGCACTCCTGTTTTTAAGACTCCTAATATTCCTCCTCCGAAGAATTTCCTCAACCACATTCAGCCACAACTTTCTCGGCCTACCTCTCCCTCTCGCACCATTCATTTCACTCTCATATATCTGTTTCGTCATTCGACTCTCATCCATTCTCTCAACATGGCCAAACCAGCGAAGTACACTCCTTTCATATACGTCCATTATTGGAGCATCTAACCCATATTAATTTATTACTAACTTATTCCTGACCCTATCCATCCTACTCTTGCCGCAAACACTCCTAAGATAACTCTTACCCGCGGCGTTTAGTCTATTCTTTATCTATCCTGACATACCCATGTTTCACTACCATACAACAAAAAGGGGAGAAGAACAGGAAAAATGATACGAAAAATGTTAAATAAGGAAAAAATGAACTTTAAATGAAAGTTTCAGCAAGAAGGTGTTCTAGAAATCGTTTTTCCAACACTCCATTCAACGTGAAAACGTAAACAGAGTGAAACTAGAGTACGCTCCAGTGTTCATACAAACTCTCCCCTCTTCGTGGTTCTTCACATTCACTCGCCTTATCTCCTTCTTTTTCTCCTTCGCCTTATTGCCCCCCCTCTCGTTGATGATCCCATTTGGCATTCGCGCTTCGTGGAGTAATTTCAGAACGCCGGAATGAAGACGCGAGGGGGGGACGGACTGTGATAGCAATCACACGGAGAGCGCGTGTTGGGGGCTCGAACCCCGCACGCTTCTCAAGAGCGACGAGAGGGTCTGAAGAGCGATGGGGAAAGAGGGTGCCAGACGTTGTGGGGGACGGGTTGGCGCCGTGTCTAGAGTGCCTGGCTTCACATTCTTAAGGCAGTTCGAGCGAAAAATCGTTTTACCAAGAAATCAATGAATTTGGTCTCATTTTTAAGAAAAATATCTCACCCTTCTAAGGACACGAAAAATTCAACCCCTTACCACATTACTTTCCGAGATATTTGCCAAAAAATACCAGCCCTTTTATATTGGAAATGGTACGAGTATGCACTCCAGAGAGACCGTATATTAAAAACGAGGCATTCCCTACACTTAGATAACGCCAAAAAATCAACAATGTGTTGTTTGTGTGTTTTCTCAACTATTTTTGAAAATTAATCATATTATCACCGCAGAAAATTCTTCGGGATCACAAAAAAACCTTCCGTTTTGAAGGCGTTTCAAACGTAACGCGTGAAAAAAATTAGTCAAGTTAGAGACTTATTTAGATAGTCACATTTGATTGCTTACAATTTCTGTCATGAATATCTATATAATTGCGCCATTAATAATTCAATATTCAATTCGTGTGTCTCTCAGTTGGTGAATTTAAAACGTATATATCGAATATGGTCTCTAATATGATTAGGGAACTATCTCGCTCGCATTACCCTAAGGCCCAGGTTCGAGTCGCGGTAGTGGTGGAGATTTTTCAGCGGAAACCCGAACTCTTCTTGGGTGTCACGTAGGAAAGCTCCACGAGCGTATCGCTCAGTCCGTCGAATGAGACGTTAAAGTGACTACAGCGGTAGTCTTGGGCCTTTGAGAGGATTATTTTTAACAATTTTTTTAAGAATGTCGAAAAAACATCGTTGGATCACTTTTGATTCTAGTATATGCATCTCATTATATTTTAATTTTAGCTTATAATTTGGAACTCGCCCTACTGGCAGAAATGGATAGACATTATATTTTTAATCAATTTATTTTGTGAATCTTGTATTGAATAGAATTTTCGCTGCGGTATTCAAAATTCGGCGAAATTCAATTTGAACGTATTGTTTCCGAATATTGGACTCAGCGTGATATTTCGATATTTTAGTAACAATTTCAACACTAATCACTGTTTGGAAAAATATGTGTTCATATGTAACCAAATTATTACGAAATACATGTATATTTGTGATAATTCGATAATTATTACTTTGGGATAAAGCGGTAATAGAACGCTTTATGCAAGTTAAAAATAGCATAGGAATGTCAAAACCAAATCGGTGTAATGCAGTTTTTCATTTTTATCTGTAGATAGATATCACTTATGAGAGCGAGTTTGCAACGTTTCACGTGGATTTTTACATTAATAATGGTCGCTCCGACCTCCTCGACATGGAGCAAAGCCGTAGATGAATCTTTGAGAATAGCGTTCTCCAGATCTCAAGGTCTCAAAGCGTCGTAGCTCAACTTGGCGAAGCCCGTAGTTGAGTTCCGCTCAGCATAATGCCGCCAATGCCATGGATCTCTGCACCATTGATGGTCGGGAAGCAGTCAATCGCTACAATCGATATCTCATCGAGCAACTGTATTGCAATCTTGGCCATGAGATCGAGTTGATTGCATTCGTAAAGATTTTCCTCTGAACGCGAAACAATCATATATAGTCCATCTATCCTCTGACACGTTTCAAATGAACTGCTCCCTTCATGATGTCCTGTTCTTCCTCCATGTACTCTTCGTAACAATACGTTTCATATTATTGTAATTGTGGCAAAAAAATAAACAAGGTGTCTCTCCCAGTTCAAACAAATTCGAAAACAATGTATTTCAATATGACTTTGTTTGAACACGGGTACCATGTCGAATACTCCTCTCATGACACGCTTTCATGTTGGCAAAAAATTATCTATAATTTCAATTAATGAATGTGTGAATTAAACGCATTATCTGATGCACCTAAATGAAAATCACGATTTTTTTTGACTTGCATAAAAAACTATTAAAATGTGATCACCGCCTAAAGCCACTTGAACTGAGTTATGGAACGTGATATTTCGATGCCCAGAAATTAGTTACAATCGAGTCCATTTGTTGTTCAAGATCCAATAGGAACGACACTTCAGATATATGGTGAGGAACACACATAAAAGATATATGCGGCACAACATTAAAGAAACTAGGTTTTGATAAGCGTATAATATAAATAGGTCCTCGGAAGAAAAAGTCAAAGAGAAATGCTACTTCGATCTGGTTAGGCCACACCTCGAATACGCCGCGAGCATTTGGGACCCTGGTCAAACAGATTGAACCAAAAAAATCAACGAAATAAAAAGAAAAGCAGCGCGCTTCGTTAATAACTGCTACGATCGAACATATAGTGTTACACAACTGTTAGAGGGATTAAGGTGGGAGCCTCTAGAGATTCGGAGGCTGCACGCTAGGCTAAGGCTGCTTGATAAATTCAGAACTGATATTTTTCAGAGTGAAATAGAGAATATTATCATGACTCCTCACTACATCTCTAGGTCTGACAGATGCAATAAAATAAGAGAGATACGCTGCCGATCAGATAGGTACAAAAACTCGTTCTTTCCGCGCACAATAAGCGACCACAATAAAAACTGAGCTCCACTAAATCCACTCCTATAACACATGTCACCAGGCACAATTAAAAATACTTCCAGTACACGTATTTATGTGAAATTGAGAGTAGCAACCTTTACATCCCGCGTATGCCTGAATTTTTGTATGTATACAACTGGAATTCTATATAATTGCACCTGATGGTGCTACGAGTCAGTAAAATTCGTTGTATCTAGCTAAATTAACTACTGTGGAGAAGAATTGGATGTAAATCTTTAACTATGAATATTGAGAAACAGAGAATATTACCATGACGCCTCACTACATTTCTGTGTCTGACAGATGCGATAAAATAATAGAGAAACACTGCCGAACAGATAGATACAAAAACTCGTTCTTTCCGCGAACAATAAGCGACCACAATAAAAAGTAAGCTTCACTAAATACACTCCCATAGGACATGACACCATTTCACCACCAAAACTTTTACATCTTTACACGGCTGGTGACCTACCACCCCCTGCCACACGCCAATACGGCGGCTCGCGGGGTAGCATGTAGATGTAGATGTCACTTACGGCCACCCTTACGACCTTCGATCGCCGCGTTTTGGGGTTCGACTCTCAAATAAATGGCCGACGTGAGGGTGGGGGAGGGGGGATGTCGAGGGGGTAGGAAGGGGGAGGAAGACTGGTGTGGGGGCGCTTTTATCCGTGTGTTTATTGACTCCTGCCATCGGATGTGCGTGCGTTTGTGTGTGTATCTGTGGCGGGGGCGGAGGGAGACTAAGAAGAGCAGTGTGGAAACTTTTCGTTTCCCCACCAGGGAGCGTGGACGTCGTCGTCTTGGAGACGGCGTGTTTACCCGCGGAGCAGAGGCCTCTCGGAATACACATCGCATATACATTTAGAGAAAGATAGCCTCCCTCCTCCCCCAACCGCGCGGTGACATGTTTGCCAACATTTTAACGCTGGCCGTCCCACGTACCGAATCCTCCCCCTTCCCTCCTCCCCCTACGCACTCTTCCTTCACTCCACCGGATAGCCTCGTCTCCCTCTCTCGCGATGTTTGGCTGGTCAGTTTTGGGGTAGGCAACTGACGACTGGCAAGGTTATTTGCGCTACTGGAGGTAGTCCAAGTTTCCGATCCTTACAACTCCACGCTCAAGCTAGGGTTTTTTCCTGTTTTTATTAGTGTCCTTGCTCAGAAACACTATTACCAAGTCATTACCCTTTGAAAACTTTGAACCCCGACAAGTAGCAAGGTTATTTGCGCCACTAGAGGAGGACCAAGTTTCTGATCCATACAACGCTACACTCAAAGCTTAAGTTTTCCCCCAGGTTTCTTAATATCCCTGCCCTGAACCACAAATACCATTTCCCTCTCCTTTGAAAAGCCTTCCTTGCTTTCTGTAATTCAGTTCTTTGGTATGTATCCACTCCCAGTCTTTTCACCTCGGCTACGATTGGTTATTTCGGAAGGTTACCGGCAACTGAGATAGTTTGTGCCTCTGACGATTGACCTTGTGGTTGATCCATGAGCGCCACGCTCAAATCCAATTCGGTTTTTAATATATTTTCGTAATTACTTTTGTACTTATCTATATTTGTTAATGTGCATGCGCAGAACCATGATCACTATTTCCATTTCCTTTGAAAATTCTTCCTTGCACTATTTCATTCAGATTTTTAAGATATACTCTTAAGCCTTTTCTCTTCTGTTTCGTTGCTTGGAGGCGACCGACAACCGATGCAATTTGCGCCACAGAGGATAGACCAAGTTTCCGTCACGTACAACGTCAAACCCAAAGCTAGAGTTTTCCTCTTCTTTCTTAATTTCCCTGTGCACAATCGCAATTTGCCTTAGCTTCGAAAATGCTTCCTCGTTCTTTCTTTTTACGACCGTGCTCAGAGCCTCGCCCACAATTCCCTTCTCTCCAAGAATGCTTCATTGGCCATTGCAATTCAGAGTCCGAAGTTAGTCACTCCAAGGTCTATTCCCTCTATAGTTTGTTGGCTCTACCGTCAACTGAGATGAATTGTGCCTTTAAGGTCGGTTGGGTTGGTTAGGAAGGAGAAGACATAAATTCTATAATTGACGGACGGAAGGGTCCTTGCCATCGGCCGACTAATAATGGTAGTCCTCTCGTGGATTACAGTTTAAGAGAAAAAAATCGGACTGAAACGGGAATAGAGCTGAAACCTTTTTCTCGCCACGCTGTTTCCTCGCAACCGTGCGACACAGGCTTCCTAATTTTCAGTGGCAATTCAGGCATTCAAAATTACAATGTTGCTGTTCAGAGTAATTATAATAATCATGATCCTAATTCCCTTAGAAATTTAGGAATTTAAAATTCCCATGCCCGTGGAAAATTAGGCAGATTAAATTATGGTTAGGAATAGGGTTGGTGTGGTGGCTAGAGTACTGGCTAACCATACGGACGGCCAGGGTTCAAATCCCTGCAGAGGAGGATGTTTTTCAGAAGAAACCCGATTCCTCCTTGAGTTTCTTTGGAGGGCACTTCAAGTACAGTACTCCGTCTATCGGATGAGATGTTAAGCCGTGGTCCCCTTGGCGCCTATCGTCAAGAGCAGGCTAATACCGACGCCGGGTTTCCATCCACCCTTCCTCCCTTACCTAACCCCTATGGCGCAAATGACCTTAGCTGTCGATCGCCTCCCCAAGTATCCTATCCAATCCAAAGTATGATATTTGAATTGCGTTGCGAGGTGTAAATCAGCCCGGCAAATCAAAGGTCCGTGATTCGATTCCCGGTCCAGGGCCAGGCTGATTTTTTCTTGTGGCAATTTCTCCATATATTATTGTAGTATTTGATTAATTTATGTATTACACCGCCAAATATAGCCCCATGAACTTTTTAATTTATTATGTAATTCACCTATTACTGAAATAAGTAACATACAAAAAATTAAGTAAAACTCAGGATAGGAGAAGACTTAAGAAGGCGTCCGCTGAGTGATGAAGTGAATAATTTTCCGGGTGTTCTTCCTCGTTCATCCTTTTTCGTGAACAATATTTCGCCAGCGTTCCAGCTGGCTTCTACAGGACCGTCGAAGATGGAATAAACCAGCTGGAACACCGGCAAAATATTGTCCAAGAAAACGGATAAACGCGGAAGAACACCCGGAAAACCATTTACTTCAAAGTTGAGATTTACTGATACAGTGCCGCTAGTTTTTTTGCTGCGAGAGGGGGAGTGATCACAGAGGGTGAAGATAAAGATAAAGATAAAGAAATATTTATTGTTCTTGGACTAATTGGTCCACTAAGAACATACAAAAAGTATACATTAAAATTAGAGCTCAAGTACAGGGAGATATATTTGCAGAAAAAGTGGGTACAAGCAATAAATATAATAATAATGGCAACAAAGAAAGCAAAAAACAACAAGCGTACAGGTGAATTGAATTAATTTTTTTCCTGCAATAGCATTTTGTTGAACAATCTGTATTTGAAAGCCATCAGCGAATTAGAATTTATGATTGATTCAGGAGTACTGTTCCATATCCTTGTCCCTGCAACAGAAAAAGATTTATTGAAAGCAGTAGTTCGATGAAGTGGGACAATGAAAAAGTCTGGTGTTATTCGGATTGCTACATTTCGGTTTTTGGCTGGAAAAATTGCATAATATATTCAGGCTGTTTACATTTGAAGAGTTTATATGAAAAATAGACAAGCATAGTGTATGGAAAAGGAGCACGCTTTCGTGGCTGGCATGAATATCCTCAGAGATATTTGCAGTGGTATCGCAGATCGATGGATCGTGGTGGAAATTTAGCTCCGCCGTCACTCGACGCCAATCGCGTCGTGGCTTGGGAGTGGCGGGTCGTCGCCGCGAGCGGGCGGGCACGCGCTCACGCGAAGTGCCGCGACGACGACGCACGAAGCGCGGGGGAGCGGCGGCTGGGTGCGGAATACCACCGTCTGCTCGACTCGCCGCATTCTGTGTGCACACTCGTGCACTCTCATTCTCGCTCGCGCCCTCATTTGCATCTCCCGAGAGTGAGGACATTTATCGATTCATTCATTCATTCATTCAACTCTACTCTCTCCCCCCACATTCTCCCTTCATTCCTACCCCTTCCCCTCCCTACTCCTCGCTTCCTTCCCCCTCCTATCCCCTCCTCACCCCCTCAGAGCGACGCGTTAAGAGTTAGGGAAGGGGAGTCGTCTTTCCGTTGTTTCGACGCCGTCGCCATGGACACCATCCCCACTCCACCTTTATCTCTCCTTCGCCTCCCCCTTCTCCACTCTCTTTGCATATCCGTGTCTGCTTCCCCTTCTTCTGTATTCTTCTTCCGCGCTGCAAGTGGCCAGGGTTACCAACCCCCCCCCCTTCCCACACTAACATGTAGTATACAAAAGTTACTCTTCCCCACGCACTGCTAAGTTGGATCCACCGTAAGAATGATTTAAATGCCATTTCATTAATTGGTAGTATCAGGCGTCACTTTGTTGAATCTGTTAACATTGTAATGATAACACTTAACTTTCTTTCTCCGCATATCTTTATTTGCTACGACCCGGGTTTCGACGTTCGACGTCATCTTCAGGTGCTTCAGGTGCAGGTCAGGCTTCAGACCTGAAGATGTCGTCGAACGTCAAAACCCGGGTCGTAGCAAATAAAGATATGCGGAGAAAGAAAGTTAAGTGTTATCATTACAATACCATTTCATTAATTTTCTGCCAGCTTAGAGAGAAATATGTTTTCACTCTCTGAAAATATGAGCAACAAAACTTCTTCACATTTGTTCATTTTCCACATCAACTATAAATTGCATAGTTTTCAATGAGAAAATGAAATGAACTAAGGGAATGATATTATTTGTATATACTGGGTGTTTCAGGAGGGAAGCGCGAGATTGCTGATTGGATAAAAATGGGATGGAGAGTTGATGGGATAAAAATTCTTAAAATCACATCTCTTACTTCCTCTCGAAGTTTCGCGCTTACCTCTTAAACCACCCGCGATAATATGAATGCTTTTTTTCATGTATAACTGTGTATTAAAAGATAATCCCAAAAAATTGAAAAAAATATAATGCAGACGTCTTACCCCTTTATCACGTGAGTTCTTTGCCAATCACTGCGATGTTTGAAGCCAAAATGCGATGACTTCATTGAAATGGCGCTGCAGTCGGCTACTTTGGCTGTAACAACGGGTTCATTAAGGAGACATTCGCCAAACTATCTGCGTATATTCATTTTCAACACGTAAAGCATGTTCTAACCGAAAGCAGATTTTCCAAGCCATATGAATGAAAAAGATGGAATTTTGAATTTGTTTTGACTCAAGCAGTAGCAATCAAATCTCCTTAAATACCTCAATGAAAACATACCGAGACTCTTAAGACTCTCCCTTTGCATTAGATTCACTTTCTTCCATTTTTTCTCTCTCAACATTTTCACGAATTTCTTCCCAATTTTTTCTTTAAATTGCGAGGATTATAACACCCCCTGCCGAATTCGCCGCTGCGTCTTGATGGATAGCATATGAATGTAAATTAACCCTTTCATTTAACAGTGTTCAGGGAAATCTTCTTGGCTATGCTTCTACGATGCTGATGTCCACGTGCTTATTTTCCCATGGCATGTATATGAATTGGTACATTTTTGCTGCCCCTTCCCATGGAGTCGGCTGTATAGCATGAATTTTTTGTTATTCATGAGAAAATTATGTGGCAACTCACAAATTTATATATTTATTAATACAGGCATTTCATTGTGGCTTAATGTTTGCGTATAATACGCGTTTTATCCATAGAATATTACTTTCTTCGAAAAATCGGATCTAATTTAATTCCATAATGCATGATTTGAACCAATCACATAATGCCTAAACTTGATACCGATTTTAATACATGTATTACAGTATAAAAATCCTCAAAAATTATATTTTATGTTCTTTTCCAATAGAATAATTTTACCCAGTTTCTCAGTTCTTATCCAAGATTCAACGATCAACCTGTACGGTTGAAATTACTTTCTTCAGCCAATGGATGCCCTATTTATTCATATACAATATTTGTTACAATGTTGATAATTCTGATTTTATGCTGTCAATAGTTAAGTGCTAATTTGACAGCCTTACTGTGCAGTATCAAAATATGATTCGTTGGTTCCTCCTCATGAAAAAGATTTTTTACGTCTTGAGCTGTCTCGATTTTATGATAACCCTTAAAATATGTCCGAGTTTGGTGCCGAATTTCCTAAAAAAAACAAATTTTTAAAGATAATTCTTTCTTTAATGAGTTGAATAAATTTAAATAAGATTTGAGAGCAAAATATTTGATAAATAAAAATTCTCATAGTCCACTGAAAGGTCACCAGTAGCTTTTTTGAAGACATCCTGACGCGTTGGCAGTTTCGCCGCTCATTTTTCAATTCCAATCAGACAGAGTTGAAAAAATAAAAGACCCTCTTTATCCGCTTCTCAATCAGCTGTCTCGTTTCTAAATTACAAGTACCTGGACACTTAATCTCTTAATCCTTTCGTGTGAGAGGGGCGAAACGCTAGTTACTGCGTCAAACGTCAGCAGAACAAATCGCCATGTCAATTCTTTAAGGTGGGCGCCTCGAGAGCCAATCAGTATCGTTACCTGAATCGCATGTTTATCGCATAAGACACAGTCAAGAATAAGGAACCATTTTCTCGTACATACAAGGTATTTCACGAGAAATTTGAGTCATTTCTGGAGGTGACAGTGAGTGTGATTTGAAGCATTTAAGGTAGTCCGAGCGAGATAGTTCCCTAGTTATAATAGAGACCATATTCGAATTAGACGTTTAATTTCACCAGATGTAGGACACATGAATTAAATATTGCATTATTAATAGTGCAATGATATAGTTTTATGTAACAGAAATGGTGAGTAATTAAATGAAAATATCTATATAATTCTTAAACTTGACTTTTTTTCGCGCGGTGCGTTTGAAACTCCTTCAAATCGGAAGGTTTTATGTGATCCCGAAGAATTTATTGCGGTGACAATATGATTAATGTTCAAAAATAGTTGAGAAAACATACAAACTACACGCTGTTAGTTTTTTTTACGACTTCTAAGTGTTAGAAATTCCTCATTTTGTAAATAATATCTCTCTGAAGTGCATAAACGTACCATTTTCCATGTAAAAGGGCTGGCATTTTCTGGCAAATATCTCCAAAAGTAATGATGTAAGGGATAGAATTTTTGGTGTCATTAGAAGGGTGAGATATTTTTCTTTAAAATGAGACCAAATTTATTGATTTCTAGGTAAAATGATATTTCGCTCATACTACCTTAATTTCCATCGGGCATTGCATCGCAAATCGGTGGCACATGGTTTTCGTCCTGCTCATTATGATGTTGCCATGAAAACGTCAAAATCCTGGTGCCATTTTGAAAATTGACTCCTGTTTTCGTCAGTTACGGCCATTTAAGGTAGGTATATACATGGAGAGAAGGAGGGCACCTGTTATGGTGACCAAATCTTGAAGCTGTTGCGTGGGAGTGGCCGGCCCGCCATTGTTGTTCCCCCTGATCCACGTTAGCTCTTACTGGCTTCCTTTGTCATTTTACGACGTTTTCCATCGACAACTACAAATCAGGATTCATTTACTTCTGGAAAATGTATTCCCTGGCATGTATATTTTTATTTATTAAATTAATGATAATCTGTATTGCCAGGGAAAAAATACGGCACATTCTAGTGGAATCCGTGCCTTCAAGTAACTAAAATACGCTCAAGAATTAATTGGCAAAATGTTTTTAGAGATGGTAGATATTATTTTTTTCGTATCTGATCATGCGTCCGCTCCAAGATGTGGACGCATTCAGTTGAACATACGTTTTCATAACTTGATGTGTTTTATCACAATTTAATTTTTTCAAATTTTTGTTAAAATCTAAAATTTACAACAGTCAATATATAAAACAATGAGTTGCAACTCATTTAGTAGATTTTCGCAGCTCATGATGTATATCTGGTAATCTTCGGATTCTGCGAGGATATTTTGTATTATTCTTGCGATAGTTTCGCCGAGCTCTGCTGCCGGCTTCTTCATTTAAAAAGCCCGACGAAGCCGGCAACAGAGCACGGCGAAATTGTCGCAAAAATAATACAAAAAATACTCGCAGAATCCAAAGATTACCAGAAGTGAGTTGCAAAGATACAAGCGTTGTATTGTTAAAATCCACGTGGAAATTTTTCAGAGATAATGTGAATAAATATGGGACTAAGGTTTTGTAAAAAAATAGAATTAAACGATAAAATATTTTTTTAACTCAATTTTCTGATTTTGTATATAAAGTTGAAAACTAAATTATAAACCTTAACTGGTTGAATTACTCGATAATAATGTAATTATGTATTGTAGTCCTAAGGATGTAGACATGATGAAAAAGAATAATCTCTTGGTAAATTCCACACTTAAAACTTTTATTACCGACCTAGGTTTCGATTGCTTTGCAAATCAATTTAAAAGGATCTTTTAAATTGATTTGCAAAGCAGTCGAAACTTAGGTCGGTAATAAAAGTTTTAAGTGTGGAATTTACCAAGAGATTTTTTCTTTTTCGTCACATCTGCGGTAAAATTCCAAAAAGTTACGCCTTCAACCATTAAGTTTATACCAAGGGTGAATTTAAAAAAATGTGAAACGTTGGTTGAAGAAAAATGACAGAATTATTCTTCACTATAATCTTCAGAGAAATATATAATAATATTAGAAGTCTCAAATAATAAGTTTACCCCGTCCACCCAAATGAAAACCATGGGTGCTCTCGCTTGCTACGAGTTAATTATTTTTTGGGTTGGCAGCTCTGGAACCCCGCTCTTAAAGGGGGGAGGGGGTGAGAGAGAGGATAACTAGAGGGGTGTTCTTGTAATGGGCGTCGCAATGCATTCTGGTTCCTTTGAATATAACGCGAGAGGGGGGGGGGGCGCGGGAGAGGAGCGCCGTGCATATTTCCTTGGCGTGGGATGCGACGTCGGTCGACTGCAACGCCGTCGGCGACGATCCGCTCGGAAGGGGAATCGATTAAGACGAGTTGGGGGCGCTTAGTGTCGCGATAGAAGGGAAATAGAGGGGGCAAGTGGGGCGAAAAGTAGGCACGCAGTCACACACAAAGGAACAATGGCAGCCCCCCCCCCTTTCATTGTGCAAATGCCTCCTGCTGCACCCTCTCGGTTTGAAACCAGTTAGCATGTGACATTGTCAGAGAGTGCTACTTGCAGCGCAGCGGGGACCGATCAAAAGACAAACCGCCCTCGTTGTCTCCATTCACAATCCTCGCATCTACTGATCAAAGGAAAGTCGCAAACTTTGGATTTAAAAAATCGCTTGAAAAAGAGGTGGGCGATGTGAATGCAGGTGTGGAAAAGGAGATGAAGAGAGAAAGAGATGGTCGATCTCTGTTTCTCTTTGGCGCTCTCGTTCTTATTTTTTACCTTGAAGAGCATCCTACGGAAACGTCAGAATCTTTTGATTTACACTTTATTTGCGAAGTCCTAAGGAGAGCTCTTTTTCTTGTTCCAAAAATACCAAAAACTTTGGTGTGGCATATATTTTACTTTTGCAATATCTACTATACCAAAGTAGTTGTCACCAGGAAGTTTTCATCATGGCCACGGGTGATCATGAATTATTTCCGATTTTTCGTCGTTACATTACTGGCTCAGAAATCCAAACACCAAATAAATATTTTATAATAATTATAGAAAACGATTATCCCAGATTAAATCACCATTGAATAGGGAACTACATTACGATTCAACATGGGTAGGAAAAGATAGTATGGCAGAGATTGAGAAGAAACAGACGTTCTGTGCTCTAATTAGGGTTTTCAAAACGAATTTTTAGTGGTCTGAAATTGTGATTGGAGATTTTAGGATTATACTGCTGTCCTCTTTGGTTGCGTCTTAAAGTACACACCTTTATTCTCCAAAAAAATGGTTCCTATCGTCCTTAAAATACGCGCAGTTTTTATGTGCGAACCTCAAATATTGATACCGATGGATACATGTCTAGGCTCCGATGGCCGCTCATACGCGACAATAAAGTGTTCAGTGTAAACCTTTTTAAATAGCTCAAGAGGTAAACGAGCTATCAAAGCAGCTCATGATTCAATCAGAAGTGGAAGACTTAAAAAGCTTTTCAAACGACAATTTAGGCACTGATGACCAACTCAGGTAATAAACCCCGTTTCACACGATTTATTATCCATCACAAGACCTAGTATGCTTGCCGGCACTAGATGTCGAGGACAAAATCCAGTGTGTGTGATTGGTACCGTCCTAGAAGGTCTCACACGATCTTTGAACTTAAACAAAGCAGATAAGCCGTATATTCATTCAAATATTAAGGCACGTCTTCTAAAATATTCAAATTAGGCAATCAACGGCAGCAGGTGATTGAACAGCAGTTGGAACATTTCTATTTAGTGTTGTTTTTGTTGTGTTATAATTAACGATAGCCAAAATGAGGAGTAGAGGGTACTGATTTCGGAAGGTGAAGATCGCAGTGCCTAAGGAAAAGCTAACGTGATTGGTCTTGGGCTTCAAGGTTCTACTGGGAGCTAGTAGCCAACTAGTATCGTATCAATTATGTAATTAAGTACCTTAGTCAGTATGATAGTGATTATGCTTGTTAGCTGACATGCTTGTTCTATATTACACGATAATGGAAAGCTATGCTATAGCGAGTATCCTCAAACTCGTGCTGGATCAAGTATTGTGTAAAACGGGCCTAAGGAAGCACGCTAATGGGCTCCATGTGTATAACACCGTGTCACCGCTAGTGTAAAATGACGTAAAACTTAAGTATTCGCGCGGAAAATCGTAGAGAGAGAACTGAAGAGCAGCTCCATTTGAAAACAGAAAAATTTACAATTTCATCCCAGACTCACCCGAAGGCGATTCAAGCAATAAGCAAATTCGGCAGTGCCTTAAAAACGTTATATCTAAAAATTATCCACCCTCATCGGCCTTCGAGAGAATCGATTTCATGTCAATGGACTTCGGAACCCTTATTTTTCACACCGTGCTGCAACGAGGAGCAGTCTACGGCCGCCAAGTGGTCGGAAAAGCCGATCTGGCTGGACAAAACGCCACACGGATGGATTGTATCACTTGCCTAGTGATCCAAACTTTCTCTGAATATATGAATGGCTCCTTGCGACATTTTTCCATACGTTTACCGGAAATCGTAAAATTTCGATTGCCGTTGGATGCCGGTGGTGAGATGGATGGAGGAAGGGAAAAGGGGCTGGGAGTCGCACGCGGATATTATCTTCTCTCCTAAAATCAGGCTGATAAGGGAATTAGGAGATATGCCTGAAATAAAAAGACTTTTTGATAGATGCCTTAACTATTGCTTATGTCGACAAGCTCCTATAGATTTAATCACAATCGGATCCAACTTGTGTTATCCCGCTTATTTAGACAAATATCTAGGCAGAGGATTTGAGAAGTGAATATCATAAATAATCTCAAGTACGAGTAAGTATGGCATACACAATTAAGATATCTCGGTGTTAGAATATCCAAAATATAGGATTTACATATTTTATGGGGAATAATACATTTTAGTGGACCATGCCATTACTCGCTTCAGAGTATGACAGGAGAATTAAAACTAAGAAATTTCAAAGAATAGTTGTTAGTTCACTCAGTGCAGCGTCTCTTTTGTCTATAATCATCCTTGTATGGAACCCCAGAACAGTTTATTTCAGGAGTTGCCCGTTACAAGAAATAGGCAATTCCGGCCGATTTAAATTCACAGTTAGTTTACTTCTACTCTTGGGAACGATTGTGGAGAATGTAACTCGATTTCCTCCTCTAAATCCCAGAAATTGGCCAACTATCAGTGGAAATTGATTTTTTTTAATATGTCAAATTATCTAGCGACGCCAATCGGACTTAATTAGGTACCTTTACTATGTCTGCTTATATTTTGCAATATGAAACTATTAGGATATGATGAGTTAATAGTAATAAAAAATATTCCTATGCATGTTTATCCATTGTAATCATTGAGCTGAATGGAGAGGGGATGACGGCAACAACCGAAATGTCACCGGTGTTATCACCCCACCCCCTGTTCTTTCCTCAGTAGCTTTGCATTTCATGGACGAGCGGACGCAATAACGGTCGTTGCAAAAATGTATCTACCCTCTGTGGGAAATTTAAGGCATAGGACTCTCAAAACATTAAAATTACTCAGATTTATGTATTCAACCTGATTCTATCACGGTTTTTCGCTTGGAATACGGTTTACATTTTAAATAAATAAAATAGCATCCATATGAAAAGGTCACTTTCTAAAAGTAAATTCTTTTTATTTTCATATGAGTTATCAATGGATGACATCGTATAATTGCAAAATTAGGGCATCAGTCAGCCAACTGTAAGAATCGGGATGAACAAAAATGGCCGACCGGCCACGCCCACAATCCATCTTTTAGCATTTGGCCACTTTTAGCAAGCGACATCTCTCCATCTTTCTCAATAGCCTTTACGAGAACACATTTTAATCAAGTGAATGCACTGAATCATCACATTTTTCTGTTTTTATTTAGACTTTTGAGAACCATAATCGTAAGATAGTAATCACCCGGGAATGTAATTGTTTGTGAATTACTGAGTGAAAGCGGGAGGAAAGCGCCAAATTGAGGAAGAGTCAGTGGACGGGAGGACTCCCGGAGGACGAATCCTCCGGGAGTCTTCCGGAGGATTCGGTAGTGTCGACAACTCACCCCCTTCCCTGAGGAGGAGGGTATCCGGATGACAAAGCGAGAGAGGTGCCACTTCTTTATAATTAGGCCACAACTTGAATACAACGCGAGCATTTAGGACCCTATACGGATAGATTTTACAAAAAATCGACAAAACACAAAGGAAATCTGCCCGCTTCGTTAAAAACTGCTACGAGCGGACATATGTTGCTTCACAGCTTTTATAGTTTGAGAGAAGTTGGATCACACACTAGGCTTGAGGTAGTTTAAAAAATTCAGAACTTGTGTACTTCAGATCGACACAGAGAATAGCATTTTCTCGCCACACTACATCTCTAGGTCCGACAGGAGCGATCAAATAAGAGAGACATAGCCGAACGGATAGGTACAAAAATTTGTTATTTCCAAGCACAACAATTGACTATAATAAAAACTGAGCTCCAATCAAAACATTCAACCCCTCCAAATTATCCTTCACCATTTCACCCCCAAATATTCTTCTCCTATATGATATTTATACGGGGATCGGGTTGGTGCGGTGGCTAGAGTACTGGCTAACTATACGGGTGGCCAGGGTCCAATTCTCTGCAGAGGAGTATGTTTTTCAGAGGAAACTCGATCCCTACTTGAGTGTCTTGTGGAGGGCACTTCAAGTACAGTACTCCGTCTGTCGGATGAGACGTTAAACTGTGGTCCACTTGGCGCCTATCGTTAAGAGCAGGCTAATGCCGACGCCGGGTTTCTATCCACCCTTCTTCCCTTACCTATCCCCTATGGCGCAAATGACCTTAGCCGCCGGTCGCCTCCCCAAATATCCAATCCGATATTTATACGGCTGATGTCCTATCACCCCCCGCCACACGCCCTTGCGCCAGCTCGCAGGGTAGTGCTCAAATGTAGAGCCCGATTTCCAACCCCTGCCTTTTAATTTTCTTTTAAATTAGGGATATTCCACTTTACAGCAGTTTCCCTCCCCTAACCCAACACGCATTTATCTTTCCATAAATAGTAGGGTTTCCACTCATCAGGTCCATCACCCAATCCCCACTCTCCACCAGTCCCTATCAAATCCAACTTCCATATCCAACCCCCTCCTATCCATTTCCTCCCTCACTCCATCCCATCATGACTTATTGGGTCTTCCTCTTCTCCTTCTGCCTTCCGGAACCTATTTTAGAGCAGCGTTCGGTATTATTTCATCCCCCATTCTTTGGACGTGTCCCTACCATCGTAATCTTCTTCCTTCAATAGTCTCCACTACAGTCTTCTCTACTTCAGTGATTTCTCTTATCTGCTCATTCCTAACTCTTTCTATCCTTGATTTCCTAGCCGACCTCCGCCAAAAGCCCATTTCAGTGGCTCGTAGTTTACTTTTTTCTCTTTCATTTATAGTCCATGTTTCGGCTCCACGAATCATGCTTTGCTCCCAAAAAAAACTCCCCGCTCGAAATGGACCCACTGCCACCCACCTACACGCCGTAATTTCGTCGAATGCGTCACGGGGGGACGGGCGCACAAAAGAGGGGTTGGAGGAGGTGGGGGTTTAGTCGGGGGGGAGGGACTTAAGAGTGCGTGTAGAGAGATAGAGGGAGTGAAAGAAGGGTTTCGGTGGGTGGATGGGAACACGGAGGAACATCTTAAATCCTCGTCCCGATTCGCGACGGGACACTTGGCACGGACGTGCGTGGAGTCCCGGTCACGTGTTGAGCGGGGAATTTCTCTTTTCCGTCGTGAGAGTGCAGGGGATGATGGGTGGGAGGAGGACCATTTATCGGGGGAGGAGAAAGAGGGGACCATGGTCCATGAGGGAACGAGGTGGACGCTGAAGAGAAGAGGACAGGCGAAGGCGGTTAAGGTAGTTTGAGCGAAATATCATTTTACTTAGAAATCAATGAATTTGGTCTCATTTTAAAGAAAAATATCTCACCCTTCCAATGAAACCCAAAATTTTACCCCTCACTACATTACTTTCGGAGATATTAGCCAGAAGATACCGGCCCTTTTACATGGGAAATGGTACATGAATGCACTCCAGAGAGACATTATTTACAAAATGAGGAATTTCCAACACCTGGATCTCGTCAAAAAATTATCAACGTGTAGTTTGTACGTTTTCTCAACTACTTTTTAAAAAGTAATCATTTTTTCACCGCAACAGATTTTGGGTATCACAAAAAACCTTCCGTTTTGAAGAAGTTTCTAACGCACCGCACGAAATAAACGAGTCAAGTAACGACGATAAAGTTAATAAAAGAGTCAAGTTAAAGACTTATTTAGATATGTTCATAACATTAATTACAAATTCTGTCATGAAATCTATATTATTGCACCATTAACAATACAATATTTAATTAATGTGTCCTACAGCTGGTGAAATGGAAACGTATAATTCGAATATGGTATCTTTTATGATTAGGGAACTATCTCGCTCGGACTTCCTTAATACACAGAATAAATTAAAAAATGGGTGCTTTTCAATTGCACAATTGCACTGATCTGTTTAAATCTTTTCCGGTTTTGATATGCTTTCCAACTGTCGCCGTGAAATTCTCCGTGCTGCGCTGATGGAAACACATCCGAACCAGTGGTTAATCAAGCCCTAGACGGCGACTTTTAGTGATGACGGCGAAAAATCATTAATAGCTGATACCGAAACACACCGCGCTGTCGAGATGAATGAGGTGATCTCTCATTAAATAATTAATGGCCAAATATTTTAGTTATTCGAGTGACTATTTGGTTTCTTCGAATGGAGCATCAAAATATCTCCTTGTAATACGATTGTAGTCTAGTCTTATTCGCAAATGATGACATTTCACTCGCAAATTATAGACATATTCGGTTTTTTAGCCTTCTTCGGCACCATCCAATGATCAACCGCCATTGATCTCTATTCATCCACAGGTCTTCTGGCAACTTTTTTTCTCTTACTGCCTTTTCTACACCTTCTCTCCAACTAATTCTTGGTCTTTCTCTTTTTTTCTACCTTACAGATTACCTCATTAAAACTTGCTTAAGTAGTCTCTCGTTCGTCATACGTTGTATGTGACCATGCCACTCAAGCTCCTTCTTTTTAATGTCATCGACTATTGTGTGGGTGACTCCTATTATATTTCTTATTCTCTCATCCGTGATTCTTTCCCGTCTGGATGTACCCGCAGATCGAATTCAGTAATCCATCTCCATAGCATTTAGCATTTGTTTTGTTTTCTCCCTCATCTGCCATATCTCACCCCCATATGTGAGAATGCTTCTTACAACTGAATTATATATATTCTTTTTTTACTGGCTTTGGATATACTTTGGCAAATTACTGTCTTTAATTGCCTCATCCAGGGTTCCACACCCAAGTTTCAGCAGTATTGTATTTGCTGTCCATCTTCCAGCACTATGTTCTCTTGTGCTCCTCCAATGCACATATTTCGAGTCTTTCTGATATTAGTTTCCAGACCCCAGTTTTTGTATTCTTCAATTATCATAAGTGCCATGTAAGATAAGTCATCGTGGTCCTGGACTATCAGTATCTATTCATCTGCAAAGCACAAGAAATATTAAGTGCTAGTCCAATTCTAAGGGATACCCATTCCTTTACATTTCATTTTCCATTTTGTATTTTTTCCAAGTATATCTTGAACAATGTGGGGGAGATGCAGCAACCCTATTTTTAGCCCTCTATAGTTGTAAATTCCTCTGATGTTCTTTGGCATATTTTTATTTTTGCCGTTGTATTATTGTGTAGCATTATCAAAGCTTTGATTCGGTTCATGTTCGCATTTGCGTTATCTAAGCTTTTCCATACTAACTAATTAATCTTTATTAATATTTTATCTTATACAAATTTAAATACATACTGTGAAGTGGAGTTATGAAACTATTATCTTGGCGTTTGTTCAGCCATCTTGGAAACACAAACGCAGATCGGCCGAGATGAAGAGTTTGACGTGGTGGAGAACCAGAACAGACCTCGCGAACGTTACACGCTGGGAAAACTTCAGATCTTAACAGGTCCAAATTGATTAAAGAGCAGCTCTCAAGCTACGTACCGTCCTTACGCAATCACCCCTCCGGTCAATGGAAATTAAGTATGTCTTCAAGACCATAACGATATAACTAGCTTGATACTTGGAAATTGACAATTAGAATAGTTTTCGGATTGCTTCGTGGTGAAGAAACTACAGCTCTTTGATACATATTTAGAGAATACAATTTTGTACTTTTCCACAGAATTTCATTTTGTGTGGAACAACGCGTTTCACCGACTTGCGACATTATCAGGTACAAAAATTGACTCCAAAAACTGTTTGAACTGGATTTGTGTACCTGATGATGATGATGCCGCAAGTCGGTGAAACGCGTTGTAACACACAAAATAAAATTCTGTGGAAAAGTACAAAATTGTATTCTCTAAATATGGATACTATTAACATCCGCGAAGTAAAGCCTGAGGCTGTAGAGTGTACAGCTCTTTGATTTATTTCTGGAAGTTTAATCGACATTCGTTCATTTTTGTGTCTTAAAAACCCTTTGCTCCCCGCCTCCTTTTCTCATGATTTCCATAAAGTTTCATGCACTTCTAACTCTCGCTCTTTCACTGGAATTGAACTCGCATCAATCTTGAGGCTTGAAAACGGTCGTTATCACGTTATCATAGTTATAATTGACTCATAAGCCTGTGAAGCTATGCTCTAGTCTGCCGACCACTTATTTTTGCTATTTCTCTCAGCATTAATGAGTTCTATCACGTTTTACTCCTCTGCCGTTTCTACAGGACTTCACTGCTCCCTTCCATATCTGTTTGGCAAAGTGGCTCAGCTAGTGATGCCAGATCCACTTTTTTTGGTGGTTTTTGACGGTGTTGTTACGTGCTCGCTCTCTAATCCTAGGGCCGTGATTTCGAGTCTCGTCTGGGTGAAATCCTTCACCACTCGGAGTATCGTTGGGCGTTTCATCTTCAGTCAATTTTAAATTTTCTCGCTGTAAAAAGACTTTAAGAATGGAAAGATAGTTTGATTAGTCCGGGTATGGAACTCGGATCTCCCAATAGTAGGTCAGTTATGTTAGCCATTTACTCCACCAAACCATATTGATTTGTGTGAAAACGCGATGATTGGAAAAATGAACTATTTTCATCTAAGATATTTTCCTTCGTACGAGGCCAATTACGATAAAACATAGCAGCACACAATATTAAGGTAATTCCTGCTACACTTATGGGTTATTTCTCGTGAACAATGGCTTCTCATAAGTGTACTTCTAATTTACTTACGAGTGTAATTTTTGATCGCTAGGGCTACAAATCCATCTTGCATATAATGATAATAGTGATGAAATTGTGCTCGACGTGATAGTGGAGATATTAATTCTGATTGAAATGCCAATTGATATTATAAGATATACACACGGAATCCGTTCCAAGCACTCTGTTAATTTACTGTTCTTTTCAGGCAGTCTTTAAGTTCCATGTGAGTGACTCTCAATCAAGTTGAACTACTTGGTAGAAAAAAAAAATTCCTTCTCAATGTATAGCTCAAAAGAGTATAATGCCAATCTTGCGATCAATACATACGCAGTATAATTATCCCATGTTTTCATTGCCCTCCGTTCTTACTATGTTTCATTTTTCCCCTCTATACTAACAGTTGATTATTTGATTCGCTCCCCTATGCTTGTTTTTTAATCTGCCACGTAGTACTAACATCACGTTTCGCAAGATCCCCGCATGGCACTTGTATCTCGTATTCGTAGTCGCATTATACATCAATTCAACAGTTTTTGTAGCATTAGTAGCATTCCTTTAGTGTTGTTCATTGTAATGTAAATTATATATTTATATATTGTAGTGTATATAGGCGATAACTATACCCCTGCCAAACACCCTTGCGGTGGCGCGCCGGGTAATGTGTTGAGTTAGATTAAGATGTTCACTCTTCATATCCGTTCGGAAATACATTTCGTGCATCACTCATACTGAATTAGCTATTCCCTAATATTCAGGCTGGTTAATCTCACCAACTGCGATCTATAGTAACCCAAAGACTACGCTTGCGTAACTAAGCATAGAAAATCTACATTGTTGACCTCTCAAGATCCCACCTCAAAGAACTTTTTATAATTTTAACTGGGGGATTAACGGATTCTGTATTCTCCCTCGATATTTTAAAGATATTCTTTTGGCTCAAGCCGCAGCTGAGAATTCACAAACCTTTTTACACTATTTCACTTTTAGGGTGTTGTCTCATAGCTTAGTTACATTGAGATCCAATGTTGAGGCGTTTGCTCTTTATTCGCGGATCCGTGAATCATCCATTATTATCTGTTCCTCAATCTTGTTTGTGCCTCACCAACGTGCTTCACATATTTGAGAGAAAAATGAGAGAAGCAGAGCTTGGCATCTGCTCTTAGTTTGTCTCTGCAATTTTTTTTTCAAATTGTTGTCCGAAAATTTCTTTCCATTTTTTTCATCCAGTCATCCATTCAAGAGGAAAACACCGCATATCATCGTTTCCATCGTTTCCATCGTTTCATCAGATGTACCGACGGACAGGTCATATGTTTTCCTCTCCGGACGTAACCTCTACTTCCTCCTTTCTTCTCTCTCTTTCTCACAATCTCTTTCTCGATGCATTCATCTTGTTGAGGACGAGTCGTGAAGCGCATACAGATGGCCAAGCTCAAAGTATCATGCGTTGAGCTCATATTCCGGATTCTTGCGTGTGATTATGGTTTTCCTCCTGAACCACTAAACTGCGGGGCCGAGGAGAATCGTGCCTGGAGGTCAACTTGGCCTTAAACATGTATTTGGATTTTTTATGATTATTCGTTATTTTTGTGCCCAAAAATAATTTGCGCCGCACTATATTTTTTCATATACTCTTCGCTTCCAAACCATTTATAAATTTTTTCGTAGATGATCGCTTATTCACCAGAGGAGGTAAGATGTTTACGAAAGACGGACGGATAAATGAGGAGATAAAGAGACGTGCGAATGCTGGATGGAAAATGGTATGTAGCATGTGGAGCAATTCAAGGAATGAGTGCCTGTCTAAGGAAAAGAAAATCACCGTGTAAAAAAGTGTACTTCTCCCCACTTTGTTGTATGTTAGTGAAACATGGGTATGTCAGGATAGACATAAGAGTAGACTAAACGCCGTGGTTATGAGTTATGTGAGGAGTGTTTGTGGAAAAAGTAGAATGGATAGGGTCAGGAATGAGTGGGTAATAAATGAATGTTGGTTAGATGCTCCAGTAATAGACTTATATGAAAGGAGTGTGCTTCGTTGGTTTGACCATGTTGAGAGAATGGTTGAGAGTCGAATAACGAAACATATATAAGAGTGAAATGAATGGTGCGAGAGGGAGAGGTAGGCCGAGAAAGTTGTGGTTCAATGTGGTTGAGGAAATTCTTAGGAGGAGGAATATTAGAAGTCTTAAAAACAGGAGTGCTTGTATGAAGCAGTGTATGGGGGTAAATGAAGCATAAGAGGTTTGCAAGGATAAGTCAGTATGAAGGTAATTATTGAAGCAGAGTTACGTGAACAAATATGTGTTTATGAGTGAAACTTAGTAACTCTGCCTACCCCGGAAGGGAACGGCACGATTAGTATGTATTTAGGAATTTCTAGAGATATTTTACGAGCAGAGGACCGCGTTTGAAGCTATGTGTGAATGTGGTAGAAACGGAATAGGTTTGCAAATATAGGGTTTTAAGGAGGACATTATGAATAAAGGATCAGAGCCATTGGTCTAATAGCGAGACTCAAGCTCTTATATCTAACTTGTGAAGTGTGTGAAGTAAATTCTTAGTCGTCTTTAGGAAGCAGTTTGAAGGAGATTCGGAACACATTTGCCTTAGTCACTTATTGTGACGAGAGTTGTCGTAAATGATTTAAAACTGATGCAAATCGATGAATAAATACACGAAATTCAGAGTCGAGATTTGTGGGATATCAATTTCACTCGAGTTGATCACTCTCAGCGGATTCCATCGATGATGGGTTCTCTGGAAATGGTAATCACCGCCTCAGTGCGTCACCAAGGAGACGAGGACGTGTCCGTCCGACTCGAAGAGAGGAAAATGGTCTTTTCAGTTTACGAATTCTCCTGACGTGCCTACGCTCATTACTGAAAATACCCTCGGGAAATATGCTGCATTCATCATTTCCTTTTTAAAAATAAGATGTGTAAAGCGACGGCTGCTAAATTTAGGGCCGCGGGTTTGTCTCTCGCCTGGATAGATTTTTTACCTCTCAGGGAATGAGTGTTTGTTTCGTCTGTTGATGATGTTCACTCGATGTGGGAAGGCAAATAGTGCTAGTTTTGGGGAAGTGGAAATAAATAAATTAGGCTTCCATGGGGTGGCTATGTATGGACCAATCTTTCTGTTTCTTTTGCGCACTCTTCAGACATTTCCGCTCACTTCAGACCGGAAGAAGTGAGCCGGAACGTATGCAATGCATGTCATCTACCATGATGAATACACGTGGAAGTAAACCCGGAAGACATTTCTCATGATCTGTGTTCCATAATATCGGTAATTTTCACGTTTCAATCGAAAAAACAAAAATCCAATCTGGGAAAAATCAATGTTTGGTTTCTAAAAACATATAAAGTCGTTTATGACACACTTAGTCATCACCATCAATATACTGAGTGTCTAAGAGAGGACAGTTCCATACATCCGAAAATGCCTCATTGTTTTGGCAGCGGTCACACATCTCGTGAAATTGTTAATTACCGGTCTCCAAGTCTTACTTATGATATAGCCGTACCTGTTTTGAGGTTATCTTTTTCAATTTGCATTAGTATGACTTCTTTTGAAATTCTATCCTAATATCCGGACGAACGGAGAAGTTGAGTGGAATTAAGGAAACCAACATTATGGCCTACGGTGAGACTATACTCTGCTAATGCTCCTTCTCACCATCAAACTGGGTTGTATGTATAGCTGAAAAATATCGACATTTCGACGAGATGCGCATCGGAAGCAATGGGAAATATTCGGCAGAAAATAACCGCCAGCATCCTCTCTCATTGACTTTCATCCTGACGACGATGGCTAGTGTACCGTCGAAACGTTGATATTTTTCAACCATAAGTATTACCAATGAGCGAAATTCGAGAATTCTTCTCTCAATTAATTCGCCGGGAGAACCTTGAGGTAGTCCGAGCGAGCTAGTTCCCTAGCCATAATAGAGACCATATACAAATTATACGTTTTGATTTCACCAGTTTTAGGGCACATCAATTAAATATTGCATTTTTAATGGTGCAATAATATAGTTTTATAAGACAGAAATTGTAAGTAATTCAATGAAAATATCTAAATAAGTCTCTAACTTGACTCATTTTTTCGCGCGGTGCGTTTGAAACTCCTTCAAAACGGAAGGTTTTTTCTGATACCCAAGAACCAATTGCGGTGACAGTAAGGTTAATTTTCAAAAATAGTTGAGAAAACATACAAACTACACGCTGTTAGTTATCTACGACATCCAAGTGTTATAAATTCCTCATTTTGTAAACAATGTCTCTCTGGAGTACATGCACGTACCATTTCCCATGTAAAAGGGCTGGTATTTTTAGGCAAATATCTCCGAAAATAATGTGGTAAGGGGTGGAATTTTTGGTGTCATTGGATAAGTGAGATGTTTTTCTTTAAAATGAGACCAAATTCATTGACTTCTAGGTAAAATGATATGTCGTTCAAACTACCTAAAATGTTTTATACATGAAAATGATTGTAGCTAGCATACTACACCCTACCGAGTTATTTGGTGGCTGCGGGGAGGGCTAGAAAATGTCTTGGCATCGGAATTGGTGCCGTGGGATGATGCAGCATTGGGGTACGTTTCAAGTGCAGTGGTTGGGACAAGCTGTGCCGGCCAGCCAGTCCGGTCCAGGCCCGGTGCGACGGGTCGACCGCGATTCGATCTGGATTCTCTGGAGAGCTCGGATGGCGGGGAGAGTGGGCATCGGGAGGTGGGAGGGAGGAGGAACACTTGGGCCTCCCGAATCCTCCGAAGCACACCTCCCTTCAAAACGGAGGAACGCCCAGCAGAGGAAACTTCCATCTGCAATCCCAACTTCTCATTAAATTCGTACGGAGGGAAGGCAAGGATTCCTCGAGATGGCGAGGCAGATATGAATCCGGTCCGGCGGATGGATTGTTGAGGGCATTGGTAGGGGATTAGGGGGAGGGGGCGGGGGACATTTGCATGCGGTGGAGGAATGAGGGATGAGGGGGGTGAGAGGGGTGGAAGTGGGAGGGAAGTCGACCGGCCCTGAGGACACAAGGGGCAAATAAGCAGGGGGAGCTTTTTCTCCTCCTTCTCTCCGCTCCAAGGACGATGCCGGTGCTCGATAAAAGGGGGATGCTGTGAATCCTCTTTCGGGTTCTTATTATATTACACATGTACGCGCCATTTCGCCGGCCACTTCGGGGAGATAACGCTCGTCTTGGAGGTTGGGGTGGTGGGGGAGAAGGAGAGGGAGGAAGGGGTGGAGGGTGGGTGGCAGAGGGTGGCTGGATGCTGGGGAAAGAGGTCGTGTGATACGTTTTCCGGGGATTCGTTCCGTTCTCTCGGTGATTCGCCGCCAGAGGGGAGGATTGGACGGCCAAACGGACAATCACACGCCTCGCGTAGAGAAGGCAGTAGTTTCGCTTCCCATTCTTCCATTCCTCACGGAGCGTGAGCGTGTCCCTCGACTGCCCCCTGAAGGGGTTGCCCCCCCCCTTTTATCCATTTATTCACTCACTCCCCCTATTTCAGCCCAGGGGCTCGAATTAGTCGCTCTCACGCAACATCCCCCTTGTCCCTCTCCGTGCATTTGCATACAACGGGTACGGAAACAAAATTTCCCGCATAAACTATGAAACGGACGTGGAAAAGATTACTCTGGATTATTCCCACGTCACTTTAAAATCGGAAAAACGGGCTATTTTCCGCCCGATCGTGGAACGCCCCTGAAATAGCTCTTTTGAATTCCGTTTCTGGATATGAGCTTAGGAAAAAAAGGGTGAAAACTATAGCTACACGCTATACCGATTGCTTTTCAATATTTCATCTCTAAGGGTGAAAACTAACGCTACGCGCTATATCGATTGTTTTTCAATTTTTCCTCTCTAAGGGTGAAAAATAAAGCTACGCTCGATTTATCGATTGCTTTTCAATTTTGCCTGAGGGATGTAAAAACCTTTTGGCCGGAGATAATTCGCCATAACTTTAACCATAGCTGGCAGTTACACCATTAGCGACTTGCAGCGAATCTGTCCGGATTGATTTTTCACGGTTTGTAAAGAAAAGGAAAATATTTGGATTGCTTGGAGATACTGTTCTTACATCCAAGGAACCTTTTCTTTTCTTTGTTTTTCATATTCATTTTTCATTTCAATGAATTAATTGGAGTAATATTCACGTAATAAATGAAAGGGAAATATTTATTTCCTTTTCCGGCTAGAATATTGTGATGCAAAGAGAATGTGTCTGGGTATGTCGAGAAATAGAACCATGCACTCACGTGTAGAACTAGGGTAGAAGAGCAGCAGTAATAATTATATGCACTGTCAGCCTATGCATAAGAGAGAGAGAGAGAGAGAGAGAGAGAGAGAGAGCCTAGAACCTGAGAACTATTATTGAAATTATCAGTGTGAACTTCCAAATAGCTTCTGATTTTCCAACTTGTTTTTTTTCCGGTCAGATACATTCTGCCTACTTTCACGCTTCCCAATGTGCACTGAATTATTTCATCTTCGGTGCGGTTTCTGACCATTTTTCACTTATTTCCACTTTATTTCTCCCACCTATTTTCAACCAATGCTCCCTCATAATTTCTTTACTGTTCAATATTGATATTTCTATTAATCTGTGTCTTCTGAAATTAGAATTCCGCCAATTTACTTTTATTGAAGCAAAAAAGCAGAAAATCTAAAATAAACAGAAGCTCTGTCGTAATGATGATTGGTCTGAACATGGTCGAGTATAAAGTTGAAGACGGTTGAAGGTGATTGAAACAGCCATTTCTTAGATTCCTATTGCCATTCCAACTCATACCGATCCATATTAAATTTTAAGGGCCGAGAAATCGAGACTTCACGATTATATCTTTTGTCTGACGGCAGTTTCATCATTTTTCGGGAGTTATTCTGGAAATCATGGGGAACACTATTAGTTAAAGTAATTAAATGAAATTAGTTGGGTAGATGTACAATCGGGGAAATCTGTGTATGAAGGTGAATCTGGGGACTGACATTTGCACTGACTCTTGAAATGTACCCCATTTTACAAACCTAACACCTGTAATACTTGGTCGCAAGGTGTTAGGAGCTACTTTTGTTTATGTAAGAATTTCCGTGAAGCTTTGATATGCGTTCTCATTCGTTATATCTCCAGATGAAAAAGTAAAAAAAGCATCATTCACATTTATTTTTTTGACAGTTCTGTTATGTATGAACTAGAAATACGAAATAATACACGATTGAAATGACCGTTCATTACCATTGTGAGCAACAAAGGTTGTTTATTTAAACATCTCTATGGTCGCCACAACGGACGGGCTGGACTCTTGACCAGCGGTCCACCAATAACTTCCGTTTGAATACATAACACTCCTCCCTCCTTATTCTTGAACACAATAACTTTTATGAAAAAAAATAAAAAATATCACTTTCACATAAACTGAACATTATAACAAGTCAATATTCCAATAACACCAAAATTCCAATTAACAAACAACCTAAAATACATGATCATTGTATAACCTATTAATTAATAGTCAGAGAACATTTTGTAATTACAGATTTAATTTAATCACAGGTTTCCTAATACGGATAGGATAGCGTCTTTGAACCACTGTAGCTGTGGGTGATATAGCTATTGGAGTGGGTGAATTTAGTGGATCAGAACTATTAGGAGTACTGCTATCAGGCCGGTCAGGAGTACTGCTATCAGGCCGGTCAACTGTAGGTATTGGAATGCCTTTTTATCACGAAACCGTGAGTGCAACATTACAGATATTTCGTTACAATTCAATTTAATAGACATATTATATTCTAAATGCGAATTAATATATTTCTTATTGTTTCATATGATGCTAAGGAATATAAAGGCATTTTTCTCGGTCCAATGTTCGAAATGAAGGAAATATATCTGAAAGTAATTCGTCTGCGTATCGTATACCGCACCGTTAACTCTCTCAAACATAATTATATTGAGGAAGAACTTTAAAATGCAATTTTTGTATTCCACAGCCTGTCTCGTAAGATCCAACTCTTGAACAGATGCACTAGTTATGAATGTGGTCCAATATTTTTTCCGACTTACTTAAAAAGCTAATAAAATTTGCACTCTACGTGTGAATGCTGGAAGGAAAATGGTAGGTAGCATGTGGAGCATATCAAGAAATGGGTACCTGACTAAGTAAGTGAATATCGCCGTGTATAAAAGTGTACTTTTCCCCACTTTGTTGTATGGTAGTGAAACATGGGTATCTCAGGATAGACATAAGAGTAGACTAAACGCCGTGGGTATGAGTTATCTGAGGAGTGTTTGCGGCAAAAGTAGGATGGATGGGATCAGGTATGAATGGGTAATAAATAAATGTGGTTTAGACGCTCCAGTAATGGACAAATATGAAAGGAGTGTGCTTCGTTGGGTCGGCCATGTTGAGAGAATGGATGAGAGTCGAATGACGAAACAGATACATAAGAGTGAAATGAATGGTGCGAGAGGTAGAGGTAGGCCGAGAAAGTTGTGGTTGAATGTGGTTGAGGAAATTCTGAGGAGGAGGAATATAAGGAGTCTTAAAAACAGGAGGGCGTGTATGAAGCAGTGTATGGGGGTAAATGAGGCAAAAGAGGTTATCAAGGATGGGTCAGTATGGAGGAAATTACTGAAGCAGAGTCAGGTGTACAAATATGTATTAATGAGTGAAGCATCTTGACTGTGCCTACCCCAGAAGGGAATGGCGTGATTGGTATGCATGTATGTATGTATATATGTAAGTATGAATTTCCGTGAAGCTTTGATATGCGTTCTCATTCGTTATATCTACAGACGAATAATTAAAAAAAAGCATCATTCACATATGTTTTTTTGACAATTCAATGCTTTTTTATCACGAAACCGTGATTGCAACATCACAGATATTTCGTTACAATTCAATTTATTAGACACACATTATATTCTAAATCCGAAGTAATGTATTTCTTACTGTTTTATAGGATGCTAAGGAATGTAAAGATATTTTACTCGTTCTAATGTTCGAAGAAAATATATTTCAATGTAATTTCGTCTGCGTATTGTATACCGCGCCGTAAACTCTTTTCAAACATAATTTTATTGATGAAAAACATTAGCTCCTAACTACTATCGTGATTTTTGGCCACGTACACAATGTCCTCGAGTCTGTTTTGACCCGATTTTTCGAAATGATCGTAAACATAACCGCCACCCGCACTGTCTCAAGTTCAACTGGCCTGCTCCCCCCTCTCCACTAGGATTACATTGTAGCCAAGGGTGTTGAGAGCGGCCGTTTTACCACTAAAAAAAAAGCACAAATTCAAAAAGACCTGGAGATCTTTTCTTTCTCTTTTCCCAAAAGAGATCTTTTCGACCGGTAGTCCTCTCGTCGGGACAAAATACATCCGAAGATAGCAGTTACGGGTAAAAATGCAGTTTTTGTATCATTTTCGTCACACTCTGTATTGTAAGATCCAACTCTTGAACAGATTAACTAGTTTTGGATGTGGTCCAGTATTCTTTTCCGATTTACTCAAAAAGCTTATACAATTTGCACTCCATTGACCCACGATGCCACGTTAATCCTGCCTTATTCGCACCTGCTCCACATCTTTGTTTAGATTTTATTTTTGTTCCTCCTTCGCGTCCTCGTAATTAGCCTGCTTTTCAACTCTTCACACCGCCCCCTCGTCTGTCTCCGTCCTTTCCACTCCTCCGCAGTCCTCGGATTCCCCCCCATTTCCTCCCCCCCACCCCAACCCCCCGTGCATGCACGAGACTCGCGAATTCATTCCGTCTCACCATGGGGTGGGCGTCCCATCCGCGATTTCCCTCCCCCAACCTCTTTAGATTTCCCCGAATCGTGATCCTCAGCGATTCTTCTTACCCCTCCTCTCTCCCATCATTCCCCTCCTCCCCCTATTCTATTCCCCTCCCTCCTCCACCCCCTATTTAACCCCCGCTGAACTCCGCCCACTCGAACCGAACCCACGGCCGAGGAGCGTTTCCCACGAAATCGAACGCCTCCCACGAAAATCCGTTCCCAGTCGAAGGTGATTGGATTTGAGTCCTTTGAGTCGATCGCGAATGTTTCCCCTCTTCATTCGATCAATCACGCCCATTCGCCAAGTGAGAATGGTGGGGAATCATTTGGAGTCATTTTGAGTGAGTTATCATTTCTCACGGGATTCAATGAATTTGTCCACATTTTTATGAAAGATTTCTCACCTCTCCGAGGATAGCAAAATATCAGCCAATTGCCGAACAATAAAAGGCATTTTCCACGGGAGATGGTATGCGTATCTACTCTAGAAGCGCCTTGTTTTGAAACATGAGGACTTATAGCAAATAGATTTCGTCGGATATTTATCAAAGTGTAGTTTGTATGTTTCCTTCAGCTGTTTAAAAAAATATTTAATTTCTCACCGCGGTGGATTTTACAGAACCGCTGAAACACCTTTTTATGAAAAAGTTTCAAGCGTATCATCGTGGAAATATTATATATCCTTGATGGTAAAATTAAAATAACAATAGTAATCTCCACACTGTTTTGAATGAAAACCGAGCATGGTTCCGATACTTTGTCATTATAAAGGTACATGATTTTGGCATATTCAGAAAGATAAATTTATGGATATGATCATTCCTAAGGATTCTTTTTACAATCAAGCCCATAAAATTTCCGCTTTGTGGTGAATGTTAAACAGGCTTTTAAGTTTTTCCTTGACCGTCCCGAGAGATTATCTTTAGTTCTTTGGAGAGAACTAAAGATAATCAAACCCATCAATGTAGAGATAAGTTGTTATACCGCTATAGATCTAAGAAAGCAACGCTGCTTTATTGCGGTGTGTCAGGTGAATGTGATGAAGAAACCCTCGTGTGAAAAAAGTTAAATAGAATTATTCCACTGGTCACCGTAACAAAAAACAGAGAGAACTTATTCCTTAACATAAATTATACTTCCGTCATTTCGCTCTTCATATAACTTTTCCCCGCTTCTTTTCTCTTCCATGGCCGAATTCCTTACGCCCCTTTATCTACAAGTCCCCAGGGGTCGGTTCGGAGGGATATCGTATTGGACATTCAAACGGCAGAATTCCAAATGAATCCTACAAATGGCATTTTGTCGCGAAGTGCAATACATATATACCACCATTCGGATGGTCCGTTTGACTCATGACCATTGACTGATCCCAGGATGTGACCTCGTTTGCAAATGTGATTTCAGAGTGGTTCTCGATTATGACGAGACCTCAGCTTCCGCGAAAACCTTCATCAATGTGCAAACATATCCCGAACCCCTTGTAGCATCATCATTGTCGATGATGTTACAAGGTCAAGCAATGAATCAGGCAAGGTCAAGTTAAGAAATCCTAAGATTGCTTGACTGCAGCCCTCCATCCTTTCCCATCTATTTCTACTTTCTTCTCTCCCTCCTAGTTCTTCTTATGTATATACTGTCTTCTTTTTTTGTCCAATGTATTTATCCCTTGGCTTACCACTTGGGATTTTTTCCTCTGCTATTTCGCCTTATTCAAAATCCCAATGTGTCTCAGTGTGTGTTCTATCCACCTGATTATCCTTTTCTATATAGCATTCCATACGGTCCTTTCCCCTTCTACTCTTCTGTTTACTTTTTCATACATTATTTTATCCGTCCATTTGATCCTCAGTACACTCTTGCAACAGCCTGTAGTGTAGGAAGGTTGGAGAGAAACCTGGCGTTGGCTTTAGGCTGTACTTAACGAAAACCACCATGGATTCGGCTGGTGCACGCCTCATCCAATGGGTGTGGAGTACAACACTTCATCTTCTCTTCACAATGCACCCGATTTTAGATTAATATTTTACTAAAACGTCTCATCTTTTGTTGGCATTTCTAGGTCGAACCTGGGACCTTGGAATGGGAATACTCCAGCCAATTCACGTATCTTACCAACCTCCTGATAAAAAATGTTATCATCGTCAAGACTACAAAATCCATGTGAAATCTCATACTACAATTATTTTCTATACAAGATGTAACAAGCTCTCTATTTCCCAAATCCAGAGCTCTCTGGGGTGCATATCAATAGTTACTTATGCAGTTTTTTAGAACCGAGTTATGACATTTAAAATTTAACGCTTACATGATAAAGCTTTTATATTCCTAGGTATTATAAACATTTTTTTTATGTATCACATAAATAAATAGATATACTTGAAGGAAATTTGGATAAGTGGGATACAAAAATTGCTTATCAATGAATTAATTGTTAAGAAGTTGTTAAGAACATTAATTATGGTGAATGGTATTGGTAAGAATATTTAGTATTTCACAACAGAAAACCAGGTTAGGCGGATAGAAGCTGAGTACAATTTCGAGGCCCATCTTGGTACTTAGATCGTGGATACAAATTACAACAGGTACATTCAAGTCTCTCAAATAGTGGACATTATATACATCGATGAATAAGTTTCTTAAAATTTGAATCCATATTAAAACAATCCTTGTACTTATCCACAAATATTAATATAATATTTGTTTTGAGTACAAGGATTTTAAAAATATGAATTCAAATATAAAATACTTGCACGAAGTGACGCCTGAGGGTGTAAAGTTTATTAATAATAAAAAATACGCAGCAAAACAACATGTTGACTTTACGTTGTATAAGTTCATAACTAGATAGATAAAGTTCAGGTAGAACCACCTTATATTAGTGTCACTTCATAATTAAGGCATTGTTTGACGGAGTAATTCTATGGCTCTGCAATACCTTGCATTCCATATTTGAATAGGAATAGTTTTGTCACTTTTCGTTTCGAAGACTTATTTATGGTGTCTTTTAGTAAGAAATTAAAGGTTCTTGTAAATTCATGCACAAATGAAGCCTCCTCATGCGGCGAATGATATGAAGACAGATTTTAGTGATTATTACCCCAGCTTGCAATATACACAACATTTGACTTTTCCTTCAAGGAGTCATAGTTTCTGATATATTCTCTTGTTGTTCAATCCTAAGATTGGTTGACTGCAGCCCTCCACCCTTCCCTATCTAATGCTAGTTCTCTTACCTCCTGGTATCTCTTCCTATGTACTTTCCTCTTTATTTGGTCCATGAACTTATTCCTGGGTCTTCCTCCGTGGACTTCTCCCTCTATTTTACCTTCAACTAAGTTCTTCACAAACCCATTGTGTCTCAGGATGTGTCTATCCATCTGGTTCTTCTTTTCTGTTTAGTGTTCCCTATGGTCCTTTCCTCTTCTACTCTTATGTACACTTCATCATTTCTTATTTTTTTCATCCATTTCATCTTCAGCATCCTCCTCCAGCACCAGGTTTTGAAGACTTCTAGTCTATTCCGTTCAGCTTTTCCAATGGTCCATACTTCCGATCCCTAGATTTCTACGCTCCACACGAATGTTTTTACTTGCTGCTTCTTGGTTTGTAGTCCTATCTTCTTCGAGCAGAGTCTTTTTCCCAGTGTCTGATTAGAGGGAATCATATGTTCGAGTGTATGAGGCCGGAAAACATAATTCAATCATGTATTCTCTATGACTTGCACCCTTGTGACATCAGCACCTGAGAGATCGCTTCTGAGAAGTAACATATAGTCTGTAATTTGGGAGAATCGGCGATTTCATAGGCTGTACTTTCATGATTTTTGGGGGCCTATAATGCATAGCCCTGAATCTATGTAAACAGCCGTGTACTCATGGGACCGCGTAAGATACTTCGTTGTTCCATGTTAGATCATTGCTGATGAATACTCCCTGATATTTAATGTGGGTGGAGAAGGGGGATGATAGTTCCTAAGTTCACATCGTAAGGTCGTCTCCTGGGCCACAAACTTACTCGGTGCTCACTTATTGATGCCACACATTCACGGGGGTCGACTTTCATGCCTCTCCTAGCGCACCAATGTCTCAGTTCCTACAAGTCCTCATTCATACTAGTCACGCAGTATTCCACTCCTTTGCTGGGGTTCTTTTTCATCAATTTTACAACGCGTACATAGCATGATTCTATATCCTAGACACATCCGTGCAAAGCCATGGATATGGAGACAAAAAAGTAAGGAGGACAGGTCGGATCCCTGAGGCACACCTGTGTTTGTCGTATGCCAACCCCACGATGTTGTCTCTTCCCGAACCCGTGAAGTGAATTGTCGGCTCCGGAGGTATTCTCCGACCCATCCCACCGTGGCCGAGTTGAATCCGTGGAAGACTGGGTCCACAGTAGAATAGGATGGTCGACAGAAGCGAATGTCTTTCATGTATCCAAGGCGGTTATCACTGTGAGGCGTTTTACGTCCATGACTGGGTCCAGGATGGGGTCGAGTATTCATCCCTGTCAGAACCAATTGAGTACTTTGATTTGGGTGAAAGGCCGATTGCGCTTCGCTGAGGATCCCATTCCGGTAGACTTAGTGGGACATTTGCTTGCAAAATATGCTGTCCCACATTTCACCTCGACTGTTCGCTACAGCAATGGGGCGACAAAGACTGCAGGCGATGGGGGGTTGACACTTTCGGAAGCGGGATACACGCGGTTCGGGAGGGAAATTCTAAAAGTAAGAGTTTGCGGGAAAACAGATTTTTCAAATATTTTTCGTTGTATCTTAAATTTGAAGGAAATTGCGTGGATCAGAGAGTTTACCGACACCGCGTTAGTTTTGTGATCTTGTAAAAAAAAATTTTCTGAGACTACATCACACCGTCTGGTGCTTCTGATGAAATGTGAATGTATATAGTGTAGTATGAATATTGCCTCTAAAATACAGGCCAGCCTCGTCGAGTGAATAAAATTGCCATTTTGCGGCTCTCTGTGGTATCCACTTAAGGTAGCTAGAGCGGAATATCATTTTACCTAGAAGTCAATTTAGTCTCATTTTAAAGAAAAATTAATCACCCATCCATTGACACAAAAAATTCAACCCTTTACCACATTACTTTTCGAGATATTTGCCAAATAATACCAGCCCTTTTATATGGGAAATGGTACGTGGAACCACTCCAAAGAGACCTTATTTACAAAATGAGGAATTTCTAACACTAAGATGTCGTAAAAAGACTAACATTTAGTAGTTTGTATGTTTTCTCAACTATTTTAGAAAATAAATCACATTTTCACCGCAGTAGGTTCTTAGCTATCACAAAAAACCTTCCGTTTTGAAGGAGTTTCAAACGCGCCGCGCGAAAAAATGAATGAAATTGAAGACTTATTTAGATATTTTCATTTAATTACTTACAATTTCTGTCATATAAAACTATATTATTGCACCATTTAGAATGCAATGTTTGATTTATGTATCCTACAGCTGGTGAAATTTAAAAGTAATAATTCGAATATGTTCTCTATGATGACTAGGGAACTATCTCGCTCTATGACTACCTTAAGGTGAACAAGCCGTAGATATTACATATTCTTGGAATGATGCCCATATAATTGTAGCATTTTTTTATCGATATTAGCCAAAGCCCATGTATTATTTGGTAGTTTTATTATAATACTTGGATATTTGTAAAATAAATATTATTCTGAATGAGAAAAAAGAGAAAATTCGAGGTCTCTCAGTTTGCTTGTGTTACTCGTTTAAAGTAGTGATGCGGATGAATAGCGGGTCAAAGTTAGGCGTGATTCATATCGTTCGGGAGCTGTTGTCTCGCGCGGAATCCATATTTCTTGAGGATTCTCGTGAATACAGAGGAGGTGAGTGACGAAGCGGACGTGAGCACGCGTGAATGCCGAAGGATGGGCCTCCGTGACCTTTGGCCTTGGAGACTATCGCCGCATCGCTCGGAAGATGGCGAGCACCCAGAGAGAGAGAGAGATTGCCTCGTGTCATCATAGCGAGTGTCTCTGCGAGGGGAACGTGAGATTTGATCCCAAGACTCAAGGTTAACATTCCACACCCCTCTTTGTGTGGGCTCTCGCGAAATTCCACGAAGTTGCGGCGAGGTTCGCAAAGGATAAAACCAAAAGTGCAATTGTTTGCCGAGTCGAGGATCACCATTGAGTCGACGAGGCAGGCGATATTAATTTTTGAAAGAGTGGGACTGCGTTTCTCAAGTCGATTCGGGAAGCTACAGAGCAAGCAGAGGGTACAAAAAGCGTTTACATCGAACATGACTGCTCGCTAGCCAGCAGTAGAAATTATTTTTTGCCTGGGGAGAATTAGAAGCTGGCCCCGATAGTTGGTGAGATTTTTGTTTATGCACCGATCTGCATGAAACTGTGAACACGTATTCTTATTAGTAATATATTCACAAAAATATGAAACGCATTAAAATTAATATTGGAACTGTACACGAAAAAGGCCAAAACATAGCATTTTACCGATTTAATTTCTTGGCAACTTAATACTATTTTCACTCGTAGCCTTTTGGCATTTCAGTTATATTTCAAAATAATTTGATCGCATATGAACATATTTTCACTTAAACGCTAAAAAATACGTTTAATTTTATTACCGTGGCCGCTAAGAAAAATCAAAGTGTCATACCGAGTGCAAAACACCAATTTACTTTAAAACTTTGCTTGCATTTAGAATTCCACGCCGTGAACCCAAAGACGTGTAAATGCTTTAATTAGTGTCGAAAATGTTTGAATATAATTATCGCATCCATTATACTATGACATGAATGGTAAGTTCCACCCGAATGAACAGATGTACACAAATGAAATATAATGGAAGAACTTTTTCAACTTGCTTAAAAAGTTATTAATCATGTGTAAAAAGTAATTAATTAATATTATTTTTTTTATATTTATTTTTTTAATTAATTTATTTAATTAATTAATTTAATTAATTAATTAATATAATAAAATAAAAATTAAACATGTGCTATCAATGACTCACAATTCGCGCGCAAGACGTGAAACTTTGAGGTTAGTGCGAGTTAAATTAAGTTAGTGCGAATGAGATAGTTCCCAAGTCATAATGGAGAACATATTCGAATTATTACTTTTAAATTTCACCAGCTGTAGGATACATAAATCAAACATTGCATTCTAAATGGTGCAATAATATAGTTTTATATGACAGAAATTGTAAGTAATTAAATGAAAATATCTAAATAAGTCTTCAATTTCATTCATTTTTTTCGCGCGGTGCGTTTAAAACTCCTTCAAAACGGAAGGTTTTTTTGCGATACCCAAGAACCTACTGCGGTGACAATATGATTAATTTTCAAATATAATTGAGAATAGATACAAACTACACGCTGTTAGTTTATTTACGACAATTAATTGTTAGAAATACCTCATTTTGTAAATAAAGTCTCTCTGGAGTGCATACACGTACCATTTCCCATGTAAAACGACTGGTATTTTTTGGCAAATATCTAGGAAAGTTATGTGGTAAGGGGTTGAATTTTCGATGTCATTGGATAGGTAAGCTGGTTTTCTATAAAATGAGACCAAATTGATTGATTTCTAAGTAAAATTATATTTCGCGCAAGCCACCTTAACTGCTCCGACGCCAAGCAGGTGGATAGAATGGGCGCTTGTTCTATGGAGATCGGGGCTGAATGGAAGTGTGGTGTCAAGCGGAGAGATACTTGCCCGATCCTCAGCTGCTGTGTTCGTACGCCTGGGATGTCTAATTGCGAAGGACTACTTCACGACTGTTCATGCACATCTCACTTGTAAAATATGATTTCCAGGAAATTGTTGTCGGAATGTTGACGGTATATGGATACGTGTATTCCATAAAGGGGTGGAACAAAAATGTTGGTAAGGTCGCTTGCTGAATTTTATCCTCTAAGACCAAGCAGTTCCGCTCCTAGAGCCTTTTGAAATTCGACTTAAATTCGGCGCTGAAAACGTATTTCTCACCCGACGCCATGTTGATGACGCTGGAAGTGTATGATATCGTCATTGCTTGCCCTGGGAATACATTGGTGATGTTGGTAAGCTGGTACGTTGACGGAGCATGTATTCCACAATTAGGTGGAGCAAAAATGAGTGTACCTAATGTAATCGCGGAGCAGATTTTGTTGATTGTTCAAAAGGAGGAATCGCTGAAATTTCTAAATTGGATTTAAATGCTATGAAACAATTAGGATGAAACAGCAACCCTCAAAATTTCAGAGTTCAATGGTATCAGGCTCAACTATGTGGAAGTTGATATTCACAAATGAAAAAACGACTTCGTTTTCTTCCACTGATTTATTTTTTGGTACAACATGTTTCGACACATAGAGGTCATTTTCAAGTACTAGTACTGGTACTTGAAAATGACCTCTATGTGTCGAAATATGTTGTACCAAAAAAATAAATCAGTGGAAGAAAACGAAGTCGTTTTTTCATTTGTGGATTTCAGAGTTATTTATTTATTTTAAGGGAGATACTTGGCTCTTAAAAGTCTGCGCAGAGCGAATTCAACATCCACTCCGCTAAACGTATTTCTATTGGCTGGCTATATCGTCGCGTGGAAAGTTCATAACGGCCGCTGAAAGTACGGGCTTGAGAGGGCTCTTCAACGAGCGTTGTATATTATATTGAACAAATTATGTTTGAGAAACACTTTGATTTTGTTTTGACCGATTCAACGTATTTATCCAGTGCCTTTACAGAAGCTGTCATTATTTTTATCTTGGAATGATCTAGTCCATTCTGCCAAAAGCAGGGGAATAATATGCAAAGTATGTGAATTGCATGGACGCATTTATGGAAAGTTTTTTATATGCTGTATACGAACTTCTGTTTCTCACGACTTATTTCGAATTTACATGGATAATGTGGAGTGGCGTGTTATAATAAAGAGAAGGGAATATTTAATTGGTGCAGGTGGTGGTATATCTTGAGCACAGAGTGAGAAAATCCACATACACCGTCGAAGTCGTACTCAAGGAAAAACTACATTATATCGATCAAACCTGGCGAATGTTCTGGATGTGTCGCTAGTCCCGGGAAGCGGAAGTATTAAGAGCTTAGCATCTACATACTTGTTAAGTTGTATCTCTAACGCATGAATCTTGTAAACAGGGTAAATGAACTTTTAACAATCCAGGCTATTTATTTCGTCTTACCTGATCTTGTTTGAGTAGTTTGGAATAAATGGCTGTGAAATATACCTATCTATGTTAATCTCAGATCTTATTCGCGAAATACTTATTGTACTAAAAAGTTGATAAATGTACACGTCAATCGCATAGTACTCCTGTTTAATGCATTTTCGTTTACACGAGGATGCAAAATTTCATTGGCTTTCGTTACGTGGCTTAACAGGAGAACTTATGAGGTCGAAGTAACATCCCCGAAAGCATTTGAAGAAAAGGAGTTTGTTAAGTTTTTAATTTAATATAACAATCTGAGCATTTCAGTGGAATAATTAATAATGCATCCTGGCTATTTCTTCACGAAAAAAGTAACAATCATTACATGTCAGTACGTTGATGGAAAATAATTTTGGTCGTTTTCGTTATTTATGAGAATAGCTCTCTTTTTGCCATAGCTTTGATAAGATTTTAAACGGCTGAAAATATGAAATACTTCCTGATGAAAGTATTTAACAATAACAAAATTATAATTTTCTAATGAGAAAATCACTTTGAAATACTGGAAAAATAAAACATTTTCAATCTTGTGCAATATGTAAAAAGCATTCAATTTATCTCCATTACAACCGAATGCAGCTCTAATAACTTTTTACAACGGGATAATAAAACCGCTATTATTTTGACGAATATCAAGGACATCGGGGCTGGCCATGGTACTACTTCACCGTGCACTTTACCTCACGATATTACCGGGAGTGTCCACGCAATTATAAAGTTCTCAAAAGTTCACAAGGGAGCGGGGTGCTTCGTGTTTACATACATACCAATCACGCCGTTCCCTTCCGGGTAGGAAGAGTCACTAAGTTTCACTCAAAAACACGTATTTGTACACCTAACTCTGCTTCAATCATTTCCTCCATGCTGACCTATCCTTGCTAACATTTACCCATACACGCCCTCCTGTTTTAAAGACTTCTAATATTCCTCCACCTAAGAGTTTCCTCAACCACATTCAACCACAACTTCCTCGGCATACCTCTACCACTCGCACCATTCATTTCACTCTCATATATCTGTTTCGTAATTCTACTCTCATCCATTCTCTCAACATGGCCAAACATACGAAGCACACTCCTTTCATGTGTGTCAATTACTGGAGCATCTAACCCACATTCATTTATTACCCACTCATTCCTGACCCTATCCATCCTACTCTTTCCGCAAACACTCCTCAGATAACTCATATCCACGGCGTTAAGTCTACTCTCTTGTCTATCCTGACATACCCATGTTTCACTTCCATACAACAAAGTGGGGAGTAGTACACTTTTGCACACGGCGATTTTCAAAAGTGTTTTCATCTTAAATGTGACGAAAATTAGGCGGAGAAGAAAGTTTTCCGACCCCACGTTATCCTTTTTGAACTTGTGAAAAAAAGTTAGTAGTTGCATAATTAGCCTCTCAAACGATATCGAGGGATCAGGGTTCGAGTCTGGGTCAAGGGAGAATGAATTTCCTCTTCTGTCTTTATTATTGGCATTTAACATTTTTCAATCCTGTAAAATCAAAAGATGATTGGTGTTAATAATTACTTGATGCATGTATGATGTTTTCTCCTACTTGCGTCATTTTTCTTAGATTTTCATTTCTTATTTTTTGTAGTTTTGATTTTCTGCTGCTTTTTCTTAGAAAATCCGTTTCTACGACCTCTAGTTTCTCCCTGTCCCTTTTTGTAATTTCCCATGTCTCTGCTCCGTAAGGAGTATACTCTGAATAATTGTTTTATATACTTGCAATTTTGTTTTCCTACTTATGTCTTTTGACCATAATATGCTATTCATTTTATTTATTGCAAGTTTTGACTGATGTATTCTATTTTTTATCTCTTTTTAAAATGAAATTTTAAGTGAAATTTTGGGGCTATGGTACCAACACCATCTACCACCTCGAGAGGGCGACGGGTTTCTCGGTTTTGACCACCGACGATCGCGCGACCGGGAACGATGACCTTGCGAAACCGACAGCTCCGCGACATGTCTTGACAAACCCTCGATGGCTAGGTACAGCTTATCATCCGTCGATATGCTGTTGGGAGAAACGGCCATATGAGGAGTTGACACCTCGATGATCTTGTCAGCGAGCTCCGACAGCTTGTCTAGGGGTAACTTCGCCTGGACAGTCAGGATTCCTTGGACGTGCGGTGGCAATCGCCTCAGCCACAGTTGCCGGAAGAGGTTATCCGGAAGAGCGGTCGTTCCGGCGAGGGAGCGAAGATGCCGCAAAACTTTGGAAGGTTTGCGATCGCCGAGGTCCTCGTCCGACAGTAACTTGCGAACGCGCTGCTCCTCAGAGGCTGACAGACGTCCTATAAGCTTCGATCGTAGAGTTGAATAAGGATTCTGAGGCGGAGGATTCGTGATCATGTCCTCAACCTCACAGGCCACGCGAGAATCTAAATGTGAGGCAACGTAATGGAACTTCTTTACCTCGCTAGTGATCTTCGACAGCAGGAACTGAGATTCCGCCTGCGAAAACCAAAGACTCGGTTTCTCGGGCCAAAATGGTGGTAGTTTCACGGCGACGCGAAGAACCGCAGGCGGGTTCTGCTCGGTATCTTTGTGGCTGCGTCTTGAATCAGAATCATTTAGCTGCTGATGGAGCTGAGCGTTTTCTTAACGTAAGCATTGAAGCTCCTCACCGTGCGGCATAACCATTTTCACCAAATGTTGACTATTTATTCTCCTTGTCGGGGTCACCAATGTGTAGATGGGTATGTGAGGATATCTCCACGTTAATCAAATCAATTTATTAGAGCCTTTATCAATGTCCTTTACAATTTCAGTCCTCTGACTTAGTTACATAAACATCCACAAATCAGCAAGGCCTCCTTGGCAACAATATCGAAGATGATGGCGCCATTTACGTCGTCCACAAAAATATCGTTAAAAAATTCCTAGAATTCGATCGCAGCGCCACCTACCGGGTCAAATTGTAAATCAAAACCATCCAGGAACCAACTCAAACACCCTAAAAAAATGTCATCAAAATCGGTCCAGTCGTTTAGGAAGAGTTCAGTGACATACACACGTACAGAAGAATAATACATATAAAGATACGCCGCCCGCGTGGTAGGCGAGCACTCTAGCCACCACACCAACCCGATCCCCTGAGTGTTTTTTTCTAAGGGGTATATATAAATCTGGAAATTTAATTTTTGTACCTTGAGAATGACTGAGTTTCGAAACTATTCTTATTTAAACAGTGTGGAAATTTACTATAGTCTTTCCATTCTTACCATTACTAACAATGTACGCGGTAGTGTTTAAAAAATCCATCAAAATTCGGGTGTTCCTCCAACTGATCAGTAATAGTAAGAATGTTATCTACGCGGTAGTGTGTCCAGTCATCGACTTTGACGTGCCTTTGCGTGTTCCCATCTGCTGTAATGTGCGCTAATCTTCGAATTGGTGATTTGTGAAGCACACCCAGTCGGTCGGCCTGCCTATGGCGCCCTGTTGCGTGGGAGTGGGAAGGGAGGAGAGGGTGCCGGTGGAATGGGAAAGGGGGGATGGAGGGGAGGGTATGGCATGGGGGGGATGAAGAGGGAGAGGGAGGTGACGAGGAAGAGTGGAAGAGACGGTCGGGTGGGTGGCCTTCTCTCGGTGGGGGGGAGGGGTATCCTTGTCGTATCTCACCTCTGAGCTAGAGTGGGATGGGGTTGGTAGCTGCGGTGGTGGGGGGTTGGGTGGAGAGAAGGCGGGCGGGGCTGAAAGGGGGTGGGTGGGGCGAAAGGGGGTGGCAAACTGGAATGGAAGGAGGAGGAGGGTCTGGCGTCGCTTCCGAGATGTACGGACCTCTGAACATCCGAATTTCGATCGTCCTCTGTTTGTAAATACTAATCTTAAAATTTTAAACTTCCCCGTGGAGCTAAAGGGGGAAAAAATTTCAAATAGAAGGTATTTATGGGCTGTAAAGTTTTTAGATGTTGTAAGTCAGTGGTGTAACTTATTTCTTAAAAACTTCTTTCTTTTTTAAACGAGTCGTCACTGATTGGAATATTATTATTACTATTTTAGTAATGGTTTGTAAATAAATTCACTTTGTAATATTCCACAATAGTTTTTATTCTTCTGACATAGGTCTCGACTCGAAGTTAAGCCATTATCAAGGTGACAGTATTACACCACGAGCCACAGATATACATTGTCAGGGTGTAGCGGAGGTGATATATATCTATATATGAGAGAGAGAGAATGTATATAAGTGGCTCGTGGTGTAATATTGTCACCTTGATAATGACTTCACTTAGAGTCGAGACCTAGGTCTGAAGAACAAAAACCATCGTGGAATATTACAAAGTGTATTTATTTACAAACCATCGCAATGTTGTTCCGCCAAATGAGGCCTGAGAATTTATTATAAATTTCTCACTTTAGTCAGTCTCACTTAGTGGTATTCCATCATTAAAAAAATATAAGATGACAACTATTACTAAAACCACTAGATATATTAAAAAACGACCCAGGTTTCGATGTGCATGGGTCGTTTTTAATATATCTAGTGGTTTTAGCAATAGTTGTCATCTTATATTTTTTTATTATATATTGTTTAAGTATTTTATCGGTTAAGGTAGTTTGAACGAAATATCATTTTTCCTAGAAATCAATGAATTTGGTCTCATTTTAAAGAAAAGTATGTCACCCTTCTATTGACTCAACAAATTCAACCCCTTACAACATTAATTTCCGAGATATTTGCCAGAAAATACCAGCTCTTTTTTTTACGGGAAATGGTACGTTTATGCACTCCAGAGAGACCTTATTTGAAAAATGGGGAATTTCCTACACTTAAATCTCGTCCAAAAATCAACAGTGTATTGTTTGTGTGTTAACTCAAGTATTTTTGAAAATTAATCATATTGTGACCGCAGTAAATTCTTCGGGATCACTATAAACATTACGGTTTTGAAGGAGTTTCAAACGCACCGCGCGAAAAAAATGATTCAAGTTAAAGACTTATTTAGATATTTACATTTGATTACTTACAATTTCTGTCATATAAAACGATATTATTTCACCATTAATAATGCAATGTTTAATTCGTGCGTGTCACAGCTGGTGAAATTAAAACGTTTAATTCGAATATGGTCTCTATAATGATTAGGGAACTATCTCGCTCGCTCTTCCTTAAGGTAGATTTTGTTGAATATCAGAGAATTCACCCCGGTCTTCTATACTTTCAGATGTCTGTCTTGCAAGATAATTTTCCTTGATATGGTTGACTGAAAGCACGGATATTGTTGACTGACTATTAGCAAGAACCGGCGTAATTTCGTCTAATGGGTAACTGTCACGAACATGCGCTAAACTCTTGTTATACTCCTCCAATGCAACAGAAACTACTTACATGCATGCATTTTGTAACTACATATATGAAGGATCACAGATACTAGTGTCATGAAGGAATCCCGCGAATCGTGATATTATCACTACGTTAGAGGAGAAAGCAGTAGTGACCAAATCAACTTGGGGAAAACATATTCGGGAAATATGCGGTCAAGCATATAGGAAGCTAGGCTTTATCAAGAGAGTACTCGGAAAATGTGATGAGAAAGTGAAAGAACGTTGTTATTTTTCAATCGTTAGGCCTCATTTGGAATATGCTGTTAGTGCATGGGGTCCATACGAAGCGGGGTTGATATCGGAATAAGATAGCGTGCAGCGAAGGGGAGCTAGGTATGTAAAACGATGCTACGATAAGTTGGCTAGTGTGTCTGGACTGTTAGAAGAATTAGGATGGGAATCGCTATCACAGCGTAGATTAAATTATAGGCTTAACCTCTTAACTAAATTTCAGGAAAAACGTTTCTCTGACGACGTAAAATACATACTATTAAACCCCTTGTACTACGGTAGATTAGATCACGCCAATAAAATTAGAGAGATACATTGTAGAACCGATAGGTATAAAATGCCATTTTTTCCGCGTACCATTCGGGACCATAACAGCTGTGATCGTCGTCATGAATAGTTCGAATTGTGACAATAGGCAGACAGAAAATCTTTCTCTTTATATTCTCTACGTTCGTATTTATGCATGATGTAAATATTGATGTTCTTATTTATGCATGATATTTTGAATATGTAGTAGTAGTATTTGTATCCCTTGCATTTTGGAACGTTTGACGATACAATGTTTCTTGGTTAGTAGATTTTAATTGGCGCTTTGCATGTGTGGTACGCGGGTTTCAATGTAATTTCGGTGTTCTACCATATCATTCATGCATGCCAGGTGTGGAAGCACCCCCTGCCACACACCCTTTGGGTGGTTTGCAGGGAATGACGTAGATGTAGATTCGTTATACTACGTGTTGGCTCACTTTAAGATCTCGTTTGCACTTATTGGGAAAGCTATGGATAATGCGGATAAGGATGTATTATCTGGCATGACAAGGGTAAATAGGGCGAGGGTGAGGCAAACCAAACGTATGCATTTGTCTCATCGCAACGACTGGAGCCGAGCGCGTACTAAAGCCACCATTCCAACTCGATGTCTCTGGATTGGAGGTGGAGGTCCAAACGAGGGTTTGGAGGCTGGGAGGGAGGGTTGGGGGGGGTGAAGAGTGGGGGCAAGGGAGTTAAGAGGTGGCGGGAGGTCGGAGCTTGTAGTGTGAAGGGGTTCGGACGCGCATTTACAAGGTGTTTGATTTGATTGGGGGTCGCCCGGCGAGGCTACCTGCCGTCGCCGTGCCGACCGCCTGTACCGGCCTCCCTCCAATCGTGCCCACGAGAGGTGTGGGCGTCTTGGGGGTGAAGCGGGGGGGGGGGTGAGGAGGGGCGGGATTGTCTGTCTGTCCGTCTGTGTGTGTGTGTGTGGGGGGGGTGGTAGGGAGGGGGAGAGAATGAAAGTGAGGGGTGAGTCTGGTTATGTCCGAGGGAAGGGTGTGAGGACTTCCATTTCGACCTATTCCTAACACGCCCTAAACTCTATCCTAGCCATAAATCGCGTACCAACATCTACATCTACGTCATACCCTGCAAGCCACCCAAAGGGTGTGTGGCAGGGGGTGCTTCCACACCAGGCATGCATGACCTATGCGGCAGAACACCGAAATTACATTGAGACCAGCGTACCACACATGCAACGCGCCAATTAAAATCTACTAACCAAGAAACATTGTATCGTCAATCATTCCAAAATGCAAGGGATACAAAGACTACTACTACAGATTCAAAATATCATGCATAAATAAGAACATCAATATTTACATCATGCATAAATACGAACGTAGAGAATATAAAGAGAAAGACTTTCTGTCTGCCTATTGTCACAATTCGAACTATTCATGACGACGATCACAGCTGTTATGGTCCCGAATGGTACGCGGAAAAATGGCATTTTATACCTATCGGTTCTACAATGTATCTCTCTAATTTTATTGGCGTGATCTAATCTACCGTAGTACAAGGGGTTTAATAGTATGTATTTTACGTCGTCAGAGAAACGTTTTTCCTGAAATTTAGTTAAGAGGTTAAGCCTATAATTTAATCTACGCTGTGATAGCGATTCCCATCCTAATTCTTCTAACACTCCAGACACACTAGCAAACTTATGGTAGCATCGTTTTACATACCTAGCTCCCATTCGCTGCTCGCTATCTTATTCCGATATCAACCCCGCTTCGTAAGGACCCCATACATTGGCAGCATATTCCAGACGAAGCCTAACAATTGACAAATAACTACGTTCTTTCACTTTCACATCACATTTTCCGAGTATCCTCTTGATGAAGCCTGAACCCCACGCATGCTATAATGTATTATTTTCGGAATTTTTCACATTGGCACATACCACTTTCGAGTTGTCATTCTGTCCTACGGCTTATACACGAAAAAAGAGCATTTTGCCTACAGAAATATTTTTCAATTATCTACGATCTAGGAGTTATTTTTCGGGAAAAACGTGTGATTTATCGTCGTTTTAACCGTCGCTATGAAAAATGGGTTGCTTATTTATTATGTGTACGAAAAATCAATTTTAAAAATAAAAGCCCATTAATAAAAAAGGAACGATGAACGAGTAAAAAGGAACGGGTTCCAAAAGTGGTCGGTCCAGAGTGAACGAGTTCGTAGAAATGAAGGACTTTGCATACCTCTAATCTGTTTATATGTTGGAACTCACTGCACAGGCAGTGATGGAAATGGTACCAAAATTACAGGGTCAGTATTTTATTCAATTAAAGCATTTTATGAATAGATTTAACGACGCTCTATTCGAAATGTTGACGAAACTATATTGAAATGTGGTGTTATCGAATACCTTTTTGTCGTGATTGAGTGACACCTTGAGACATAACTTAAAACAGTTCTCCTTCTTGAACAGGACCATACGAGACTGGAACGACCTACCAGCAAAAATATTTGAGCCCTTCCCAAAGAATTATGTATTTTAAAAAATAGGTTAAAGAAGCAGGAGGTTTCAAGGTTTATTCTTTTATTTGGCAATTTTTAATGTTACCACCAGGTCAATGGCCTACTTGTGACAATCTAATTGTAATAATAATGAAATCATATGATAGCGACAGTCATACAAGCCAATCTATTTTTTCGCGTATTTGGTAAGTCGTGTCATACTTTATCGTATCGCGAAATGCATGTCATGTGCCATAAGCTTACATGTTAAGCGTCATTGATTTTGCTAAAAAAACAAAATCGATAAGAAGTATTTTTTAAATTGTTTATCAATAGATTAGTGATGAGAAAACGTTTACATAATTTCACACCAATCTGTAGATAATATGAAATCGCTTCATTCCCTTTGATTTCGTTTGCAATGCCCGCTGACGCCTAATTTTAATTTAATATTATTCTTTTCCTAAGGAGCCACTCAATAACTTAAGTCTCACAAAATTTCGCCCGATTTCTCAGGCAAGGCAGTCTTGTGGATGAATTGTAAAAGTTTGCTCATTTTGGTCGAGTGTTCGCACCTTTCTTAGCCGTGATAACTGCAGAAATCACTGCTAAACAAGAAATATGAAACCTCGCACCTATCCTTTCCTTTTGTTCATTTCATTCCCATCTCACGGATTCCATTCGTTCATTAAAACGAGATGTTTTCACCGCCCGAACACTATCCGTATTCGTCCTTACTTTGACGTGACATCGTTTAAATGGGATAATACACACATAAGGGTTGCCATGCATATACATATTATATAGGAGGGGTGGTTGTGTGGTTTTAGGACAGGAATCTGATGACTGTACGAGATACCGTACGAAAATTTTCTCAGTGTCTCCAATTGTAATTAGAAGGAAAAAGTATTGAACTGAAAAAAGTGCGAAGCGTTGTGAAGTAGTTTAATTCAATCGCTTCGACAGGATAAATTGGCGACCGTGATAGGACTTCGATGAAGATATTCATGGAAAAGATGAGTATCGTGATCCTTAAAAAGGCGTTAGCAGACAGGAATCTGCCTACAACGGGAACAAAATCGGACTTGAGATTGAGATTGGAGGAAGAATTGAGGATAGAAGGAAAAGATCCGGCAGATTTCTTTGTAGAGATCGAAGAAGCCAGCAGACAGAGGATGGGGGACCCGCTCGCGGGTCTTGAATACCTGCGTAAATTTGAACTCGTTCCTTCGTGACGAATCGTTCCGTGAAGAGGCATATCAAGCGAATCCATGCACGCGTAAACTACTCGCTAGCCTGCGGAAAACTGCGCGCAATTTGGAGTCGAGTGAAAAGATTGGGACGTCTCGTCCTTCGCTATGCGTCCTTGCGTCCTTGGGCGTTATCTCCGCGGTGCGTGGACGATCGGAGAAAGTATTAAGTAAACATGCGGAATATCCACTGCCAATCAGATCCAACGACCATAAGGAAGAGAAAAGATGGAAACAATCGACAAGATGGCCGATGGGCATATTGAAGTGATTTAAGGCAGTCCGAGCGAGATAGTTCCCTAGTCATAATAGAGACCATATTCGAATTATACGTTTTAATTACACCAGCCTTAGGACACATCAATTAAATATTGCATTATTAATGGTGCAATTATATAGTTTCATGTGACAGAAATTGTAAGTAATTAAATAAAAATATCTAAACAAGTCTTTAAATTGACTCATTTTTTTCGCGCGGTGCGTTTGAAACTCCTTTTAAAAGGAAGGTTTTTCCTGATACCCAAGAACCTACTGTGGTGACAATATGAATAATTTTTAAATGTAGTTGAGAAAACATACAAACTACACACTGTTGGTTTTTTACGACATCAAAATGTTAGAAATAGCTCATTTTGTAAATAATGTCTCTCTGGAGTGCATGCACCTACCGTTTCCCATGTAAAAGGGCTGGTATTTTTTTGGCAAATATCTCCGAAAGTAATGTGGTAAGGGGTTAAATTTTTGGTGTCATTGAATAGGTGTGATATTTTTTTTTTAAAGTGAGACCAAATTCAATGATTTCTAAGTAAAATTATATTTCGCTCGGACTATCTTAATTGCGCCATTGGCTACAAAGAATGTGTAACTAGTGCAGTGAAAAACGCCATAAACGTAGGCGTTAAATAGTAGCGGAGAATCGCGGTTTCAAATGTATTCCATTCATATCATAGTCCTGTTCCATCTCTAGTTGTTGACTGAGTGTCTCTAACAAGGTCGATCACTCCACAGTTCTTGTCTCGTGGTTTCTAACCAAGAGCATCCTATTGTCTCAGTGTCATTCCTCATTTCATCCACCCAACGTCCCCTTGGTCTTCCTCTCTATCCTTTTACCTTCTTCCCTTTGTTCCAGCAGCACTTTTGGTATTTACGCGTCACTCATCCTTTTGAAGCGATCCATCAAACTCCAAGTTGTAAGTTGCCACACACCCTTTATATTCAATTGTTCCCTTCCATCAGCATTTTCAATTCTGTATGACCTAGTTTTCGCTAAAATACTTCTCAGAAATTTCATTTATCCAGCAGTGACTCTGCTTCACTGTCTTTTGGCCATGGTTCAAGTTTCGGCTCCATACAAAACTATTGCTAAAAATTAGGCTTTTAAAAGGCATTTTTACTTTTCGCGATACATACTATTCTGTCCCATATTGAATGTTCAAGCTCTGTAACAATTTATCTCCAATATTTATTTCTATTAAAAAACCACCTTTCAATCCTTCCATCAGTAGTTACAGTAGCTCCCAGTTACGAAAAGTCATGAACTCTTTAAAATGGTAAACCCTTAAGTGCAACTGACTTGTATATCATAAGCTCTACCCTTGGGCGTAGGTAGGATTCATCTACATCTACATAATACCCTGCGAGCCGCCGCGTAGGCGTGTGGCAGGGGGTAATAGGTCACCAGCCGTGTTAAGGTGTAAGTTTTTGGAGATGGAATGGTGACATGTATTATAGGAGTGTATTTAGTGGAGCTCAATTTGTATTGTGGTCGCTTATTGTTCGCGGAAAGAACGAATTTTGGTACCTATCTGTTTGGCAGTGTATCTCTCTTATTTTATCGCATCTGTCAGACCTAGAGATGTAGTGAGGGTCATAGTAATATTCTCTACGTCGGTCTGAAAAAAAAAGTTCTGAATTTATCAAGCAGCCTAAATCTAGCGTGTAGCATCCGAGTTTCTAGGGGCCCCCACCTTAATCCCTCTAAAAGTTGTGAGACACTATATGTACGCTCGTAGCAGTTTTTAGCGAAGCGCGCTGCTTTTCTTTGTATTTTATTGATTCTTTTGGTTCAATTATTTGACCAGGGTCCCAAATGCTCGCGGCGTATTCGAGGTGTGGCCTAACCAGAGCGAAGTAGCATCTCTCTTTGACTTTTTCATCCGAGGACCTATTTATATTATATGCTAAACAAAACCTAGTTTCTTTAATGCTGTGCCACATATTCTGTATGTGTAATCCCCACGATAGGGTTTATGTTAATGAGGGAACTGATACCCATCAGCAGCTGTTGATTTCTGCCATGAGGGGAAAGGGGTTTGCAGGGAATCATCACGTGTTGCTCCGTACAGAAGATTAGGTTTGGGGGACTGCCCCCTCCCCCCATGGTTACGCCCATGTCTCTGCCTATTATAAAAACTTCACTTTTTCAGTTCTGATTTCAGTCAATGGAGATTAATTTGTTTATTCCATTCATTCAGCCGATTTTGACTTCATATTTGTGTTCACCCTACGTCATTAAATCATCTGAAAGTATCATTAAATCAGTCTCGTCATTAAATTTCTTCTTTACTTCTCTTGCAATGCATTTGATTATCACTTGAAAAAACACGACGACGGATCACTGTCCAAAGTTGCCTTATATCTTCCAGTATTTATAGTTATATTCTATTATGTATCGTCTTCATTTTCCCTTCAGTTTCAGAATATTTTGTTTTATTTTTCATCACTCTGCATAACATTTTCTCATTTCAATTTAAATCATATTCCAACTTATTATTCAACTCTTCCCGAGATTTCTCTTCTCATCTTTTGTGATAATTTGGCATTTTCTCTTTTCTTTTTGGCGCTCGTCTTTTGATAATTCACACTTTGAATACATTACTTCCACAAATCTATCAAACCGTTTTGATTGGTCAATAAAAATAAAAAATGGGAACAACTGCGACAGGATGTTTTTAGTGTCGCCGAATCAGCTGCGGCCTAAATCGCATGGAAGGCGCACTAAAGTCGCCCGGAATACCAAACGTTGTTTGCTTGCCCTTAACTATGCATCCTTTAAGCTTTGTATGAGCATTTTATCAGGCTTTGAGTCGAAATAGAATGTTTGAGTGGGAAAGAGCTTTAGCACTTGCTATTACTGATTATTTTTTCAATAATAAAATCATAACTTTGGAGCTTTTGCGCTGCATGTCTCAGGATTCGCAACATGGCTTCGTGAAGACATTTCAGCAGGCTCTGAGTGGACAAATAATGTTAGATAATGCAGATAAAGCTTTTACTACTATTTTGAAAAAGTGAATTTTTACTTCGCAACCCATCTATGCTGAGTTTCTGTTTTAAGGATCCGCCTTGATTCTTAACCTCTCGGAGCGTTTAAAAAAATCCCTGATTGCTTTCTTCTTGTTGTGTGTAGACTGAAGATTTCAATAGATGGAGACAAAATTTCCTTATCAATCCTTTTAGTTATTAACACTATTAATACTTAGTTAACGCAACCTCGCCGGGTCTACCGATCACTGGTGTCTTGGTTCTTAAGAATTCTCTTAATCTTAAGATGACTGTTGCTAAAAAAAAACGCGCAATCTGTTCGTGAAATCGCTCAACCTGCGACTGGCGAAGACTGTTGAAACTTCGTCGCATTTTGAGGGTTCAATTCATCCATTCTGCAATAAAACGAGTAAATCGTCCATTCACTCTCATCATCCTCAAACTATGAGTACATCTAGAGCACTTTTAATTTCAGTGCACTTTGATATGAACGTAACTCCATTGCAAACCGAGAGGACGTGGTCGCGACAAAGATTGCTGCTCCCGCCAAAATCATACTTTCCGCGAGCGGATTTCCCGCCAGATCTGGGAAGTCGGAAGACCGAATTTCCGCCAGTCCTTCCGTCCATCGCATCCGGAATTGCCTGCTTAGGTCCCAGATGCACAATGAATGCCATCCGGGAAATAATTCAATGCGAAAACAGCGATAAAAACCGCCTCTTGCGAAAAAAAGGGGTTTAACTGATACTGAAAATTGTTTTTCTCATGACTCTCGGTATTTATCATTTTTGTCGCCTCATTTAATGTGAGTCTGACCCATGTAAGAAAAAACAAAAGAAAAATTAAGCATTACTATTTATTTGATTTAAAAAATCCTTATTTTGCAAATGAAATGGGTTACTATTTGCAAACCGAAATAAACCCTCTATGGACGGAATTATGAAACATCAGCATGAATGAAATACTGCTATTATATTTGTATTTTAAAAGTATTTTTGTTTGGCAAACGGCCGAAAGAGACGCAAATTTCCACGCACATGTAATCCGAAGCGTTAAGATTCTGTGTAGCGCAGCAACTAAATGGAAAACCTCTAAGAATGCATGTATTTCAATGATTTTGAAACATAACAAATTTGACTCGCTCGTCCAAAGACGGTTGAGGAACAGTATGTGCTGATTATTCCACGCATATATTTTTCATGAGCACATTGGTCCAGCAACAGGAGACGACTGCAGTGTCATTCGCTTGCAACCACTGGATTTTGACTTCAACTGCGGCAGTAATTCGCCAATTACTTTCAGAAACAGGTGAAAGGATTAATAGATACTATATTTAATTAATTCAACGGGACTTTCCGCTTTTATTAAACAATTTTAATTAAAAGTTTAAAAGCAAGCTTTCTCAAGCGTAAGGATTTGGCTTTTTCTCAGCGTATAAGGTCAATAAAGTCTTCGCGGATTTTCCATGGTCCTCAGGATATGTCAGTAGGCATATCCTGCGTCCCTAGATATATGACAACGGCTAGTGTCAAGAGATCCAGATAGAATATAAAAATTCAACCGTTGCATTGACAACGAGCTAAACGATGCTTGTAAACCTACGCTCCACAAAATTAAGAGGGAAAGACAATTATTGGCGCTATTAAATCAGAATTGACCTCCTCTAGCCGTTGGCATTTACAAAGGATAGAGGGTTGGCTTAGTGACATGCTCCGAGGACGATGAAGGAGGCAGTCATCGAAACGTCGGCCAATCAATGCCGAATCTGGTGGAAAACCCGCGAAGAATTCATTATTCACTTTCTCATTCGAATTGACGTTTCTCTGTTGTAACTTGAACAATCTCCATAAGGACACATGACAAAATCTCAACTTTCAAGGATTAATTACAGAATAACTACCCTGGAAACCCAATTTTTGTCATCACAGCTCATGAAACGCACTTGATGGACTCTGGCGAATCTCTTTAAGTTCCCAGAATTCCTAGAATAAATGACCCGTTTTTATATACCTCTGAAATATAACCTGGCTGAGAATTTTGACTAGAGGCCAGGCACATTACGGGCGAATGTGAAATATATCGCTAGCATTCATCATTGGGAAGAGTAGTTGGCTGCATTTCTTCACTCCTCACTACGATTAGCTAGCCATTAAATTCCTTGATGGGTGTACAGTTCATCTTCCCGTAACAGTATCCTGATGTATTCGCGACGACGACCACGGTCGGTAATGTTTTCTATTCATCCACTCCTTCTAGTCATCTTATTTAAGCTTCAATAGGAAGAATTATTTCATCACCTTAAAATGCCCCCACACATCAGTTCGAAACTATTGTGCTCGAATATTGTGTATAGTTACATATGTAGTATAAAGTTTCTTCTTCTCAAGTTTGATTGAAATGACTCCCTTTCAATTTTTACGGTTCAATCATAAGTAATCGTCTCCGGCTTCACTTTGTGGAAGTGAGTAATATCCCACGATAAAGAGACAACTCTGTTTCAATCCACACAATTTATTATAAATACGACACGGGTTTCAGCAATTTCGTGCCTGATGACGGCACGAAATTGCTGAAACCCGGGTCGTATTTATAATAAATTGTGTGGATTGAAACAGAGTTGTCTCTTTATTGTGGGATATTACGGTTCAGTTGTACAGAATTGAAACTTAACCTTTCAATATATTAGCCCTTTGAGCAGTGCGAACGTTCATTTACATCCTCGTGCCTCCTGGTCATCCAAAGTATGATCGTGAATGTACGCCTTTGAAATTTTCGCTGGAGCAATAAAGACGTACGATCACACTTCCCATTCAAATCCATTGTTCCATCTATTCTGGTGGCTGCTGAGCCCAATTATCACTATAAAGCGTCTCTGAAGAGTCATGCCACCTATTTCATTATCCTACTAACTACGTTCAGCCTTGAGTACGTGCATATCACATTGTAGTTGGTTCCATTGACGGAAGTTATTGCGTTCAAAGCTGTTTTTAGTCCTGTTCTAAGTTAATATTTTTGTTCTTATACCATAATATTAAGGATATTACTCCATAAAACTGTTGATTTTATTTCGTTTTGCTTGTCTACTGTAAGTTCTTCCTGTTCTCAGGGATTGTTGATCAAACAAACTTAAGTTCAAGGTAATAAAATAGCAATTGGAAGTAATGGTTTGTAAATAAATTCACTGTGTAATACTCCCTAATGGTTTTTATTATTCCGACCCAGGTTTCGACTCAAGTTTAGTCATTATCAAGGATACTTGGATACAAGGATACTTTTTATTATTAATAATAAAAGTGGAATATTACAAAGTGAATTTATTTACAAACCATCGCAATTTCGTTCCTCCAAGTAAAGCCTGAGAATTTATTATATAATTAGAAGTAGTTTAATAAAAAAAACTCACTCCTGGGGTCAGGGAAAACAAAAAAAAACTCTCTACTCAAAGGTCAAATAACTTCAATCTATTACGTATTTATTGCATCCAATTCATCAATTTTCCTACACGTCATGGAGTAAAGGGTTACTATGTGGTCGTCTTAAGTACACAACCGAACGTGTTAAGTGTAATACTCGAACGTGGCTGTCTAATGATAATGGCTTTTCATAGAATGCATGTAGTTACTTAGCAAATGTAAGAGATAACTTTCTTTAGGAGTGACTTTCAAATCCTCTTTCACCATCACGAAATGTATGAATGAGTTGTTCACACACAATTAATGTCACCTGTCGGCCATCATTTAAACTGTTAAATACGCGTTCACGGCAAGACGAGGGTTTGTGTTTTCTTAACCGCCGCGGCGAAGGGAAAAAATGGCGCTGGCCTCGCTCTGCGTGTCAACAAGGAGGATGGTTCGCGATTTTCCGCGAATAAACGGTCGTCATAGCGCGTTGCGAATGACTGACTGGGCGACGATAATTTCGAGTCGCGAATGTGATTTGCATTCGAACGAACTCGTGTTTGCCAACAGATTGCGCTGCAAACACACTCTCCGCGATCGTAAATTGTCTCGCATCCTTCCTTCCCAGTTACAAAGTGGCAATGGAGGAGACCCGAGTGAATTCGGGTCAGCGTAATTAGCATAAATATCTCGGAGCTTAGAGGTAGGTCTGGAGAAAATGACTCGTTCAAAGTGTCTAAAACTTCATAAAAGTGAAAATTAAATCACCAAAAATGATAGAACTTGTTTAAGACGTCCATGAGCTGCTATCTCTTCTTCTTTATCTTCTGTCTGCATGTTTTAGACTTTATGCCTGTTACGACCTTCTTCGGTCTTTTTAACTCTTTCGTCGGTCGACGTCCATTGAGTCTTCTGCTCTCGTTCTATATATACGAATCAGTCTTCGTCTCCTCTCTTCATATTCTTTCTAAGTGCTCTTTTCATCTACTTCTCTTCGTCTCTTATCGTTTCGTCGGTATTTTTCACGCCGACGTCTTGTCTTGTAACTAAGTTTCGTTTTCAATCTATTCATGTAAAGCCGGCTGATCTTCTTAAGTTTCATTTCAGAGATAAGTAATCTTTGGTCATTTGATTTTGTGTGTCCTGTTATTACTACCAAATGTTGCACAGGCAATTGGCATCGTTTTATAATGTTTTTAGGTGTCGTCCTTATCTCACACTTTTGAATTTCGTTACAAGAGCCATTAATGCAGTTGGAGCGGATGTATATTCGATTACAATGTGATAAAGTGGTTCCGAGAAAGTTATACGATTCAACTTGTTCCATTAATGGATCATTTGAAATTATTCACGATATTTCTATTCGATCGCCTTTGATTGGTATTACTTTGGTTTTTTTCATCAGGCTAGTGGCCTGATCAGGTAAAAACCATTAAACATACAAACCTTCAGGAATATATGCTATACTACACTTTGAAGGGATTTGGCGGTGGTGGTTAGGCTTAGTCCGTGCCATTACTTAGGTTGGCGGTTTCCAACTTTATTATGCCCCTAAACCACATCTAAAACATTTTAATCTGCCCTTGCATCACTTGAAGTTACCTCTCGTGCCCCTTAAAGTAATCTACAACAATGTATTACCCGAAAAGCCACTTAAACCCTTAATAGGGCAAAACTCTGGGACTAAAAATATTCTGTTTTGTTTCTATTTTGGCTATCCTTGGGCATGTTAGATGCTGGATATATTATTTATTTTCATGCGTACCACTACGCCATATCCACTAGGAACACCGAACTACGTGCATTACCGCAGATGGGAAACATATATCCCATATAAGAGCGTTCCCTACAGATATGGTGGGAAAATATTTTCCCAGTACCCTATAAAGGGTTAAGAATGTGTGGCAGGGGGTGCGTTATCACCATCATGCACTATAAAGTACAAATACCTTTCATCGACATGCACTGCACTATAAGTTAGCTGAAAATTCTACAGAAACAAATATTAGGTGTGATAACAGTATTACAGAAATAGTTTATTTAAGAATAAAAGTTAAGTTGGCCAAACCCTAGTAAGGTAAAACCCCAAAAGCCGTAAACAAATTTTTTTGTTTACAGCCTTCGGAGTTTAACTTTATTATGTTTTTTAGCCGTAAGACCTCGCTACTTTATCCAAATCCAAAGGTCCGTGGTTCGTATCCCGGTCCAGCCGAATGTTTTCCACTTAGAATCGGCAGTCTTTACATCTTCACACCACCATTGTCTTTGTCATTTTGATGTTTTCATATCCACTTTATTTCTACCTTAAATGATTTAAGATGACTTTTTTGAGCTTTACATAGGCGTGAGGTTTATTTTGCGCCTTCTTTCCGATGAGACTGTCTCACCCTCTGGTGCGCGAGGCGTGCCTCTTTTGTTTGCCGACACAGCAGTCTCCAAGGGCCATTCTTATCGCCTCGACTGCGGCGGCACTCCTCCTTATAAGAGAAGCGTAAAGCCCTTTTTTTTTATCTTATCCGCAGAGAGAAAGGGAGGCTCATTACCCATCTTTCCCACCTTTGGAAGATGTCGTCCTTGGAGACGGCGACGACGAAGAGACAGCGAGCGATTGGGATGGGAAACCAATGGCAACGTCGGGAGATATGGAGTGGTCTGTGGCCCTCGGTGTGGAAGAGGTGAGAGATAAAAGAAAGGCGACCACTTCTTTCCTTATCGCGAATAAGGCGGTCTTTTGACTGAGATCTCTTTCGGCGGGAGGGAGGAACGGGGGAGGTCGAGGATAAGAGAGCAGACACGCAGTCCCAAGCATCGAATCGCTCGCGGATTAATAGCTCGTCTTCTGTAAGAGTTAATTGGAAGCGCATATCTCTCTCTCTATATTCCGAGTTGGATATCTCGTTCCTCTTTTTTCTTAAAAGTCAACACTTGGGCGAGTCGATTTTTTCACCTTATTGAATGGGAATTCTGGGAAGACGTCGGGATTCCAAAGAATCGGCGGCCTAGCGACCGGAGAAGTATCTCCTCATTGGTGGATTCCTATCTGCTCAGTTTCCCCATCTGTCTTCTTACGTCCGGTAATGATTATCTGCCCTATTTCGGTAAGAACTGATTCCTCTAATTGACAAAGTCGCAGTGTGTCCTTCGTTCCAATTAAAGGACATAATTGGGGAAGGCCTTGCATGCTAACTCTCAAATTATTGTTGAAGACTGCTGCTGACCACAGTTGCAGTGCTGAAATACGAAAATTGTACGCCTCTCTTTTTCGGTTTGTCAAGGCGAGTGCCGTTAATGACTGAAAATGAGCAATCGTAATCTTAAACCTACCATGTGGTGACGTGGTATTTGTCTCAGATATCCCTACCGAGGTCTCTGTGGCACTGAGTCTTAAATAAAGTTTGTTGTCTTATATGTGTTATCTCTATTTACAATCTCTTAAAATATTTCATTATAATACCTATCTTTTCGGCAATGTGTCTGAAATATGGAGATACTTCAACCCAAATAATACGGCCATTGTAACTTGAACATTCCCGTTGTCTCGGGCGTGACTTCGTGGAATTTGCTTAACATTGTGAATGGAAAGTATATCTTAGTTATTCCACTTAGATTTATTAACAGGACGACCAAGCTTTCGACGAAGCTCGTTATCATCAGGTACAGTAATACAAGAAGACATAGAATATATAGTCACACAAATCGGGGGAGGTAGAGGTGGTGTGACTATATGTTCTATGTCTTCTTATAATACTGTACCTGATGATAACGAGCTTCGTCGAAAGCTTGGTCGTCCTGTTAATAAATCTATGTGGAATGACTAAGTTATACTTTTCATTTACAATTGAACATTCCCGGTTGAAGTGATAGATTGGCTGCAATGGAATAGACTATTGTTGACACTGACTTAAGAAAGAACAAAATTTGCTGTTGTCCGATTGCAGCTGTATAATTTAGAGCAGGCAAACCAATGAAAGGTGGCATGGGAGATGATGGCTACAAATTCAGCCAGCCAGTGGTGAATCCCGTAGTGGAAGACGTCAGTGGTGAAAAAAATCATTGTATTGATTTAGAGATTGACAGAGAGCGAGTTATCTTGAAGATCTGCCAGCTTTCAATCCTAGGTATTATAATCCAGAAAAGGAAGATAAGTGTGATCCAGAATGATGTGTTAGTCTCTTAAAACTATATCGACTTGACAGATTTCTTTCGCGGAACTGTGTCAAACACTCGATCTGGTGATTTTAAGATAGTGCTTTCTCTATTTACTTCGCGATTATTTCAAACTCCATCCATTTTAGTTAAACGCTTTAAAATAAATTCTTGACGGTGTGAAAATAATCTTTTCGTGGAAATCCGCTAATTTCTGCGTTTCTTGGTGTGAATAATTGGAACTGTACACCATCGGTATAGGCAAAAGAAAATGAAATAAATATTTTTCTGAAAGATTGACTTGTATTGTACGCATCAGTCGAGCCACTTCGCACCCCTTTTAGTCTCGTGAACGAAAATACTTCAGGTATATCCCCTTGAGACATACTTGTCCGGGACAAATGGATAAAGGTAAAACTGTAGGACGAGTTAAATGGATACTATAGAGGGTTGATTTCCATTAATGTAATGTCTCATAATATGTAAACGCTATAGTATGAATTTTGAGAACATCTAAGGCTGACCTGTACTGGGACTCTCAATAATCATATGACTTAAATTCATATATAACAAGTCATACTCCTAAAGCAAACACGCATATATGCGCATTTACAATATAAGTAAGAAAATGGGAAAGGTGCCACCTTTTCTTGAATAAGACATGAAAACATTGATATCTATGATTTAACACTTTCCCGGCGAATAACATTTGTGTACAGTTCTCGGGCTCGCCACCGGGTAAGATACTCATAGGCAGCCGACGTTTCGGGTTCCGACTCGTTACTCGCTACAGAATGTAGCCTTGAGAATGAGTAACGAGTCGGAACCCGAAACGTCGGCTGCCTATGAGTATCTTACCCGGTGGCGAGCCCGAGAACTGTACACAAACATTGATATCCTTTTTATAAATTTTTAAAATTCATTTTTCTCCATATTATTACACATAAATATGCATTGAAAACACACACAACAATCATAATCTTTTAGCATTTAAAACAATCATAACAAAGAGTAATTGTAATTAAAATACAATTAAACAATATTATCCTTTATCTCATAAATATTACGGAAAAGTTCTTCAGCCTTCGGACTACAATTCCATAGGTGTAAGTATAATCGCCGCGATGATTGTGGGTTCGGGGGAAATGAATGAGGGAGCAAGTCGGTAGCTTGTTTGACACAGACTTTATTCCACCTTCTGCATCTACAGAGCACCAAGGTCCCCGCGAAACTCTCCGAGGCGCGCTACTCCCACACCCGCGCTCCCTCAGAGGGCATCACCACGGGACCACACCCCTTCCAACTCATTGGCCACCAAGTGCTGACGCCATTCATCTTACCCATTATTGCGACAATCTTAATATTCTTCCCTTCCTCTGTCCCTTATGGGAGATGAGATAGTGCACGGCCTAATTTGCTCCTCTCTTCCTGTTTGGGCAATGGGAGGCGAGATAGTGCACAATCTGAATGGCTCCTCTCTTCCTCTGTCCAGAAAGTGCACCGCTCAGCATCGTTCCCATGCTCGGATGGTCTCTCGTACCTTCCTTGTCATACTAACAATATACTTACAACTATCCCCCCCAAAAGTGAGTTACTGTTAGCAACTGACAGCAACTCATTTAAAACCAGTACAACAACAAATAAAAGAAAACCCCAATATTATCCATACAAAATACCACCTTAATGATGAGTACATTGCTTAAACTACTAAAAACAAGTAAAATGTTCAGAATATTATTAAACCAGTACCTTGCTGGAGTAGAAATACGAAGGCGAATTAGTTTTCTTAGACAACAGGCCCGTATTACACAAACTTAAATTCAGATCATCAGTGATATTTCCTCAGTTCTCAAAGAACTAAATTGTAAATAGTCTTAAATCTATTGGCATTTCCCTTTGCATGAACCACCCCGACTCCCGCATGTGATCTCTGGCCGGTATGACCCCCACTCCAACATCCTTTTCACTTGACCACCCAACACTTATCACTCTCACCCCATGCACAAAAATGCCGAAATTTATACCGAGATTTTCAAGTCTTGATTCATGTTTGAAAAAAATTAACTTTCAATACGCGCTCACCTTCTTTTCATTTTAAGCCTCATCCTTTGCGCCATTTCTAAATATTGTCCAAATCTTACGTCAATTAAACACCATTTTCTGCTGAAGTTATTCAATTATCATAGATACAATAGTCTGTGAAACGCTCTTTCTAATAGTAAAGTGTTCATCAAGTGTTGTGAAGGCAATAGTTTACACGAGTGTCTATGCTATCAAAGTAAGATAAAAACATTTTAGGTCCTAATACAATTCCTTGTATTACGCCTGTTTTCACTTCGTCTACTATTGTGAACTCATTGTTTAGATGGCTAAACTCAGTCTGTTTTTGGCTGAGATCTAAAATTTCTTTAATAATCTATGGTTTATTTGTATTTATACCGTAATTCTCAACGAATAACCAGATCAAAAACTAATCTAAAAATACAAAAACACCGAATCTTCATTGTTATTTCTGCTGATTATAATTTATAATAATTTATGTGGTAAAGCGTTGTTATGGCATCGGTTCGAGGTCACCCGCATGACTTTCGTTACCATCTTTGCAAGAGGAGGAGGCGAATATCCAGTTTCTCATCGTGGAGTAAGATAATTACTGAGAATTTCAGTCACGTTATACTATATTTTTGGGCCATTCTGTTACAATATCTGCTCCATGCTTCCTGTAATACTTGTTAAAATGAAAACTAAATTTGAATATGGCCCCCATTATAACTAGGGGAAAACTTTCTCCCTAGCCAACCTACACGGTGAAGGGTATGTTCATTTTGGAGAGGGCTAGGGTTGGAGAAGGGAGGCTGATGCCCTCTTTACATAAATAGCAAATAGGTTGACTCTTAACCCTAGTAAAAGTTCGCCGTGTGAACGCAGGTTGGCGCTGACCCTAGTCAACTTTTAAACCACGCTGGAATTACTAGGGTTGGCGCTGGTTTCCATCATTTTTAACACGTGTAAACGCAGGTTAGTTAGAAGAGAAGTTAAGTGATCCAGTCCACTTGCAGCTTTTACTTGATGCGTACAATGCATTAAGAGAGTTTCTATTGTCATGTTCCGTATCCATGCATCCGTGCCACGTTGCTTGATGTATTTTAATGTATTGGTGAATGATGAACCGTATATTAAGTTCTAAATTTACCTTAAAAGCGCAATCGAGGTCGGGTCATGGGCAGAACTTGTCAGGAAAAGTCGTTAATTACGCTGCATATATTGAGGCAAGGACTGGAAATGGAAGTTATTTATAATTCTTGCATGTCAAGATAACATATTGAATTGTTTCTATCTATCATAAAAGAGTGCAAAAGACCAAATATCGTAATGTTCTCGGGGTATCTTCATGGTGAAGTATAGCATAGTAAAGCGTCGTACTATTCTAGGAAATTTACTCTCTCGATTTTCATCTTTCGATGCATAATGTGATGTTTAGACATGAAATGATAAGTGTACAGTTAAGTACCAATGAGTGAGAAGTCTAACCGTGTGAAATATTTGCATATTCAATCCTTTTTATCACCCATACAATTTCCGTGAATATGGCTGAAGATAACCCAGGAAACAAATGAAACGCGACTTGCGATGTTTGTTGTGCTGTGGGCTAGGTGGGCTACATCACCTTTTTGACTCTCCGCCAGAGGCCGTCAGCATGTAAACGGAGCGAGATAATTCCCAAGAGTCATTATAGAGACCATATTCGAATTATACGTTTTAATTTCACCAGCTATAGGACACATGAATTAAATATTGCATTGTTAATAGTGCAGTAATATAGTTTTATATGACAGAAATTGTCAGTAGTTAAATGAAAGTATCTAATTAAGTCTTTAACTTGACTCATTTTTTTCGCGCGGTGCGTTTGAAACACCTTCAAAACGGTAGGTTTTTATGATACCCAAGAACCTATTGCGGTGACAATATGATTATTTTTCAAAAATAGTTGAGAAAATATAAAAAATATAAAGGGTTGTATATTTTGGCAAATATCTCAGAAAATAATATAGTGAGGGGTTGAATTTTTGGTGTCATTGGATAGGTGAGATATTTTTCTTTAAAATGAGACCAAATTCATTGATTTTTAAGTGAAATGATATTTCGCTCAAAAAACCTTTAGCCACCATATTAACTGACATTCTAACCCTAGTTATGTTAGCGGGAGTGCTGTGGAGGGTCATACCTCCCCGCCCGCTCTTCTCACTTCCCTTCGCATCCTCCTGGAGGACCTCCCCTCGTCTTGCTCCGGTAGATCATGTGCGCGCACGCTCCCATCCCCGGAACACTCCTCGTCTCGCTGGGAAGCGAGTGAAGGAGCTCCTGTTGAAAAAGGGATCCGCCACTCACTCGACAGCAGCAGCGACGACGGTGCACGGGAGACGAGTGGTGCGGTGGTGAGAGACGCGTGAAGAGGGGGGGTGGGGGAGGAAAGCGTCGTGACGGCATAAATGCGTGCTCTTCACGTGAAATTTAGTTTCGAAAAGAGAGGTTTAAAAAAAACTAGTGTGTATTTTATGCAGTGCTGTGCGAATCAGGGATTCTCATTTCGAAACGAATTGTTTTTAAATATACGAGGGTCGTTCCGAAAGTAATGCCTCCTATTTTATTCACGGAAACTACAGGAGATACATAAATCACAACAGCACAACTAAATAGAGCAATGTTTGAGCTACAGACTGTCATTTTTCCACATAGTCACCACCATTCGTTATGCACTTTTGCCAACGATGAACCAGAGCCTGCATGCCGCGCTAGTGAAAATCGGAACCAACTGAGGCTAACCACTTCCTTACAGCTTTGACAACAGCATCCGAGTCTTGAAAATGTTCGCCACGTAGTCCATCATTCAGAGGCCCAAAGAGATGGAAGTCTGAAGGCGCTAAATCAGGACTGTACGGTGGATGTGGTAAGACAGTCCAGCCAAATTCTGCAATGAGTTGCGTGGTCGCAAAACTGTTGTGGGGCCTGGCGTTATCATGTCATGCACACCCTTGTCACCACCTTGAAAATGCCATACCAATCGTCTCACATTGCTCATGTCTATTGTATCGTCTCCATACACCTTTAGCAAGCGTCGATGGATTTCAATTGGCGCAATTTCTTCAGCAGTGAGAATTTCAATCACACATCGCTGTTTTATACGCGCGTCCATATCAGACTCCATTTTGGAACACTCCTTTGCTGGCGCCATCTACCGCAGAACAACGGAACCACTTGCAAATGATAGAGGAAGGTTTTAGCATTAGCACTACACCAAAAACATCTGGCGCAGACATCCAAAGTCACCACAAATAAAGAGGAGGCATTACTTTCGGAGCGACCCTCGTACGTTAGCGAATCAAGTCACCCTTATAAAAATCGCTTGCGAATCGAATTCGATTTCTAAATAAAATGTAAAGGAGCATGCAGAGTTAAAGTACCGTATTCACCTGAATATAAGGCCCCCGAAAAATTTCAAAAGTTTCAAAAGGGGTCTTATACGGGGAGGATAAGCCAGAGGAGGTATCCATCCTGATATTGAAAGTTATGTAACACGACTATTCGAAATTCTAAGCGCGTTCAAACTCATCGCAAAACAAATTTGAACTTCATACCGAGTTTACGCACTCAAAGCATCACACATTCTTTCCAAACTGGCACTGGGTACTTCCCTGAGGGCTCTCCCATGTGCTTTATATTGTTCCTGGAATTTGAGCCTCAAAAGTGGGAGGGGGTCTTATATTCAGTTAAATACGGTAATATAGGTTTTCACAATATTTCAGGGCCTTACATTAGCTTATACATCTAAATAGTGGCAAAAAAGAATAGCACAGAATAACGTGAGGTCGTTTAAATGTTCGTTTCGCGTGAAGAAAACATCTTCTAAACGGACGGCGCGCAATTCGGGGATGAGCGCAATGTTTGAATGCATTTAGCGATTCGAAGACGAATCTATCCGAGTCGAATATTACGAATCATTCGCTTTCGAAGCATCCCGATTCGTAGGTGAACCGAATCGAATTGAGCTTAATTCGAGTCGATTCCATTCGATGTCAAAGCATTCGCACAGCTCTAGTTTTATGTCATTTTTACTGAATGTATATTCTCGACTGTCTTCGGTGATAATCAATCAGAGGCTTCGCTCGCGCTCACCTGAAGACTTGCTGAGAGCGAGTGGTAACTTTTACGCGAAATTAAATATAGCATAGTTAACCCTTTGTCTATGATTTTATTGAATCGACCCTGGTTTCAAAAGATTGTGGCATCTTTAGGCACCAACTTTTGATTTTCAATTTACAAATCTACAACTTTTGATTTTCTGTAGTACAAAAGTTAATGGAGGGAAAATTTTGACTTGTTTTTAACAAAGAAATGGAAAGATGATTTAGGAAAGTAACTATGTGGGATGTGCTCCATCTGACGGCTGATTCATCAAAATGGAGACCGAAAGTATCGTAAAAATTACAGGCATGTGTTTTCTCCGTCTTACGGTCGACGCTCCTGCTTGACTGTTTTATTCCTGGCATTTCTACCTCGCAACCCGCACACCATTGATGCAAATATGGTGCAGTGAAGTCTTGAGAATCAGATCAACCCTCTTGGTCTGGTCGTAGGGAAGGAAAAGGTCCCCCGGTATCTCGCGTTGATCCCTCATCCTTTTCCCTCCCTTCTGACTACAGCCTCGCATCCCCTCCTCACGCCCTCTTCCGCCCCAAACGCTCGAAGCTCACACTCTCGCAGTCACGGGTCTAAAAAGGGGAGTCCTTTCTTTCTTCTCTCCTCTCTGCCCTCGCAAGAAGAAGCAGCAGGGCCACACCCAGCCACACACTGGGGAGGGTTGGTCTCTGCGCGTGAGGGCATTCGTGTGATTGCTATAATGCTTATTTACAGCGGTCGGCGCGTGATGCGGGCGACCCGAGGCGGGATTAGCGGTGGCACGAGGAGGGGGGCGTGGCCCACTTACTTCTCCCACTTTATGCTACCGCTGCTTCTGCTTATTTCGTTTGCTGCTCACGGGACATGTCGAAGGACAAGCGTTCCCTTTCAAAAGCCTCCCTCGCCTCCACCAACCCCAATCCCTTACTTAATCCCAATCCCACCTCCCTGACAACGCCCTGCGCTGAGCGGGGCGACATCAGTCAATTATAATCCCCCAGAAGTCATCTCTCCCCCTTCAGGAAACCAATTCCATTGGAAAATTCTCTTTCCCCCCTCACTCCTCCCAACTAATCCCTTACGCCTGTCTTACGCCTGTCTAACGCCTGCCTTACGCCTATCTTACGCAACATATTCCATCCGCTCCTTCGGGAACATACCGCGTTCACAAATTCAAAAGTTTAATTTTTTTTGAGATTCGCCTCTTCCATTGTATCCCTAAACAGAGTTAACAACCGACATTAGAATCAAATGGCGCGTTTTCACTGCGAATGGGGGTGTAAAATAATTTGATCAAGTCCTCCGTACGTTTATGTTTCCACGGTTACTTCAGGATTCATTGGTCGTTCAAATTCGTCGTCCATCGGTCAATTGGTCACCATCCTTTCCAATCTAATGCTCATTCATTTACACCTTGATAGTTTTTCTTGTATAATTTCTTCTTTATTTATCCTATGTATGGTCTTCCTCTTTCCCATCTATTTTTTATTTCTTCTATTATATTCCTCGCAAACCATAGTAGTGGTGTGCTAAATGGTTCTTTTCTCATCTTTTCTTATGTATACTTCTTCATTTCTTATTCCATCCGTCCATTTGATCTTCAACACCCTCCTTCAACACTATGTTTCGAATGGTTGCACTCTTTTCTGGTCTCTTTTCTTGAGGGTTTCAGTGAAGATTTTGGGTTTCACTCTCATGGTTCGAAACTGTCGTCGCTCAAGATGAACCTACTTGAGAGAAAAAAAAGCTATGCTTTGAGTTTTACCAAGTTTATGAATACTCTTATAGCTCAAATCTGTTACATATATAAAATCCATTTGAAACGTATCAAAACTACGACTTAGTTACTACATACATACATACCAATCACGCCGTTCCCTTCCGGGGTAGGCACAGTCACTAAGTTTCACTCATAAATACATATTTGTACACCTAACTCAGCTTCAATGATTTCCTCCATACTGACCTATCCTTGCAAACCTCTTTTGCTTCATTTACCCCCATACACTGCTTCATACACGCCCTCCTGTTTTTAAGACTCCTAATATTCCTCCTCCTAAGAATTTCCTTAACCACATTCAACCACAACTTTCTCGGCCTACCTCTACCTCTCGCACCATTCATTTCCCTCTTATATGTGTTTCGTTATTCGACTCTCATCCATTCTCTCGACATGACCAAACCAACGAAGCACACTCCTTTCATATATGTTGTCTATTACTGGAGCATCTAACCCACACTCATTCATTACCCACTCATTCCTGACCCTATCCATTCTACTTTTGCCACAAACACTCCTCAGATAACTCATATTCACGGCGTTTAGTCTACTCTTTTGTTTATCCTGACATACCCATGTTTCACTAACATACAACAAAGTGGGAAGAAGTACTCTTTTGTACACGGCGATTTTCTCTTCCTTAGACAGGCACTCATTTCTTAATTTTAGAAAAGCTGCTTCCTTTTACTCATATTTACCACTTTTGCGATATTCCGTCACAATAAATAATCATGCTATGACCTATTTACTCTACTCATTTTACAGCGCGGGTTCAAACGCGAGTGAATACTCCTTAAAAAATCAATCGTGTGACTAACTTTGCGGAAATTCATCCAAATTACGCTTCCAGATAAGTTTCCATTTTAACTCTGTGAATATTTTTACGTGAGTTAAGATGTGAGCCCTCATATTGTATTTGCGTCGAGTGAGCAGAAATTTGGACATTGGTTTAACTTTTCCTGCGTTTCCTCGAGCCCACGAGAAGCACTTTTGTTCGAAGACGTTACCTGATACTCATCAGGTTCATCATCATCAATTTCTCTTCCATTTAAGGTAGATTGAGCGAAATATCATTTGACTTAGAAATCAATGAATTTGATCTCATTCTAAAGAAAAAAATATCACCCTTCATTGACACCAAAAATTCAACCCCTTACGACATTACTTTCGGAGATACTTGCCAAAAAATACCAACCCTTTTACATAGGAAATGGTAGGTGTATGCACTCCAAAGAGACCTTATATTAAAAATGAGGCATTTCCTACACTTAGATCTCGTCAGAAAATCAACAGTGAGTAGTTTGTGTGTTTTCTCAACTATTTTTGAAAATTAATCACATTATCACCAAAGTAGGTTCTTGGGTATCGCAAAAAACCTTCCGTTTTGAAGGAGTTTCAAACGCACCGCACGAAAAAAATGAGTCAAGTTAAAGACTTATTTAGATATTTTAATTTAATTATTTACAATTTCTGTCATATAAAACTATATTATAGCACCATTAATAATGCAATATTTTATTGATATGACCTACAGATGTAATTAAAACGTATAATTCGGATATGGTCTCTATTATGATTAGGGATCTATCTCGCTCGGAGTACCTTAAAAAACAAGCCGTCTCAGTCATCGTTCATAGTGCCAGAGGGACATGCATACACTCTGCCTTTTGTCTTGCTATTGGGGAGAAAGGAAATTCAAAGAATGATTGAAATGTAAGAAGCTAATCTCAATCCACTGGAGATATTTCGTACCCCTGAGAAGTTTATTTGAGTGCTTTTGGAAAAAAACGAGTCGCCTCTGATTATTCATGGGACAAAATTTTCTCACCTCCATTTCGTCTGCCTCAAAATTAACTCGCCAGTGTACTTTGTGCGATATCAAGGGATATGGGTTCGAGTCCCGGTCCGGGCGAAAAATATTTCCTCTGTGCAACTTTCACTGCCGTGTTTCATTTTGTCCGGTTTCTCCTCACGCTGCCACTTCATTTTGAAAGTAACTGCTCCGTCCCGCCAGAATTGCAACACACTTCCATCTGCGTATATAATGGAAGGTGGTAAGGGTTAAAATAGTTGCTGAGCCGTGGCTAAAAAGGTTCTCAGGGTTTGCGTTGATCTGCATTCTCACGACGAACTTTCTTGTGTCTTGTGACTTGTGTCGTATGGATTTCCAGGTGAGAATGACGGGCCCTTGAGAAGGTATGTCGGACGACGGTTGGTTCAGGTAAATTTACGAGCGAGATATCATCCCATATAGACTTCAACGAAATGTGCATAGTTGAAAATAAAAATATCCCAACATTCTATGTATAACGATGTATCAGTCATTTTCTGACATGGAGATATTTTCCAGAAATTAGAATCCGAAAGCAGAGATGAGGAATTCCTGACTTAGTCCTAGTCAAAAGCGTAACCAGATGTAGTTTGTATGTTTCCTAAACTATTTGTAAAAATGCATTAGTTACTCGCCGCATGAATATTCACAGAATCGCAGATGGAGCCCTTTTTTAGAAAGGCATTTTTACCACGAAGCGAGAAGACAATTACTCAAATTAAATTCTTAAGATAAAAGACTTTGAATGTCAATTTAGGTAATTACTGAGAATTTTGGTCGCGTGAAAAGGTATTTTTGCACCATTAATATTACATAATATACTTCATGCTCCTTAGAGCTGCCGAAAACAAAAAAATAAAATACGAATCATTCATTCATTGGTCGTTCAATCCTATGATTGGTTGACTACACAGCCCTCCACCCTTCCCTGTCTAATGCTACTTCCCTTACCTCCTCGTATCTCTTCCCATGTACTTTCCCCATTATTTGGTCCATTAACTTATTCCTTGGTCTCCCTCTCGGGAACTTTTACCTCTATTTTGCCTTCAATTATGTTCTTAACAAACCCATTCTGTCTCAGGGTGTGTCCAATCCATCTCGTTCTTCTTTTCTGTATGGTGTTCCAAATGGTCCTTTTCTCTTCTACTCTTATGTACACTTCATCATTTCTTATTTTATTCGTCCATTTCATCTTCAGCATCCTCCTCCCGCACCAGGTTTCAAATAGCTTCTAGTCTATTCTGGTCTGCATTTCCAATGGTCCATGCTTCCAATCCATAGAATTCTACGTTCGACTCGAAAGTTTTCGCATACAGTTTCCTGGATTGTAGTCCTATCATATTTGAGTTATGTTTTTATTATGAATGCCTTCTTTGCACGAACTATTCTTTGCTCGACGCCTATCATACTTCTTCCATCTCAAGGAATGGTACTCCTGAGATAGGTGAAGGGATCCTTTTGCTCTGATTTCTCTCCTCTCAGTGTTACTTCCGCATTCAGGTTTTCTCTTCCGTATCCTAGGATTTTAGTTTTCATCGTATTTATTTTCACGTTGTATTCTTGAATGACTTAGTCCATTGCATTTAGTGACCTTCAAAGATCATTTCAACTTCCAGCTATGACTGCGATATCCGCTGCGAAGCGGCGCATGTTTTTTTCTTCTCCGATTATCTTTATTTCGCTTATTTCTATTTCTTTCTCTTTCGGCCTCCTTCGAGTTCACGTTGAACAGTGCTGGTGCGAGGCTGCATCCTTGTATCACTCTTTTGTTAATTTTTGCTTCAAAAATAAGAATATGGCCTCGGGGAAAATCTCGCTCAAACTACCTTAAATGAATTCATTGCCATAATAATAATGACATGTATTTTCAAAAATAAATAAGAAAAAATACAAACTACACACTGTTAATTTTGTGACTGGTTCCAGGCGTCCGAAATTCCTCATTTTTTTAAAACAAGGCTTCTCTAAAGTGGATGCCTGTATCGTTTCCCACGTATAAGGGCTCGTATTAAATTGTCAAAAATCTCGTCAAGTAGATCCGTAAGGTGCTTTGTATTATGGTATTTTTGGAATGGTGAGATGCTTTGCTTTAAATTGAGACCATCTACATTTACATAATACCCTGCGAGCCGCCGCATGGGCGTGTGGCAGGGGATGTTGGGTCACCAGCCGTGTAATGGTGTAAGTTTTTGGAGATGAAAAGCTGGCAAGTATTGTAGGAGTGTATTTGGTGGAGTTCAATTTGTATTGTGGTCGCTTATTGTTCGCGGAAAGAGCGAGCTTTTGTACCTATCTGTTCGGCGGAGTATCTCTCTTATTTTATCGCATCTGTTAAACCTAGAGATGTAGCGAGCAGTAATGATAATATTCTCTGTGTCGCTCTGAAAAATGAAGATGAAATGATATTTTTCTCAAACTACCTTATAGCGTTAAATAATGAGAAACCAACAGGATTAGACTTTTGAGCACTCACGGAAACCTCCCAGACAGTCCCAGTTCCTCCTCCTCAAAATTTCGACCTGCATCTTGGGGGAAGGAGCGAGGGGGTGCGAGCGGGAGAGTGCACGGGACATTCTCACGCACCAATAACCTCACCCTCCCTGCACCACCTCAAGTCTTCTTCCGAGGGGTCCAACGGCAGAGAGGACGGGGGGTAGGGAAAGGGGGTGGGTTGGAGTGTGGGGGACGCGAGAGGGCGTGGACGGGGGAGGACTTTTTTCTTTGGGGATGTCCCGTGGCGCTGGAGAGTGCAGTGGGGATGGGTGGGCGAGGAAGCTTAAGGGAGTCTGTTTGGTTTCGTGTGAGGAGAAATACGTCTCGAGGAGTGAAGAACGTAGTTCTTCGTTTCCCTCGCTCTCCACTCTCCCTCATCGCGACCAACAGAGTGCGGACGGACTCGGCATCGACCCGGATGGAGCAAAGATTTCTTTAGACTGTTATATGCAATACATGGAGTAGAACAAGACCTTATGTCTTGAGACCTTAAATCTTTTACGAAAGTTTGATGTGGACTAATTTTCGTCAGACGTTCAAAATATTTTGCTAGAGCCAAACTATTATGGTAGGAACGATCACAGGAATAATATTAAGGAAATAGGTTGCAGAATCGATAGATTTAATACGTCATTTTTCCCACGTACAATAAGGGACCATAATAGTTGCGATAGATCAATTTTAGGATATTGAGTACGTTTTTTCGGTAGTGGTTAATCTCTTAATATGATTATTAACTACTAACCTCGCATGCAATCTCCGGCTTGATATACTCTTGCATGATTAAGTGCCTTGTAGTGCTATTTTTTAGTGTCATTTAGTATTTAGTCATTTACAATTTTTTATTTATGTATTGTCATTTTACCAAAGCTATAACAAGACTATTATTACGAAGAATAGAAAGGAAAATTGATGAAAATGTGGTAGAAAACCAGTTCGGATTCAGAAAAGGTAAAGGAACACGAGATGCAATAGGATGCCTAAGGATGATTGGCGAAAAAATGTTAGAGGTGAATCGGGACCTGTATGTATGTTTTGTCGACTGGGAGAAGGCATTCAACAGAGTCAACTGGGTTGTGCTACTGAGGATTCTCAAAAATATTGGTATAGACTGGAAGGATAGAAGATTAATAAAAGAGTTGTATACAAAACAGAAAGTTGTGATAAGAGTAGGAAATGATGAGACAGATGAGATGGACATTGGAAAAGGAGTCAGACAATGATGTTGAATGTCACCATCTCTCTTCAATATTTATGCTGAAGATCTAACCAATAAAGCATTAGAAAAAGCAAGAGGTGTAGTGGTATGAGGAGAAAAAATTAAGACAATGAAGTACGCAGATGATCAAGCAGTACTGGCGGAATCAGAAGAGGAGCTACAGTATATGACGGAGAGTATTGCAAAAGTGGGGAAAGAACATGGAATGATGAAATAAATGTTGGAAAGACAAAAGTGTTGAGAGTAAGTAAGAATGAAGCAATCATTAATATATCTGTAGAGGGAAAAATTGTTGAGCAAGTGAAATCATTTCAGTACTTGGGAAGTTTAGTGACTGAGAATGGGAGCTGTACCCAGGAAGTAAGGAAGAGGATAGCTATGGGGAAAAAAGCATTTGAGAAGGTGAAAGAACTTCTGATAGTATTTAGCATTCCAATAGAACTGAGAAAGAGATTTTCTAAATGCTCCGCTGGGACATGACAATATAAAACATTTAGCAAATCTCTTCCTCAGTTCTATTGGAATGCTAAATACTATCAGAAGTTCTTTCACCTTCTCAAATGCTTTTTTCCCCATAGCTATCCTCTTGTCTTACTTCCTGGGTACAGCTCCCATTCTCAGTCACTAAACTTCCCAAGTACTGAAATGATTTCACTTGCTCAACAATTTTTCCCTCTACAGATATATTAATGATTGCTTCATTCTTACTTACTCTCAACACTTTTGTCTTTCCAACATTTATTTCATCATTCCATATTCTTTCCCCACTTTTGCAATACTCTCCGTCATATACTGTAACTCCTCTTCTGATTCCGCCAGTACTGCTTGATCATCTGCGTACTTCATTGTCTTAATTTTTTCTCCTCATACCACTACACCTCTTGCTTTTTCTAATGCTTTATTGGTTAGATCTTCAGCATAAATATTGAAGAGAGATGGTGACATTCAACATCATTGTCTGACTCCTTTTCCAATGTCCATCTCATCTGTCTCATCTTTCCTACTCTTATCACAACTTTCTGTTTTGTATACAACTCTTTTATTAATCTTCTATCCTTCCAGTCTATACCAATATTTTTGAGAATCCTCAGTAGCACAACCTAGTTGACTCTGTCGAATGCCTTCTCCCAGTCGACAAAAGCGGAGTTCTGATTTGTGCTGGGATGAGTGCTGCACGCATGGTATCGAATCACCCCATGCCACACACCCTGGTAGTAGCTTACACAGTATTTCGTGGATTGTGTTGCGAGTATTTGAGAAATATTGCCTCATGACAAGTATTAGCAGATTTGTGCTTATTCATCAGTAGTTGTAATTACATTAACTTAAGTTGTCTCTTGTGAATTGCATGTTAGAGATAACTCGTTCCCTGCCATACGCCCGTGAGGTGGCTCGCTGGGTATTGTGTCAGCATACATCTACATAATACCCTGGGAGCCACCGCAAGGGCGTGTGGGAGGGGGTGCTAGGACACTAGCCTTGTAAAGATGTAAGTTTTTGGGTGGTGAAATGATGACATGTATAATAGGAGTGTATTTAGTGGAGCTCAGTTTCTATTGTGGTCGCTTATTGTTTGTGGAAAGAACGAGTTCTTGTACCTATCTGTTCGGAAATCATTCTCTCCTATTTTATCGCTTCCGTCAGACCTAGAGATGTGGGTGGAATAGAAAAAAATAGTCTCCTCTCCCCCACCAGAGGTGAAAAACACTGCCAGACATTAAGGCACTCCATTAACACAATTCGCTTTCGTTCTTCCCCTCTTCCGATTCCTTGTTGAAGAGGTTTAGATGAACACCACATGTAAGCCACCTCAATGGAGTGTGTGTGTGTGTGTGTGAAGCGGGGGTCCCTCCATCCACCCAAGAGGGTTTGAGACATCTCGTCTTCCATCTCCCGCTTCACTCTGCCCGGGACTCTCGTCGACTTCGTTTAATTGGTTGCAGGTGTCGCCTAATTCGCATCGCGATGGGTTGACGCCTGCGCAACGAACGAAGGAGTGATGCTGATCTCGGTCCAATAGCTCGCGACGCAAATCTGAGACGAGACCGAACCGGTCGTCACGAACCTTTTCCGAAGGAGGAGTGCAGTGGCTGAGGAGAAACACGCTCTTACACTGGTTGACTTTCACGACCGTGCTTTTAGCACTTTAAGGTAGTGTGATCGAGATAGTTTCCTAATGATAAGAGAGACCATATTCGAATTATACGTTTTCATTTCACCTCCTGTGAGACCCACGAATTAAATATTGCATTATTAATGGGACAATAAAATAATTTTACATGTCAGAAATTGTAAGTAATCAAATGAAAATATCAAATTAAATATTTAACTTGACTCTTTTTTTTCACGCGGTACGTTGGAAACTCCATCAAAACGGAAGGTTAATTGTGATCCCGAAGAATTTACTGCGGTGAAAATATGTTCAATTTTCAAAAATAGTTGAGAAAACACATTAACGGCACACTGTTGATTTTTTGACGAGATCTAAGAGTTGGAAATGCCTCATTTTTAGTATAAGGTCTCTCTGGAGTGGATACACGTACCATTTCCGATATAAAAGGGCTGTTATTTTTTGGCAAACATCTCGGAAAGTAATGTGGTGAGGGATTTAAATGTTTGATATCAATGGAAGGGTGTTATATTTTTCTTTCAAATGAGACCAAATTCATTGATTTATAGGTAAAATGATATTTCCTTACTACAATTTCCATAATAAAATTTATACTACCTTAATGGTCGTCTCCTTTATGGGTTAAGATGCCTAATTCGATGTCTTCTCCATTCGGAACTAGCCGGAGAGTGCATCATTCGCAGTAGTCCACCGTCGGTCTTCTCCTTTTCCACCCTATTCTCTATCGCGAGCAATCATCGTCGCGCCCTCGTGTCCCGTTTGGTGAGTCATCTGGATACCACGACCACAATATACGACCACGTCTCAGTCACTATTCCATGTTTTATAAATTTATGAACTTTAAGTAATATGAGAAAATGGAGTGTTTTATTTTAATTTTTTATCAATATTTCGCAATGAGTACCTTAAACAGTTAATATTTGATGGAACGATGGGTAGTCATTATGTTTTATTAAAAAATTGACACATAAATGCATTTTTCACCTCATTACTTCTTTTAAAATCGCAAAGTAGTTTTCAACTATGAAGACAAATTCCGGATAATGACTTGCAATGGAGGGATCTGGGTTCGATTACCAGTCCATGTGAATGATTTTTCCACCGTGAATTTGACACAATTGTGTGAATAACTTCAAGTTAAAACTTTAAGTTTACATATTCCATGACTTACTGGGGCTATCAGCCATACAAAACGAAGTTCATTCATCTTCAGTATCACTTCATCTACCTCGTGCTACTTACACAGGCCTAGAATTTAAAGTAAATCTTGAATAAGATCACTGCTATGACTGTTGAGATAAATATTAATCAAAATACCGAAAAAGATATAAATTTAAAATATGCCTTGCGGGTCGTTAAATGGTTCTCAAGGACGAAAATATTAGTGAATATGGTGCATTTTACAAGTGACAAACGTAAGCTCAATGCTGTAGCGAGGCTTCAACTTATATCCGTGGAGTTCATGAGTGTCTGTTACAGGCTGATTCCCCCATCCCATCCGCCAAAGTCGTAAATAAGCTTCCCTTGCTCGTCCACGAATTTGTCCTGCCTTTCCTTTTCCCTGATGACGATGATTTCACTAATTGAAACTCGGATCGTGGATGATGTTATGTTTCTTATTTGGTTTGATATAGATCTCTTGAAGTGAAAAATCAATTTAGCGATGGAATTCCCCACTACTCGATAAGAACGATTTTTATTATAATGGAATATTAATTACATGTACATACATACATATCAATCACGCCGTTCCCTTACGGGGTGGTCAGAGTCACGGTGTTTCACTCATAAATACATATTTGTACACCGAACTCTGCTTCAATAATTTGTTCCATATTGACCTATCTTTGCAAACCTCTTTTGCTTCATTTACCCCCTTACACTGCTTCATACACGCCCTCCTGTTTTTAAGACTCCTAATATTCCTCCTCCTTAGAATTTCCTCCACCACATTCAACCAGAACTTTCTCGGCGTACCTCTCCCTCTCGCACCATTCATTTCATTCTTATATATCTGTTTCGTTATTCCACTCTCATCCATTCTCTCGACATGGCCAAACCAACGAGGCACACTCCTTTCATGTATGTCCATTACTGGAGCATTTAACCCATATTAATTTATCACCCACTCATTCCTGACCCTATCTATCCTACTCTTGCCGCAAACATTCCGCAGATATCTCATATCCACGGCGTTTAGTCTACTCTTATGTCTATCCTAACATACCAATGTTTCACTTCCATGTAGCAAAGTGGGGAGAAGTACATTTTTGTACACGGCGATTTTCGCTTCCTTAGACAGGCACTCATTCCTTGATATGCTCCACATGCTACATACCACTCTCCTTCCAGCATTCACACCTCTCTTTATCTCCTCATCTATCCGTCCATCTTTTGCAAGCATCTTACCTAAATACTTAAAATCATCCACTTGTTCAATTGCTTCACCATTCCCCCTAATTACACAGTTTTTCTCCCCATTCTCGTCATCAAAAACTACTACTTAAGTCTTGCTCGCATTTACCCTCAATTCCATTCTCTCCGTTGAATCACAAAACTTATCTAGGAGCTTCTGTTATCCCTGTTGGCTCTCTGAATTCATTTCCATCTACACATTACTCTGCTAGCCACTTTAGGGTGTGTGGCAGGAAGTGACTTTTCACCAGGATATACCACAATGTACCTCAATAAAGATAATGAAGCTAACACTATTGGTGCAATAGAAAAAAATGCTCATACTTGTCAGGAAGTGATACTTCACCAAAATGTATTCACTATAGGCATGCCATAAAAATTAGATAAACCATTTGTTTAGCTGTATTTTACAACTACATAAATAGCCAGAGATACAATAGTTACATCACAAATGTCCTCGAAGAGCTGTTAGATCAGGGAAGCAGGTGGGGGTGGAATCATTAGAAAGTGAATCAGCTCTCATGCAGCACTACAAATCGACAAACCTAATTAAATGTATCATTGACAGCTATTATGGACCCTTATTGCTCGCGGGAAAAATTACATTTAAAACCTGTCCGTTCTGCAATCTTATTCCCTAATTTAATTCTTGTAATCTAATCGGCCGCAATGTTTATTTTATTTTTAAAAATTCTAATTAAAATAATCCTCATAAAGCAACATTGCCAATTTAAAGTGCACCTACTCGTAGGAAATAAAAAAATGAGGTTTACTCATGAAAACAACAAAACAAAAAAGTAATAAGATGGAATGCAAATAACGATAATTGATTAATACTGTCTAGAGTTACTCTTTATTTCCTGGAAGATGTGCTGTGGCGAAGTTATTTGAGTTCAGTTTATAGGCGAAGAAGAGCGAACGTTAAATAAGTCATAATTTAGGAATGGGCATTGGAGCAATTAGCTAGCTCAGGTCACACGCGAAAGCACTCTCATATTGAGGAATGGAGGAAGTCCAGCTCTGTCAAATGTAAGAGTTAAATGCATTGGAAAAGAGTTTCAAGTCGGATTTAAGGTAGTGTGAGCGAAATATCATTTTACCTATAAATCAATGAATTTGGTCTCATTTTAAAGAAAAATATCCCACCCTTCTAATGAAACCAAAAATTCAACCCCTTACCGCATTACTTACGGAGATATTAGCCAGAAAATACCAGCCCTTTTACATGGGAAATGGTACGTGTATGCACTCCAGAGAGACCTTATTTACGAAATGAGGAATTTATAACACTTAGATGTCGTAAAGAAACGAACAGCGTGTAGTTTGTATGTTTTCTCAACTATATTTAAAAATTAATCATATTGTCACCACAGTAGGTTCTTGGGTATCACAATAAATCTTCCGTTTTGAAGAAGTTTCAAACGTACCACACGAAAAAAATTAGTCAAGTTAAAGACTTATTTAGATATTTTCATTTGATTACTTACGTTTCTGTCATATAAAACTATATAATTGCACCATTAATAATGCACTATTTAGTTGATGTGTCTTACATCTGGCGAAATTAAAACGTATAATTCGAATATGGTCTCTATTATGACTAGGTAACTATCTCGCTCGGACTTCCTTAAGTCGTATATGGTGGGAGAGACGACAAATGGAGAGGGAAGATAGATTGGCGTCCGTGAACATATCTCGGAAATTTGGAATTATATATTTCACTAATATAGCGAAGAAATTTGTATGGCCACCGTATTTCTACCGAGGACAAGTGAACGTTTTAGCACGCGCGTGTGCGGGTCATCTTGCCTGCGTCTTCTTTTGGCGTGCGTCCGCCGGAAGAGGACTGCTTTCATAACAAGACCCTTTGCCACTTCTACCGCTTTGAGACTAGGTACTTCTTCCCTCCACCCCTCCTCCTCCCCCTCAAGGGTCATCCGCTGGTTCCCTTTAGCACCCCTATCCCTCCCTCCCTTCCCTCCTTCCCCTCCCCTCCACCTACGCCACCCTGTGGTGTGCAACCCCCCTTAACGGACACTCCCTCCCAGAAGGAAGAATCCCACCTTCATTTCACTCTCGTAACTTTTAGCAGATGCTTCAGCCCATTTTTTAAAAGCTTCTGAAGTGACAGGCTTGGCTCCGGATGATATTTCTCCAGTCATATCCTTTTGAGCGCATTCGTTCCGAAATGATTATGCAGCTCGCTAATGAACGAGTCACGAGGAGTTCCACCATTGCCTGCAAATACGCACAAACCCTCGACTTTCGTGCAGAGGCAGACCTAATTCATAATTTTCTCCAGATTTCAGGAGGGCATTTTTTTCACTGCATCCGTTGAATATAATGATACATACATACATACAACCAATCACGTCGTTCCCTTCCGGGATAGGCAGAGTCACTAAGTTTCACTCATAAACACATATTTGTATATCTAACTCTGCTTCAAAAATTTCCTCCACACTGACTTATCCTTGCAAACCTCCTTTGCTTCCTTTACCCCCATACACTGCTTCATACACGCCCTACTGTTTTTGAGACTCCTAATATTCCTCCTCCAAAGAATTTCCTCAACCACATTCAACCAGAACTTTCTCGGCCTACCTCTACCTCTCGCACCATTCATTTCACTCTTATATATCCTCTTCGTTATTCGACTCTCTTGAATATAATCAACTTATTTAATACATACCTACACACTGTGTAACACTTGAAAGGATGTGCTGACAAACTTCATGCGTGGAGTATGAAAATATTCCTGTTCGTCGGTGTGATCTTTAGCCATTTTTTTGTTCCTTTAACTGACCTTTGAGGATACCTTCGGTGTCCCTTTCCTGGAGTTGAAGCATGCCTATTAGACAAGTTGGAGTGAAGATGAGCGGAAGCTGTTGAGGCGTTGTTTAAGGAGAGAAAATGTTAGGAAACGCTTTACAATGTCTTCATTTAATACATCGTGTGCTGTGTTACCTATAACCATTGAAGAGTAACCTTCATCTTTGTCACAAACAGTTTCCTGGACATGAAATGAATACTGCGTGATTTTGCAACTTATGAGTGTAATACCTTTAGAAAAAAATCTGTTTGTGGTAGGCACGGTTAATATGTGGCTGTAAATCTCATGTCTAGTCCGCACGCATGAAATTTAATGTGTCATATTGTAAGTTTGATGCGTTAAAATTGATTTCAGAGTTTTATATATTTTCTTCAAAATTGTAGACATACCATCGTGTGTTTGGGTGCAGAAGCAGAGGAAATACTCATGCTGACTCATGAATGAAAACAGGACAACTAATTTGAATATCAGAGCTCAAATGATGATACCGAGGGTTGTAAGTACCCGTTTCAAGTAGAAGTACTACCCACAGCCACTATATCATGCCACAGAACATGGTCCAAGATGGAAGGTTAATGTAAAATCGTTAACTTTTGCTCCTCATTCCTTAAGGCTGGGAAATTATGGTCGCGCGAACGCATTGTATTATCAGCAGTGGTATATAAGGAAGAACTACACGGTAAATGTAATGCATGACACGAGACGAATATTATAGTCGGTGGGAATCGGACTCTTTAGTGTTCATCCCTCGGAATACAAAGCGCTTACCATTGATTTTTTAAAGTGGAATTACGGCAATAATGCTGACTTCCAAGAAGAAGTTTTTTTTATTTAGATGCCACGATCCATGCTTGATATGGCTTAAATTTTCCCATTTTGATGCTTGGTGTCTAATACCTATTACTATTGCTCTAATGCCAAATAGAATGTTACGGGTATTCAGCCGTTTCTCTGCTTTTGATTTGAAAATGTTGAATGATTTCTCGAGCGTAACTGTGCACTCATTTTCTTCATGAAATTGAAGGGAAATATCCCATACTTTCCATCACTTTCCCGAGGCCTTGGTATCCAGGAAGTTGACGTGTAAGCTGTATGCGAGGAACGACAGACTCACTTCGCAATGGTCAAATATAATTTTAGTTAGTTTGAGCGATATATCTTTTTGCTTGGAATTCAGTGAATTTGGCCTCATTTTAACGGAATATATTTTTACTTCTGGAGAGATTTTCCAATATGTACCTGCCACTTTCCATCCAAATACTACGGGTATGCACTCCAATTAGACTTTACCAATTAATGGAGGAATTATTAAGGCTCGGATATGATGAGGAATTTAACTATGTGCTGCTTGTATTAATTCTCAACTGAACTTAAATATAAATCGGTTACTCATCAAAGTATTCTTACGCAATCGCAAATAAATACTGTATATTGGCGTTTTTAATGAGTCAATGTAAAATGAAAGAAGAAAGAAGAATTTTAAAGAAAAAAATGAGTCAATATAAAATTTTACGTGTGCACATTTAGTTAGTGGCTGAGAATTTCAGTCGTAAAAAGCACATGAGTCGTATAAAATGGATAAGAAATAAAGACGTTCCTCTTCACAGGTGATATAAGAGTCAGCTGAAAATCGCGATGATCTTCAAAGGTCACTAAAGGTTCTGGTCTTAGTTCTCCAAGAATGCAACATGAAAATAGGTAAAACGAAGACTTAAATACTACTAGTATGCGGAAGAGAGAAGCTGAATATAAAAGTCACCCTGAGAGGAAATATATTATAGCAAGTGGATTCCTTCACCTATCTCGCAAGTACCATCACGTGGGACGGAAGAAGTAAAACGGACATCAAGCGGAGAATAGTCGAAGCTAAGAAGGCATTCAATGGAAAAAAAACAACTGCTGTGTTCAAAAAAGATAAAACTATTAACTAGGAAACAGTACGTGAATACATTCATGGGGAGCATAGTACTCTATGGATCGGAAGCCGGGACCATTGGAATATCTGACCAGAAGAGACTAGAAGCCATTTGAAACCTGGTGCGGGAGGAGGATGCTGAAGATGAAATGGACGAATAAAATAAGAAATGATGAAGTGTACATAAGAGTAGAAGAGCAAAGGACCACAAGGAATACTATAGAGATAAGAAGAACGAGGTGAATTGGACACACCTTGAGACACAATGGGTTTGTGAAGAACATAATTGAAGGTAAAATAGAGGAATAAGTCCCCAGAGGAAGATCCAGGAATAAGTTCATGAACCAGATAAGGAGGCGAGTATACAGGAAGAGATACCAGGAGGTAAAGGAACTAGCATTGGAGAAGGAAGGGTGGAGGGCTGCAGTCAACCAATCTTATTGTTAGGATTGAACGACCAATGATGATGAAAACATTATTTATTCGCCATAAATAATGAAATGTTTACTTAATGTTTCTCGCAGCGGCTGACATTGCTGCATAAAATTCGAATGTTGTCTCTATTATGACTAGGGAAACATATCGTACAAACCATCGATACAGCTTTGACATTCGAAAAATGCATTCATTAACGAGGGTGGAGTCCACCCTCGCCCTGGCTTTCCCTCGTCTAGTAAGAGAAGATGGGGAGTGGTGGCGGAAGTGGTGTCCCTGTCAACCCTCCTCCCCCTCATGGGACACCCTCTTTATGTGTGAGCCTCACACCCGGCCCCGTGAACCCCTGCTCTTCTTGCCCCCGTCCTTAAAGGGGCGGGAATGGGCGGGGGGGAGTGTGTGCCCCCCAACACCTCCTCGTCTCCCCCGAGAAAGGGAGGGAGGCAGTAAATCACCGTTTTTCCTCCCTTCCTTCTGCCTTTCCTCCACCCCACACACCACACCCCTCGAGCATGCAATCGGGAGGGTTGCCACTTTTTTTTTAAAGGTGAAACTCCTAACATTCCCGGGCGAATGGGCGGTATGTGCATGCATACGACTTGAGGGTTGGCGACGATACAACTGTCACTGTGTTCACCTGACATTTCTACATAAGAGCACGGATAGTGTATGAGATATCCGAATGTTCAAATATACCTTATAAATGAGGAGTTTTGCAAGAGTGAAATTAACGACCATCTATGGATTGAGGACGTCACCATGCTAAATATATCACCATGATAGTATGACTATATTTACGCGTTACCGACAGCGTAAAATTACAGAAGGTCGTCGTAAAATCTTGCGAGGAGTTGTCAAAAGGGTTCATTCGATAGAGTGTATCTGTAAATAGAGAGTATTTACATAAAAAATCCACATACTACCCTGCGAACCGCCGCATGGGCGTTTGGCAGGGGGTGTTAGGAAATCACCCGTGTGAAGATGTAAGGGATAATGTTTTTGGTGGAGAAATGGTGACATGTATTATGGAAGTGTATTTAATTAAGCTCAGTTTTTATTGTGGTCGCTTATTGTGCGCTGAAAGAACAAGTTTTTGTACCTTTCTGTTCGGCAGTGTATCTCTCTCATTTTATCACATCTGTCAGACCTAGAAATGTAGTGAGGCGTCATAATAATATTCTCTGTGTCGTACTGAAACACACCAGTTCTAAATATCTCAAACAGCCTAAGCCTAGCTTGCAGCTTCCGAGTCTCTAGGGGCCTCCCACCTTAATCCCTGTAAATTTCGTGGATAAACCCGAATTCGTAAAGGTTAATATGTTTTGAGAGCTTTTGTTGTAAAAGTACTCATTGATAAATTTGTGCAAAAATGTGTATCAGGAAATAAATCACAATAGCTCCAAAATAAGGGGTCGGATGGGGTAGAGAAGGAGGTTTAACGTTGAAAGAGACTAATTATAAATGTAGACTCCCCCAGAATGTCATCCACAGAGCATTCCAGAAAGTTATTTGGATGATATAAACGAAATAGTTACATAATTATCCGTTGATACTGCTACTGAGCGAGCAATAATTTCTCCCATGGCCATCACTAACCGAGCTGGGATTTTCCCTTGCCCACAAGTGACCTCCATCTTACTCTGTCGACTGCTTCATCCTCTGTTCCTCCCTGCCGATTTATGTCTTACTTCCACTCACCCATTCAACCACCTTCGTTTCAGTCTTCCATGCGATCTTCTTCTTTCTGGTCCGCCAAAGGCCTATCTATTATAGTATTGTACCCTTCTCACTTCGCATATCGTGGCCAGTCATCCCATTCCTCTTCATTTTGCACATTCTAATAACAAAGTCATGGTCTTTGCATATTTATCTCATTTCCTTGTTGTGTTTAATTCTTCACATCTCATTTTCGTTTGCGGAGCCTAGGAGTTTTCTCAGGATTTTATTTTCGAGTATATTAAGTTTTCTTGCCTCATTCTAGTTCTGTATCCATGTTTCTGCACCGAACCGGCCCCGGTGGCGGCAGGGTTAAGTCCTCGCTGGCTAATCTGAGGGTCGCGGGTTCGAGTCCCGCCTGGGGAACTATTGAGTGGGTATGCAAAAGCAAATCTGGTTAAAAGTTTGCTTCATTTTATTTATTCATTTCATCTCATACGCATCTGTGACTCATAAAAATGACATATCGTGCGGTGAACATCTTCTGTAGTGTCGCGCACATCACCCGTTCGTTTTTATTCCTTTTTCGGAGTCTTGCCTCCCTATCACCGACCCTCAGGCCGCGTTCCAATCCGATATTATTCACACTTCGTACCCTTATGTGCTCTTTTCGATTGTCATTTTCCGGATGCGACGTTGCATAGTGCGGTTCCAATCCGTTAGAGCGCATCATGACTAGGGCGCTAGTGCACAAGGAAGGTAAGTGTACGACGATGCGCTCTTTTGCGCCCTAAGAAGCCAGAGGTGAAGACGCTCCGCGTTGGAAAGGGAAGGAAGATCAGTCGCAATGTCTTCTGAAAGTAATTTTATTTGTAACTATTGATAGTTCAGTCTCCATCTTGTGATTATTTTATATTCCATGCCATTAAAATGCGAACTAGAAAATAGTTTTATCTTCAACTAAAGTAGGAAACCAAAAATGTTAGGAAGCATGGTTTCAACCGGAAAGTTGTTAGAGGGGAATGAAACTTGTATTAACGCTATCTCAATAATTATTTGGGCATAAATATCGATACTGAGTAGCTAAATTTCTTAGACGGTTTATTAGGTTAATTATTGGGATGTATTTGAAGCACGTGGCCTTCCGTTTCAATGTCGGACGATGTCTGGTGTATATTCTATTTAATGATCAAAATTTAGTGCCATTGTCTCTAATTTATCAAGATTTTCCTGATAATATAGTGTAGTGTAAGCTAGAGTGTTATTTACCTTCAAATTATTTCATCGGAATAAACGCATTACGATTCTCATGGGCAGCGATTAAAACTGGCTAATACTTCATTGTCCTATCGTTCTTTCGCGGATGGTATTTCGTGAATAATGCGAAATTCCAATGCGATGTCTTGAGATAAATTACAATTCTGAGTGACAAATGGATGTCCTTCTGATATACTAGGGACAGACGAAAGGATAATACAATTGATCGGCCTGCGGAAGAAATACACAGACCAATTTACGGGGCGAGGCGGTTCTGATATAGTTCCGACATTGGACACAGGGAGACCTTGGCGCTGGCTACCTTAGGAGCAGAAAAGTGCATGAAGTGCAGGATAGGGCACAGGGGTGTTAGTGCATAGGGTGCACCCCTACGGATTGGAACATGGCCTCAGTCACCCTCACACCCTGACTCCGGCAGGCGATAACTCAACGCAACTCTCTCCCTCCCGCTGAACATCCTGCGACCCCTCTTTCCCCTTCCCTCCCCTACTCCTAACCTTCTACCCCCCCTCTCAGCCCTCCCCTATTTGGCACTCACCCTCTTCCCCCCCCCCCAACTTCTCCTGTCCCGCCCCTCCCTCCGCCCCCTCATCCAGCCCTCTGCCGAAGTCCAAAATACAACTTCCTCCCCTTTTGCGTCCACCGCGCGAAGGATTCCTGCGCTTTCGAAGACTTTCTGCTTTCCTCGTCAGCACCGCACACCTCAGCTTGTGTCCCATTGGGTTGGCCAGAGAGTGGGAGGGGAAGGAGTGATCGATGAACATCTTGTAGTCATTGGCGGAAGGAGCCTGCGAGCTTCTTCGAAGAGCTTACGCCTCGATCGCATTGTGAGACCATCTGTCCGCAAATTTCATGCGATTCGCCCAGCACGTGCAGTTAATGAGCATATTGTGCGAGCGATATATTTATTTTCGTCACAAGTGATCTATACTTCTGGCAGAAAATTTGAGAAAATTAGGGCAAATACTTATCAACGGCCGACAGCGGTTTACAGCGGCAAATAAAATGGGAAAAAAAACGATTGTATGATTCATTCATTGTCCGTTCGATTCTAAGATTGGTTGTCTGCAGCCACCGTCCTTTCCGATCTAATGCTAGTTCCCTTATTTCCTGGCAGCTATTCTTGTGTATATTTGCTCCTTTATATGGTTTATGTATCTTGGAATTACCTTAAATTCAGGTATATCCTGGGGAACACACATACACAACATATGCGGCACATAATTAAAGAAACTAGGTTTTGTTTAGCATATAATAGGAAGGTCCTCGGATGAAAAGTAAAAGAGAGATGCAACTTTGCTCTGATTAGGCCACACCTCGAATACACCGCGAGCATTTGGGACCCTGGTCATAAAGATTTAACCAAAACAATTCACAAAATACAAAGGAAAGCAGCACGCTTCGTTAAAAACTGCTACGAGCGTACATATAGTGTCTAACAACTTTTTGAGGGATTAAGGTGGGAGCCCCTAGAGACTCTGAGGCTATACGCTAGGTTTAGATTGCTTGATAAATTCAGAATTGACATTTTTCAGAGCGACATAGAGAAGATTATCAAGACTCCTCTCTTCATCTCTAGGTGTGACAGATGCGATAAAATAAGAGAGATACACTGTCTAACAGGTACAAAAACTCGTTCATTCCGCGCACGATAAGTGGTCACAATAAAAATTGAGCTCACCCAAATACACTCCTACAATACATGTCACCATTTCACCTCCAAAACTTTTCACCTTTACACGGCTGGTGACCTAACACCCCCTGCAACAATCCCTCGCGGAGTAGATGTAGATGTATTTATCGCTTGGTCTTCCTTTTGGGGCTTTTCTTAATATTTTTCCTTCAATTATGTTCTTCACCACCCGATTGCACCTCTGAGGGTGTGTCCAATCCATCGGGCTCTTCTATTCTGTTTGCATTCCATTTATATGGGTCCTTTCCTCTCCTAGTCTCCTGTTCTCTACTTCTTAATTTCATATTATACGCGTCCGTTTGATATTCAGCTTCCTTCTCAAATACCAGTTTTCGAAATACTCTAGTCTCTCATGGCCTGGTTTTCATGGAAGTGAATGTGAATTAATTGGAAAAAGGAGGACTTTCTGTATCTCGGTTGAATGTTTACGACAGATGAAGGGGTTGGCGAGAGGTGCAAATTCAACATGGCTGAGAATACCGGCAGGAGAGTCGAAGGTCAAGGCGTGGAGAAAAATCAATGAATTAGTGATTGTTTGGGGATGCAGACGTCGTACCTATGTACGAATCATAAGATTTTTAATTTCATTTTGGTTCGTACATTTGTAATTCGGGAGGTTACCAAACGTTTTTCCGGTGCATATTAGTTTATTCCATGGATATATATTATGGATTGTTATCTCGTCGCCAAAAGCTGTTGTCTATTATTCCGTAAACAAATAACTTTATGGAATGTGGTGACGCCTAGTGATGAAAGACGGTAGTTTAATGTAAATACAGTCGATAGTTTGTAAATAAACACTTCTTACTGGATTTACTTACAAGTAATCATGATGTAGTGGATAAAAAATGTAGTACTACACGCAGGACGTAATTATATACTTTTTTTAAATATCGCCCGGTCTATATATATATGTTTATTCCTCTCCAAAATTTAATTTAATAAATGCACAATTAACTTATTTGTACTTCGTTCTGTTTCAACAAAGAATTATAAATTCTTTGTTTAAGCCGAACTGGCTCAATTCAAATTAGATTCAGAGTCTGGCAAACATCGTCGTCGGCATACGATGGACGTTTCATTAACTTCTTACACATTTCCTGTAATAGATACATATTTCCTCCTTAGCATTTGCAAATTAACTTTTAGGTCACTAAAATAGCAAGATATTATTCTAATCATCAATTAATTCATATCTCCTCGATCGTTATTGAATATTCACCACAGGATCACGTTAACAACAATTAACTACGTCTATTTACGATTCAACTGAAAATACTATTCGAAGTGGCGCCAAGAACTGGGTGAACTAAAAGTGGAAATTTAGGCAACACGTAGTCTAGGCAATAATTCCAAACATTTAAATCCAAGATATATATTCATGGTTTATCCATTGCCATTCGATTGCACTGATGTGTTCCCATCTGCTCCGGCTTAAACGCCATCGAGTGGTCGTTTGAATTTCGGGGTTCATAAAGACGAATAATGAAGGAGAGAATGTAATGATTAATGGTCACGACCTCTTTTGGTTAATGTCTTAACCAAAGAATGGAACTTCCCAGTGTATGATCATAAATATTTAAATACCTGCTGTTTGTCTAATATGTAGCTATAGTGACTGAATGAAGCATTGGTCATGTTGATCCACGGGGATCTTTTTTCGACGGCTTCACCCAATCGGTTTTGCAAATGGAGATCAGATCTCGACTACTGTTAGGAAAGAGAAAGACCATTAAACGCTCACGAATTTGAGGTACACACTGTTTGTAATCCGAAGAAGGGCAGGTGAATTATTACTTACAGATGTCTCGCGGCGATGTTATGAGATGTTATCAATTTCGACGTGGTGAAGGACTCTAACGAGGTGGAAAACTGCAATGAAGTCGTGGCCAATTTGAACTGGGAAATGAATCGACTTATGGTGTATAGCAGAGAGTGCAAAGATGACGATTGATTGAATGTATTTCTCGCCTTTTCATCCACTCCCGCTCTTTCCTCATTGATTTTTCAGTCACGCTTTTGCACTCCATAAATGTCACCTCTACTCGGTCTATTTCTGCCACCACATAGTTTGACTCGTTCGCTTAATTTATCACTCCGTTAATGCGCTCCATGAGGATCATTAGAACGTGTTTTAATGATTTTTTTCCTTCGCGAGGCTCTCAATAGTCGCCCAAAGTCTCGTTTTTTCATTCCAGTCATTCGCGTCATTATTGGCAGTTCCCTGCGTCCGTCTAGTCTTCATCAATCTTCCGCAACGCCAAGTTCCTTTGTTTTCACAGAATTGGATATTTTTATTCATGTTCAACTTTTCCAGAGGTCATCTCACGGCAGTATTTCATTTGATTTTAAAATAGAAACCAATACTCACTTTCTTCGAATCAGCCTCGGAGAAATACCTACTATGACAAGTATTTTGGCGAAATATTTCTAAAGTCGTTTTGCCAATATCTCGTGCTTGTGAAACAATGAGATTTCTTAGAGTAAATGTTTAAAGGTTTTACCAGTATTGTGTTGTTAGGATTGACATGACTTAATTTCTTGAATATGCGCCTTTAACCTCTGATACTTAATCACTGCTTGCTTTCTACATCTACATAATACCCCGCGAGCCGCCGCAAGGGCGTGTAGCAGGGGGTGTTAGGTCACCAGTCGTGTAAAGGTGCAGTTTTTTTTGGAGATGAAATGGTGGCATGTATTATAGGAGTGTATTTAATTGAGCTCAGTTTTTATTGTGGTCGCTTATTTTTTGCGGAAAGAACGAGTTTTTGTACCTATCTGATCGGCAGTGTGTCTTATTTTATCGCATCTGTCAGACCTAGATATGTAGTGAGGAGTCATGATAATATTCTCTATGTGGCTATGTCGGCATCGTTCGTGTCAGGCGGAAAAAACTATCAAATCAAGCGTGCAGTGGTGGAAAGCTGATATATATATATTTTAAACGTTAACATATTCCATTAAATTGGTGATTCTTCTCTGAAAAAACGTTTTCTCTTTTTACCACTCTCTTGAATCAATTGTTTTGAGAGAGCGAGCGTTGACGATTCGCTCTGCAGCGTACAGCGTGGAAGTATTGGGAAAGCCTCCCAAAGAATACAAGCGAACGGCGATTTAATTTTCGGGGAACGCGTGCCTGACAAATAAATATGTTCAATTTGGCAAATGAGAAACGGGAATGAAAGTCGCGAGTAAGTTCTTTCTCTCGGGGTGTTCCTTTAGTTTTCCACGCTCGTGTCGTCGCGACGGACGGATCGAATACGAGTCGCGGTTTCCCATCTCGCTGCGAGCCGGACTCTCCTCCTTTGTCTCTCGGATGGGCATTCTTATCTCGGGAGGATTTCGGATGCAAAAAAAAGAAAAATCTCTTTTTCCAGTCAGTCCCCTTCCGATGGAATTTCAGGATCAGGGGCGCATTCCCGAGGGATTCTCTCTCTCTCTCTCTCACTATCGTACGCGGGATGTTGGGGAGGGGGGGGGCATTGGGAGGGGGGTGGGAATGGGATGTTGGGGTGGTAGGGGGAGGGTGGGGTCTTGGCAAGTGAATCTCCACACCCTGACTCCTGCCAGAGTCGTGTGTGTAGAAGGTGCCTCTGTGTATCCATTCTCTGTCTCTCTCTATTCCTTTCTCCAGCCGCGAACGAAACGGGGAAGGGGGAATACTGCGAAATATGGCGTGAGGGATGGAACAGTTTCCCCTCCTTCCGTTAATCAACCACGCCCTCTCCCCATTAAAAGTAGTTTGAACGAGATAGTATTCCGTAATCATAGTAGATAATATTCCCTAGTCATAATAGAGACCATATTCGAATCATAAGTTTTAATTTCACCAGCTGTAGGACACATCAATAAAATATTGCATTATTAATGGTGCAATAATATAGTTTTATGCGATAGAAATGGTGAGTATTTAAATGAGAATATCTAAATAAGTCTTTAACTTGATTTTTCTCGTGCGGTGCGTTTGAAACTCCTTCAAAACGGAAGATTTATTGTGATACCAAAGAACCTATTGTGGTGACAATATGATTAATTTTCAAATATAGTTGAGAAAACATACAAACTACACGCTGTTCGTTTCTTTACGACATCTATGTGTTATAGATTCCTCATTTCGTAAATAATGTCTCTCTGGAGAGCATACACGTACCTTTTCCCATGTAAATGGGCTGGTATATTTTGGCAAATATCTCGCAAAGTAATGTGGTAAGGGTTACAATTCTTGTTGTCAGTGGAAGGGTGATAGGTTTTTCTTTAAAATAAGACCAAATTCATTGATTTCATGGTAAAATGATTTTTCCCTCGAACTACCTTACGGTTGTTGAACGAGATTTGTCCCTCGTCATAACAGTGATCAAATTACACTTTATTTTACAATGTCAGCAGTTGTATGGAGCATGAAGTAAATATGGGGATCGGGTTGGTGTGGTGGCTAGAGTACTGGCTAACCACACGGGCGGCCAGGGTTCAATTCCCTGCAGAGGAGGATGTTTTTCAGAGGAAACCCGATCCCTACTTGAGTGTCTGGTGGAGGGCACTTTAAGTGGAGTACTCCGTCTGTCGGATGAGACGTTAAGCCGTGGTCCCCTTGGCGCCTTTCGTTACGAGCAGGCTAATGCCGACGCCGGGTTTCTATCCACCCTTCCTCCCTTACCTGTCCCCTATGACGCAAATGACCTTAGCCGTCGGTCGCCTCCTCAAATATATCCAATCCAACGAAGTAAATATTATGATAAAAGCGGTGTAAAATTATATTCGTAAGCAACTAAAAGTTTCTGTGACTAAATAAATAGACCTGTAAAAGGCTATTACTTGACTGAATTATTCCTTTCCGAATGGTCAATATGCTTTTGCAAAAGAAGACTTTTTACGATTCTCTAAAGACTACTGCGGCAAGTAATCGATTTGTTAAAAAAATAGGTGATGATATACATAAAGTACACTTTTTAAATTTCTGACGAGATCCAAGCGCTACAATTACATAATTTTTTAAATTTATGTGTTCCTGAAAGTGCAGAAACGTACCATTTTAAATGGAAAACGACTTCCAATTCTTTTACAAATATCTCACAAAAAATTATTCGGTTAGTGACTGATAATTTGGTATCTTTGGAAATGCAAGATTGTTTTCGTTGAAATGCGATCAAATTCATTGAATTCGAGGTTTAAGCGTTATCTCGGTCAAACTGCCTTAAGGAGGCTGGACTACCGAAAAATGTAATGCGAAAAATTTCTCTTTGCAAAAATGTCGGGAAAACATTTCTCTTGCTAAAAAAATATTTGCTAAAACGTGCAGTATTTTTAACCTCGTTTATTATTTGTCTCATTTTTATTTCATCTTGACAGATCCTGTCTCTTTGGAGAGCACTTTCCTACCGCGACCCACGCAGAACGTCTTTCATGTTTCAATATGATCATGGTGGGCACGGCCGCATCATCAGAAAATAAAGAAGGCCAACAGAGATCGCGTCTTAGATGTAAGTATATTTTCTGAACTATTTTCTGCCTTAAGTTTATCATCCGCGGTGGTTATTTTTTACACAATTGCGAGGAAAGCATGTTGGTTTTGCAACGCATTCTCACATTTGAAAATTAGACATTGACAAAATTAGATCAAATGCTTTGACTAGGTATGAATATCTCTCAAACTGTCTCATTCTGTGAGAAAATAAAATTGTGACATTCTCTGTTCTCGAGTTTTGACGGATCGTTCTGACAAATATTTCTATAAAGGGCAGTACATGGAAAAGCCACATCTTGTGATACGCGTCTTACTGTTGGCTCCTGAGGCTGCATTAAAAGTATCTAACCACACCTCTTTCGCAATATCTTTCAATCTTCGCTGTATTTTTCAAGCCGATGGCTAACACACCTGGCAGGTAATTGGAAGATCCAGAATCGAATCTCGGTCAAGTTAAATGATTTTTCGTGGCGAATATCATCTCCTTGGTGTATATAATCGCTGAACAATTGCCGATATACGTCGTCCTCGTTTTCCACGGTGCATCTTTTGGTGCCACACGTGAGGATTCTTCAGTCCGGGAAGGCTTATCTCTTTTTACGTACGCTATTGTTATGCGGTTGGAGGATAACGTTTGCTAGCGCTTGAAAAACGCTGCGCGCGATTTTTTTTACTGACGCTACCACGGCCAACACGGCTGCGACAATACGAGAAGTAAAGCGTCGCGAGTGCAAAGATGGCGCGAGACTTGAAAAACAGAAATGCATTGTCGCGGATGCACCGTATGGCCGCGGCGCCAAGGCATTACAAAGGAACAGAATTGTACACCAAGAATGTCTTTTGCGTGAGATTTTTTATCATCCTGCGAGAATTATAAAATATTTTTTATATTCATCGAGAGTGAAAAGCGCGGGATCCTTCTCCATTTGTTTTGACGCGGACAGGCGCGAGAGAGCCAAACTTCTCTAAAAATAAAAAAAATAAATAAATAGTAAAACATTTCCCCAGTCCCTCGTTCGTTTCCTCTCCTCACTCCTTCATTTACCCTCCCTTCCTCTTTCTCTCTCCCTCCTCCTACTCTCTTTTGCCACCCCTCTCTTCCTCCCTGCCTCCCCCACCCCGTAGAGACCGCCGAAATGCGTGCGCGTCGCGTCTGTCTGTCCCCGGGAGGACGGGAAGGAGGGAAAGGGGCGGGGTCCTCTTTGTCGCCCTCACTGTAACTCACGCCCTCTTTCCACTTCCTTCTCCTTTCGCCCTCCTCCCCGCCACTCCACGATACCTCTCTCGCGAACCAGATCGCGCGCTCCTTCGCTAAATAGGCACGCGCCGCTCGACCCGCCGGCGCCACCTCCGCCCAGACGCCGCACTGGCGCCCCCACCAACCCCCCCCAAACGAAACAAAAGCCTAAACTCTCACCTCTTCTTCCTTTTTACCCCTCCCCCTACCCTCCACCTCACTCCCTCCTTCAAAAATTCACCTATTCCTGCCGTCTGGACACCACACACTCTCTGTCCAATTCCCTCCACGATTTCTCCTCCGACTTTGTCGTGAAATACACGGACAATCCATTTTATTTATTTACAGCTTTTTTCATATCAAGGAATGAGTGCTCGTCTAAGTAAGCGAAAATCGTCGTGTACAAAAATGAACTTCTCCCCACTTTGTTGTATGGTAGTGAAAAATGGGCATGTCAGGATAGACGTAAGAGTAGACTAAACGCCGTGGGTATGAGTTATCTGAGAAGTGTTTGCGGCAAAAGTAGGATGGATAGGGTCAGGAATGAGTGGTTAATACATAAATGTGGGTTAAATGCTCCAGTAATGCACATATATGAAAGAATGTGCTTCAGTGATTTGGCCATGTTAAGAGAATGGATGAGAGTCGAATAACGAAACAGATATATGAGAGTAGAATGAATGGTGCGAGAGGAAGAGGTACGCCGAGAAAGTTCTGGTTGAATGTGGTTGAGGAATTTCTTAGGAGGAGAAATGTTAGGAGTCTTAAAAACAGGAGGGCGTGTATGAAGCAGTGTATGGGGGTAAATGAGGAGAAAGAGGTTTTGCAAAGATTGGTCAGTATGGAGGAAATTATTGAAGTTAGGTGTACAAATATGTATTTATGGGTGAAACTTTGTGACTGTGCCTTCCCCAGAAGGAAACGGCGTGATTGGTATGTATGTATACATTTATTTACACAGATCAGTACGAATAGACAAAGGTCAAGTGATACTGTAAAGTTACGTTAAAAGATACCACGTGAGGCGAAATATAAACAAAATCATAGAGAGTCAAAAACATCGTGAAGCATAAACACAGACATTTATATCACCGATCAAATTGCATAAATGGTGCACATCAAAGTATTCACATACATTTATTGTATTTCTTTTTGAATGTCACTATGTCAGATGATAAGGGTTTAAACAACTCTCCAGGTAACTGGTTCCACTCAATAATTTTTCTGTTGAGGAATGAGAATTTTTTACCATTTGCTTTTTGAGATCTTTTTTACTTTGAACAATTTGCGACGGATATTATAATTTATAAAACGCGTATCCTAATTTAAAGCTTTTACCTCAATTTTAAGACCAGAAATAGACTAATTGGGCTTCTCCTTGTAAGCATGGCAAATATACTTACACAATACAAAGAGGCCATACTTGAATTTGTAATGGTACAATGTATTATGGTGATGCGAACAGGCGTGCACAATGCTGTCATGCAATTGTGGTCTCAGAGCAGTAAACAAAAAGTGGATTCGCCTAAGATATGTATGAAAAACATTATTGCTATTTCGGTTATTTGTAATACGAATAATTTTTAAACAAAGGTTAAAATTTAAAAAAAAGATAAAATTATTATGACAAATTTGATGAAGATTTGTTTCGGACGTGCCAAAATATTCATCTTTTACTCGTAAATTATAGCAAGAAATTCTGTCTTGCGTTTTTTCATCATATTTGTTGTGTTTTGTTTATGTGCTGCTGTAAAGTACTCCGTTACATGAAATCTACATAACATGCATATTGTTCATAAAAATATATCCTGATGTTTTTTTTCTACTTTATAGTCCTTCAGTAAACATTCTGAGCACCGAACCATCTTCATAGTGGCATTCAAAAAGTAAGTATGAATAAAATTATAGCATATTCACGTATTGTAAATTAGTCATTTAATGAATGAAAGTTCCATTTTTAATCTAATTTAAAACGATATAAAAACTGGCATAAATTAAATAACTGGGAGCAAATATGTTGAAAAATCATAAATATAAATAACATTTTTAAGTATCTACGTAACTACAAAAGTGAAATTCTGCATATTTTTCTGACGATGGTTTTGAATTATTCAGTTTCTCTTATCAAAAAACAGATGAACGATGAACGAATGATTAATTTACACAAGTGATGTATCGATATTCCAGATGAGGACTGCGTTGACCTCCAATGAGCTGCCGATATTTACAAACACGGCTGCGTTAATGACGGATACTAAATACAGATTTATATTTGTCAATAGAATTATACTAGTTTCTTTTCAGATGCTTGCTCTTCATAATTGTGAAATTGGCCTTCAATTAAAATTGTTTTAGGAAGCAAACTACCTGCTTTTGAGAATCGGCTTAGTTTATAAATACAAAGAAAATTTATTCTTCAATCATTCATCTTAGGTTTAAGGTAATATTGAGCGAAATATCATTTTACCTAGACATCAATGAATTTGGTCTCATTTTTAAGAAAAATATCTCACCCTTCTAATGACACCAAAAATTCAACCCCTTACCACATTACTTTCGGAGTTATTTGCCAAAAAATACCAGCCCTTTCACATGTGAAATGGTACGTGTATGAACTTACCAGAGAGACTTTATTTACAAAATGAGGAATTTCCAATACTTAGATGTCGTAGAAAAACTAATAGCCTGCATTTTGTATGTTTTATCAACTATATTTGACAATTAATCATATTTTAACCGCAGTAGGTCCTTGGGTATCGCAAAAAACCTTCCGTTTTGAAGAAGTTTCAAACACACCGCGCGAAACAAATGAGTCAAGTTAAAGACTTATTTAGATATTTATTTAAAACTTACAATTTCTGTAATATAATATTATATTATTGCACCCTTAATAATGCAATATTTTATTGATTTGTCCTACAGCTCGCGAAATTCAAAAGTATAGTTGGAATATGGTCTATTGGAATATTATGACTAGGGAACTATCTCGCTCGGACTACCTTTTTAGGGGTAATATCCTTGTGCGTGGGTTATCATAATAACCGTTCCCAATTGTATCATAATTATATCATAACAACATTTCCAATTATAGTTGCATAAATATCCCGTCATAGTTTGAGTTCCCTCGCGTAATTTAATAATTGAATTAGACTTTGTTTTGAATTGTTGAGTTCTTTCCCCCATCTGTGGAAAAATATCTTGGTGTGTTTTTTATAGCTTGCTGAGGATTAGGGTTTACATCAGAAATTATTTATCTCGTGAAAATTATTAGTTGTTGGTGTTGTTTTGGCACTACCATTATTCATTTCCAGTATAGACCAATAAGACTTTTAGACAGAATATAGGACATCTTACAGCTCTGTAACCTTGAGATTGCTGTGCAGATATGTATTTAAGATAGAGGTGGGAATTGTTACTAAGAGTTATCGTACTGTTATTTGATCAATCGTAAAAATAATGCATCTCAATTTTAAGTCGAGTTGTTGGGCCACGAGGAGTAACCATGGAGCACCACGCCTGTGTCTACTTAATATTTATTGCGCACTCAACCCAACACGGCTAGGGGGGATCGGGTTGAAGTGGTGGCTAGAGTACAGGCTAACCATACGGGCGGCCAGGGTTCCAATCCCTGCAGAGAAGGATGTATTTTAAACCCGATCCCTACTTGAGTGTCTTGTGGAGGACACTTCAAGTACAGTACTCCGACTGTCTCATGAGACGTTAAACCGTGGTCCTCTTGGCGCCTTTCGTTAAGAGCAGGCTAATGCCGACGCCGGGTTTCTATCCACCCTTCCTCCCTTACCTCTCTCCTATGGCACAGATGACCTTAGCTGTCGGTCGCCTCCCCAAATATTCAATCCAATCCAACATGGCTGGGATTACCTAGAAGTAATTAGAAAAATTGAAGCCTTTTGGGAGTACGTATGCATTTTACTTTGCAATGCCCGACGGGACTTCCAAACAATGAGTTTAATTTTATTATCTCAATCGTGTGGGAAACCGCACTCTCCCAATGGAATCAGAGATTGAAATTTGACTTTTCCTCCTCTAAGTCGCCCCTGTGGAATGTTTACTGTTTTCATTTCAAATTTTTTTCATCGATGCTTTACAGAATATATTTGCTGCAAAGGGAATTTTCGGTCTCTCAATCGTATGGAACATATTTGTGAGTATTTGAAAGACTATCTCCGACGATTTTGATCGGCATCTTCCTCCATTGATCCGCGGGGATGTATGACGGAAGTGGGTGGGGGAGCGGCTTAGTTTCCATGGAAACCGGTACGATAATAAACAGGGGCGTGTGTCGAAGATGATCAAACACGTGCGGGCTGTATATTGGAGGATGGAAATATTTTCCGGGACGGACTGTTTAGGCCACATGGACACACTCCAGACATCGAGAGCATAACGCCTAAGCCTAGCGTGTAGCCTCCGAGTCTCTAGGGGCTCCCACCTTATTCCCTCTAAAAGTAGTGAGACACTACCTATATGAGCGCTCGTAGCAGTTTTTACGAAGCGCGCTGCTTTCCTTTGTACTTTATTAATTTTGTGGTTAAATCTTTATGACCAGGGTCCCAAATGCGTATTCGAGATGTGACCTAACCAGAACAAAGTAGCATCTCTCCTTGACTCTTTCATCCAAGGACCTCCTTATATACGCTTAACAAAACATAGTTTTTTAATGCTTTGCCACACATGTTTTGTATGTGTATACCCCACAATGACACGTATTTGCATCACTAAAATACACATATTTCTTCGACAACACAAGAGTAATATGCTCGGGTTAATTACTCTGAAGCAATTCACTTGATGCAATAGTCACGACAACTAATATGCAGTGGTAAATTGTTTACGAGGCTTCATCCTCGACACTTTCCATAAAAAAGCGCAATGTGCTCGTGGAGTAGACATGTTCTTTCTCAAATAAACAGCCAGATAGCCCAAAAAATGTAAAAATTAAATTCACATCCTAAAAAAGTCATCCCGAACATATAAATCTAGGCTAAGGCTGTTTGAGATATTCCGAACTGGTGTGTTTCAGAGCGACACAGAGAATATTATCATGACTCCTCACTACATCTCTAGGTCTGACAGATGCGATAAAATGAGAGAGATACACTGCTGAACTTAGAGGTACAAAAACTCGTTCTTTCCGCGCACAATAAGTGAGTACAATAAAAACTGAGCTCTTCCAAATACACTATCATAGGACATGTCCCCATTTCACCTGCAACATTTTACATCTTTACACAGCTGGTAACCTACCACCCTGCCACACGCCCATGCGGCGGCTTGCAGGGTAGTATAAGAAGTAATCTTCAGTTTCAGTTACTCGTCTGTAGGTACCCGCCTTAAGTCAGTAAAAACCAAGTAATTTCGTAGAAGTTACAGCCACACTATTTAGAGTCGTGAACAAAATTCAATATAGGAAATCACATCGTATTTGAATGTCAACCGCTAACCGCGAGTGTCAACAACATAGTATCGGATTGGATATATTCACTGATACTAATTGAAAGCTTCGTCGATCATGGCTGGTGGTCCTAAGTCGCGATTTGAATGGATTATATTACGAAAGATCGGAGCGAATTCATGTATTGACTGTCATCAATTTTATTATTTAGATGAAATTGTTGACTGAGTCTTTGCGGGACCTGTTCATGCAAAATATGTCATCTCTGAAGCCGAATTTACGAACACCATTGGTCTTTTGGTACTTGATAAATCAATACCTAGTTTTTTTCAGGGCCAACTATAACCATTTTCAATTTGCTGAAATGCCCTCGAGAAGACCTATTCTCGTTGATAACATACAAATTGCTCACGACCCGACATTTGGAGGAGTGTATTATGTACACATCCATCGGTGAGCATTACATGTTGGAAGCTCAAAAGATCAATTTAAGTAGGGTATAGAATTCAGCACATAGAAATAAAAATTATTAATCTCCTCTTCATTATTTCAATGGATTTCGCATTGGAAAACCAGGCGATCCGAGTCGGCTGGCTTAGAATGTTTAGATCGGTCCGAGATCATATCGCTCCGAGTTCGATTGGTAAACGTAGTGATAGATATCCAAGCTATTTAAAAGGTCAGCAATGCGTGGCAGTCGAATTCGAGAATCCTAATGGATAAATACAAGGGTTATGACTTTTTTATAACCCCATACTCCTTGTGTCATAAATCGACGGACATTGGTTCAAGGGTGATAAATAAGAAATAAATTTGACTTTTAAGGTCACTCTCGGACCGTGAACTCGATGTAATCACGTGTGCATGAATGTGATTTTTTGTTAAAGCACAGCAAAAAAATTACTAACTTGAAGTACGGTACGATAGCTTATTTATAGGTTTATAAGGGAGTGTTATGCCAAGATGGGCGAAATAAATTCGTGCTGAATTTTCTCATGCATTTCTCAGACGATATTAATATCTCAAATAGACTTGATTTCCCGTTCGTCTCGTCGACTTGTCTAGGCTATTACAATCTCAATGGTTCTGGATTACAAAACTTTTTCTTACAATTTGGTGCTTTTCGTGAACATGCAATCTGAAAAATAGCTTCTGATTATCATCTGCGTTGTAGATTTTGTCAGTAAATCAATGGTCAGTGAATCTGTTTGAGATGAGCCCTCATCTTTTAAATCTTACGTCTCTCCTCTCTGAACATTCCTAATGAGCTAGCATTGCGTCTTCTGGTATATTTGTAATAAAATATGAAAACTCATATTTTATTTAATGTTAACTCCATATAATCACGGTACATACAATCTCCTAACAATCCTAATGTTTAATGATCTCTTATTTATCAATCAGAAAGGCCACTCGGGATTACATGTGGGTGGTGGAGTCCATGTTTTTTACTTTTCACCTAAAATGTTACAAAATTTCAGGTTCTTTAAATAATCCTGGTGGATCTAGGGAAGGTCGTTTGTTTGACACAGAAAACAGCGATTCGAACGGCTCATTTCTCCGACGTCCTAAATGACCCGCGAATTAAACCGAAGGGGCGTATTCTGAAGAAAATAACCTTAAATTGTTAATAATATAACACTGAATATTTTGGCTGAGACAAATGAAACAGAACCGTTTAGGTGTCTGATTGTTCAATCAAAGTTCTCGGCAGCCCATGAATCACGGAGACAGCTGATGTTTTATTCTACTTAGTGCACAGCCACAACTTGCTACATAAAATGTTATGCATGTCTAACTGATAATATGCTTTGATATCTCCTCGCTTTTACTACGAGCACTCGAGTCCAATATTGCCGGTGAGTCACTGGCCTTGATTGCGTTGATAGTATGAGATGAAGATAAGCAGAGAGTTAATTAGTTGCTTCGAGAGTTGGGGAATGCATGAAGGTGACCTGAAATGTTGAAATGGCGTCAGATTTATACATGTTTGGAACATCGATGCAAAAAGGAACACATTACCTACAATCTTGCCAACACTTGAACTCTGAAAAATGATATAGCCTAAGAAAACTTTTAATCATTTTTTCGCCATAGAGAAGTGAGTGGAGAGACGCGAGATGATTTTTTTTGGAGTCAATTGAGTGAAATCCTTTCTGGATCACAATACCTCGTACTTTTCCTCAATTTTAATCGAACCAGTTTCATCTTCCTGAGGCATCTTCTGGCACATTTTGTAAAATATCAATTTTCTACATATCCTTTCTTTCTCAATCGGAGCCCCACATCGGGCGTCCAAATTGGAAAATAATTAGTCTTACTATTATTTATTATTTGCAAATCAACTAACACGTTCCTTTATCACTTGAACATTTGAATTCTATTTAATACTCTTGTTTTATCAACATTTACATTCCAGAAATTTTGCCCGTATTAACATTTTAATATATCATTTATTAAAACTATATCACGCATGACATTAACGCAAAATATGTATTTATTTATTCTATCACCAGTGTATTACATTGTCTCTTCGCTCCTTGGGCCACAACACTGATTTCCCTAAGGAATTCTCAAGTTCCTTCACGGCCAATTAATTCACTTAGAACCTTTGGTCACTCACAAATAAATACCTTTCACGTATACATCATATAATTCGTGTCACCCTGTGACGAAGTTATATATAGATATAGAAGTTTTTTGTTTAAATATGAGAACCCTAAAAAACACGCTTTGTGGAAAATTTGGATTTGACAGTAATATATTAATCAAACAATATAGATATTTTTGGTCAAATTCACCCACCCTCCATTTTCCATTTTTCAAGATTTGTATTGCTTATTTCATTCGCATGGACAAGGCACGGCGCTGCTGCGAAGAGACGGCTGGGAAGTGCAACCACCACCTCCTAGCGAGACTAGGAGGCGCAGGGGTGTGGACGTGAAATCTGAAGCGACCGTATTTCGGGGCGATATGAAATCCGAGCATTGGAAGGCACTGAAAACACGGCCTAGTCGCCAAGACAGACACGGGCATCGGCGCCACGTGAGATGCAAAAACAGCCGATTCGGAGCCAAGTCTGGCAACCATGGTGACCGAAGGGAAACTGAAAAACACGACACCATCACCGGGATTCGACTCCTGCCATGAGTTTGGAAGTCCTTAAAGGCCACTTCATCATTGCACATTTAATTATAGCCTCTGCACTTCAATTAATTTCTCCTCATTGAATCCTTCCGGCTCGTTCACATCAACCTAACTCTTAATTTGGTTCGTTCTCATCAACTTTACTTTAGCCTAGTGGCTCATGACATGTATTCAGTAATAATTTCGGTCACATGGAAACAGATTTTCTGCCGAACGAGGTATAGTAAATTTATCCTTGTTGTAATTTTTACTAAAAAATATCAAGGTGTCAGGCTGAGTCCAATGATTGAAAATAAAATTTTCAGCATAATTTTGTCAACATTTCGAATACGGCGCAGAGAACTCGAGTCATTAAATGCTGTAAGCTTACATTGCTGTAAGCGTAAATTTTCAGAGTACAGTTGGGGACTCAGTCCCTAATAATAACATACACACAATTACCGCAATACCATTGGCCTCAGGCGTTTCCCGCTGATCGCTTCTACTATCATGTCGGTTCCACCAGTGGATGTTTAGGTTTTGATATTTTCCTATCTCTGGTAACGTGGTTCTTTCAAAAAGTCACGGATTGGCTTGCTTGATTCGTGCATCAAGGAGGTCAAAATTAGTCCTGTCAATCGGTTCAACCCGCTCACTCTTCTCTCATGATTAGTCTTTCAGAAGTCTATCATCAGTTATGGTTTAAATTGTCTCGAACGTTCAAAATGAACGCTCTGACACGTGCAAAGCACAGATGTGTTATATAGTTGGAAGCACAAATATAGTATTGTTACGTTAAAGAATATTGTTAACTGAATTCATCCATATTTGTGTGACTTTTTAAGGTAGTGTGAGCGAAATATCATTTTACCTAGAAATCAATGAATTTGGTCTCATTTTAAAGAAAAATATCCCACCCTTCTAACGAAACCAAAAATTCAACCCCTTACCACATTACTTTCGGAGATATTTGCCAAAAAATACCAGCCCTTTTACATGGGAAATGGTACGTGTATGCACTCCAGAGAGACCTTATTTACGAAATGAGGAATTTATAACACTTAGATGTCGTAAAGAAACGAACAGCGTGTAGTTTGTATGTTTTCTCAACTATATTTGAAAATTAATCATATTGTCACCGCAGTAGGTTCTTGGGTATCACAATAAATCTTCTGTTTTGAAGGAGTTTCAAACGTACCACACGAAAAAAATTAGTCAAGTTAAAGACTTATTTAGATATTTTCATTTGATTACTTACGTTTCTGTCATATAAAACTATATAATTGCACCATTAATAATGAAATATTTAGTTGATGTGTCTTACATCTGGCAAAATTAAAACGTATAATTCGAATATGGTCTCTATTATGACTAGAGAACTATCTCGCTCGGTTTACCTTAAAGCCATAGATTTCGTGTATGATTCTTGTTTGAATACTTTAGAATCAAACCGGAAAAATTTTACAAACCCCTTTCGATTTTCTTACGCTCGTGCTGATTCATGCACCATGTCCTATTCTTATGACTGCTGAGATCCCTTCTCTTCAGAATTTTTCCTACCATATTCACCCGCTACTTACTTGGTCTACCTCTAACCCCCCTCACTATGCACTCTTGCTATCACATATTTCTGTTTAGTTATTCGACTTTCTCTCATTCTCTTCACATGACATAACCAACGGAACGCACCCCTATAATGTATGTCCTTCACCTGAGTATCCCACCCACATCGTTCTTTCTCACCCACTCATTCCTAAACCTCCTAATTTCCCCGCTAGCACTAAACAAGTATCCAATCCCTACTGAATTTAGCCTACTCTTATGCTTATTCCGGCAGACTCAAGTTTTTCTGAATTATAACATCGGGAGGAGAATACCCGTGTGCACAGCGATTTTCGATTTTTTCGACCAGTTGATTTTTTCAAAACATAAGGCAAACGCTAGATCATATTTTTTTGGCGGATGCCCCATGCATTAGTTTATTTCTCCTTATAATTTGCCATTTTAGTAAGTAGTAAGTAAACCTGCACTAAAAAGAAGGATAGCCTTGGCAAAGAAGGTATATGAAAATAAAAAACATATTTTAGGAAATTGCCACATTAAAGTAGAAATAAGGAAATCTTTTGCGAAAACGTTTGTAGGGAGCACACTGTTATATGACTGTGGGACCTGGCCATTGGGAAAGATGAAAAAGTCGCGGTTGGAAGCTATGGATATGTGGATATGGAGGAGGATGACAAAAACAAGATGGACCGACAGAAAGAGCAATGAAGAGGTGCTGAGGGAAATAAAAGAAGACTGATAAAAGAGATGGAGCAAAGGAAGGTTAAATTCATATGTCATGTTCTTCGACATAATAATTTTGTAGACAATATACTGGAGGGAATGGTGCTCGGCAAGAGAAGCAGAGGAAGACCAAGAAAGAATTTTCATTCCAATTTTCCATCATTTTCCCACAGAAGGAAACAAGCAGACTTCACACAAAAATGTACTTTTATGCTATGCAAGAAACAGATGAAACGGACCGTGGTTTTCTCTTCCGTCCTGCACTGCACTAGTCTGCCAGTCTGCGTCACTAGATGCAGGGTGTGGGTTCGGCGCCAGTGGGCAAACGCGGAATTGAACCCTAATAGCAACACAAAGGGGCCGCTTTAACAATTAAGCCCAAAATGCTTGTGTCACGCGTATGTGCTAAGCGGCAGAATTACCATATTGGCTGTTAATATTAATAATTCAGGAACTGATTGATAATTGGTTGATATTCAGTCAAAAATCGAATTATCAATCTGGATGATAATTGGAAAACGAATAATCATTCAAATTTCTTGGTCAGCCGAGCGAAATAATTGATTATTAACATATTTAAGTGTCGATTACACGCACGAGGTAATTCCTATTCTGACTCCACTAGGAAAGTCGACTTGGGCGAGCATCAAACCCTATCCTATACGAGTTCGCCATCGATAGCGACGAAGCTCGATGTTTTCGACGGAGTACCCGCTGTATTAGTGGTGGAGGCGAGTATCAACTTGATAATTTTACCTAAAATCTCGAAATTAATCGCAAAATCTTTTCATCAACCAATAAGAATGACTTGTAACTTGCAATACGTCTGAAGTTGCATTAACATATCTTAAGAATTCAAGCATTTCGCATACACCACAATGCGAGACATAGCTTCAACAAATCTCAACTTGAGAAGGAAAAAATTCTTATACATCTAATGGTAAGGTTTTCAGCTTACACTAACATCAACTCAAGAAGGCAAAAGCGTTATATATGGATCAAGGCCAGTTTCTAAATGTGCTATGACATCAAATTCGAAAAGCAAAAATTTCATGCAGACCTTAAAGGAAGGGCTATTTACCTTATTAGCATCAACTTGAGTAGGCAAGCCTTATCCATCTCGTTGTATTTTATTTGACCTCAACGGGCGATTTCAACTTGTACGAAAGATGTGTTGGCTGATACTATCACGATCATGATCCTTTTCTTTGATGCGCGTAAAAATTATACTAATTGTATTATTCCCTATTGTGCAGTTTTTTATATTTTAATCTGCTCCCCACTCATGGAAAAAAATGTTGTCAAAGATACCTCTTCCTCTTACTTTTGAGGTATTTTTTTTTGGTTATGGATTCCGAAGAGTGACACCACGGCGCAAGCAAATTTCGTAAAATTCCTGATTGGCGACTAGTACCCATTGACATACACGATCTGCCTTAAAAGAGGAGTCGGACATCGTAGTCGACTCCTCTCGATTCGTCAATCGATCAGTCGACTCCAGAGTCGATACGGAGTTTTACAATCGCAATCTTGCATTCTCACGCGGTAAGCTGGAAGTTCGCTATAGCTACGTTTCCATGGACGCGTCAGACGCGTCATTTCTTCGCGTGAACCGTTCGCATGCAAGCAAACCTACGCGTGTGAGGCACCCACGCGCCATCTACAGCAGAGAAGAAATGGGAAAAAGATAGAAACCTGACGACCGTGTGTGCTTATCGCTCTACAACCTATTGTTGATAATTGTGTGTTGATAGTTATCTAGCTCCATCCAAGTGCAATAGCTATCGTTCTTCGATTTCCTCTACAATTTAATTCATCTCATCCGCACGCCAACTTGCTGTGAGCTAATTTACGTGCAGTTTTTTAAAGAAAGAAATGGATGCAGTGGCACCATTGAATCCCTTTTCCCTCCACGCCTTCTCCCTTAGGTTTCTGTCCCTGTATCGATAGTCTTTATAATTGTACAGGAACGTGTACTTCTCTCGAATTTCGGAGATGATTATTTCATTCATAGAACCAAGAACACTGCATATACATAGTGTTATTGCATGGAACCAGCACTTCGCCCGTCAGCCATGTTTGTGATTCTACGCGTTCCGCGCGTCGAAAGTTGAAAATATTTCAACTCGGGCGACGCGACTCTACGCGAACATACGCGAAGAAATCCGGGCTTCTGATGGGCTGAGGAAATCGCTTTCGCGTCTCTTCGTCTGAAGCGCGTTCATGAAAACGTACCTTAACGGGTTCGCTAAGAACGCGTGCGCGGGTGCGCCATCAAAGGAGGCGACCGACGGGCAAAGGGCGTGAAGGAAGGAGGAGATGAGAAAGAAGACGCCTTCGAGTTACAAGGTTTAAAGACTCTTCCTCTCGCCTCTCCTCGCCACCCGCGCGCGCGATGCGATGGAGCCAGCCTATTGGTTGTGATCGCCGCCGTCGCCGTAGCTTATGGAACATAAAAGTGTGAGGTGGTGGAGATGTGTTTGGCGGGAGGTGGGAAGCCCCCACCCCCCCTTAGGGAAGGAGGCAAGCGGCCAGGGCCGGCAGGACCGGTTTTTCGTCCGCCGCCTCATACAGCCTCCTACAATGGTGGTGGGGGACCACCGACCGACCAGGGGTGAGGCCCTCTCGCATTCATCAGAGTCAAACCCTCTGTCCTCTCGAATTGGAATTTTATTCAGAGGAGGCTGAGCGTTGGAGCCCTCGGAGAAGAGGAAGAGGTCCATTCTCCCATCGCCGAAGGGGTCTCCCGGGTAACCCGAACGACGGAGAGGGGGAGGAGGGGCTGGCTTCCAGAGGGATGTGTGTGTGTGTGGGTGGCGGAGGAGGGAGTGTCGGGCCGTTGGCAACCGACAACAACGACGAGCAGCCTTCTTCCTCCTCCCAAATTGCTCTCTCCACGCAGGTACTACAAGACTGGGGGAGATAGGTTGCAGATAAGAATTGGATAGGAAATTGGACGGAGCGGCGATTCATTGAACCCTTTGGCTGATTTCATTACAGGGTTACGAGGTTGAATACTAAGCCTCTTTGGGAAGTTACGAAGCAGAAATCAGAGTACAGAAAAGCTGTGCCTTGACCTTCCTGTTTTGTTTGAATCGGAGTGCTTTTCATTCAATGAGTTGAAAACAACGCACATCGGCTCACTTAAGGTTGTCCGAGCGAGATTGTTCCCTAGTCATAATAGATAGCATATTCGATTTTTACGTTTTCATTTCACCAGCTGTAGGACACATCAATTAAATATTGTATTATTAATGGAGCAATAATATAGTTTTATATTACAGAAATTGTAAGTAATCAAATGAAAATATCTAAATGAGTGTTAAACCTGACTCTTTTTTTTCGCGCGGTGCGTTTGAAACTCCTTCAAAACGGAAGGCATTTTTGTGATACCCAAGAACCTACCGCGGTGATAGTATGATTTCTTATCAAAAGTAGCTGAGAATCCATACAAACTACGCACTTTTAGTTGGTTGACGATATCTTAGTGTTAGAAATATCTCGTTTTGAAAATTATGTCTTTCTGGAGTGCATACACGTACCATTTCCCATGTAAAAGGGCTGATATTTTTAGGCGAATAACTCCGAAATTAATGTGGTAAGGGGTTGAGTTTTTTATGTCATTAGAAGGGTGAGATATTATTATTTAAAATGAGACCAAATTCATTGATTTCTAAGTAAAATTATGTTTTGCTCAAACTACCTTAAGCTTACACGAATGGCGTTGAAATGAGCGATACGCTCTGGCGAAATGTTTTGCAACCGGCAGGTTGGTAGCATTAGTTCTGAATGAACAATGTTCACGACTGAATATTTTGTCTAAAGCTGTTGACTTCGTTAAAAATAAATACTTAAAAAACTTACAATTTTTATCACAGATAAATTAAAAACCTCACAATATGTACATTTTTCACCTCGATTAAAAATTAATTAATTCGACGACAATCGCGGATGCCATTATCGATATTCTTTTGTGGTTTAACAAACATGAAATTTGCTCCTCATTTGTTTTAGTGCCCTATCTGGTGCGCAGTGTCTTTTAAACGAATGGAAGGCTAGTGCCGTGCAGTGTTGCCATGTGTTTAGCTCACTAGAACGAATAGGAGACACTCATAGCCTATCGTCGTTACATCTTTTTGTTAATTTATTTACGTTTCTCATTTATTTTGAGACCCTGAAGACGGTTTTAGTGGGTTTCCTGCCATCCGTAAGGGCAAATACCGAGCCTCAACCTCTTCCGCAGGTAAATTCAGTTTTAACTCATATCCTGACTGTTACTATATTCTGGAGAGGCTAGGCCCTATAGCAGGCACCACATTTGGTGTTTTTATTTCTTTTTTTTACCATTTTTTGTATAGTTAAAATTACGCTGCAAATTTTTAATAAATTGGTAAAGTATGATCACCTATAATTTTGCTAAGATGTTGATGGTTGATGCTTAAATACATAACCCGATGCGCCATCGATTTAATCGCCAAGTACTCAAAAATAGGCGGCGGTCTGATTATTTTCTAATTTTTTTATTCTTGTAATTGAAGTTATACGTTGAAAAATAAATACTGTTATTAACCGGTGGTAATAAGGAAAAAGTCAAGTCACCCAAAGTTTTATTTGGAATGGCATATTTTTAAATTCGCCGAATAAGCACGACGTCATTGAGGCTTTCATTTTCACGTCTAGGTCGGCAGTCGAACCACAAACCTCCCCCTACTTTCGCAATCTACAGACCACACTGCTGACAATATTTGGAGAGTTCATGAGTAATGGTTTTATTTAGGCAGTTTGTTTGAGATGTTTCTCAATTCCAGATAGATATCGCATTTGAATCATATTTTTTTAAACTTCAGCAGATTACAAAGGCATTAAGTGAATATTATCTCTTAAATGGCAAAAATTCTTGCTTTATATTATGGTATATTTATTCAATTACTAAATCTCTCAGTTATATAATAAACATATACCAATGTAAGTATTTTACTTTTCTCATCTTTTTTATACCTTACGTTGAAAAAGCCTTTACGACAGACCAAGGCCTTGCGATTCTTAAAAACTCCGCTGTGACGAGTAATTTACAGCAAAAAAATTGGCTGTTAAAATAAGCAAACTTTACTTTGTTGAATTTCTGAGGATATCTATGAATTTGAAATTCCATATTTTTCAAAATATAATCCCTTTGAAGTGTAAATCCCATCCATTTCCCATTCAAAACGGATGGTATTGGTTTTGGCAATTATCTCGAAGAGTAGTGCGGTAGGTATCTGATGTACTGGTTTTGTTTGGAAAGGTGAGATATTTTTTCTAAAATATTATTATTAAATATGTAAATTTTTATTTATTTATTTATTTACAGAGATCAGTACGAACAGACAAAGGTCAGGTGGCACTGTAAGGTTACGTCAAAATATACCGTGTGAGGCGAAACATAAACAAAATCATAGATTGTCAAAAACATCGTAAAGCATAAACATCTATATATTAATATCACCGATTAAATTGCATAAATGGTGCACATCAAAGTCTATGCATTCGTTGTATTTCTTTTTGAACTCCTGTATGTTAGAAGGTAAGGGTTTAAACAACTCTCCAGGTAACTGGTTCCATTCAATAATTGTCCAGTTGAGGAATGAGAATTTTTTAAACATTTGTTTTTCGGGATCTCTGTTTCACTTTGAACATATGATCATTCTTGCTGATGAAAGATGGCTGACTCTTCGAGTTCTGTTCGAAGCTCAACCCATACTGTAATTAGAAATGATAGCTTGCTAAAAGTTCCTTAAGTAAATGTAGGGCGTTAAATTAATGTAGAACAGCATCATGGAATGACAAATGAATGATTCAGACTTGTACACCTCATTGTATTATTGTGCAACTCATTCTTCAACTGTCAAGCAATCAAAGCAGGTACGGGAGTTAATACGTCTGACAAATCCCGCTTGACTGTCGAAAGACGTTTGTACGAAGTTATAACAAAGTGGACGGTACGAAGTTATTCTTTAGTTTTTTCCAAATCATCGCATTAACAAATGGTGTGGTACGAAGTCACTCGCACTGGTGCATATACACCAAGGGTTGAGATTCGCCATGAAACAATCTTCGTCTCATGTGCTACAATGTATACTTGAGGCGTGAACATCTAGTTCTCATAAACCCCCCTCGAAATTCGCCTCGAAGGAAGATAGCTTGGTGTGTAACTGGCTATCACACCTGATCTGAAATTGAGAGATCCGGGTTCGAATCCCGGTCAAGTCAAATGATTTTTTCATGGCGAATTTCAACTTTGGTGTTATTCTTTAGTCATTGCATGAAGAAACCTTGTGCTGCGCAGTGGTCGGCGCATCGGCACGGACTGTTCGCAGATCGAATCCTGTTCCTAGTGGATTTTTCTCAAGGCAAAAGTCTAAGATAGATGGAGCCGTTCGTGTTGGAGGCTGGAAAATGATGCTCCTTTGTTTTTTTATAGGTTGCGGGCGTTGGAATCACCGGACCGCGCCACCACTCCTCCCCCCTCAACTAACCCACTCTCCCCCCACTCCCGGAGGCGGGTGCCATAGATTATGCATTCAGGGAGAGATTATATATGATAATAATGATAACTGCGATAATGACGATAATGGCAGTTGGCTGCGGTGCTACTTAAAAAACGCAGGCCTTCTCCCTGCCAACCGACAGCTTCGCCCACCCCCAACCCTCTTCGCTGCCCCCTCCGGCCATAAAGGGCCCTAAAAACATCCCTTCATCCCGCCCCCTCCTCTATAACCGTCTACCCGCCGACTACACGCATGCCAGCCTTCTTTTTTTTCATTAATTCTCTCGGTCCCTCTCATGAATTCCTTCGGGGGGCGCAAAAGCAGCGTCTCGCTCCTCCGACTGACAAATAAGCCTCTTGCGAGCGTAATTCCCCGCTATACGAGTAAGAGTTGGAAATTTAAATACCGAGTGGCGCCGTCTTCGGTAAAAATCACTCGATTGGTTGTGTTGGATATTCACCGGCAAGAATATGTGCTAACGCTCAAAACACTCATAAATGACCAATTAGGGAGGTATTGAGGGGGCTCGATGTCTCGGCCGAAAAAGTCCTTTTAGTTTAGGCTTCTGCCAAAGCCAAAGAAAACGTCCTTTTAGTTTTGGCTTCTGCCAAAGCCAAAGTAAACGTCCTTTTAGTTTTGACTTCTGTCAAAGCCTACATTTTTATTGCGTTTCACGAAGTGTTTACAATCTTCTTTTTCACTTCTCGGCATGGGTTCGAAAAGCCTAGTTGAAAGAACAGCTGATGGCTCTAGGAAGAACGTAGGATGCTGTAAAATTTGCAGGATTAACTTACAGTATCAAGAGGGCTGCATACCATGGCCAAAAACGCTAGTGATTAGCGATCCATTTGGTTATTGTAAGATTCAATTATTCAATTGTAAGAGGAATAAGAATTTTTAAGTTATTTTGACCATTGCAAATGGTGCATATTGATTGCATTTCAGCGCGGAAACTGGTCCTCGGAAAATAAAGTTGGGCATGAATGTGGGACGAGTCAAAACGGGACGCCTCATCGCTGTGAGTCATCTCAATCTTCGAAGCGCTCATGTTGACAGCAATTAGAAAGGCTCAACACTGAACCCAGCTTTCCTTCCCTCGTTTTGTGGGACTCTTGATCATTCCTCAGCCCATGCCCCAAAATCGTCCATTGCACAGGGCCAGAAACTTTTGCTAGCGACATATTTTGTTCTAAAAGGTTCTCTCCCAATGGCACCCAAGTAGATCTCGGAATGCTCGCGAAAGTTTTTCAACATCACCAGGATTTTCTTCAAAATTTCTTTACGGGAAGCCAATGCTCTAGAGACCCATTCAGTAAGGATGCGGTCGGGCCTCGAAAAGTCCATGGATGTGACCTCGTCATAGGCCCAGGTGAATTTCAATTCTTGAATGGCTTTGTTCGAAACTTCCGAGGCTGTGATGTCAAGTTTGCCATTGTCAAGACTCGGATATTCCGACGCCATACCGAATTAACCCCTTGTGGCCACCGCGATGATCTCACGCGCCTAAAATGAATTCAGAGGACGAAAATTATTCGCACATATCATTCATCATTTTGATCGATATGGAGGGTTGGGACGAGGGTTGCAAAAAAGTGTAATATTTTTTAATGGATTGTCGTTTCTGCATTCACGCGTTTTATGAGCGAGGAGGTCTGATGTGCTGGGCTGCCTTTTCTCTCCAGACGACACAGCAGCGGTCGTGTTATCATGTGCGCATGATTTATATTCGGATTGTTCGTGCCGCCATCTCGTACATAAAAGGTTTACCTCGCCAGATGGTACTGCTCACGTAGGACCCCTGTGAAAGCGGTCGCGAATGAAACTTACTTCCATCGGCAAAGGAACTGGTTGCAATACGAAATAAAAAAAAGGTAAAGGGTCCAGCACCAAGGTGACACGAGAAACCCGAGATACAATTGTCTTGATGCAACAGCAGGCGCCGCCGACGTTTTGATATCCGTCATCGCGGAATGAATTATTGTCCCGCGCAAGGCCTCTCTCCGTGACTTTCGCTCGCATACTTTTTGCCATACACCTTCCTCTTAAGTATTGCCTGACTCTGATATACTTTTCTTTCCTTATTCACGGAGATTCCATGGCATTAGGTTTAGCGAGAATGGCGTAGTGTCCTTCTGCTTCTACAACTTTATATCGCACAGTGACTGAAGTTAAATGTCCGCTCAAGAATAGGAGGTTTGACTTGAAACTCGTGTCCGTGAAAGGAGAGCCTCTTGACACGCGGTGCGGCGTGGTGGAAATATTGGTGGAAAAATAGCCTGATGGCTATCTGCGAAATATTCGCAAGTGAGGTGGTTCGTAATCCCTGCGAAAGTTATTTCGCAAATCGCCACCAGAGGAGGTTAGTGTGTGTTTCAAGTGCCTGACGATGGACTAGACAGCATTCACGCTTCTTTTCTTTTTGACTTCGCTTTTGTGTGCACTCTCGTTCCAAATGCTGAGAAGGAAGAAAGCCATGCACGCTCTGCGAACTCAACGCCCGTCGAAGGCGCCAAGGCGAAGCGCGTGAGTACTTCCACCTTGAGTGGCGATTAATCTCCTCATCACTTTTCATTTAACTCAGTCCGTAAAGTTACATGTGTCATTATTCCGTTTCCATGAGTGCAAATACTTAGCATGTGCCTTAAACCTCCGTGATTCAATCTGGTTACGTTATGTTGTAACCCTTGTGTCGATCCTCTCCGGGGGTTTAAATTGAGATAGACATATAAGAGTCGAGCAGAATTTTCCAATCGCAAATAAAATTAATGTGACCTTCTACATTTGTGCCCAAGACTAATGACACGTATTCCAAAATAGATCTTTTTGGCAACATTATTAACTTTGATTTGTACCTTCATGGCGGTAAGAATAATATAAGTTCCACCTTTGAGAACGACACGAAATGTTGAAACCATATAAGGTATACATTAAATGCGTGTGGAACTTTACTATTGAGTCTTTTTCTTACCATTATGGAGATGGAACATTTCTGCAAATTAACGCCTGAAAAGCTTTCATACGTTTAATTTGGAAAATGTTTCCGCTAATTTTCTTGTGCCAGACTCAGAGTGACACCTCGTTCTTTGTTAACAGCAGTAATAATGATAATGATAAGAAGAAATATAGTATTTCTCGTTCAGAAGAAAACCTGCTCATTTGCATTCGATTAATTACAAAATATATAGCATGTATTCCCTTTGACGGCATTTTAAGACAGCATCGATGAAAACCGAATCGATATGTGGCAGTTTTTTCCCTTTTTCTACAACAGAGTTTCCCAATCACGGGTGCGAGAGGGCATTAAAGGGGTGACGAGGTAACATTTCAGTTTTTTCCGACAATATATGTATATTTTGGGGTTTATACTACTTTTAATTTGTTAAAAATATTTTTTCCTTTCCTTTTTCCTGGTTCATTTATGTTCATATCTTATTAAAAATTTACTGTACATAATTTGTTTTGGTCAATTTCGGTTTTATTAGTAAATATATTTTTACATTAATGGGATTAAGAATAATTTTAAATTAGTTACGAGTGTGAGAAAAAAGGCTGGGATTCACAGATCTATCGCTATCACTAATCAAAACGCAGATGTAATTTCACATTTTGCGTAAACAAAAATCGCTTCAACCTCTTTAGTGAGTCGTTATATCGTTAGCCTTGGGGACAGTACTCTTTATTTTTCAGTCAGATGGCAAGCATTGACGTAGAACTTTCAGCGTTTCCCTCGTGAATTGGGCCGGTGGAATAGTCAAGTCACCTGCCATTGGTCGCGTTCCTTCTTCCACCGTCCGTTTCCTCTCTTCATTCCCTCCGGCCGCCCATTCGTGCAGAACAAATTTGAATAGCACGCCGGATTTCTTTCTCTCCCTCCTTTCGTGTTTCCTCCCTCTCCTCAACCCTCACACTATCTGATGATTCTCCGCATCGCGCTCCACTCACCCCCGGCGACCACGAAGGAAGAATTTCCACGGAGTCCAAAATCTTTGGAGGTTCCCATGAAGACGACCGGTTGCCAGGCACTGATCTACGTAATCCGACAGTCGAGGAAAAATGGATTCCAATCCGTGTCTTATTTCAGAGACCTTTGTCGAGGTTAATTTTAGTCCGATATCGACTTGATATCCATCGTTTGTGCATTTTTCTACGAAAAGGGAACATTTGAATTATTTTTAGTTATATCTTTTCACTTTAACATTTACCAACATTCTCGTAAACCACTACAGGAGGGTATTCTGGTTTAGAGGTTGTGGTTGGTCTCTGCTGTGGACTTTCCATTCCCGCAAACCAACACAGTAATGGTTGTGTTTTATTAACGAGTGGTGCCAATTTTTACGGCTATTGGAGAGACTCTTCATTTTGTTATCCACCCAGGTTCCTGTCATCAAAATTTCATTTCCTATACCTACTGTAAGGTCCCTTACTTCCTGGTAGCTCTTCCTATGTATATACTTTCCTCTTTGTTCCCGTATCCATGTCTCTTGTGGTTTTATTTTAAAGATAATGACGTGTGGTATTTCTCGCATTAGTGATCTATTCACATGCACTCTTATTGAATTTCCTACTTGGACTAAACGTTAAGGAGACACCTCATCAGTTTTATATTAGTTCCTCATCGATTTCATCAAAAGTTAATTTTAAAAAGCGTTTATTATGCACTCTAATAATGACATGCAGCAGAATACAAAAGCAACAAATGCGGAATCCGCATTAGACATCCGCTTCTTCAGGGACTGCAGTTGTTTCACCGGTCTAGGTATTAGTCACAGGCGCGGGAGAAAGGTGCTAGCCCGGCAGTCTCTCAAAGACGGGGGTTATAGTCAGGCCTCCAACTTTACAAAATCAATGGCAAAAATTATAACAGATATAAATGAATGACTTGGTAGAATATGTGAAAGATTTTTTATGTGAGACTATATTGATAACAGTTCTTACAGTGCACAGGGTGATAAATGAGGGTACTATTTTTAATTAGACTTGATGAGTCTTTTGAACGAATCACAGGGCTCGATCCCGTGAATGAGAGAGAGTTAAGTATGTGGAGAGAGAGTCGGTAACTGACGTAATGACGTAATGATATGACTAACTTCGTTCAAGACTTCAATGTCGGCGCGAGTGAAAATCTTCCCAAGATGTGCATATGCGCCTGCCTGAGGGGTGAGCGTGTTGGAAGACGGGGTAAATTCTAGTAGCGTCGTGTATAATGAAGATTGAACACAGCCATTACGAGAAACTAGTACATTTGACAGAGTATAGCAAAAGTGCCTGACGATCACACATTCCCCGTGTCAATGCGGGCCAATGTCTGCGGTGGCGATATCGCACGCAGAGGGATATACTATATATGCACATCAAATCAAATATTCCTTCACAATTAGACGTCCGAGGTGGACGGAAACTTTAATAACCGATCGGATAGGTATCCTCCGCTCGTTATTACACATGGAACATTTAACTTTAAGGTAGTTAGAGCGAAATATTATTTTACCTAGAAATAAATGAACTTGGTCTCATTTTAAAGAAAAAAAATGTCTCACCCTTCTAATGACACCAAAAATTCTACCCCTTACTGCATTACTTTCGGAGATATTTGTCAAAATATACCAGCCATTTCACATGGGGAATGGTACATGTATGCACTCCAGAGAGAAATTATTTACCAAATGAGGAATTTCTAAGACTTAGATGTCGTATAAACAAACTAACAGCGTGTAGTTTGTATGTTTTCTCGACTATATTTGAAAATTTATCATATTGTCACCGCAGTCAATTCTTCAGGATCACAAAAAACCTTCCGTTTTGATAGAGTTCAAACGCACCGCGTGAAAAAAATGAGTCGAGTTAAAGGTTTATTTAGATATTTTTATTTAATTACTTACAATTTCTGTCTTATATAACTATATTATTGCACCATTAATAATGCTGTATTTAATTGATGTGTCCTACAGCTGGTTAAATTAAAACGTATAGTTGGAATATGGACTCTATTATGGCTAGGGAACTATCTTCCTCGGACTACCTTAAGAGCTCCTTCTATTAAGCGCACTGTTTGGAAAATTTAAAAAAAAAGATATACTGATGTTCTCCTCACTACATTTCTAGGCCTGACAGATGCGATAAGTTAAGAGAGATACTCTGTACGAACAGATAGGTTCAAAAAACTCGTTCTTTCCGCGCACAGTAAGTGACCACAGTAAAAACTGAGCTCCTCCAAACACACTCCTATAGTACACATCACCATTTCCCCTCCAAACATTTTACACCTTTACACGGCTGGTGACCTACCACCCCCTGCGACACGCCCATGCGGCGGCTCGCGGGGTATTATGTAGGTGTAGATGTAGGTGAGGGAGTTATTGAGTAGTTTGGGTGAGACACCATATCGCAATGAATTCAATAAATTTTGCTTCATTTTAAAGAAAATCACCTCACCTTTCCAAATATATCAAAATATTTGCCACGTGAATCAATGCTTTTCGAGATATTTTTCGGGATATTTTTCTAAATGGTAGAAGTCGTTTTCCATAGGAAATCGTACGCGGATGTGTACTCTGCAGATACTTTTTTCAATAAATAAGGAATTTTTTACGCCAAGTTTTCGTTGAAAATTTTACAAGGTATATCGTGTATGTTTCCTCGAATATTTTAAAAGATAAGACAGTTTACTCATGGCAGTAAGGTTTACTGAATCTTGTAAAAATACTTCCGTTGTGAAGCCTTTTTCACTGTAATACGTGGATAAATGAGTCAAGCTAAAGACTTACGTACATGCATATTTAGTTAATTACTGGGAATATCAAAACAGAAACAACAATTGCACTATTCCACAAGGCATTTTAATGCGCACGACGCGTTTCAACTCACAGAACCATCATCAGGTACAAGTCTTCTGGTACCCGATGTACCTTGTACCTGTCTTGTACCTGATGATGGCTCTGTGAGTTAAAACGCGTCGTACGCATTAAAATACCTTGTGGAATAGTGCAATTGTTGTTTCTGTTTTAATATGGCGAACTTCCACGATATCTCGCCTGAATCTGTTGATATTATTGTTGAAGAAATTACTGGGAAAATGTTTAAATATCTTTCTCGGACTTCGCACCGGGTAATGTTTTCAAAATCCGCCGACCTTTCGGAAAACGACTTGTTTTCCATTTTCAGGGCACGTGTTGTTTCCGCCCCTGACCACTATAACACTCTTAAATCATTAATTACTGGGAACATTGGTCAATTAAAACAATATTTTGTGCCATAAATGTTTAAACATTAACTCATGCTCCATACTGCTGAAGTACACGAGTTACAATTGAGAATATGGTTTTGCTTTCTGCGGGGGATAAATCTCGCTTAGCCCCTTCAGACCTGAATTATTGGTTGAGGGAAAAAAATTTCCTCTCCATATTTTTTAAACATAGTGTCTCTCTGGAAGATTTACAGAATGTTTGATACATTTTCTATTGGTATAACATACATTTCAGTATGGTATACTGTACATGCGGAATCAGGCGTTGGCTTTTTTGAATACCTTAAGTTGAAAGCAATATATATCAAAATAAAAATAACCACGCACAATTTAATAGAATTTCTTTTTATTGAAAAAATTTTGTTAATCCGCATAATTTCATATGCATGGCTTCACAATTCCTGGGGTAATTTTTATGAATTATTGGAGATAATTCTGGTGATACATATAGCTTGCAGCACCGTGGGTGGAGTAAATATATAATTTTAATAATCTTAATCTTAAGTACAGTAAAATATCTTGGAATTACCTTAACTTCAGATACATCGTGGGGAACACATATACAGAACATATGCGGCACAGCATTAATGAAAACTAGGTTTTGTTTAACGTATAAGAGGAAGGTCCTCGAATGAACAAGTCAAAGAAAGATGCTACTTCGCTCTAGATAGGCCACACCTCGAATATGCCGCGAGCATTTGGGACCCTGGTCACAATAATTTAACCAAAAAAGTTAACAAAATACAAAGGAAAGCAGCACGCTTCGTTAAAAACTGCTACGAGCGTACATATAGTGTTACACAACTGTTAGAGGGATTAAGGTGGGAGCCCCTAGAGACTCGTAGGCTACACGACAGGCTTAGGTTGCTTGATAAATTCAGAACTAGTGTGTTTCAGAGCAACACAGAGAATATTATCATGACTCCTCACTACATTTCTAGGTCTGACAGATACGATAAAATGAGAGAGATAATCTGCCGAATAGATAGGTGCAAGAACTCGTTCTTTCCGCGCACAATAAGCGACCACAGTAAAAACAGCTCCTCCAAATACACTCCTATAGAACATGTCACCATTTCACCTCCAAATCGTTTACATCTTTACACGGCTGGTGACCTACCACCCCCTGCCACACTTCCATGTGGCGGCTCGCGGGGTAGTATATAGATGTTGATGTAGATGTATATGAACAATTGTATTTTGTTTTAGAGCTCGGAAACGACCAAGTATAGTAAACAAAACACTAGAGATGTTATTTAAAACCTCAAAGATAATATTAACAGTATTAATACGCACAAATTGAGCAGCATGTATTATTCACAGTAAACTGTACACCAGGAATGAAAGAGTGAAACTACCCGACGGCAGCTGCATCTTTATACGTCTGTTAAATTTAGTGCGCTGCATGCACGCGACTGAGTGCTCGCGAAGATCATTTCTCTACCCCTTCCCCCCACCCCAAAGCCTTTTCGTGGACTCCTCCGCCCAGTGCAATAAATACGAGCTAATATTCCGATACACTTGCGCCCTCTTCCCCGTTTTTCTCGCCTCTACGCCGTCTGTCTCCCCTCCTCTCCTGCTTCAACCCCACAGGCATTAAGGGATTTTCCAAGGTTAATTTCCAGCTTCCCTCCCCCCTTCCGCCCCCTCCTCTTCCACCCCCTCCTACGGGAGGGTGGGTGCCCGCGGGAGAGGGAGATGAATTATGTGAGGCACTCACTTATTGGGAGGGAGAAGACGTTGATGCGCCGGGCCACGAGAGCCGTGAAGAAATGAAGAGATTAGTGCGCGGGATGGAGGAGAGAATGGCCGTTTCCATGGCGATTGTAATCACTCGAAGGATGACGTCACAGCGGAATGATTTATTTCCCGCCCCCTTCTTAGGGAGGAAAAGAGAGCGAAGTCTTTGAATGAGGACGATATAATAATTTCCAAGAAACGCTCTAATCCACTCGATGCATTGAATCGCCCGTTTAATCTCGCACGCCTATCGCATATATCAAGCGGTGGTGTTGGCCTCCAGGGTATATATGGCCGAGTATATCCCCCACAGCTTCCCACGCAGATGGGGCCGAAGCCATGGTCAACTTCAAGCTCTAGATTGGGAAAGTATGGAGTACGCAACCAAAACAAACGTATCAATAAATATTGGGAAGATAGTGAGTTAACATGCATCTCCAGGTAAAATTTATTATCAAGCATTCAAGGAAGTTTGAACCGTGTGATGCCATCGTTTTTTGCGTTTTGTGTAATATGTCAGCGTTTGAATGCCACATTTCATCCCCTGGTGCCACGGTTGCCGGCGTTGGTTTTAAGACATATTTTGACCGTATTATTCTGGTTTAGAGCTTTAGTTCAGCTGGCGGCGGATATTTTTCTGTGGTGTAGCAAACCGAATCGGGGAAATACATTATTTAAAAAAACCTTTTGCACGTGCACTTTATGCTCAGTGGACTAAATTTTTGTCAACAAACAAACATCCCATGGATACATGTTCAAAATATCGCCCGCTTGGAGATTTGATGACGTACGAGCCCTCTCCATTCAACCTCACTCAGGGCCGGTCACATTCGAGGCTCGCGCGAATATTTCGGCGCACCAATGCAATCGGAAATTTTCGAATGCTAAATAAAGAGTCCTGAGAGGTCCCAATTTTTTTTCGGGAAAAATCCTTCCAATTTGGCAGCAACAAGAGTCGTTCCGCGAAAGCATACATATAATTTAAGCCCACGTGACACGGGATAGGTTTCACCGAGAGTTCTTTTGAGATAATTCATCGCGCACAATTTTTAGCGCAGTAACTCTTACCATAGAGTAAGTATATATAGTGTGGCAAAGCAATGCTAAAAATGGGGCATTAATTTTTTAGAGCTTTGGGAAGAATTTCCTAGGTGCCACCACCTTAGGTGAGGAAGAATTTTGGCTTACGGAGAAGGCCACTTGGAGGCGCTAGTGGTACTCAGTGATTTTGCATCAACATACAGAGGTGGATTTACCATGGCTGTTGTGTGCTTTTTATTGAATATCCATTGTTTTGTCGTTGCAATGATACACCGGTAAACAGTTGACTCCGTGTTTGGTAATCGCGTGTCTTATCATATTGACGTGATATCGATTCATTATAGACGATGCTCATTGAAGGCACATAAAAATACATGTTTCATTTGGTCTCGACAATTCATTAAGATTTTTTTTCGTTGCTATGGGTCGAATAGTAAACATCCAGGCACCGAAATCATTATAAGAACATCATGTGAGTTATGCGACATTAAATGAAATGACCGTGTGCCAAGGCTTATTTGTTATGCCTTTCTTGCAAGTTCGATACACCTGTTCCATCTGTCGGCCAAAGTATTATTTAAAAACTCAAATCTGAATCTCCCTATCTCTTTGCCACTCTACATGTACTTACTCTATGATCTTACTATACGTTCTCAAGAGGCGCAAGAGGAAAGCTATCTTAAAAATGCCATTTTTGACGACCAGCTAAATTTGGTCGCTAATGCTTTCCTTGCTCGAACAGTTGATACCGCGTACGTTGATATTAGTGCAAAATATTGTCGCCTAACTCAGGCACAGGTTACGAAATGTATCCTGTAATTTACGAGGAATGTTTGTCAAATGAATAAAAAACAGAGATAACAGTTGTTGGTGGTAGGTAAATCGATTGTAAACTGTAAATCGATTTCTTCTTAATTTCTGATGGATGAAATCGAACATACATACATTGGCATGTAGGGTATCCTACCATTCCTGTATCACAGGAGACAATGCATTCAGTGAAGGTCGCTGTGACAGATAATTTTCCAAGAGACTCGTTTGGTGGGACACAGGCTTAAAATATTGTATCGTGCTGCAGAATAATTGTTGAACATCTCTCCGGCAATTGTCTAAGAGTCCGATTCGATAATCAGCTCTAACTTTTCTGAAGAAATTCAAAAGATGAGCCAACGTCACCCCTTGCAAGGATTTGATTTAATATCAGTGGAATATCTTTGGAGTATTACTTCAGTTAACTATCCTTATAAGAATGAAGTATTCATGATTATTTTGCATGAAAGCACGCATCCAACTTAAGAGGATTGGAACAATTTTTTATGCGCATATCCCCGTGAAGCTTTGCGCGAACTTTCTTATTAGTGTTATGTATAAACAAAAGTGAAAAAAACTGCAATATATCGAAATGGATTTGTGGAAATTTCAAGATGTATTAACACATATCCATATGCCACATGATAAATATTTCTTAATGTTTCGGTCATACGAGTACAGGCTTCATCTACCCTCGCGGTATTATACATATCATATTATTGGAAACGGTTGCCAAGAAATATCAAGATGTCAAACCAAGTCCAACATCCGAAAAAGAGCATTTTTGACTCAAATTCGTCTGAATTTTGAATTCAGCGCAGCGGAATTACTGCCAGAACACCCTTTAATTAAGGGAAGAATATGAAGTGTAGTTGTTGTATTATTCTATTTCCCGTTTTCCAAACGGACGCTCTGAAATAAAATGACGCGCAGACGCGCTCGGAGCTTCCTAGCGGCGTGAGGTACGACATAACTATGTTAGCGAATGAGTGATCCATGTCGCACGTGAGTGTCATCCGCCCCAGTGGAGTAGCTCTCATGAAAAAACTCTCACGCCATCTGCACTGAAGGTGTGTTGTCACACTCCCCTTCGTGTGTGAGTGTTTTCTTGCAGTAGGTATTTTCTTCATGGATATCACCTCCTTATTTCCCTACGTTTTTCCCATAAATGTATATATATTTCTTCACGCTTATTTCATTAATTTTTCTCACGAGGGGTTAGATGGAAGAAGGTAATGACTCAGTCTCAATCTCGCCCCAATATTGACGAATAAATATTATTATTATTAAAAGTCCTTCGATGTCTAACTTCATTTGGCACTCATGGTCGACCCAAATTGGAGACTGGCTAACAGCTGCTCGGAGCATATGTGAGGATAAACGCTTCCATCTGATTTCAAGTCGAGCTCTACGGTGTTGCCGGTAGTTGCAGCGATTTTTACTTACGTGCAAGTTTATGCAAAACTTTGTATACGTGTTCTAAGTGGTAATGTTCGTGGTATTTGACATATATTTCGACATAACTCATCTTTACCCACATACGAGCCGCCCGGACATAGGACACCAGCCGTGTAAAGATATTAAGGACAACGTTTTAGGAGTTGAAACTCCATTATATATGTACAGAATTTCTTCAAAAGGCGGAAAAATACGTTTCTTTTTACTTTGATGGTTGCTAACTTATTTTACCGGGTCACGTGGAGTTAAAATACGTCTTGTCATTTAATTATCGCTTATATATCGAATTCTGCACCATAAATCCAAGCATTAGTAATGCTGTTATGATGGCGAAATTTTGAAAAAGTAATTCCAGTATAATTTATATTACTACATGTACGGTGATTAACACCGCATTAATAGATGGACTTGTGAGAAATGTGGCCCAAGAGTTATTATGATGTGCCTTCAAAGATTGACGTTTAGCAATCTAATTAAATTAAGGTAGTTTGTACGAGATATCATTTCCACGAGGAAAAGACGAATTTTGTCTCATTATAAAGAAAAATATTTCGCCTCTCCAAGATAATACATCAGCCTTCTACCGCAATACTCCCAGGTATTTGCAAAAGAAAACATTCGTTTTACATTTAAAATTGTGCATGTATGCACACTCCAGAGAGATATTATTTTCCAAATAATGAGGAATTTCCAACACCTATACCTTATACAAAATAGCAGTGAATGGTTCATATGTTTGTCGAACTATTTACAAAAATAGATTATTTAGTCACCGCAGTAATTTTTTCGGAATCACAAAAAAACCTTCTGTTGCTGAGGAGATTTAAACGTAATTCGTGAAAAAATGAATCTAGTCAAAGACTTTTATAGATATTTTTATTTAATTACTGAGAATTTCTATCATATAAAGTACATTAAATCGCCATTAATATTGCAATACTTACTTTATGTTACCTATATTTGATGAAACCGAAGCGTTAAATTCAAATATGGTTTGTTCAATAATGGCTGAAGAAAAATCTCTCTTTAACTGCCTTGACTTCGACGATCTAGTAAGGTTGGGTTTTATTCCCATTGTGGCAGGCATTTGTTTATGTTTATTCAGTGAGATTTTAATAAAAATCCTCATTTCATTCCAATTTGTAGACAATCGTAGTGAGTCAGGTTTTATTTAGGACCGAGTGCGTTGTACATGGATTCAGGAGCAATATTTTGCCATTTACTTCACAGCTGCTACTATTCTGAGTGCCAAGGAAACGAGAATGCATCGTAAATTTCAGTCATCCAGAAACTCCAATTTGGAGATCAAATTGATGAGATACGAGGTCATGGGTGGGCAACCTTCTTGAGAGCTCGTGCCAAAATGTACCAAATCACTAACGAATTTCTCGTTTTGAGATAAATTTTTCGATAACACATTATTTGACATCTTGATACTTGGTTCATGAGTGGTATTTTAAATCATAAATATGCGATTGAAAATATGACAAGTTTTTACGGATATTTTTTTGTGGATACTTTTCGTTATCCTGTTAGAGTCACTAAAACTACAATTCATATTTACGCAATTAAGTTATACTATGATAAGACTCTACGTCTAAAGTTAGCGTCAAGAGTATTTTTTTCCGATAGCACTGCCACAGTTACCACTTAGTGTTGCCAGTTTTTCAAATTTATAAATTTTTATGATTACAACACGATAAAAAGTTACGAAATGTAATATTTTGTTGATTCTCATTTCCTTAATAAATAGTTCAATAAAAGTAAATGTATACTGCCATAAGAGTGGACTAAACGCCGATGGGTATTCGTTATCTGAGGGAAGTGTTTCCGGCAAGAGTAGGATGGATAGGGTTAGGAATGAGTGGGTAATAAATGAATGTGGGTTAGATGCTCCAGTAATGGACATATAAGAAAGGATTTAGCTTTGTTGGTTTGGCCGTATTGAGAGAATGGATGAGAGTCGAATAACGAGACAGATATATAAGAGTGAAATGAATGGTGCGAGAGGTAGAGGTAGGCCGAGGAAGTTGTGGTTGAATGTGGTTGAGGAAATTATTAGAAGGAGGAATATAAGGAGTCTTAAAAACAGGAGGGCGTGTATGAAGCAGTGTATGGGGGTAAATGAGGCAAAAGAGGTTTGCAAGGATAGGTCAGTATGGAGGAAATTATTGAAGCAGAGTTAAGTGTACAAATATGTATTTATGAGTGAAACTTAGTGACTCTGCCGACCCCGGAAGGGAACGGCGTCGTTGGTATGTGTGTATGTATAAAATATAAGAATAACCAACATTCCGCTCCCGTTACACGTAGCCGTTGTTATCCCCAAATGAGAAATCGACTTTGTTTTTTTTTTAAGTAGACGGACCTGCACACGCCGGCCCTGTCCCCGCCGCTGAAAGATGCCCTCTAAAAATTGAAATTAAATTTGGCTAGGACTTGTTTCGCGTGCCACGTTTGGCAAGCGTGCCAAGGGTTGCCCTCCCCTACAATAGAAGATATCTTCTCTGTATGCCTCATGCCGTGGGAGCACGCGATGAGAGATATCATGTCGGACTTGTATGTCGTTGCAGGGAAAATCTGAAGCTTTTGCCGTTGGACATGGCCCTCCGCAGCGTCATCTGTCATGTTTTCCCCTTGATACCTGTCGTATGTATGAAAAAAAAATGCAACTATAACTGCCTCCCTTTTGACCCTTGTTGTCAAAAACCAGTTCGGTATTTAAAAGATATCTCGCGTTATTTTTTGTTTCATTTATATGCTTAAACGATCTTTGTTGCAGAATATTCTGGCCGTACCTTTGAGTGGAAAGTTAATCAGTTTGCACGTTAGGAAACTATTTAATACCAGTGGCATATAAGTGCGGTTAGGGTCTCACTTGCTAATATGGTTTCAATTTTTTTCCTTGGATCATCGATTCTTGGTATTCTGCCTGTCCTTGCGACGTTGATGACCCGTGCAACAATGGTGCTCATTCTGATTCGTGGGATCTTATCGCTCCCCGGATGGAAGCCTTTTGCACATGCGCCCAGATCTGCGGAATACAATGGGCATCTCTTCTTAAGAGGGAGAGAATAAATCAGGTTGTCTGAAAGACATGCTAGAAGAATGATTCCTCTTTCTTTTTATCAACCTGAATCCTTATTCTATTACCAAGGTCTTTTCTACAACTTTCACCTTTCACGTTTCATTTTGGGCTAATGTTTATTTGCCATTCTCCAATCTTTCATGAATTTTGCACTTATTTTAAGAGATCACTAGCATTCGTCCGAGCAAGAAGTGTAATATCTTTACCTGCGTTCAATTTCCTTGCATGTGCAACTTCAGATTTTGGCACAGGAGTTGTTGTTTGCTAGAATAAGCAGTAGGGATATTAAATCGGTAGTATTGTGTGAAAACGCTGATAAATTCAAGCAGGAAGGATAAAACACGATTAATTAAATTTATTTATCATGGAAAATCAAAGCCTGATCACTTTAAATGATGGTTGAATGGAATATGTCCCTTATGTGTATGTAACGAATCCCGGTAACATCTCCGACTCTTTGAGAATAGTCATAAGTGTCCTAATTGGAGTATGATGCAAGACATTTTTTCCAGTCTTTTCCTAATTGTGCGAAGAATATTCATAGTTTCTTGAACCAGAGGTTATATTATTTTCTTCAATTTTTCCATCATCCGCTTATCTAACCTGTAAAAGGCTACATCTGATTCAGTTTCAAGGCGTAGTGCGCCAATAGATGTCGAGCGAGCTCCTGTACAGATTTTCTACCATAAATGACGCATGGCGTGGGCTTAAGTAATTTTCAAAATACATATATCTAAAAGAAAATTACTTACAAAACAGCTCCGTCTGCTTCCCCAAAAATCTTGAATAAAAGGAAATCTCCGACAATTACATTTATTTACCAGAGTTAGAGATATCGTTTTCATTTTAAGTTAGTTTGATCGAAATATCGTTTTACCTAAAACTCGATGAATTTCGTCTCATTTTAAAGAAAAATATATCACCCTTCCATTGAAACCAAAAACTCAACCCCTTACTATATTACTTACTGAGATATTTCCCAAATAATACCAGCCCTTTAACGTGGGAAATGGTAGGTACGTGTCTGCACTCCAGAGAGACGTGTTAAAAATGAGGCATTACCTACTCTTAGATCTCGTCAAAAACTCAACAGTGAGTAGTTTGTGTGATTTCTGAACTATATTTGAAAATCAATAATATATTCTCCGCAATAGATTCTTGGGTATCACAAAAAACCTTCCGTTTTGAAGGAGCTTCAAACGCACCGCGCGAAAAAAAAATGAGTCGAGTTAAATACTTATTTATATATCTTCATTTAATTACTAACAAAATCTGTCATATAAAACTATATTATTAAACCATTCATAATGCAACATTTAATTGATGTGTCCTACAGCAGGTGAAATGAAAAAGTATAATTCGTATATGATCTTTTTTTATGATCAGGGAACTATCTCGCTCGCATTACCTTAAATAAAAACACATGATAGCCTCCATTTAACTGTTCACTTTGATAGTAACATTTGGCGATTTCACCGATGTCTATGCCTGTTTATTTAGGATTTTCAACCAGTCTGCTGATAAAGATGAATAGCAATGTTGATTCCACGAAAATCAGCGCCGGTGAAGGTTATAAATTTTCGGATTGCGACCAATTCTGGAATACGTGGCGGGCGCAACGTGTGGGAATGCGTTAGTGCCCACTGCCGCCGCCTCGTGGAGGAGTAGTCCTCCGAAGAAGAGGAGACTTGATAACCTTGAGGGTTGAGTCCCACCTTCAAGGGATTCGCCCGAGATTGCTATCACAGAATCCGACCGACCAACTCTTCGGTGGCATCGCACCGAACCGCCGTTGCTGTTGCTGGAGGGATGAGGGAGGATGGATTCGAATCCCTTTTGAGCAGAACGAGCGAATTCCTATCCTCTTTGCTCTCGCATGGGGAGTGCAGTCCGCGCGTTCAGAAACACAGGGAAGTCAGAGACTTGGGGTTTTTACGGCTGTAGGAGCGATTTTTCCTGATGTACAGACTCGCGTGAAAATTTGAAACGAGCACTTATAAGTAACATATGTGGATAAAAGTGAAAATAATTGCATGCTGCCGCTAAGGTTTCTAGGCAAATTAACACTATATTAGCATGTATCCTTATGACACTTATATATACATACATACCAATCACGCCATTCCCTTCCGGGGTAGGCAGAGTTACCAAGTTTCACTCATTAATACATATTTGTACACCTAACTCTGCTTCAATAATTTCCTCCATCCTGACCTATCCTTGCAAACCTCTATTGCTTCAATACACTGATTCATAACTCCCTCCTGTTTCAAGGCTCCTAATATTCCTCCTCCTAAGAATTTCCTCAACCACATTCAACCACAACTTTCTCGGCCTACCTCTACCTCTCGCGCCATTCATTTCACTCTTATATATCTGTTTCGTTATTCGACTCTCATGCATTCTCTCAACATGGCCAAACCAATGAAGCACACTCCCTTCATATATGTCCATTACTGGAGCGCCTAAACCACATTTATTTATTACCCACTCATTCCTGACCCTATCCATCCTCCTTTTGCCGCGAAAACTGCTCAGATAACTCATACCTACGGCGTTTAGTCTACTCTTATGTCTCTACTGACGTAATATAATTACAATTGTGAAAAACAAATATACGGGGTAAACAAGATGTTTTTACATATGATTATACTTAAGTTTTGATTTCCGGGAGATAATATAAAAGTCATGAAAGTGCTTTAAAGAAGATAAAAATTTTAAATTCCAATTATGCTATCATTTATAATTTAAAATATGTGGTTGTTTCTACATAGATTTTCTCAAGAGAACTGTGGTCCAAGAATTTTTTTTACTTAGCTGAAAAGTTATTAAAATGTTCACTCAGTGACTCACAGTTAGCGCTTCAAGACTTGAAACTCAATGTCAGCATGACAGATTAGATTGTAAAAGGAAGATTATCATCATACGTCACCGAAAATTGTTTTGCAGTTGCTGCACGGTCCACTCTCCTCTCTGCCAACCACTTCATTCGCACACAGTTATTTAATTTGTACGACTTACTTTTTGCCCAAAGTATTCCATTCTTGATATTTTCTGTAATTCTTTTTGTATAGTTCCTCTTACAAAACTCTATTCATTTGCTTGTTGCGTCGCCAAACGATTTCAACAAATTTGTCTCTTCTTCTTTACAGAATTTTCTCCATGCTTCTTCTCATATCATTCTTCGGAAACATTGCGTCTCCATTGCTTCCAATTTTTTTCGCTTAGCTGCCGTAATTGTCCCAGGGTTCACTGTCACGCAAGCCAATCCTCCAGATATATTTTTAATAAAGTTCCTCCTTACATCTACATCTAAATCTACGTCATAACCTGCAAGCCACCCAAAAGGTGTGTGGCAGGGAGCGCTTTCACACCAGGCATGCATGAATTATACGGCAGAACACTGAAACTACATTGTAACCAGCGTACCACACATTCAACGCGCCAATTAAAAATCTACTAACCAAAAAACATTCTATCGTCAATCGTTCCAACATGTAAGGGGTACAAGGACTACTACTACAGATTCAAAATATCATGCATAAATAAGAACATCAATATTTACATCATGCATAAATAAGAACGTAAAGAATATGAAGAGAAATATTTACAGTCTAGCTATAAATGTCACTATTCGTGACGACGATTACAGCTGTTGTGGTCCCGAATGGTACGCGGAAAAAACGACATTTTACACCTATCGGTTCTAAAATCTATCTCTCTAATTTTATTGGCGCGATCTAATCTGCCGGAGTACGAGGGGGTTAATAGTATGCTTTTCACGTCGCCAGAGAAATGTTTTTCCTCTAAGTTATAAAACCTTCTTTTCTTGGGCTCTTCATCGATACGGAAACGAAGGTAATTATTTAAAATGGCATTTATCTGCAGAAAATGATGGAAAAAGGATAAAGCAATAAAGGACATTGCCCATGTAATGCATTCTGAGTAGGTAGATTATACTCGCACATTAGTTACGATTATTAAGGCCGCTTTACAAGGTACCTCTTATTGTATACAAACGAATACATAAACTCTTCAATGAGGAAACATGCACCTAGTACAAGCGACACATTGTATGATTGTCTGAAGGACCGAACTAGAAAGAGAACCTGCTCTTATTCCGTTTATTTCATTGTGCATTCGACGATACTTTCGTTTGTACAGTAAAACATGTCATGTAAAGCGGCCTTTCGTGTTGAAAAATCGCTAGCAAAAAGAAACGCTAAGTTCGTACGAATCATTGATAATGTAACGCTTCTTAGGCAACAGGTCAATTTGTGCGCATTCTGTCAATGGCAAATTGATTCTTACATACATACATACCCATCACGCCGTTCCCTTCCGGGGTAGGTACAGTCAAAATGTTTCACTCGTTGATACATATTTGTACACCTAACTCTGCTTCAATAATTTCCTCCATTCTGACCTATCCTTGCAAACCTCTTTTGCCTCATTTACCCCCATACACTGCTTCATACACGCCCTCCTGTTTTTAAGACTCCTAACATTCCCCCTCCTTAGAATTTCCTCCACCACATTCAACCACAACTTTCTCGGCCTACCTCTACCTCTCACACCATTCATTCTACTCTCATATATCTGTTTCGTTATTCTACTCTCATCCATTCTCTCAATATGGCCAAACCAACGAAGCACACTCCTTTCATACACGTCCTTTACTGAAGCATTTAACCCACATTCATTCATGACCCACTCATTCCTGACCCTATCTATCCTACTTTTGCCACAAATACTCCTCAGATAACTCATACCCACGGCGTTTAGTCTACTCTTATGTCTATCCTGACATACCCATGTTTCACTACCATATAGCAAAGTGGGAAGAAGTACACTTTTGTACACGGCAATTTTCGCTTCCTTAGACAAGCACTAATTCCTTGATATGCTCCCCATGCTACCTACCACCTTCCTTCCAGCATTCGCACGTCTCTTTATCTCCTCATCAATTCTTCCATCTGTTGCATACATCTTACCTAAGTAAACGAAATCATCCACTTGATCAATTACTTCACCATTCGCCCTCATCATACAGTTATCCTCCCCATTCTCTTTATCAAAAACTACTACTTGAGTCTTGCACGCATTTACCTTCAATTCCATTCTCTCCGTTGATTCACAAAACTTATCTAGGAGCTTCTGTAATCCCTTTTGACTGTCTGAAAAACTTGATTCTTGAAATACAAAATTAAAGATTACAGTTAATTGATTTACCAGATTGTTGGGATGGCAATCTTTCTCATACCATAGGAAAAACAATTAATAATGAGATGAAATAAAATCACTTTGTATATTCCACACAAATTTTAATTGGTATTTCCCCGATTTCAATACTTCCGTGTCATTGTCAAACGGGATAATACAATTTGTTTTTCGGCGAGCACGTATTTATATTATGTCGGAAGAGGGTCGAGGAAGGTATGACTCAAGATGAAGGTTAAGGTTGAAGCATCGGACTGGAGGTGGACGCAACCAAATATTTTCTGGAAGGGGGGGGGGGACGGGACTTTGGTAGAAGAGAGATTGGGGTAATGGTACCAAGTCATTTAACACATCGGAACCAAACTGCTTCGCGTGCGTCATAATTTCAAAATTCTCCATAAAATCCAGCTTGGCACCTTTGTCAACAACATAATATAAATACGTGCTCGCCAAAAAACAAATTGTATTATCCCCCTTGACAATGACGTAGAAGAGTTGAAACCGGTCGGATTTTACCGATTAAAATTTGTGTGGAATATACAAAGTGATTTTATTTCATCTCATTTTGTCAAAATTCCACAAAGTACGCTCGGAAACCATTGAAAACAATTAATGTGACCTCTCATCTGAAATCTAAACTGTCTACTTGTCGAAAGACGTTCTCCAGAGATCACTAGCTCCAAAGTACTCGGGTAAAAATGATCACATCACTAGGCATGGTCGATGAAATCACTACTTTCCTAAATTAGACTTGAACTGTTACATATGTTAAAAAGTTTCTTTTCATAATTAATATCACCACTTCTCGCGAGAAAGTGTGTCCATTGTGATTTGGTTTACCTAAAGAATAAGTATCCAATACTGATTAGTGTGAGTATTTCATCCATGTAGTATATTCATGTAAACATATTATTTGATATGGCTCTTCCCTCATTTATGACCCAGCCATGAATTGTTCTCCTGGCATAGCCACCAGGGGAGCGTGCCGGGTTCGACCTTGAACTGGATGGAGTGTTTGCACTCCTAGTGAGACTTCACCCCATGCCACACTCCGAGAAGGTAGCTTTGCTCGGTTGTTCGCGAATGTATATACCTTTGGTATACAAGATCGTAATGCTAGGATAAGGACAACAACTGTGCTTGCTACGGTAATCGAACCCTCCATCTCTTTACTACCTGGCTGGAGGTTTAGCAACATGGCTACCGTGGCTGGTAACAAAACGAAATCCTGATTAATACTTATCTCTAACGCGTTTCTCGTCAGAAACCCTTCCGCGTCGAGACATTTCCTCTCGATTACGTAGCTTGCATCTGTGCTTGTCTATCTTCAGGCCACGGGTTTGAACCCTGGGTGAGTATTCTCATATTTCCACCTTCCAGGACATGTGGGTTCTTGTGCTGATGAGTTAATTGTAAGGGTCCGCTTAAGAGACGCGTTAATAAGTGTGTGAGCACTTGAGAGGACATTCCACCGCGATCGTAAGAATCAATACAAACTCTGAGATCCACCTTTTTGTTTCTTTGATTTGTAAACCTCGCATTCGGCGACGAAATGCGTCACCTATTGAATAGCTGAATTAAGGCACTTAACTTGTAGATTATCCCGTAAAAATATTTTTCAATAACGCTTTTTCCCGCCTTTGAAAATATGAGGTTTTTTACTGTAAAATTAGGTCAATTATATTGACTCTATGATTGAAGACCTTGCTACTCTGTAGAAATAGGTGCACCTACTAAAATAGTCGGCTAAAATACTCGGTTGTTTATTAACTCGTTGAAAATTGATATCACAATGTGAGTTTACGATGGTAATTGTTATTAAATACTGCAGTAAAAAGCTTCAAAAGAAGACCAAGACCTTTCTTCTACTAATATTCATAACTAAGAAAAAGTTGTTTCATAAACTTGATAATCACTTTTTTATGGCACATTATGAAGAACTGAACGTTTAAAGATACATTTAAATATATTTTCCCCTCACAATACTACAGGTGCATCATGATTAAACTTCAAGTTTCTTCAATATTAAATGTCAAAGAGAGTGCTTCGTTCAAAAACCGCAAAAAACCGGCACTTTTTTTGTTCTCTCCAGAGGAAAAACTCGAGTGTGTATTGTCAAAATAATTAGCAACCACAGTTAAACGCAAAATAAAACAAGCAATACTGTGATGTAACTCGCATTCATATAGATACCACGGGTCCTTTTAAATCAGGGTCCAAACTCGAGTCTACATAATTTTCGCACCGACTGCGATTGCCTAAATAGAAAAGCTTTAGATAGACAGTATGGCGCTAAAAGCGCTGCTGAGAAAGACCTAACCCTCTCTATTTTTATCTTATTACTACTTAGATATAAGGACCATTTCATCTTTTAAGTAACCTCTCCGTATTTATTTTAAAGTACTAACGTTTTTACTTTTTTGCCGCTTGAATTACGGACCTCAGGGCTAATGAGGTCTCCGTCCGCAGGACAAATGAAACCTCGCTGACCCTGAAAAAAGAAGAGAAACGTTCACACTTAAGAATCCAGCCGCGGGTACTACCATAAACAGAAACAGGCGTTGCGTAGAAAATTTTTTTCTTGATTAAGGAAATAATTTCCTTTTGGGTGACCTCTAAATGTTACATAATCTTGTCGAATTTTTCAAAACCTCATTTCACAACTCAATAGCATATTTTGAGGGGCCATAATCAGGAATCAGTGGAAAAATGAAATAAAAGTGACTATTCCAACCGCATTTCCTGTTTATCTCACGAAGGCACTGCTCTCAAAGTAATCTTCATCATTGACAGAATACTCTCCGAAAGTCTCTGCGGTTCATTGAAATGATTAAAGCAAGGATCTAAGGTGAGATATATTTATTGTCTTTGGAAAACCTATGAGGAGGCAAAACCGTTTTTATATATCACCTATCCTAAACGGAATGCCGCCCGTGATATACCTTCATCCCGATGGTGGTCGATCATTTCGGGAATCTATGCGGTGTCAAATACGAACGACGTTTTACGACGAGAATTGACAACTTAATATCGATATCCCCGTGGAATGAGATCGTGACAACAAATATGAGACTATCAAGAGGGAGCAATAAAGGAGAGACAGAAAATAAATGATCACAAAACTATGACTCACGAGTGATGTCACGAGACAGGCGATCCATCACTCGCATTGCTTCGCTTTGACATGGACTCAATATCCGATTGGAGTAAATATTATTATCTACGAGTGGGATGAAAGAACATCATCACGATACCTACAAAATCTCAAAATAGTCTGATTATACTCTCTTTCACATTTCTTCGGTAAAAAATAATCCGTTGGATGCCTTCCCATCTTATGTCGAAACTTTTGAAGGGGATATGGACGGGAATATCTGAAGAGTACCTGCTGCGGTTTACTTCGTAGATTTTACGTACGAGAACGAACTCTAATCATTTGTTAGTTTACGGTTTTCGATAATGTGAGCTTCAACTTCAATAGCATTTCCAATGCATTGAGATGATGAGACTGTCGCATCGAAGGCATCAACTGAGTGAATCAACCATCAACATCAGAGGTCTGCCAACCTCATCTTTCATCGGACATTACAAAATGACGTGTGGTTAATACTGATTTTCTAGTGACCTATCTTTTAACAACCTGCATTACTTAGCCCTCGCGACGTCCCAATCTGAGCCCTTGTTTATTTATGATGTATCATTTCTATTCCCATGAAACACATTCTCTCTGAATAATGATATTACCTGGATGATGGTGATTATCATCGTGCAATCCTAAGATTGTTTGACTGTAGCCCTCCACCCTTCCCTATCTAATGCTAGTTCCCTTACCTCCTGGTATCTCTTCCTATGTACTTTCCTCTTTATTTGATCCATGAACTTTTTCCTCAGGCTTCCCCTGGGAACTTTTCCCTCTGATTTATCTTCTATTTTGTTCCTCACAAATCCATTGGGCCTCAGGGTGTGTGCAATATATATCAGGTTCGTATTTTCTGTTTAGTGTTCCATATGGTCTTTTCCTCTTCTACTCTTCAGTAAACATCATCATTTCTTGTTTCGACCGTCCATTTTATCTTCAGCATCCTCCTCTAGCACTAGGTTTTGAAGGCTTCTTGTCTTTTCTGGTCAACTTTTCCATTGGTCAATGCTTCCGATCCATAGAATGCCATCTTCCACCCGAATGTTTTTACATATGTTTTCCTTGTTTGTAGCCCCATCTTCTTTGAACACATCAATTGTCTTGTTTCCATGCACGCTTTCTTTGCTCAGGCTATTCTCCGCTTGATGTCCGTTGTACTTATTCCGTCCCACGTGATGGTACTTCCGAGATAGGTGAAGGGATCCACTTGCTCTAATTTCTCTCCTCTCAGGGTGACTTTTGCATTCACCTTCTCCCTGCCGCATATTAGGATTTTAGTAATCGCCATATTTATTTTCAAGTTTAGTTTTCTAGTAATTTATTTTAATTCCATATTTCCCGCGCAAATTATATAATCAAACTATTTTCTTTTCAAATGACAACATTTACATGAAGTCCCATTTCGGAGTTTTCTCATCATTGCACGCTCAGTAGCGCCGAGCGTTCTTTTGGGAATTATAGCTGTTTCCTAATGCATCGTTTAGGGTGTGTCTAGTTCGCCCGCTGGCATTTAGGGTGCATTGGGCGTTCGTGGAGGAATGCGAGAGCGATCAATTATGCCGTCCACCAGCCGACCGGCCCGAGGGAAGGCGGGCGGCCATACACGAACAGGTGCGTGTGGTCAAGACTTCCTTCTTCAGACAAATAAATGCATATCTCTCTCTCTCGTGCCCCGTTTACATTTTTCTACGCCATTAACTCGAATGCTAGAAAAGCATTTTGCCGTGTGAACGCAAGTTAGCATCAACCAATTCCAGATTGACAGAGGGGGTACGTACTACGGTGATCAATGCTTGAAGCTGTAACACGGGGGTAGCCATCTTTGTTCCCCCTGATTTAAGTTAGTTTTGTTATTTCGGTTTAACGCACTAATTTGGAAATTCAACGATATTGTCCATCGATAACTTATTTGGAATCAATGAGCAATGCGGCTTTGAAAGTTGATTCTTCATTAACACATTTTTACATAAAATAAACCATGATCCGTACTTCATGCAAATATTTATAATAGAAACGAGTCGAAGTGTCAAGTAACTATACATTTCAGATACACTTGTACAGAAGTCAGTGGAATAAGTGGGCGAAATTCGATTTAAGAGATGGTAGAGTCAGGAAATAAGACGGCCACATGACTCTGAAATGGGAAATTGACGTTCTCCTGTCCTAACGCAGCCACCGAATCTCCACCGAAAGAAGAATAGATTGGATAAATAAATATTCTAGATGTATGAATTATGACCACCGCAGGCGAGTAGATTGCTAAAGATGTTTTTTTCTCAGTGATCCCTTACTATTCACCTGAGGGCACCAGTATCACCAGCACTACCTTTGATATGCTGGAAATTGTGTGAATCAAAGTGAGTTAGTGCCACCATTTTAACCATAATTCAACCCTGTTACATAAAAGGGGCGTCGAGGAGGAAGAGGACGCATCATACCCTTCGGTAAGGAAAAATTCTGTCGAAAAATCACAAGATGGCGTCACTCGCACCCGATCAAGGCGTTTTGGCTCCAGGAGTCTCTTACACCAGGATAACTCTCGCACAAGGCAACAATCGTCGGTAAGTTGTAGCCAAGGCTCCGGCGCGTAAGTACAGGCAGCGCTTATATTAGATCTGTGAGAGAAGACTGAACTAATTGCGTCACCGTCCGAGCACATCATGGCCGAAAACCATTCATGTAGCTTGTCGAAAGATACCAATTACAGATTTTATCTTACAACAGTGACGTTTGTTACTTAGCATTCCGATAGAAGAGGGATTGATGCATCTCCATTAGTTTCAGATATGTCAACAATAATAAGTTTTTGTAAAAATATACCCTACATCTTGCCGTTTTCCCGATGGTTTAATTATACTCCGGGATCAATTTTTCATATTTCAGATACGAGTTTCTCTTGGCAAAGGTTTATTCTTTATACTATAATAATTTCAAGTTGATGACGTAAGACCCTAACAAAAAATCTGGGGTCGGAAATCATCGCAAATTCGACCAGTCGAGCAGGTGTGACGCGTCGCCTTAAGAGATCGGTCGTACGTGAACGAACGGGTCCTTGAGTTGAACGGAAGGACCGAATAACGACTTCTATGGAACGACCGTTTATCCTTTTCCTAGTTCACTTGACGCCCCTCGTTCCAGCATTCCCGTGCATTGGTTTCGGTCGTTCCTGTTCCTACCCCTTCCTTGCCCTTAAGGTCACTGCATCCTGGTTCACTTTTATCCCTTTGCACCTTTTGATCTTCATCTCCAGTTCAGTATCCATTATCAGGTCCTTGCATATCCATTTTTAAACCTACTCTCCTCTATGAACCATGCGCCATCATCAGATCCTGACACCATCAGGTACCAATCGTACCTGATGATGGCGCATAAGCGTCGAAACGCATCGCACCAACAATAAATCCAGTGAACATTGCCAAGTTTAAATCAGTTTTATTCTCTTTAACAAAAATGACCCACAACATCTCGCCGGACTTCATTGAGTTTACTCGAGTTTGAAAGTACCTAAATATTGCAACAAGAGCCAAGCAAAGTCAGTATTTTAGCCAAGCCTAGTGAAGCCAGTATCTTAGCGTATTTTATTTACATACATACATACCCATCACGCCGTTCCCTTCAGGGATAGGCAGTCTCACAAAGTTTCACTCATAAATACATATTTGTACATCTAACTCTGCTTCAATAATTTCCTCCACACTGAACTATCCTTGAAAACCTCTTTTGCCTCATTTACCCCCATACACGGCTTCATACACGCCCTTCTGTTTTTAAGACTCCTATTATTCCTCCTTCTAAGAATTTCCTCAACCACATTCAACAACAACTTTCTCGGCCTGCCTCCCCATCTCGCACCATTCATTTCACTATAACATATCTGTTTCGTTATTCCACACTCATCCATTCTCTCAACATGGCCATACCAACGAAGCACACTCCTTTCATGTATGTGCATTACTGTAGCTTGTTACCCACATTAATTTATTACCCATTCATTCCTGACTCTATCCATCCTACTCTTGTCGCGAACACTCCTCAGATACCCACGACGTTTAGTCTACTCTTATGTCTATCCGGACATACCCATGTTTTAGTGTGAAAACTTCTCTATTAACTTAGGTTCGGCCATGAATATTCTATCTAATTTTGCATTTTATTCAGAAACATCACTGCGACCGATTTTTTAAATTTGATAATCTTTTCTTCTTCTCCTAGAAAGCTCACGTTTCCGTAACAAATTCATTACAGGGAGAGTAGAGCAGGGGGAAGTCCAAGGCTGCGGTTGTTGAAGGTCGCTTAGGGACAATTGAAGGATGGGAGCTGCGGATAACTTAAAAGAGAGGCAGAATTTAGGACCAATGGCTACAGCGACAAGGAACAGCCGTTAAATTTAAAGAAGAGCGCTTGCAAATGAGAACTCCATAGAATTTCATTATACGGCGCATATGATGAATACTCGCTCCTTTAAGTCCCCTTCAATTTCTTAGCGGCATAGAACGCCTGGGTAACTTAATTGGTTAGAGGCTTGGCGAGAAATTAGGCGGTCTGGAATCGAAGAATCGAAGGAATGGATGATTGAATTTTTTCATCTTTAGTTTCATAAAAGCCTAGCCTTTAGTATAAAACTTTTTTTTTACACAGTTGAAAATGATTGAAAAAAACATTAAGGTAGTCCGAGCGAGATAGTTCCCTAGTCATAATAGAGACCATATTCCAACGATACGTTTTAATTTCACCAGCTGTGGGACACATCAATTAAATATTGCAATGATAATGGTGCTATTATATATTTTTATATGACAGAAATTGTAAGTAATCAATTGAAAATATCTAAATGTCTTTAACTTGACTCATTTTTCTCGTGCATTGCGTTTAAAACTCCTTCAAAACAGAAGGTTTTTTGAGATACCCAAGAACCTACTGCGGTGACAATATGGTTTATTTTCAAAAATAGTTGAGAAAACATACAAACTACATGCTGTTAGTTTTTTTACGACGTCTAAGTGCTAGGAATTCCCCATGTTGTAAATAATGTCTCTCGGGAGTGCATACTCGTCCCATGTGAAAGGGCTAGTATTTGTTGGTAAATATCTCCAAAAAAAATGTAGTAAGAGGTTGAATTTTTGGTGTCTTCAGAAGGGTGAGATATTTTCCTTTAAAATGAGACCAAATTCATTAATATCTAGGTAAAATGATACTTCGCTAAAAATACCTTAATTGAAAAAAGTACGCGTATGCTAATAATATAAGGAACGAACGAGCATAAAGGAATGGTCGAGAGTGACATAGTTGGCAAAGTTGAATGGGTTTTCCCGTTTTAGAACGACATAAACGGACAAGCGTTCAATTGGCGTCCTTTCACTCTCGAGACGTCGTTCTCCTTATCTCTCGCGAGGTGCTCTGCTCATTTGTTATCGCTCTTACTCTCGATTCTTCGAATCGACGCTTATCGCTCTCCAATTCTCGAGAGGGTCGCTCCGGATTAACTCCTTCGAGGAAATGGGACTCTACACTTGAGGTGATCGTCTGTTTACTTATCCCCTATCTGTCCGTTCTCCTCTACTTTTTTTAAATTTCTTTTGAAATGGAAGGCATTTTTGAAGCGCGAACGGCGATACGTTGTTTGATTAGGCCGAAGGAAAATAAAAACATCCACGCGTCTGTTTACTTTAGGGCGTGACAAAAAATTATCGAAAAGTATGTTATCGCATTTTACCGGAGTCGTGAGATAATGGGAGCGTTGGAAACGTAAATAAATAAGGTGAATGTGCGTCTTTGACGGGCGGTTACCATTAAAGCCATCTCAATCTTTCAGCTTTGTAATGTCTTCCCTTTTAGTTTTCCTCATTCAATTTACGACTAATTATATTAGTAATGGTCCTCAATGGCAGTGAATCCAATCGCTCATGTTCTCAACCCAAAATGTGTGACTCCATGGCAAAATGAAAATCAACATGTTTGAGATAAACATTAAATATATATAAATATACATATTTAATTTTTATCTCAAACATGTTGATTTTCATTTTTCCATGGAGTCACACATTTTGGGTTGAGAACATGAGCGATGGATTCACTGCCATTGTGGACCATTACTAATATAATTATATAATATATATATATATATACATATAATAATTATATATACATATACTATATGTATATGTGTGTGTATATATATATATATATATATATATATATATATATATATATATATATATATATATATATAAGTTTGCCAGAGGAAGGCAGACGACAAACACAGAAAACAAAAAAATGATGAACACACTTACAAAGTTTCTTGATATTTCGGTGCCACTAGCACCTTGGTCGCAAGAGCGAAGACTCTTCGTTTTCTGAGTCTTCGCTCTTGCGACCAAGGTGCTAGTGGCACCGAAATATCAAGAAACTTTGTAAGTGTGTTCATCATTTTTTTGTTTTCTGTGTTTGTCGTCTGCCTTCCTCTGGCAAACTTTTATATATTCGTCACTTAAGTGATCCTAAGTGCAGTTATATATATATATATATATATATATATATATATATATATATATATATATATATATATATATATATAATTATATGCACAATTATATGCACAATTATATGCAGTCACAGAGAGAATGCATTCTCTCTGTGACTGAGGAAGGGCTAACACCCGAAACGTCTCTAAGTAAGACTCTCTTTACTTTCGTCTTTTTACCCCCCTGTAAGTTTCCTCTTTAATTGTGTTTGTGGCCATTTGGCGAAGTTTTCCATTGTGTATATATATATATATATAAAATATAGGATGGAGGAGATAGATACACAAAAAAAGAGACGATCACACTTACATTGCTAGGTTTCGGAACTAGTCCGTCTTCAAGGCGTATCACGGAACAAGTGTCATGACATTTATTCCGTGATACGCCTTCTTGAAGACGGACTCCTCTCTCTTTTCAGTCACAGTCACACAACTATGATTAGTTACTGCAGTAATGTCTCGTATTAGTTTATTCATCGCTCATTAATCTCAAATTGATTTTTAGTTTAATTATTCCTCATATTCTCAAATAAATTTAAATGACTGATTATCTTAAACATGAAATTGGAAGACTAAAGAAAACATCGTTAAAAAGTAATAGACTTTTCGTAAAAAATACACAGGTGTACACAGACACGTCAATCCTAGCCTTGGAAGCTAACCGAAGACAATTAGTGTAGAAGGTACAGAAACGGGGCTCCGGTGATTCAAATGAGCCTTTCTTCGAGACTTCTTTAGTGAAATAGCTAATTTCTTCCCCAGATTTTCCAGCAGCTGAGAAATTAAAAAAATAACCATTTCCTGTTTCGCCGCACCGATTGGAAAAAAGTGTGAATGAGGAAAAATACACAAACGCCTGCCTTTGGTTTCTCCCTGCCCCTCCTTGGTTTGTTCTCAGAGCTTTGGGACCATGACTGGCGTTTTGCAAACGACAAAAAATGATTCTGCTTGGAGAGAAGTACTTTGGTCACTGAACAATTGGGAACTGGTTCCAAATAAAATTATTGGAAATATTCAGGTTACATTCAAGCATTGGAGTATCCGTTTTGCCATGTCTTCAGTTTTGCCATATCCTCTTTTTTACCTCAACAAATATTGGACAAAATAGGGTGAGAATATTTTTCCCTTCAGTTCGCGGATTAGGGTCATCTTGTGGCCAATATACGCGTATACGACGCCCACCCTCGTCTTTTCCTGTTTCATTAATCCTTTTACCAAGCTCATCTTGAGCCTGATTCTCCCAGAAGTTGGGCCCTGTTGAGTGTGTGAGTGAGTGATTTGTATGAGTTCTTGTCAGAGTGATTGCTCGGTGTGTTTGTGGTCATAACTCAGGCATCCTTAACGGGGTCTCTGAAGCCCTGCGAAGGATCCCAATTGGATTGAGTGTGTGTGTGTGTCTGTGAATGGTCACTGGCGAGGAATTATCGTTCCCGTAAACCTTCACAAGGGTATTCTGGTTGAGAGGCTATGGTTGGTCACTGACGCTACCGTCAAACCAACACAGTAAATATTTTCTGTTCTATCTTTTGACGAGTGTTGCCAACAAAAAGGTCATTATTCCGAAAAGAACCTCTAAACACAAAATACGATAATTTCATGCCTACAATCAAGCGGCGTTGACGTAGGTCGCGAATGCCAAGGGTGAGAAAAAGTTTTTCACGGGAGAAATTCCTGAGGGGAGGGTTACGGTGACGAAGATCAGCTAGGAAGAAATTGATGTGGCGGTTGAGGAGTTTCAATGTAGAGGGGCAGGTGGTTGACCAGATGGGGGAACAGTATTCTAGGATAGGGAGAATATAGCCGAAGAGAACAGTTCGCAAAGCAGTACGTAAGATTTTTATTTGTGATTTTAAGCAGATGAATATGACAATTTATCCAGTTTAATTTATATATCTGAAAGCGTTTACGCCTTGAGACCTGCAGTCATCGACGTGACTCAGATATTATATTTGCAAGCCGAAAGTGGGAACGCATACTTGGACCTTTGATTTCGGTGGTCTGATCCCTATAATTTATACGGGGGGAATGTTCTTCACCATTCGTCAGGTG